>JARYHS010013630.1:323757691-323779012 GCA_031002005.1 Vandiemenella viatica | reverse complement strand
AGTTCTCCAAGATTTTTTGTTGTAATATTTTCCTTCCATATTTAATCCCATAGTTCAACTTCATAATCAAAAAATTTTAAGTTATAATATTTTTAAATTAACCAATAATATACTTAAACTTTAACTAGAATGTAACTGTGGATTTCAATCCAACAATGCGGTATCCCATATCATTTGGCAGTCTGGCGGATCCTGTAACTAATTAAGCGGATTCGCAATCCGTAAAATGGGGTGAAGACATGTTTCAGTCTTCTTCACCTAGCCTCCTTGTCATTACTTATCACTTGTTCTCTACCGCAGCAATTCCCTTTTTTTTTTTTTTTTTTTTTTTTTTTTTTTTTTTTTTTGCCACGGAACCCTAATTGATAATACATTTTTTGGCAGATCCCCATTTTTATAAGCGTAAGCTGCAAAACCAGTCTCGAATGGGTAAGCCATCACAAACGGAAACAAAACCATGATAGCATTCTCATGGCGCGGTTATGACTCTTTTCAACGAATGATTTATTTAATTCTCTGAAGGACATGGAACCCTTGTGACCCTTACAATGAACCACTGCTCTACCGGTTGTATCACCCCGTTTACCTGTAACCGTCAAGTTGACATTTGACTCACGGCAACAAATGTCTTCCTTAGTGATCATAAGTAAATGTATTCAGTTTTACGTTTTTATAAAAACTCTAGTTTTTTTGTTGTATACATTACTGTAATCTGAGTTATATCGCCCTTTTGTAAACCTATGTCCCAGATCGTACACACCAAAAAAGGGAAAATTAGAGTAGTTTCTGTGGACGAAGTAGAATCAATTCAAAAAGAAGGTTACAACTACTGACAGCTATTTCAAAATCTATTGAATAAATGATGTGTTAAATTTTTGTTTGTTTTAAACTGTACTTCATCGTATTTGAGATTTCTTTTCAAAAAGTGGATTTTAATTTCCTAATTTGCTAATTCTGTAAGATCTATTATAACAAAATCTTCAAATTCCATACACTTTGACATAATTGTTCAGTTTGAATATTTCAAGAAACACTGTCAAAGATTTTCGTTGAGTGTCTGATGAGTGGACGTCCTTAAAAATCATCTATATTTAAACCTTTATGTTCATCGCAAAGAAACACATTTTTAATATCAGCTTGCTTAGAATACGAGGTTCCTGAATCATGGATCGTTGCATCAATTTGATCAAAGAACGACTAACAAGCATTGGTGTTGCTGTTGAAACAGATGTTATCGGCAAAAGACCTGATGGGACAAGTATCAGGAAACGTTCTGCCTTGGTATCTGCAATTGTACTTTTCACAAATCACACAATTGGCAGTTGTCGACGTTTTGTACCCCTCCACTCAAAAAAAGAAAACTACTGAAAGAAATTGAACACACAGAATCAACTTTGACTCAGACGTAGACCACGAAGAACTGGACGCCACAATTGAAGCACAAATCGTGACCGTAACACTGGTTCATCTACATAATGAGGCGATTCCCAAATTTAATGATCTCAAAAAAAGAGCAGAAAGTTAATTTTTTCAAAAAACGAGGAGGTAGAAAGGGTTTTCTCGGCTATATGTAATTCTTTGCAAATAAAGTAATAGTTTCAGTGCTTATTAGATAAGCAGATTATTTTTAAAACTGACATGATTTACTGTAAGCCATGTAATACGATTTGAAACTGAATACTCACCTTAATTGATTATTTACTAAATAACTAGAGTTAGATTTAAAACAAAACGTGTAAAAGCGCAATATATAATCCCAAAACACTGCTCCAGAGACGCTGGTAAATTATTCATCACTTCTCATGGCAATTTATTCCAGTCCTACACCATTTCCTACGAAATAAAATTTTTCCACACCCTTACCCCTGAAATAAAGTGCCAGCTTATGGTCATAGTCAACCTTGCCCTTCCAAGCACCTCTCTTAATTTTCCCACCAATATCTTTCCATGCTTCATCTCCAGTATAGGCCTTGTACACTCCGATGACTTTTTCTTCACCCTCCTTCTATCCTCCAATGAATCCCACTCCAGTTCCTTTATCACATTAATTACCGATTGTGTTTTGCCGTAATTTCAAAAGACAAATATGGCAGCCCTACTCTGCACCAATTCCTGTATTTGATACCAAAAAATGTTGGTCCCAAACTATGCCAACATATTCCAGCAGTGGTCTGGCCAGAGTTTTGTAACCCAATTCCCTTACTTCTCTAGTGCAACACTTTTTCCAACAGGTGAAGGATTTTGAACCACTTTTCTATTACCTGTCCAATGTGTCCCTTCCCAGTTAAGTCTGGTATCAAATGTTACGCCAAGGTATTTCATTTCGAGTCTTCAATAAGTATCTCCTTCCCCACTCTAAAATCATAACTAACCTTTAGCTTTTTAACTGCGTACCTAATAATCGGGTTCTTCTTTGGATTTATCTTCATCCGAATTTTTCAATGTGCTGTTTCAAAACAAGGACACTTGAATCAATTCATAGTTTCAACAGGTCTTCATGAACACCTTGATGTTGCCCTTCTTAAAGGCAAGTCATTTGTATGGTGTAACACAGAAAATAATCTAAGATATTATAGATGACACGATTTATCCATTGTCTTCTACTTCCTTCTGACGGAAACGACAGGGTTTTTTTTTTTTTCCTTTTTTCTGAGTTGATCTTAGCATTGTTAGCTGCTGATTGATGATAATGTGATGAAACATGTTTTGCTGTGTTCATAGATAGTTTTAGCGACAGAAAGTTCGAGTAACAAATTAATTAGAATATACAAGCAGAGGCACGCAATTCTGCAAGCAACAATTATTAAATTTTCATTTAAAATTAGTGGCTTTAGCATCTACAGAAAAGTATTAATTTTCAGGAAGGTACCCAGCAGTGTTTTAGCATCTCTCTCCAACACCATTGTACTTAATTCATGACTGAAGTTAATATGAAGCTGGACCTGTGGGCTATAACACTGTTTATAGCAGTATAGATACGAGCATAGAATATGTGAAACAACTTGACTGTTAGACCGACCCAACTCTTATCCAGGTGAATCCGGGCACTTAGGACAAATATACTCTAAATTCAAGAGTAATAAATATTTTATCACAAATTTAGCTCTTACACTACCGACTTTTTCATAATCGCTTAGTGGTAATAAAAATAAATAAAATACAAATGAATACAACTAACTGTGGTTATTAAATAAAAGTCTTACTTTTGGGAGGTCCTGTATGTAATACTATTAAGAGCCGTCGTTAGCCTTACAGTAAATACAAATTAATTACTTTTAAAAAAAAATCCTTATATCCACTGTTACAAAAAATAAATTACTAGCGTGCGCTCCGGCGATGTCCCAGTATAAACGATTCGATGTGTTGTGTTTGTGTCGGGTCAGCCTGCAGTCTAACGGTATTTAGGCACGCGGCAAAGGTCCTAACTACTTGGCTCGAGCGCAGTTAAGATTGAGATGTCTTTGTTCGAGTTGGCTCACGCGGCACAGCGGGACAGCGAAAACTGTCGTCTTGTAATACAATTATACGGTGCCAAATTTTTTTTGTGTAATAACAAATGTGCAGCTCAATCAGATTCCAATTGTATCGCCTCAATCACCCCCACAATCGTCACTTTAAACTCCAATCAACGAATCTATAGAATCTCCAAATGACATGATTAACTCAATACATTATACCTAAGTAAGGAGTAAGTTCTCGTTAAGAATTGCAACAAAACATTGAATAGCAATAAAAAATTTAGTATAAAATGGGTGCCGATTCTTTCAGAGGTTTGAATAATTAGTCAAAAATACTGTTCAAAAAATAATTGTTTTTGACACTCGAAAAAGGTATTGCAGGCTAGTAGACGAATCTCAAATTGCTAGAAATCTTGAAGTCACAGCATCTTACAGTAATTGAAATCGCCTCCCGAAATTGAATGTGTACTGGCTCAATTAATGATTTTAGGAACTCTACAGTTGTCATTCTCGTAACAATTGTTTATTGTACCCTCGATGGCTTCATATCTATGTCTTCCATGAGTTTCTCACCATACTGTAAGATCCGGTCAAGCAGAGCGCGGGCAACGGGCGCGTGCGGGGAAGTCTGCACGTAGCGGGCACTGTATTTCGTTGTATTGCATCAATCCTGTCACAGAGGTCAGCGCGGGCAGCAATCAGGTTGTGAGTGCACACAGTTATCGCGTGATCACGTCGAGGTGGTGAATGTCGAAATAGAGAAATTAATTAATTTGATGAGCCAAAAAATTTATTTCATTCACGCCACCCCGACTAAAAAAAAAAAAAAAACAGGAAAAGAAGCTTGGATTGAGATTGCGGCGAAAATGAAAGAAACCTGCACTTTTTAATTGAATTACTATTTATTTAAAAGCATTTTATTTCGTTTAACATTATTTATTTGTTACATTTATTTTGTTGCAACTTATTATTACTTGTACTTTTGACATATAACATATAATTCTGTTTATTTAAGTAAGCAGGAAAGTATTAAGCATGTATGTTTACGATACGTTTAAATATCAATTAGAAAATTAATATAAACGACGAACTGATCGGTCACTTGAACCTGATCTCCGTTTTTTCGGCGTTGTATTTGAGAACGCCGTTCTGGACAGGTTTGGACTATCTGACATTTCATCACTTGTGATTCTGCAGAGTAGGGAGATGACATCTTTTCTGGGACCTTTTTTGACCTTGAAGGGGGGGAGTGGGGGCCCTCCCCTCCCCGCCCCGCCGCGCCGCGCCGCCGCGAGATGGCAGCACTGTACGGCGGTAACCTGAATTTATCTGAGTATTCTGTGTAGCTTAGTCGAGCGCACACCCCCGCAGGCGACAACGGTTGTTGCTATTCCCAGCGCGCGCCACACATGACGCGTCGGCGAGCAACGGGTTCCCGTTATACGCTATTCCTGGAGTGCGTACTTTCCTAGCGCAGCGCTATTTCTTGTAACTCGGCGTGGGTGACGCGTTGGATCCCGTTAGCCGCTATTCCTGGTGTGATCGGACTGGGCCTACATTCCACAACACAATTTGCCGTTCGTGACAGAGTATAAATTCTGATGCGAATCACTCTAAAATATGCAAATACATCGTCTGATCGTGTTATGTTACGCATTTTCAAAACGAAAATCAAAATTTTAGTTTCCATACTGAGAGAGTGTATAACCTTTTTGATTTACTGTAACTGAATTAAAAGTAAGATACACTCGTTTCAAAAGCGTAATTTTTTTGTTATAATGTGATAATGGCATTACCATGGATACTCTGCAGTTCACATAGTCAAAATTAATAAAGGGTGGGGGATTCGAATGTGAGAGCGGTTGCTTGCTGCTGACAATTGTTATTGCCAAACCTGTATTTTTTCCCTAGCATTTTGTAATGTGTTGTTGATATATCAAACTATTATAATTAATTAATTGCTTAGGTACCAAAAATTAACTTCTAAAAATAACTTTTTAGCAGACTGATCTATAACACTGAGCTGATATCCTCTGATTGGTCAGACAAAGTTATTCTTGAGACCATCCTACAGAACCAACATTAACATACAAAACAACAATATGATATATTTATTTTGTATTGTGTGGTGGATGAAATGAAACAAAAATGAATTAAATACGATATGTTTTTATTTATTCTTCTCACGTACAAGTAGTACCATCAACACCCAAATTTTTTAATTACTATATTATTAACCTCATCAGATATTAGTAAATTATTATAAGCAATAAGTTATTTTCTTAGAAGCGTGTAGTTGAATGATGAACTGGGAGTCCATTGAGCTACACGAACATTATTAATATGCATATCAATCAGTTTTTGCACTTAGCACTTTGCTAGCTAAAATGTCCACAAACTCTGTATATCATCTCGAAACTAGGTAGCCCTACTTCTTCTTAACGATCAAGACGCCGGTCACTGAGGGCTGCGCACTGATGAGGTTCCTTTAAGATGAATCGCCTATGAATCTAGAATCAGTATTGGGGAGGAGATGGGTTCGACTGTACGTCAGGCCATCATGATTTCGGTTTTCCATGGTTTCCTGAAATCACTCCACGTGAATGCAGGGAAAGAGATCTTTAAAAGCCCATGGCCGAATTCCTCACCATTCCTTGCGGTACATCCTTTCTCACAGATCATGACGATGGTATCGAAGGAGCAAAAAGACCAAAAAAAAGGCTGATATGCTGGAAATACTAGAATTTTGGATGGTCGTTGAAATTTCACATGTGTAACGATAGCAATGTGCTAGTAATAATACACGGTAGACGGAGAAGTCAGCGATAGCCGCGACAAATTAAAAATTCATTCACAGACAAAGGTATGGAAAAACAACCATTTTTCGAGTTCTGGAACATGATATATACTGCGTCGATTCTCTCAAGTGATCCTGAGACAGCGAATACTGTATGCTCAGAACAGCGTGATGCAGGTCTTAAAATCTGGTAGAAGTATATAGGAAGCATAAGAGACCACTTGAAAATATTTGTGACATGATTAACAAAGCCTTTCCCACATCAGCTCCAAGGCTAGACAAATCAGTTCCCAGTTTGACCATGGCAAAAATTATTAAATGGAACGAGGGAAGAAAGATTTCATATCAGCATCAGTGCCACACCTTATTTCACTAACCTTATCTCTGATGTCATTGGTATGAAATATTTCATTGCACTCGTAATTTTTGCAAACAAGCTCTAACCTATACCATCTGTCTACTCAGACCAATCTATGTATCAGTTCTGTTATGCTTTCGTAAAAAACTGTGGCAAGCAGACACAAATTGAGGACCCTTAGCTGTACTTTGTCTAAAAATTCAATCAACCCCTTGGTAATTGTAAAGAATACACAGCAAACCTGATGAGGAGGTGTACACACTTTTTCTATAGTTTCACTCACTATTTCTATAGTATCATTATCCCTGGAACTAGAAACAATCCATCAGTAACAGCTACCAGGTACCACACTGTTCACATTAGTATCGCCTCGCCTCTCACACACATGAGCCATCTTTGCCATCTAGTAGCATGTGCACAAGCATGAAACTGTTCACATCAGCATCATCTCATGTCACCCACATAACAACAAGCCATCTAGTAACATGTGCCCCTTGTACCACAAAGGCATGAGTAGATTCAAGAGCATTTCTTAACACAGGCTGCAATGTCGTACTATGGATCCTCACTCACAGCTACATACGTCACAAAACACACACACTGACACACACATTAGTGGAGGAGATGAACCGCACATCCTACATCCAGACAAACGAGTTAAAGGAAGGTCTGACCATATTTACGCATACATACGCAGAGAGAGACACACACTGAAAGACGCACACACACACACACACACACACACACACACAGACCATATTTACGCATACATACGCAGAGAGAGACACACACTGAAAGACGCACACACACACACACACGCACACACACACACACACACACACACACACACACACACACGCACACACACATTAGTGGTGGAAATTAACTACACACACTACACGCAGACAGACGAGTGAAAGAAAGATATCACCATATTTACACTCTAGCTACCGCCCCCCCGCAAACAGCATTTCAATTCCAAAAACTGTGGACTTCACATTAACAATGTAACCAGAAAAAGCCATCGGTAACAGCTACCCCGCAGGTACCAAACTGATTACATTAGCATCGCCTCGCCTCTCACTCAACTCAGCCAACTTAACCATCTAGTAGCAAGTGCACAAGTACGAAACTGTTCACATCAGCATCATCTCATATCACCCACATAGCCACAAGCCATCCAGTAACATGTGACCCTAGTACAATAAAGACATGAGTAGATTCAAGAGCCTTTCTTAACACAGGCGGCAATGTCGTACTTTTGATGCTCGTTCACAGCTGCATACGTCACAAAACACACATTAGTGGTGGAAATGAACTACACACCCTACACTCAGACTGGCGAGTGAAAGAAAGGAATCACCATATTTACACTCTAGCTGCCTTCCCGTGCACACCGCATTTCAAGTCCAAAACCTGTGGATCCCACATTACACCACTACATACAAGCAAGGTCTGACTGTGGTTTTGTAACACAAGTTCTTCCTTCTCTGGTACATCCAATCATCACGATTTTTGCCCCCGAAGGACATATAGTGAACAACCTGATAAAAACAGTTCGTACCCCAAAAATAACGGCAGCAAACTGTAAACAGAATAGTGAAATGGAAGAGTGCTTGGATTCCTGAAATCACTCCAGACGAATGCAGGGAAAGAGACCTTCAAAAGTCCAGAAAAAAACACATCACACACGATAATGTTACTATAATGCACTAACTGATAGTTTCATGGTCATCAAACAGACATCATAACCCACATTTTTCATAGTAAATCCCTACACATTGACAAGTTTCCAAAACGTCACCATAGATTTAGTTCTATTACGCTGAAGATAGCGCCCATACTTAAACTGTCGTAAATTGTTAGGTCATTCGTATGCGAAAGTGCGTGTTTGGATATTTTATCCACTCAGGCCTAATCACCTAAAGTCTAATGCCAGATTGTGGTCATGGTCAACTTAGGCTCCATACACCACTCAGAATTATTCTGCCAATATCCATTCTAACATCATTATACGCCATATACAGCAATTCCAACACTCTTCATACCTTCCAGTCACACCCAACCCAGCTCCTTTATTATGTCACTTGTTGAATGTTTTCCACTAATAAATCTAGCTAGCCTCCTTTGCAACATACATTTGCTGTACAAAAAATGTGGACTCCATACTACACCACTATAGCCTGACTGTGGGTTTGTACCCAAGTACTTTGGTTCTCTGACACACCCCCTCAGCACCATCTCCATTAAATGATTTTTACCACGAAGTGCATATAGTGAAAAACGTAAGAAACACAGTTCGTATGACAACACAAACAGCAGTAAACTGTAAACAGCACAGTGGAATGGGATAGTGCCTAAGCCCTGAAACAATGGTTAGAAGCACACATTGATGGTGGGTATAATTCTATAACCAAATATTTTAGACTCAAATCCACAGAGGAATCACGAACACACGCACATTTCCATGCCTACACACAACAGCACCAAGATAGAACTCACACAGAGGAAGAAGACATACACACACATTAGTGGAGGAAATGAACTGCGCATCCTACATCCAGACAAACGAGTTAAAGAAAGGTCTGACCATATTTACGCATACATACCCAGAGAGAGACACATACACAAAACACATACACACGTACATCCATACAGCGAGTTCGACATAAACAACAGCAAGCATCATGGAAGCGATGAAGTTGGACAGAATTGCCGTTACCACTGATTAACTGGACAGAACTCTCGTTACAAAAATCATCAGTCAGACGAGTTAAAGGCAGGTATCACCATACATACATTTACATGCACAAAGAGTGACGCAGATACACATGGCCATGTCTACAGCGAGTTCAGCACAACTACCTGCACCAATCATGGAAACGAAATAGTGGTGAAGAACTCACTTGCCTCATGACTGACTGAAAAACAGAACTCTTCTCACATATCATCGGCCTGACGAGAAAGAGACGGTGTGCAAAAGATGTTTTCGCCAACACACCTCAGTGTTTATCCCATTAATAGTGTTAATCAGACACAATTGATTACATGTACCATCAACAATCAGGTCACCAAGACGTCTCATCCACACCACAACACTTTCAGCCATTCATTAACAGTGGCCCTCCAGGTACCATATGAGTTGCAATAGACACTTGACTATCAGCAGATACCAGAACCCCTCATATTCATACTATACCCCACCAACAAATCCATACGTCTCCACACACAAGCACAAAGAAACTTAAGTGGAGTTACAGCAAATCATACATCCAGACAGATGAGTTTAAGTAATGTATCACCATATTCACACATACAGACACAGAGATAGACGCACACACACTCACATTTCCGTGCCTACAGTGATATCAACACAACAACCATCCCAATTACGGCAACGAAAAAGTGGTGTAAAACCCCAATGGCTCATGACTAACCAAAAAATCATCAGTAACATGTGTGCAAGGTACCAAATTCTTCACATCAACATCGTCTCATTTATCTCACACTACAGACCTCTCTACCATCCAGTATCATGTGTCCTAGGTACAAAACTGTTCACATCAGCACCACCACGTTTATCCCACACCTAAGCCTTTTCAGACATAAAGTAACATATGCCCCAGGTACCATGAGTAGCACTAGACACTTGGTCATCAGACAGATGTCATAATTCACATATTCATTTTAGGTCTCACCAAGATATCCATACGTCACCACATATAAGCACACACAAACATAAGTGCAGGATCATCACATCATATATCCAGACAAACGAGTTGAAGGAAGGTATCACTATATTTACACATGCATACACAGAAAGAAGCACAAACACGTGTATTTCTATGCCTACAGCGATCTCGACACAGCAACTAGACCAAGCATGACAACGAAAAAGTTGAACAGACATGACACGTGACTGGCCAAAAATCATTAGACAGACGTGTTAGAGTGTGTGCAACGGATGACATGTTGTAGCCATCCATCTCAATACTTATGCAATATGGATTATTCATGTATCATCAACACATAAGTAGCCAGTCATTGTGAAATCTCAAAGTAGAGTATAATAGTATCATGATAGACACACAACCACATAGAAAGACACACACACACACATGCCCATGTATACACACAATTCCATACATCACTACACTCATACAGGTAACTCGAGGAAAGGGACTGAACACCCTACATTCAGACTGAATAGGTGCGGCATGTATGAAGTATGAAATGTCTTTGTCACACACATCAGTGCTCATCACACCCAACTGATTACGTCCACCATCAACACTGATGGTCACTGATGGTGAAATCTCGATATGGAGTAGACTCCTATCACCATAATTAGACACACAACCACATAGGAACATGCACACACACATATGTCCATGCATACACACACAATTCTATATGTTACCACAAACATACAAGTAACTGGAGGAAAGGAACTCCACACTTCACGTCCAGACTGAGATGTTACAGGATGGTCAGAGGACAGCATGTCTTTACAATACACCTCAATGCTCACCACACTCACCTGAATTCATGTGCCATCATTATAGATGGCTACTGGAACTAAACTCTTGTACACTGTTTGGTCAAAGTCCTTTGTTAAAAGCAGCTTCTGAAAGACTTATTTGGGTCAACCTGCCCAGCCGGGGGTGGCGAGACAGGGCCCCCCCCCCCTCCTCACGGATAGAAATACCGCAATATGCCGGACCTAAAATCGCGGTCTTCGACGAATAACCGCATTTTTCCGACTGGGGCCTAATACCGGTAACCGCATTTTTAGGACCGCACCGAGGACCGGAATTTCGAAGCGGGCGAAAGCGGTTATGAGCGCCGGTATACCGACCTACAAACACGATATACGCGCCCGCTGTGAGGAGAGGGGGCCCTGTCTCGCCACACCCGGCTGGGCAGGTTGACCCAAATAAGTCTTTCAGAAGCTGCTTTTAACAAAGGACTTTGACCAAACAGTGTACAAGAGTTTAGTTCCAGTAGCCATCTATAATGATGGCACATGAATTCAGGTGAGTGTGGTGAGCATTGAGGTGTATTGTAAAGACATGCTGTCCTCTGACCATCCTGTAACATCTCAGTCTGGACGTGGAGTGTGGAGTTCCTTTCCTCCAGTTACTTGTATGTTTGTGGTAACATATAGAATTGTGTGTGTATGCATGGACATATGTGTGTGTGCATGTTCCTATGTGGTTGTGTGTCTAATTATGGTGATAGGAGTCTACTCCATATCGAGATTTCACCATCAGTGACCATCAGTGTTGATGGTGGACGTAACCAGTTGGGTGTGATGAGCACTGATGTGTGTGACAAAGACATTTCATACTTCATACATGCCGCACCTATTCAGTCTGAATGTAGGGTGTTCAGTCCCTTTCCTCGAGTTACCTGTATAAGTGTAGTGATGTATGGAATTGTGTGTATACATGGGCATGTGTGTGTGTGTGTCTTTCTATGTGGTTGTGTGTCTATCATGATACTATTATACTCTACTTTGAGATTTCACAATGACTGGCTACTTATGTGTTGATGATACATGAATAATCCATATTGCATAAGTATTGAGATGGATGGCTACAACATGTCATCCGTTGCACACACTCTAACACGTCTGTCTAATGATTTTTGGCCAGTCACGTGTCATGTCTGTTCAACTTTTTCGTTGTCATGCTTGGTCTAGTTGCTGTGTCGAGATCGCTGTAGGCATAGAAATACACGTGTTTGTGCTTCTTTCTGTGTATGCATGTGTAAATATAGTGATACCTTCCTTCAACTCGTTTGTCTGGATATATGATGTGATGATCCTGCACTTATGTTTGTGTGTGCTTATATGTGGTGACGTATGGATATCTTGGTGAGACCTAAAATGAATATGTGAATTATGACATCTGTCTGATGACCAAGTGTCTAGTGCTACTCATGGTACCTGGGGCATATGTTACTTTATGTCTGAAAAGGCTTAGGTGTGGGATAAACGTGGTGGTGCTGATGTGAACAGTTTTGTACCTAGGACACATGATACTGGATGGTAGAGAGGTCTGTAGTGTGAGATAAATGAGACGATGTTGATGTGAAGAATTTGGTACCTTGCACACATGTTACTGATGATTTTTTGGTTAGTCATGAGCCATTGGGGTTTTACACCACTTTTTCGTTGCCGTAATTGGGATGGTTGTTGTGTTGATATCACTGTAGGCACGGAAATGTGAGTGTGTGTGCGTCTATCTCTGTGTCTGTATGTGTGAATATGGTGATACATTACTTAAACTCATCTGTCTGGATGTATGATTTGCTGTAACTCCACTTAAGTTTCTTTGTGCTTGTGTGTGGAGACGTATGGATTTGTTGGTGGGGTATAGTATGAATATGAGGGGTTCTGGTATCTGCTGATAGTCAAGTGTCTATTGCAACTCATATGGTACCTGGAGGGCCACTGTTAATGAATGGCTGAAAGTGTTGTGGTGTGGATGAGACGTCTTGGTGACCTGATTGTTGATGGTACATGTAATCAATTGTGTCTGATTAACCCTTTAACTGCTACGGTTCGGCCGGCCGAGCCCTCGCTGAGTGCGGCTTTGTTTACGCCTAAGCTGTTTACCTGCGCTGGCCTGCCGCGTTAGACCGGACCGCTGTGTGCTGAATACATCTGGACCGTTGTGTGTGGAGTTCTTCTGCTGTCGCTCTGCGATTTGAAACCTCAGATACAAAATAAATACAGTTAATATAACATTTAAAGGTTTTCAGTTTAAAACTCCTCTAAAAGTGAGTGTCTGCGTAATCAAACATGCCGGTACTTCATATACTAAATAGATATTACAGCAACTGAAATGTTTTAGTTTGTGAGCGTAGTAAATGTAATATAATTATAACTCTGCAGTTAACCATGGTTAGTAATTCTTTTTGTGTGATAAGCCTTGAAAAATGGTGCAACACACAGTGATACATTACATGTTCTGCATTGGTTTCTCGACGCACTTTCTGTATCGAACATACAGCGCATTTACGCATTGGCTTGCTCTTCTTTGAATTTGCAATATGAATGAAATTTGTAAAAAAGGTCTCAAAAAGTTGCGAGGGCGATTTCTAGGGGGGGGGGGGTGGCGTCTCACGGACCTGATCTTACAAGACGGGGAGGGGGGGGGTGTCAGGAAATCCTGAAAAACACCTCACGAAATTTAAATTTATGGATGCAACAGACGAAACTCTGCAACTGGTATTTTTCGTCCGGTTGCTACGCGGTGAAGAGCGTGAGCATTTAAAATGCATTGTTCGAGAATGTGGAAAAAGAACTTTTTAAACCACTTCATAGTGAAAATATAGTGTGAATTGATTCTCGCGTGTCTGTTGGTCTCATCAGCAATAGATATCATATGATATTCCGTTAGAAATATCAGGAAAAATGACAAACTGCTGGAATGTTAACGTAATCCACACTTGTATCCTGCAGCTTAATCGACAAGCACATACTGTCAAACGCGTCACTAAAGCATTCTCTTTTTCCACACATTTCGCTCGCACAATCTGTAGCTTCAAACTCTGAAAAATGGTCATTTTCCACTAGCTGATGTACACAGCATAGGAAAATTACATCGAGATCCTGTCGAAGGGTTATCACTGTCATCCATATCAAAGTGATCATATTCACTGTCGCTTCTAGTAAGAATCTCCATGATTTCTTCCGCGGTACAAACACGACGGCGTATTCGGGAGGACGATGCTTCGAATCCCTGTCCAGGCATCCAGATTTGGGTTTTCCATGGTTTCCCCAAATCACTCCAGGAAAATGCCGGAATGTTTCCTTCAAAAGGCCATAGCCGAATTCCTTCCCATTCCTTGCCCCCCATTCTTTACCATCTCTAAAGTCCTCGCTGTTAAGAGACGTTAAGCAGTTAAAAAAAATAATGACTGTATGCCATTTTCTCAGCGAAAACTAAAAGGAAAAGAGCAACACAAATTAGATCGCAGCTGCCAATCCTCAAGGGCCGAATGAGGAAAACAACTAACCACCCTGGGTGGAAATATGGCTTCATAGCCAGGCCGATAAGAGGCTAGCGTCTTAACACGTCTGGAGTAAAGACAGGGCGGCGAGGCGGCGCGTGTATACACGTCTGGAGCACAGACAAAGCGGCAAGGCGGCGCGTGTATACACGTCTGTAGCACCTGGGCGCAGTAGTAGCCACGCGCGTTAACGCGTCTACAGCAGTCAAAGGGTTAACACTATTAATGGGATAAACACTGAGGTGTGTTGGCGAAAACATCTTTTGCACACCGTCTCTTTCTCGTCAGGCCGATGATATGTGAGAAGAGTTCTGTTTTTCAGTCAGTCATGAGGCAAGTGAGTTCTTCACCACTATTTCGTTTCCATGATTGGTGCAGGTAGTTGTGCTGAACTCGCTGTAGACATGGCCATGTGTATCTGCGTCACTCTTTGTGCATGTAAATGTATGTATGGTGATACCTGCCTTTAACTCGTCTGACTGATGATTTTTGTAACGAGAGTTCTGTCCAGTTAATCAGTGGTAACGGCAATTCTGTCCAACTTCATCGCTTCCATGATGCTTGCTGTTGTTTATGTCGAACTCGCTGTATGGATGTACGTGTGTATGTGTTTTGTGTATGTGTCTCTCTCTGGGTATGTATGCGTAAATATGGTCAGACCTTTCTTTAACTCGTTTGTCTGGATGTAGGATGCGCAGTTCATTTCCTCCACTAATGTGTGTGTATGTCTTCTTCCTCTGTGTGAGTTCTATCTTGGTGCTGTTGTGTGTAGGCATGGAAATGTGCGTGTGTTCGTGATTCCTCTGTGGATTTGAGTCTAAAATATTTGGTTATAGAATTATACCCACCATCAATGTGTGCTTCTAACCATTGTTTCAGGGCTTAGGCACTATCCCATTCCACTGTGCTGTTTACAGTTTACTGCTGTTTGTGTTGTCATACGAACTGTGTTTCTTACGTTTTTCACTATATGCACTTCGTGGTAAAAATCATTTAATGGAGATGGTGCTGAGGGGGTGTGTCAGAGAACCAAAGTACTTGGGTACAAACCCACAGTCAGGCTATAGTGGTGTAGTATGGAGTCCACATTTTTTGTACAGCAAATGTATGTTGCAAAGGAGGCTAGCTAGATTTATTAGTGGAAAACATTCAACAAGTGACATAATAAAGGAGCTGGGTTGGGTGTGACTGGAAGGTATGAAGAGTGTTGGAATTGCTGTATATGGCGTATAATGATGTTAGAATGGATATTGGCAGAATAATTCTGAGTGGTGTATGGAGCCTAAGTTGACCATGACCACAATCTGGCATTAGACTTTAGGTGATTAGGCCTGAGTGGATAAAATATCCAAACACGCACTTTCGCATACGAATGACCTAACAATTTACGACAGTTTAAGTATGGGCGCTATCTTCAGCGTAATAGAACTAAATCTATGGTGACGTTTTGAAACTTGTCAATGTGTAGGGATTTACTATGAAAAATGTGGGTTATGATGTCTGTTTGATGACCATGAAACTATCAGTTAGTGCATTATAGTAACATTATCGTGTGTGATGTGTTTTTTTCTGGACTTTTGAAGGTCTCTTTCCCTGCATTCGTCTGGAGTGATTTCAGGAATCCAAGCACTCTTCCATTTCACTATTCTGTTTACAGTTTGCTGCCGTTATTTTTGGGGTACGAACTGTTTTTATCAGGTTGTTCACTATATGTCCTTCGGGGGCAAAAATCGTGATGATTGGATGTACCAGAGAAGGAAGAACTTGTGTTACAAAACCACAGTCAGACCTTGCTTGTATGTAGTGGTGTAATGTGGGATCCACAGGTTTTGGACTTGAAATGCGGTGTGCACGGGAAGGCAGCTAGAGTGTAAATATGGTGATTCCTTTCTTTCACTCGCCAGTCTGAGTGTAGGGTGTGTAGTTCATTTCCACCACTAATGTGTGTTTTGTGACGTATGCAGCTGTGAACGAGCATCAAAAGTACGACATTGCCGCCTGTGTTAAGAAAGGCTCTTGAATCTACTCATGTCTTTATTGTACTAGGGTCACATGTTACTGGATGGCTTGTGGCTATGTGGGTGATATGAGATGATGCTGATGTGAACAGTTTCGTACTTGTGCACTTGCTACTAGATGGTTAAGTTGGCTGAGTTGAGTGAGAGGCGAGGCGATGCTAATGTAATCAGTTTGGTACCTGCGGGGTAGCTGTTACCGATGGCTTTTTCTGGTTACATTGTTAATGTGAAGTCCACAGTTTTTGGAATTGAAATGCTGTTTGCGGGGCGGTAGCTAGAGTGTAAATATGGTGATATCTTTCTTTCACTCGTCTGTCTGCGTGTAGTGTGTGTAGTTAATTTCCACCACTAATGTGTGTGTGCGTGTGTGTGTGTGTGTGTGTGTGTGTGTGTGTGTGTGTGCGTGTGTGTGTGTGTGTGCGTCTTTCAGTGTGTGTCTCTCTCTGCGTATGTATGCGTAAATATGGTCTGTGTGTGTGTGTGTGCGTCTTTCAGTGTGTGTCTCTCTCTGCGTATGTATGCGTAAATATGGTCAGACCTTCCTTTAACTCGTTTGTCTGGATGTAGGATGTGCGGTTCATCTCCTCCACTAATGTGTGTGTCAGTGTGTGTGTTTTGTGACGTATGTAGCTGTGAGTGAGGATCCATAGTACGACATTGCAGCCTGTGTTAAGAAATGCTCTTGAATCTACTCATGCCTTTGTGGTACAAGGGGCACATGTTACTAGATGGCTTGTTGTTATGTGGGTGATATGAGATGATGCTGATGTGAACAGTTTCATGCTTGTGCACATGCTACTAGATGGCAAAGATGGCTCATGTGTGTGAGAGGCGAGGCGATACTAATGTGAACAGTGTGGTACCTGGTAGCTGTTACTGATGGATTGTTTCTAGTTCCAGGGATAATGATACTATAGAAATAGTGAGTGAAACTATAGAAAAAGTGTGTACACCTCCTCATCAGGTTTGCTGTGTATTCTTTACAATTACCAAGGGGTTGATTGAATTTTTAGACAAAGTACAGCTAAGGGTCCTCAATTTGTGTCTGCTTGCCACAGTTTTTTACGAAAGCATAACAGAACTGATACATAGATTGGTCTGAGTAGACAGATGGTATAGGTTAGAGCTTGTTTGCAAAAATTACGAGTGCAATGAAATATTTCATACCAATGACATCAGAGATAAGGTTAGTGAAATAAGGTGTGGCACTGATGCTGATATGAAATCTTTCTTCCCTCGTTCCATTTAATAATTTTTGCCATGGTCAAACTGGGAACTGATTTGTCTAGCCTTGGAGCTGATGTGGGAAAGGCTTTGTTAATCATGTCACAAATATTTTCAAGTGGTCTCTTATGCTTCCTATATACTTCTACCAGATTTTAAGACCTGCATCACGCTGTTCTGAGCATACAGTATTCGCTGTCTCAGGATCACTTGAGAGAATCGACGCAGTATATATCATGTTCCAGAACTCGAAAAATGGTTGTTTTTCCATACCTTTGTCTGTGAATGAATTTTTAATTTGTCGCGGCTATCGCTGACTTCTCCGTCTACCGTGTATTATTACTAGCACATTGCTATCGTTACACATGTGAAATTTCAACGACCATCCAAAATTCTAGTATTTCCAGCATATCAGCCTTTTTTTTGGTCTTTTTGCTCCTTCGATACCATCGTCATGATCTGTGAGAAAGGATGTACCGCAAGGAATGGTGAGGAATTCGGCCATGGGCTTTTAAAGATCTCTTTCCCTGCATTCACGTGGAGTGATTTCAGGAAACCATGGAAAACCGAAATCATGATGGCCTGACGTACAGTCGAACCCATCTCCTCCCCAATACTGATTCTAGATTCATAGGCGATTCATCTTAAAGGAACCTCATCAGTGCGCAGCCCTCAGTGACCGGCGTCTTGATCGTTAAGAAGAAGTAGGGCTACCTAGTTTCGAGATGATATACAGAGTTTGTGGACATTTTAGCTAGCAAAGTGCTAAGTGCAAAAACTGATTGATATGCATATTAATAATGTTCGTGTAGCTCAATGGACTCCCAGTTCATCATTCAACTACACGCTTCTAAGAAAATAACTTATTGCTTATAATAATTTACTAATATCTGATGAGGTTAATAATATAGTAATTAAAAAATTTGGGTGTTGATGGTACTACTTGTACGTGAGAAGAATAAATAAAAACATATCGTATTTAATTCATTTTTGTTTCATTTCATCCACCACACAATACAAAATAAATATATCATATTGTTGTTTTGTATGTTAATGTTGGTTCTGTAGGATGGTCTCAAGAATAACTTTGTCTGACCAATCAGAGGATATCAGCTCAGTGTTATAGATCAGTCTGCTAAAAAGTTATTTTTAGAAGTTAATTTTTGGTACCTAAGCAATTAATTAATTATAATAGTTTGATATATCAACAACACATTACAAAATGCTAGGGAAAAAATACAGGTTTGGCAATAACAATTGTCAACAGCAAGCAACCGCTCTCACATTCGAATCCCCCACCCTTTATTAATTTTGACTATGTGAACTGCAGAGTATCCATGGTAATGCCATTATCACATTATAACAAAAAAAATTACGCTTTTGAAACGAGTGTATCTTACTTTTAATTCAGTTACAGTAAATCAAAAAGGTTATACACTCTCTCAGTATGGAAACTAAAATTTTGATTTTCGTTTTGAAAATGCGTAACATAACACGATCAGACGATGTATTTGCATATTTTAGAGTGATTCGCATCAGAATTTATACTCTGTCACGAACGGCAAATTGTGTTGTGGAATATAGGCCCAGTCCGATCACACCAGGAATAGCGGCTAACGGGATCCAACGCGTCACCCACGCCGAGTTACAAGAAATAGCGCTGCGCTAGGAAAGTACGCACTCCAGGAATAGCGTATAACGGGAACCCGTTGCTCGCCGACGCGTCATGTGTGGCGCGCGCTGGGAATAGCAACAACCGTTGTCGCCTGCGGGGGTGTGCGCTCGACTAAGCTACACAGAATACTCAGATAAATTCAGGTTACCGCCGTACAGTGCTGCCATCTCGCGGCGGCGCGGCGCGGCGGGGCGGGGAGGGGAGGGCCCCCACTCCCCCCTTCAAGGTCAAAAAAGGTCCCAGAAAAGATGTCATCTCCCTACTCTGCAGCATTATAACATCGAAGATAACTGGGCAAGCAACGTAATGCTTTTACAAATAATAAAAAGAAAAAAAACGCCACTTCTGGGCTAATTTGCCAATATCATTTTCAACGAGAAATGGCGCTCTACTAAGCCGTTTATTAAATATTTTGTTTCATAATCTGTCAGCAAAGGGCACATTAAATAAGTCTGCAGTGCGAAATATGCGTCACCTACAAAAATTTGAGGGACAGGGTATCCATACTAGGCAATGGTTTCGAAGATAGAATAGTTTCACAGTGAACGAATTCACAGAAAATGGAGCAATTTTGCATGATGGTAGTGTCGCTGTGCCGGCCGTAGCTGTTAATATCAACTACAAGGAACTTTAAATCTGGATCAACAACTGCCAGTTGAATGGGGGAAAAAAATGTAACAGAAATAGCTTGAGCCAATGTTGTTAGGACATTTTGTTTTCACGTGTTTTCCGTTCACACTTCCAATGCAATTCGGAAAGTGCCAAGGTTCTCTGAACTCTCCTCAAGAGTTTTTCACACATCAATCGGTCGGAACAGGCCCGCCGTAAGCGGGCGTGCAAGGCGTGCACCGCACGCGGGCTGCAAATCGGGTAATCGACTGTCGCCTCAGGGACATTGGCAGAGCTACCTTTTTTTTTTGTTTTTTTTTTTTTTTTAGCACAACTCTGGTGTCGGTGACACTCGGGGTGGCAATAACGGGGGCGGTAAAATAATGTTCGAAGGGGCGGCAAACTCACATTTTTTTTACCCGGTTCGGAAAATTCCTGGATCCACCACTGGCTGTAGTTAGACAGGGGGCGGCATAATTGGTTGCACAAGGGCGTTCAAACAGCTAGCGGCGGGCCTGGGTAGGAACAGGTAAATACGATGGCTGTCCCAGTTACTTCCTTCACTTTGCTGGAGACAGTTGCATGATGATCGCGAATGAAAAAGCGATAGTTTGGTGCGAGTCACCTCCAGCCAAACACCCAATCGTTTCGCGTGACGTTTGTTCTACACACTGGATTGGCTTGTACAGTCCGCGCTATATTTGACATCGTCAGAACGCGGCGGGAATCCCTTGTCTCGCACGCGCACGCTGCCCGCGCTCTATTTGACTGGACTAAATACAATTTCGAACTCCACCAAATCACTTTTCATTTATGTTTCTAGTATACAGTGTGATGCATCACAATGAAAGTTGCAGCTACTCGATCACGTGAAATGTCCACGGTGGTTTCACGAAAAGACAGTGGCTATTAAGTTTGCCGCGCAATCCTGGCTGGGTTGCGTTGCCATGCGCGGCAGCCGCGCTGTCAACAGAAATTGTTCGCGCGGCAAATAACTGGTTTAGCGCGCTCGAACATGCCTCGCGCGGCAACCGCACATAGTCGATACGCAACTTAAGCAGCACCCTGCGTGGCACGTTGTGCCGCCTCGCCCTCGCTAACGTCTGTTTCAGCAGATAGCAGTAGCACGCAGATTTAAATCACGCGAACTGAATTAATTT
>JARYHS010013630.1:323727422-323756691 GCA_031002005.1 Vandiemenella viatica | reverse complement strand
AATGACCCTAAAAACGCAAAAGTATCAATATTATTTGTACAACATGTTTTTTTTATTTATATTATTATTACGAGCCATTTATCTCCTTCGATACCTAACCGAAATCGATAAATGACATATCATTTTAGAGATTAAGGTCTCCAATTAGGTAAAATCGTAAATTAAGAAAGAATTTTATGGAATTTGATGCTTAAAGTGGTCACGTGTATCAAACAGTTCAGAGCTAAGTCCTCAGATTGCAGCAGCAGTATCACTGAGATGTCAATAAACTGTTTTTTTATACAATAAGTAGCTTTTCGGATATTTTTTTCTGTACGGAAACATTTTTAATTTCTATTCAATTCCAGTGTAAACATTTTATTCGCACAGTAGCACATATCACAGAGATGTTGATATGTTATGTGCATTTTGTTCAGGTTGATTGTATTTTCTTGGGGTCAGTGCCTTTGTCGTACATACAGTGTGTTTAAAATTTTCCTAACTGTTCCGTAATATGTTTTGATGCGTACCTATTACACTAAACAAATAAATATTTGCTACAAAGTGCGGTTCTACTTTTCATTAAATTACAAGCATTCAACCTCACTATTCATTGTGTTTTATTTATTATGAAAATTTTGGCACGGGTCGTCTAGTATATATATCATTTTTATAAGGGTATATATTTTTTTTTTTGTCACAAGCCGTTATCGCCCTTCATAACTAACGGAAATCAATGAATGAGGTTTCATATTAAAGCTCATGGTCTCCATCTTTGTCACATCATATTTTAAGAAAGGATTTGTCAGAATTCATCCCTTAAGGCCAAAAATGCCAATATTTCTAAAATGGTGCTTTTTGTGTTACCAGTCATTTATCTCCCTGGATACCTAACCGAAATCGATAAATAAAATTGGAATATGAAGAGTAATGTATCGGCTTTGGTGACATCATATATTAAGGAAGAATTTTTTGGAATTCAACCATTAAAGGGAAAAATTATCATTGGTTCTACAGTACAACGCATTTTTGTGTCACGAGCTTTTTATGTCCCTTGATACCTAACCGATATAGATAAATGAGGTATTAAATTAAAGAGCAAGGTCTCCGCCGTGGAAACATTATATTTTAAGAAAGGTATTTATTGTAATTCGACCGTTCAAGGGCAAAAATGTCAATTTTACTAAAATGCGTTTTTTGTGTCTCGAGCTATTTATCTTCTTGGATATATAACCGAAATCAATAAATGAATTAGGATTATGAAGATTAGTGTATCAGCGTTGGTGACATCATATACTAAGAAAGAAATTTTTTGGAATTGAACCCTTAAAGGGGAAAAGTATCAATGGTTCTTCAACGCATTTTTGTGTCACGAGACATTTATCTCCATTATATATAACCGAGATAGATAAATGAGGTATCATTCTAAAGATTAATGTCTCCGCTATGGTCACATCATGTTTTAAGAATGGAATTTTCTGAATTTAACTCTTAAAGAGCAAAAATATTAGTATTTCCAAAATGCGTTTTTTGTCTCGAGTGATTTATCTCCCTTGATAATTAAACAAAATTAATAAACGAGGTATCATTTTATAAATACTGAGTCTTCGTAAGTTCTTCGGGGGGTTACACCATAATTCAAGAAAGGAATTTTTCAAAATTCGGCCATTAAAGGGCAAAAGTATTAATATTTCTACAACGCATTTTTCCGTCACGAGCCATCGATCTAACCGAAATCGATAAACGGGGTGTCGTTTAAAATATTATAGTATCCGCTTTGGAAGTACTTAAGAAAGTACTTTCTTTAAATTCAACCCTTAAGGGCCAAAAATATCACCATTTCTAAAACTTTTTTTTTTTTTTTTTTTTTTTTAACCTCGTTTGGTGCCTAACCGAAATCTGTAAATGAAGTATAATTTTAAAGGCCAAGGTGTCCGTTTTGGTCAGACCATATTTTATAAAAGTTTTTTTTTTTTAAATTTGACCTTAAAGGCCAAAACTATCAATATTATTTCTACAACATGCTTCTTTTATTATTATTATTATTACGAGCCATTTATCTCCTTCGATACCTAACCGAAATCGATAAATGACATATCATTTTAGAGATTTAGGTCTCCAATTAGGTAAAATTATAAATTAAGAAATATTTTTTTGGAATTTGATGCTTAAAGTGGTCACGTGTATCAAACAGTTCAGAGCTAACTCCTCAGAATGCAGCAGCAGTATCGCTGAGATGTCAATAAACAGTTTTTTATACAATAGGTAGCTTTTCCGAAATTTTGTTATGTTATGGAAACATTTTTGATTTTCTATATAATTCCAGTGTAAATATTTTATCCCGACAGCAGCACATATCACAGAGATGTTGATATGCTATGCGCATTTTGTTCAGGTTGGTTGTATTCTGTTAGGGTCAGTGACAGCTTGTCGCACATACAGTGTGTTTAATTTTCCTAACTATTTCGTAATATGTTTTGATGCATGCCTATTATACTAAACAAAATAAATATTTGCTACAAAGTGCGGTTCTAATTTTCGTTATATTACAAGCATTCAACCTCACTATTCATTGTATTTTATTAGCGAAATTTTCGCTTGGGTCGTCTGGTTATTTATAGAAATTAGTAATATTTTGTTAACAAAGTCACCTATTGGAGAAAATGTACAACACTTTATCATACGGCATACGCTTCTACACTGGGCATTCCAATCTAGTATAGCCCGAGGAAAGAAAGTACACATATAAGCATCAATACGGAATCTTATTTCTCTAATCTTATTCCTACTGTCATTGCTGGCTAAACAGGTTGCTGGAAGAAGTATTTCATTGCACTCGTATATGAAAGAAGAATTTCGCGTATTCGCCAACAAATTCATACGAAACCGTCGTCGTCTGTCGGCCAGAAAAACACGGCCCAATCTTAGAATCAATTCTGTGACGCTCTTGTAAGGACTGTAACAACCTGTCACGAATAGAACTGCTCTCCTCTGCGATGAGGATCCCAAACTCCACAACAGTAATCCAAACGTGGGCGCATGATAGTTTTATAAGTCATTTCCTTTGAATGAGCGTTGCAATTCTTCAAAATACGACATATGAATGTTAGCCAGTAATTAGTTTTTACCCACAACGGAAGTTATGTACAAGTCCCATTTCATGTTGCTTTGTACTATTACGCACAAATACTTCACAGAATCAACTGTTACAACAACTGAGCTGTTTACTTCGTACTCATGAGCAAAACGACTTACGAAATAATATCCAGACCGTGTTGAATTTCTAAGCAATCGCCAGTGTACCTTACTTCTATATAGTTAACTGAATCACTAGCAAACAATCGCTACCTGCTATTAACTATGTTACAGAGGTTGTTTATACAAATTAAATAAAGAAGGGGTCCTATTACACTACCTTGAGGTTCGCCAGAAGTAACAGAAAGGTATTTTTATCAACTCTAAAGATTTACAGAATATATCAGACAAAAATGGTCTGATTTCCTTCGAGTACTCTGAAAATACTTGTAATTATATGCAATCGGGACACGGCGAACAAATCGTGTCGAATTCACCTCTAATTCAACACGATGAAGAAAAATTATTACGTTTTCCATGTTTTTGACTGTGAATGAATTTTTAAATACAGTCGCGACTGTCGTCTACTTCACGACCGTCTGGTATTAGTACTAGCATACTGTTGTCGCTACAGCAGTCTGCTTTTTTACGTAGGACTATACATGGTTATCATTGACAGCACAAGCTATTCCATATAAAACATAATTGTGCTCACCCGAGATACAACCTGAGATCTTCTGCCTGAAAAGACATGATAACCACTACACCACAAGTATCCCTAAATTATGTCGAAAGACAGAATAAATTTTAAACGATTAATGTCTTGCAGGCTTCTCATGGAGCTATACCTTGTACCTTGATTTAACGATTAACAAAGTAGCACCAACGTAGTGCCATGCAGCGCGAAGTCGCAAAAAGTCGCAGAAAAGAGAAAGTTACTAATAAAGTCTCATATCTATTATTAGATAGACATTGAATTTGTTGTTGTAATCGTGTACTAATTATAATGCTGATCTTAGTAGCTCAGAGCTACAGTGTAAGCTGATCTCGCCACACAGATGTAAACCCAGATATAAGAATTAAATCTGCTGCGCTGAAGTTAGAACAATAAAAATGTTTTTGCAAATATTTCTGAATGATTTGTAGCGACTTAATATGTCGTGTATTGATTGCTGGTCGATCTTCTTTCAGTCTTCGGCAAAACACTGATATTACAAGAAGATTTAGATCTTCTTTTTTGTCACTTATTATTATTATTATTATTATTATTATCGTATGCCAAAAACAAAAGAAACATGTTAATCAGATAACTATATCTAGGGATTCAAACCTTCTTCTGACAGCTAGTCAAGCTTAATGTAGTGTGAGCAGGCTTCCAGATAGTTTTCTTGCTCGACAGTCAATCAGAATGCGATCAGCGTTTTGGATACCACCACAGTCACACAGAGCATCTTGATGGAGACCCCACTTATGTGCGGTTGAATTGCACACTCCGTTACTTCTGTGAAATCTATTCACTTGACACCAAACACGTCTAGGCAAGGCAAATCCTGGAACACAGGTTGTAGGATCTTTTATAAGTACCAATTGTGTGGGCTGTTGGCTTCCTACTCCTTTCTCCACTCTTAAGTTAATGTTGTTAATTCGAACCTTGGCTACTTCATTGTAGGCAGGTTTCCTTGATTTTAATAGTGTGCGAGACAGGTGAAGGAGGTCACTATGCAGAGTAATCATGTTGTTTTCCTCTGCTCCTTCCAATTCTCTACGGAATATCGATTTTCTTCTCAAATGTGGTGGAGGAGTGTTGGAAAGTACAGAAAGCCAAGATACTAGGGTAGACCTAATGACGTCACTCGCTGTTCTCATAGCAGCGTTAGGCTGAATGTCTACTTTGGCAGTATGAGCACTACCAAGCTATGTAGAGCAATACTATTCTGCTGCGGAGAGCGATGACTGCTCCTCTATGAACGTGGACACCTGCACCCCAAGACGTACCAGCCAGTTTCTTTACAAGGTTCACACGGGGCTTCACCTTTTCTGCAGTGTTAGTTAAATTCTGATGAAAAGTGAGGGCTCGATCCAAGGTAACTCCCTGATATTTGGGATGGTCTTTTTGTTCCACTCTTCCAAGGGGTACGAAGGTTGGTCTTATTCTGATATAGGTGAGCTGCTTTGAAAGGTGTAAGCAACAAGACTCTGTCTTTGTCAGATTAAGTTTTAGTCTCCACTTAAAGCAGAATGTGTAGAGCTGGTTAAGACTCTCAGAGAGTTTTTCGTCATAAATCTGAAGTTTATATCCTGGAAAGTAATAGCCAGATCGTCGGCATACTAGAATTTCCTGCAATTGAGGTGAAGTATGTCCGTAATATATAAATTAAAAAACACAGGAGCAAGCGCCAAACTCTGAGACGGATCATTGTTGAGAACAGAGACTCTTTTGGGCTCCACAGTGGACCTGGATTTTGCGATTAGTCAGCATGTTGTTCAAGAGTACAACAATTTTATTTTTTCCATGGTACAGAATTGAGGAGTTTGAGAACGAGACCCTCATACCAGACTGCATCGTAGGCTGCTGATAGGTCGACGAACACAGGTCCCGTTTTAAGTTTCTTTTTGAATCCAGTATCAATGTGGGTCACGAGTGTCAGAACCTGCTCGGCATGGCTAAACTTTGGCCTGAATCCAGCCTGCTCAAGGAAAATGATTTTATTAATGGTATTGTGAATCCGAGTCACAACCATATCTCAAGCAGTTTATATGCTGTGCTGAGGAGAAAAATTGGCCTAAAGTGTTCGGGTACACTTTCTGCCTTACCCGGTTTTAAATGGCAATCACCTTGATTTTTTTAAAGGCAGGGTACAACTTTGAAGTCTGTAATATTTCATTTATAAGTGGAAGAAACCATTTTATTGTTATAGGGCCTGTATTAACGAGGATTTCTGGGTACAGGCCATCATGTCCAGCAGCTTTGTGGAGTTTGGTATATTTTCGTGCAGCATCCAGTTCAGACAAAGTGAAGGGGGTTGAATAATCTCCATTTGGTTTAATGATCTTCTTGACTTCACGAAATTCACTTTTCACTCATCAAACTGTATCTATATAGCCAGGCACCTTAGAGGTTCTTAGCAAGTGACTGACTATGATATTACAGGAAGCTCCCCCTCTCGTTCCATTCTGGTTGTAATCGGCACCCAGTTTTCGGATTAAAGACCAAGCCTTTCTGCTTGAATGTATGAAGTCTAAATTCTCAGTTGTTTCCTGCCAAAGTTGTTTCCGACGATGGTTAAGATACTCCAGCAACCTTGTCGCTTAGGCGTGGTCTTCACCCTTTCCAACTCCTGGAGCAAATGGGTGTACTCGTGATCCCAGTAATGGATATAGTCAGATATGTATGCTTATGTTTTGCCGCTGTTTCCACAGATTTTTGAAATTTCTTATAACATTTAACAGCAACTGGGACATTTTCGAAGAGTCTATCCAATGTTCTACTAAATTTTCCCAATTTCCTTTTTTAAAGTTCCAGCGAGAGGATGACTCAGATCTTATGACTTTTATACGGATACCAAATGAAATGACGACTGGCCTATGTTGACTGTGTGGAAAGTCGTTAAGAACAATTCGTTGAATGCTCAAACCATCATCAGCATTGGGTGTTTTTGTTGTAAAGTACAGGTCAGGATTGGACTCTGACCTCCCTCTGGTCGACTTGAATGTCTTCTTACTGTTGGAATCAAAGTGAAGGTCCATGTTATTATGCACCATCCTTACACACAACCATCTATCATTCTCGTCTTCTTCCATGTAACCCCAGTAAGGGCTGTTGGAATTACAATCCCCCACATACATCGCAGAGTACTGCAAATTAGGCAGTAAGCATGCAGCGCAATTGATATTTGGTGGCCTATGGATAGTAGGGATCTTATGCCGATTCTAGACCGAAGGGACCACAGCTTTAGCAGCCCATTACCTTAAAACGGCTGACGTTTAATTAAAATTTCGGTCAGCGGGATATTAAACGAACCATTACCTTAAATGGCTGTCAGTTAATTAAAATCTTTAGATAGTTCTGTCTGCAAGATATTGAATGGTTGTAGTTTACTTAGATTGCTGTTCTGCCCTCACTCCACTCCATCGGACTGCCTTCAAGTCCAAGGTGACTTCCAGACATCCGTCAAGGCCGCCCGGCTTGCCTCCTCCACCGGAGACCGTCAAGGCCATCGACACACTTTATAAACTGCCTGCCACTTTCTGCCGTATAAAGGAAGCGGTATGGTACACCAGAACTTCAGGACACCCCTTGCATTATTTACCATAAATAAATAATATGATTATTAAACCACGGAAAATTTATGAATGCTTTTTTACGATGAATTGAAGAACATTCGCCCCTAGACAGATACAATATTCTCGGACTCTACAAAAGGCATGCGACTGTAACAGATACCGGGTTCGAATCCAATTGATGCTAATTACTCTTCATCCACTTGTTGAGGGAATTTCTAATAAAAATTGCACCATTCTAAGACAAATACATTAACTCATTGTCCTTAAGCTGTCATTTAGGACAGGATGGGATCGTATCCCGGATAATGGGGTCATGGTTTCAACCCTTACACCATTACACGACAAATATGATCTAGAGCCCTGGTTTTATGCCCTGCTAGATCCAGTGCACCTATCAGATTACTTAGAGGAGTTGTAACTGTGTATTGCTGATTTTTTCTTTTCAAATAACTGTTTACTGCACATGAGGTAAAGGTTTTACTCTGCACAGTATGTACAATATTTACAGTATGTACAGTATATACAGTAAAAAGAAATTACGATACATCAACCAGGACATGTGCGTGATACCTGAACGTATAATATTAATAATAATTCGTATAGCTTTATTATTCTGCATATCCCAGAACGGTTTGAACACCGATAGAGACAGAGTATCGATTTTCCATGCATGCGGGTTTTGCTATGAAGCGCAAATATCCGTTTATTGCATGGAGTCACCGCAAACACTTATATGACGCAGGACACGTTTATAAATGTGTTGTTTGAATTGTGCACGAATGGTAAGCAGGCTAATGATAGTGTATATGTTCAGCCTACAGCGCTGTGTTTGTTTTGTGTTATATGCAATGAGAGACGAAGAAGGGAGGGGGTGAAACCTGGTACCAGCCCATTAAGGCCTATTCTTCCGAAAGATACATACCAGGCTTAACGTCCCCATCCAATGGTCAAATCACTATCAATCGTGTCGTATGCCTTCACTCCATACAGTCTGAGGAGAGGCTGAACCCAAACCAGGTATCATAAGAAAAAGGAATGAAATACCAAAATCTACTCTGGAGTACTAGGTGAAATGTGAAACGATAGGATGATTTCTGAGATCTTGACGAACTTGGTAGTCAGTCCTGGAATATTGGCTCATTTCAGCTTACAGAATGCGGTGAGCAGTTGATGTTCTAGACAGTGATCAGCATTATTAGAATACTAACACTGAGCTATTTTAGTTGGAGGTTTACTCAGTGAGCAGTTATTCCTCTGCACACCTATCCCACTATTACAGGATTGGAGTATCCGGGATACGACGTGTTGGGATTTGGTCAGCTTGTCATTGAGCCTGACGCCTCTGAGGGAGGAAAGATACGTTTCCATCTGCTTACAAAACGTGTGACAATGTTCTGTCTGAGATAAGTGTACAATGTAGATTAATAACGTCAAAGTCATTTTCTTGTTTCTTAGAATTTTTCTGAAAGTTGTGTAACATAACATACGTCAGAGCCATGCAAGAGTATCTGTGGCCGGCGTAGTAAGCGAGTGTGCGGCTATCTTTGGGGGTGTGTGCATGGTTGATCGCCGTCAAGTTTAGTTGTCGACGCGGGAACATTTCGGTCGTAATTATAGAAATTGTGAAAAGACGAGAAGATTTGGCGGAGTGTAACGTGGAAACGAGTAATGTGTTATATTAACGGTTTTGCATGGAGTGCAGCGATCTCAAGTGACTGTGGACGTGTTATGAGTACTGTGGGAGTTTGTGCAATTTAATTCCTCTAGTCCCACGAGTCTGCAATTCTCGGAAAAAGAGTCTGATTCCTTATTTAAATATTGATTTGATGGTGGTATTTTCCGTCGGTGTGAAAGCGTAAGTTTATGAACTCAATAAAGTTTGGTATATCTGTCCATTCTAAAGTATGTGAGCTTATCATTTAGTAACCCGACGAACGGTAATACTAAACCTGGCGGCCGCGGCATAAAGAACCTTTTATTTGATCAATGAATATGTGTGTGTTGAGTAAGGGACTTTTCTAATGATCAAAATCCATAATGATCCAGGAGGATTACATGGCGACTCAGTGACAGCACGTGTGTTGAAATAGGCATCTGGAGGAGAAATAAACTTTCGATTCCCGAGCATACACACGGGGATAGAGGGGAAATAAAGTAAACTACAGTAAATTACAAGCTAGACAACAATTGAGTGCAGAGACGATAATAGCCAAAGAGGAAGAGATTCCATAACAGTAGCAGGAGTTGTTAAGTCAAAGAGGGCTAGTGGAGATAGTCTACTTGGAGACCGGTTGGAAGTGACGCAGCCTACCAGAAATGAAAGCAACTATACGAGCATTGCCGAGCGGGACCGAAGGTGGCCGACGGGAAACACGGCTCAGAACTTCACGAAGTTACCCGGGGGCAGCTGACGGAAGCCGAGCTGAGAACAGCTGATCCGAGCCAGACCGGAAGCAGCCGACGGAAGCCGAGCCGAGAACAGCTGACCCGAGCAGCCAACAGTGAAGACGCGGAAAGCTAAGTGTGCGCTATTTGCTGCTAGCAAGCTGCTGCGAAGCGTCTTTCCTATCCGTACCGTTCCTTTAATATTTTTGTTCCTGTAATTTCAAATCACCTATAGGAAGGAAAACCGAGTTGGGTTTTCTTCTCCATTTCCAATTCCTTTGCCATTCTAGTGACACTTATTGTATATTGACAACTCAGACGCTGGAGTATTTACACTGCGGAAGTAGTTTTGTTTCTAGTTTGCATGCACGTAATTCTTTAATATGGTGATTGCGTTTTATGAATAGCAGCGTTGTGTTGATTTTATTTGCTGTGAGTCGAAGGGGGAAAGTAAAGTGACTGAGTGATTATCTTTATTGCCTTTTTCCGTTGTCTTTGTAATGTAAACATGTCTAAAATGGGTGACGAGACGGAGTCAAAGCTGGCTGAAATGCTAACTAAACTTACTGAATCCATTGATAGTAAATTTGCATCCCTTGATAATAAATTTGAATCCAAATTTGGATCCCTCGAAGTGATGGGGAAGGAGCATAAATTGCACATGGCAGAGTTAGGGAGTAAACTTGAAGAGTATAGTGTTAGGTGTGTCGGGCAGGCGGAGGAGTTGTCCTCTCAAATTTCCGAGTTAACGCAACAGGTTAAACATGAGACAAGTAGTTTGCGCCAGGATACCGGTGCCTTACAGACGCAATATTTACAGTTAATAGAAAAAAGCGACAATAAGAGCCACCGCTTAGGGTGCCTTGAAGATCAGATGCAGACGTTTCAGGGTAGTGTCCAACGGAGCTATGCGGAACTGAAAGGTGATATTAAAGGTCTGGCAGCTGACGTGGAAAAGGTTTATGAAAATGTTGAGAAGGTGAAACTACAAACCCCTCTAGTGGTCAAACACGAACTGGTAAAACAAGTCCCCAATGTAGTGAGGGAAGAGCTTCTCAAGTACCAAGAAATTGTAAAAACCTCAGCTTTTCCGGTTAAAGTCAATGATGAGAAGATAGATTGGGAGGAATTTTCGGGAAAAAATTGTATGCATCCTGTAAAGTTAATCAGACATTTTGAAAATTTCGCACCTTTCCTAATGGCTAGTGAAGAAAATAAGATTAGAATGGTAATTAAACATTTGAGAGGAGAACCTCGTCTTTGGGCAGATCAATTCGAAGACCGATTTGAGACGGTTGCTCAGTTTAACACAGATTTTTTAAACCTATACTAGTCAGCAGAAGGACAGATTGCCGACTGGATGTCCAGGAGGAGAGGATGAGGAGAGAGAGATCGAAGTTCCAGAATGGGTATAGGCACTTTCAGGATAGGGGTACACGAGGAAGAGGTTACTGGAGAAAAGAAGGAAGGAATAACCGACAAGAACCGGGAAACACATACCAACACGGAACCAGGCAGAAAAACAAATTTGGGCCGAACAACCAGGCGAGAGAGCCAGAAACTAATAATCAACACCAACGGTACCATGACAACCAACCTCATAACAGAGAACAGAGGGTAGCTACAGTAGCTGTGGGTGGCGAAAACTGTTTAAACTAATTTCAGCCACTGTCGGGGCCTCATCAGGGGCGGAACAGGTTAAGAGGCCAAATGCAGAAGTAATTTCACAAACAGGGAGCGAAGGATTAAGGAAGAGGAAAATTCAGGAAGAGGTTTTTTTGTTTGATACTGTATTCGGGAATGCCTAAAAGAATTAAGGTGAGACAAATTATAAAGGTATTATGGCTGTGGAAGCGGATGTTCAAGAATGTCAGGAGAAGTTTGTGGAGGAAAATATACAAAAGAAAATTTTTGAAGTAGCAGATGGAATTTTTTGTGATACCCTTGCGAAGGAGAAGGCTAAATTACGGGAGAACGAAGTTATAAAAATTGAAATCGAAGGATTTTTGACTGTGACTACCGGAGAATAAAGCTAAGTAGAATTAACGCAGTACGGCAGCCATATAACATGGACAATGGTGAACGAAGCGGGAGCGGTGGCCGTCAGTCGGCGCCTAGTAGCATATACCAGGGCACTGTTGGAACCCGGGCCACAAAAGATTCTACCTCCGCAACACTAGCGAGCGTGGAAGAACAAGCGGTCGAGTTGTGTTACCCACTCGAACGTAATAACCTGTCAAAATCACTTACTTTCGATGGCGAGAAATATCAAGGAGTTACTGGTATAGCAAAACAGTCTCAGTTTGTAGGTGAGGAGAATAAAATCGATAGAAAATCCATACGGTGGAAAACTAATGAGGAGAATGAAATGGACAGAAAATCTATACGGTGGAAAACTAATGAGAGTGGGCGGACAAGTATTAAATTACCCGATTGTGACCAGCCGCAAAGAGAGAATATGTTGTTTTTTTTGTGAACGTACCATATGGAAAAAGTACATTTTCATCGAAAAATTTACGAAGTGTGTCGGTCTTCCCAGGGAAGACCTGCTAGAAGAGGAACGAATGTTAGGCAGAAGGGAGGCACCAACACCTACAGTCGTAATAACATTTCGAACGAAAAGTGTGGATGCTTTGGCGGATTCTGGGGCTGAAATTTCATGTATTTCAGAAAGCCTATTTCAGACACTTGTAAATGAACCGGCTGCTTGTATTCATTCGGTATCAGGAATGACGGTTACAGTGGCAAATGGTGTCAAGATTAAAAAGATCCCAAAGCAGATTCGAGTGGATGGAATAATTGGAGGACAGGTAGTCGAAGTTAAGGCATTCGTCATCCCCAAGTTGACAGTAGATTTAATCCTGAGAGTGGACTGGTTTGAAGAGAAACAGGTGAAATTTGATTGGAAGGACCACAGCTTGCAGTTTATGACGGAAGGGAGAGAATTTAGCGTCCCTTTCGAAGGTAGATGTAATGGGGAAGAAGAAGAAGCTTGCCAAATTAGAGTTATTTCGAAAGGAACGGTGAAGGAGTCTGTAGATCAAAAGGAACTTAAGGAAGATCCCCCACCCGTTTTCTAGGAAGAGGACGAGTGTAGATTAGTACCACAATTAGAGTATGCAGAAGAAGATTGGTATGGAGTAAAGAAGATTGTTCAGGAATTCCAAGAGGTTTTTTCTAATCAGGCCGGATTAATTAAAGGCTACCAATGCCATTTTAACGTTAAGGAAGATGTGCCGTTTGCTGCCAAACCGTATCCTATACCATTTGCAATGAGGAAAAAAGCACAAGAAGAAATAGACCGGATGCTAGAATGGGGCGTAATAGAACGATCAAACAGCGAGTATGTGAACCCTTTAGTGGCAGTAACTAAAGCAGATAAATCTCTGAGGCTAGTACATGATGCCAGGTCACTCAACAAAATCCTAATTACAGAAAGGGACCACCCACTCCCTGTCGACGAAATATTACAAAAGTTCCATGGTGTAAAATATCTTAGTTCACTGGATATCACGGCTTCCTATTGGCAGGTGCCTATTGACGAAGCGTCTAGAAAATATGCAGCCTTTCGTTTCGAAGTAAAGTGTTTTCATTTCAAGTTTTACCCTTCGGAATTAACAATGTGGTAGCGAATTTTATAAGGGCTTTGGACCAAGTGTTGGGAAGATTCTTGAGAGATAGGATTCACACATATGTTGATGACATAATCATTGCCTCGCAAACTCTAGAAGAACACCTAGAAACCTTACGTGATGTACTTAGCGCTTTGCATAAAGGAGGCGTGACTTTAAAATGGAAGAAGTGTGTGTTCTTGCGGAAGAGTATAAATTTTCTCGGACATGTGATTTTACCAGATGGAATAACCTTAGAAGGTTCGAAGTTAGAAGCCATTAAGAAATTCCCGAGACCATCTAATAAAGTACAGTTAAAGAGTTTCCTCGGTCTTTGCGGATACTACCGGAAGTTTATACCGGGACAAGCACTTAATAGTATACACCTTAGGGATTTGAGCAAAGCACGGACTGCATGGGAGTGGACAAATGAATGTGAGGAGGACATAAAGAGATAAAACAAGAACTTTCGCGGAAAATTGTGTTAGCTCACCCGGATTGGAATCTTGACATATGTTTGGCCACGGACGGTTCACACTATGGGCTTGGGGCTCAAGTTTTTCAAGAGGTAAACGTAGAAGGACGAGTAGAACAAAGGACCATTGCTTTCGCTAGTAGGATGCTGAACAAACATGAGTTAGCATATAATATAACGGAGAAGGAAACCCTGGCAATTATATGGAGTTTTCAAAAATTTAGAGCCTTATTTCTAGGAAGGAAAATCATCATCTATACCGACCATAAAGCACTGTCATTTTTAATGAATTGTCGCCTCGTACACGGTAGGCTTACCCGATGGGCGCTGGTAATGCAAGAATTTGAATTCGAGATTCGGTACCGACCAGGATCGGAAAATTTAGTAGCTGATTGCCTCTCCCGGTTACCAGTTGGTTTAATGGACGGGAGAACTAATATACAACCGGCTCAGGAAGCGCACTTATACTATATTCACGGAGTTGCCGAGGAATATAAGGTAATAAGTTTGCTAAAGAATATGAAGGAGCTACAAGAGGAAGATGAAGTTATAAAAGCGGTTAAAGATAAGATACAATGTCCGAGTTACCAAGGGAAGTTGAGAAGATATTACTGTATCCACAAACACATAGTCTTTTGGTATAATTCGGATATGAATGAAAACTGGATGGTATGGATTCCAGAAGGAAGCATCGACGCACTAATTACTTATCACCATCTAAGCTACCGGCATTTTGGACCAAGCAAATGTTATAGGGTTATCAAAGAAAACTGTTATTTTAATAATATGTCAAGAAGAGTAGCGAAGTTATTGTCTACATGTGAGATTTGTCAGAAGACGAAAGTGGAGGGGTGATATGGAATGCATTTCGCCAGAAAATGTGTTAGATTTAGTAGCAGTCGATGTGTGTGGCCCACTGCCGAGGTCCAGAGGCGGAGTCACGCAGATATTGGTTGTGATTGATGTTTTCTCGAAATATGTTAGACTGTATCCTTTGAAGAGAGCGACGGCCAAGGTCATGGCTAATAAAATTATGGAAGATTTCATACCTAAAGTGGGAAAACCTCAGAAGCTGATTTCGGACAATGCTACATCATTTTGTAGTCGCAGGTGGATAGAACGCCTTGAGCGAGAAGGAATAGAAGTACTGAAAACATCCTTATACCACCCTCAGGGTAATATGTCTGAGAGGGTAATGAGGGAGGTAGGGAGGTGGCTGCGGTGTTATTGTGTGGATAACCATCAGAGATGGGCACTGGAAATAGAATCACTTGAACGAGTACTTAACAATTAACCTCATAATTCCAGTGGTACTGTACGAAGTGATGTTTGGCGAAAAGGCTCCACGCATAGTAACGGAATTTGTAGATTTCCCACATGTTACTCCAATAGATCGGCAAGAACTAATTACTACAGAACGGCTTAAAATGAAGAGTGAACCGCAGAGAAGAAAGGCTAGACATGATAGAAGGGGGAAGGCTACTGACTATAAGCCAGGTGAACTGGTGAAGCGCTAACTCACTATAAATCTTCAAGTCTCAATAATGAAATCAAAAAATTTAAATTCCTTTACGAAGGACCGTACATGATTTCGAGTTGTCCAAAGAAGAATTCTATTGTACTTGTAAATCCTGTGGACCAAAGCGTCAGAGGTACATTTAATGTAATTGCGCTCAAACCTTACAATTCATTGCAAGAAGATGGAGATAGTTAAGAGAGTAATCCCATCCTGTTATTTCCATTTTTTTTCTTTTGCTAATTACCAATCCTTTTTTTTCAGAGAAAATCTCTGTAACAACAAATCCAATTTTCCTTTACCTGCGAAGGCGCTAACAACAATATAGCAGCCCGAAGAAGGGTGGTAAAGTGAATAATGTGTTGCGTGTGAAGTGGTGCTCTGGAGAATAAAGGTATACAGGTCATTGACCCGAGTGCAGCGGGTGTTTATCTCGGAAGCGGTGTTTCTGACAGCAAATTGTATCATCTCACAATTTGATACTAATTCATGTTTTTTTCTTTTTTTGTGTTCTCTTGTTTTTTGTATGTTTTATGGTTCTGATTTCTCTTGTGTTTGATATTTTTTTTGATGTTTTTCTTAGACTTAAGGTGCAAATTATTGCCAATGTAGGACAGAAAGGCACCAAAGTAGAATTGTATAGTGATTTTTTTCTTTTCTTGTCTTGATAATTGACCATGTCCAACCTGATCAATTATCACAAGGTATTAGGGAGGGAGTGTGACACAACAGTTTTTTCTGATAATTGATCAAGTTTATTTGAAACCAGATCAATTATCACAGCATATTAGCTAGGGAATGTAACATAACATACGTCAGAGCCATGCAAGAGTATCTGTGGCCGGCGTAGTAAGCGAGTGTGCGGCTATCTTTGGGGGTGTGTGCATGGTTGATCGCCGTCAAGTTTAGTTGTCGACGCGGGAATATTTCGGTCGTAATTATAGAAATTGTGAAAAGACTAGAAGATTTAGCGGAGTGTAACGTGGAAACGAGTAATATGTTATATTAACGGTTTTGCATGGAGTGCAGCGATCTCAAGTGACTGTGGACGTGTTATGAGTACTGTGGAGAGTGTGGGAGCTTGTGCAATTTAATTCCTCTTGTCCCACGAGTCTGCAATTCTCGGAAAAGGAGTCTGATTCCTTATTTAAATATTGATTTGGTGGTGGCATTTTCCGTCGGTGTGAAAGCGTAAGTTTATGAACTCAATAAAGTTTGGTATATCTGTCCATTCTAAAGTATGTGAGCTTATCATTTAGTAACCCGACGAACGGTAATACCTAAACCTGGCGGCCGCGGCATAAAGAACCTTTTATTTGGTCAATGAATATTTGTGTGTCGAGTAAGGGACTTTTCTAATAATCAAAATCCATAATTAGCCAGAAGGCTTACAGTTGCTTGGTAGAAGGAACAAGCTTAACGTCATGAAAACTTTAAGGTTTTGTACGATTATCTGGTGGAAGAAGTATTTCTGGTTGAGTGTATAAAATTTGAATTAGAACGACACCTCTTGGAGTGTGTAACGTACCACTGTATTTTGTAGAGAACATATGTGAGTGTTACTTTATCACACTTTTAAAATAATACTTTTGCTTATATTTCCTGCACCAGACCAGTGCATAAGGATTTCATTTATCCCTCTTTGTCCGTTTCTGGTTTTATTTCGATACTCACGCTGTAAAATCAAAATTATTATTAATCAAATTCTTACGATACAAACTTAAATCAACTCCTTTGTCTATATCTATATTTCATTCTCAATATCTCTTCTTAATCCCGCCAGGATTCCCTTGGCTTCTCCATCGAGCCTTTCTCTTTCATCTCTTCTCTTAAAAGATGTTCTTTCCAAAACCAACTCGTCCTCTTCCTTTCAAATCTTTTCTCCAACTCAATCTCGACTGTTCTTTATTTTCAAGAGATATCATATTATTCATCTTTACGTAGTTTGACCTTGGAACTTAAAATTCAGAGTTAGTATATACAATTACAATTATTAAACAGAAATAGATTTTTTTAATGTCAAAATTAAAATGTGAAGTTGTGTTCCTCACACATGCCCCCCACATTACGTATTGGTCAACAAAGAATTTATAATTCGACCAATACGGAATGTCACCACTTATTACTATAAATAGGAAAACAAACAAAACATCAAACCAAAAAAAAAATGATCCTCATCTTCCTTTTTGACACCATCAGGGTTGAAATTTCAGTCCATATGCCTTGCATCCCTGGTGGTGTTCTACACTTCTTTAACTTTACGCTTTTTTATATTCCAGCCTTCATATTCTAAATCCAATCCTCGTATCTTCTTTGTTTTCCAATTTATTGCTTTCCTTCCCTTTTTGGTTAAGTCCTTCCCTTCATCATATCCCTTCACTTCTCTTTTCTTCCATTTGTCATCTCCTTCATTTGCCGTATCTTGTTCTGCCTTTTCGAACAAATCAAATAATTCCCTTATCTTCTCGGGTTTACTTTGAAAATCATTGTAGTCTTCTTTGGTATTAATGTCAACTTCGGTTACTCCAATATTAGATTCTTCAATATTCTCCTGTTCTATAATTTCCTTATTTTCTTCTTCATCAATGAGTGTCTTCTTCTTGCTATCCTCTTTGTAACATAACATACGTCTGAGCCATACAGTAATATCTGTGGCCGGCGCCGTGAGGGAATATGATGTTGTCTTTGTATAAGTAGTGAGTCTTTGACCTCCGTCAGGTGAAGGTCTAACGCGGGAAGATTTTTCGGTCTAATAGTAGAAATTGTGAAAACTTCGGTGAAGTGGATGACGGAGACTTGTAATATGTGGAACTCACTGTTTTAAATGGAATGCTGTGTTTTCAAGTGACTGTAGAGCGTTAAGAGGACGATAGTGAATGTGTGATTCTATTTTGTACCTCAATCTCTCTTATCCCACGAATCTGTGGTTTTCGAAGAAGAAGTCCGATTCCTTGTTGATATATTGTTTGGTGGTGGTACTTTCCGTTGGTGAGGAGGCAGAGGTTAATGAGCTAGAATAAAGTTTGTTGGTAGATGTTCACTCTAAACTGTATGACTCTCTCATTTAAGAATCCCGACGAAGAACAGTACCTAAACCTGGCGACCACGGCTCAAGTAACCTTTTATTTAATTAATAATTGTTTGTGTTCAATAAGTAACTTTTAATTGAAATCAATAATCAACCAGAAGGCTTTCATCTTCTTCGGTATTATTCTCATCACCATCATATTCTTCTCCTTCTTCTTCTTCATCATCATCATCCTCCGCTTCCCCTTCTTCTTCCTCTTCATCATCATCATTATCTAAATTATTATTGTTGTTTTCTTCTTTGATATTAAAATCATTATTTTCCACTTCTTCTTTAATCTCAACTTCCTCTTCCTTTCCTTCATTATCTGGTTCTTTATCGTTCTCTTCTTTGTTATTAACAACCACTTCTTTATTAACATCATCTAAGTCAACTGCTCCCAATACTTCTGTTATGGCCTTATCTCTCCATTCTAAATCTTGCTCTTTTGTGTCTTCTCTTTCTTCTTTCTTTTCACACATCTTGAAACATTTCCACCACTGTAAAGGCGCTTCATCATTTACTGGTTCTGGCATATTTACATATTGTTTCATCACATTGTATTCAGCTGCATGCTGTAATTCTTCTTATTTATCATCATTCATTTCTTTCTTCTTCTCAACATTATTCTTCACTTCTTCTTGCTTAGATTTACACTTCTATGCTATCCAACTGTTGCAAAATTAATTTCTCTTGTACTGCTCTAGGCAGTTTTTGCTGTAGCGTGTCTAATACATCCTCAACACTCTAGGTACCTTAATTATTTGATTTTATCTTCACAAAATTTACGCAGATTCCCATCTTGCCTACTATAGGGTCTACAATTTCTGAAATTACTGTTTACACTTCGCTGTATCTGTTTTGACCAGTACTTGTTTAGAAAAGATGTTTCAAAATCAAGGAATCTTTCACATTAAAAACCAACTTCTAATTTAATTTAATTTAATATAATTTAATTGCAATGGAATACAGGCTCCGGTGGCAATTTCCCTACACACCCATCTTCCCCCTATCCTGCACCTACCTACATTTGCCCTCTACAAATTTTATCTTTAAATTCTTTAAAATGCCCCAATCATAGGCATCTCCAGACAACATGTTTCTAACATATATAATTTTCACCATATCAGTCCAAAAAGACGGTAAATCAGCACTATACGCCTTCATAAATAATGCTGCGTGTACTTCACCACCTGGTACAAATACAATTTCAGGTAATTTTAGTCTACAATCCTGTACTCCATATACAATATTATTTTGCTCTATCGGTCTAAAAATTCTCGAATCGTCACTAACGGTCCTCCTTATAATGTTGTAATAATTATTCATCCTGTTCTTTCGATCCCGTGCTTCGTTATTAATTTGTAAAATTTCTTGTCTAGTTCTTTGTGTTTCTCCCTGTATTTTTAATGCTCGTTTCTTCCTTAAATCATTAGTTTGATCGATTCCGAAATTATCCTGTTCAATTTCAGTTCGCAAATCACGATAACATACATCAAGCTTTTCCGCCGGGTCAAAAATGTTTTGGTTCAGGTAGCTCATATTACAACGAACTCTTTGCGACGTGGCTTCTTTGACATTATATTCTTTACTCACATAGTCCATAGTTAATTTATTTATCTTTTCCCCGAGATTTCTTCCCAATCCAGAAATTTCCGTCTTAAGTTTGTGCATCATTACTTCTTGAATTTCTCTGTTTTGTTGTAAAATACCTTCCATTTGACTCACAAGCATATATAAAACGTTACTGCTATCTGTTATCGGTTCCTTTGTTTCTTTTCGCGTAACCGTTACTCTATCCGGCGACGCTAATAATTCTCTTTCTTCAGAAAATGTCATACTGTAGTTATTTATTGACACATTACTATTAATCAAATTATTTTCCTCTTCTATTAAGACGTCTTCAGACAGATTTCCTTTCCTATTACTTTCCATCATGTTTTAATCAAACCGGTAACAGTTACTTACTAGTATCTTTGCACAGTTAAAATCGTAACAATTACTTTTTATTATTTCAATATCTAGTTACATTCTTGCTAATTAAGAATATATTTACTTTTTATTTCAATGTAACACTTCAGAAATATTAATCACTACAAAACCGTACTAATTTCCAAAATGATACAAATCATTCACTCAGCCGATATTTCACAGATAACATATGCGCTAAACTAATATATTGTCATAGACTCTGCGCTGGCGTATTGATACATAAATCTATCATATTACTCTAAATAAAGTTCGGGTTATACTTTTTACTTATCACTTCGTTTTAGTCTCAACAATTACTATTTTCATTTAATCAATTACTTTTAATTACACAATTTATTTAACTATTCTCGAAATTCTTGTTATCTTTAAAAATCTCGGATCCAATATTTTTCAAATTTATCTCTTCTTTAAAACTTTCTTTTATGAATAATATCAAGTTTTCTACTTGCCTTGTCAGAATGGTATCCACCGAAGTCACTAGTACTTTTGTGTAAAAATTATATTGTCATGTACATCGTCCATGTCACGATCGCCAATTTGTAACGTACCCTGTATTGCTCCTTTTATTTTGTAGAGAACACATGTGAGTGTTACTTTATCATACTTTTAAATTAATACTTTTGCTAATACTTCCTGCACCAGACCAGTAAATAAGGATTTCCTTAATCCCTCTTTGTCCGTTGCTGGTATTATTTCGATACTCACGCTGTAAATCAAATTATTATTAATCATCTTCTTACCATACAAACTTTAAATCAGCTCCTATGTCTATATCTACAATTCAATCTCAATATTAAATAATACACTTTTTACTTAACTCACAACTTCTATTTTCCAGTGAATATACAATTAAAATTTCCAAAGTCACATTCCATTATCTTTATAAAAACCTAAACTCTCTGCCCTCAGGCTAACATTTTCCTCTTCTTAATCCCGCCAAGATTCTTGTGGCTTCTCCATCAAACCATTCGGTTTCATCTCTACCCTTAAAACATGTTCTTTCCAAAACCAACTCGTCCTCGTCCTTTCAAATCTTTTCAACAACTCTGTTTCGAATGTGCTTTATTTTCCAGAAATCTTATTATATTCATCTTGACGTACTTTGACCTAGGAACCTAAATTCAGAGTTAGTATATACAATTACAATTATTAAATAAAAATAGCTTTTTTTAATATCAAAATCACAAAATGTGAGGTTGTGTACCTCACAAGGGGATTGACAGGAAATAAAACCAAACACAAGCAAAAGACTTACCCCCTTCCCCCCCCCCATGTCAATAAGTTCTATATAAATATAAAAAAAAAATCTTAAAAAAAAAGAGTTATGATTCCTGCTTTGGGTGAAGGAGGTCTAGGGTTCGAATTCATCACGAGCCCAATTTCGGTTTATAACCATACCATTTAAATATATCTATATTACACAAAGCGTTTCATAATGTCCAATAATCATCCAACCTCACCCTAGTGACTAAGGTTTACGTTCCCATATACTGCTGTCCAAACTCAACCAAGGGAAACAACTGCAAACAAAGGGGAAAATATCCATTTTAATGATGATTTTTTAATGCTCCTATATAAGAGCTAAAGAAAAATTTATGGGCATCGTATTATATTTCAATGATCACGGAAACATTGTAGTAGGTATGATTCCTACTTCGGGTGAAGGAGGTCCCGGGTCCAAATCCCAGATGGGTTCAAATTCGGTTTTTCAACCTTAACACATAAATACATCTTTATTCCACTCGACGTTGCATAATGTCCAATTATCATCCAACGTCATCCTAGTGACTGAGATTTACGTTCCCAAATGCTGTAGTGCAAACTCAACCAAGGAAAACATCTGCAAACAAAGGGATAAATATCCATTTTAACGATGGTTTTATTTTGCTCCTATATAAGAGCTAAAGAAATGTATATGCACATCGTGATATATTTCATTGATACGTTTCATTGATACGGAAACATTGCTGCAAGTTGAAAAAGAAGAAATAAGTGAAAATTACTTTTAAGAAAAAGTATACACTTCGTGATAGGAATTATTCAAAACACGTCATTCAACTGCATGCAAATCTATACATTAGCATCTTGTACCTGAGCTTGTTCTGAAAAAAATTTGCTACGGATATCCCCATACGATTGCTTCATTTAACCATTACGATACTATCGTTTCATGAAATCACAACTCTACCACTTGATAAATGAACATCTTTCACATGCAGAGGCGTCGAAAATGCTTTCATAGTTTGTTATGCTTTTTTTTTATTTTTATTTTCTTTTTCAAACTCCGTTAAATCAATGCATAAATCTCAAACCTTATCTCCTGTCAACATTGCGAAAGACATCCAACCACACATTTAATTTATGCTGTTAACAGGTATTCATAGCTGCATCACCATCATGCATAAGATTCCACAGTAGTTTATAAGCATGATTGTCATTGACAGTACGAGCTACACTTCGCAAAAGACGTCTGTCCCCACCCCGGGATCGAACCGGGGACCTTCTGCGTGTAAAGCAGATGTGATAACCACTACACCACAAGGACAGTTGCTTTCACAAACTCCAAATTTTCACAATAAGCAACGTGATTATTTCTATGACCACATTCTTTAAATTATCTTCAAACATAAACTAAATTCTGTAACGATTACTGTCTCGCAGGCTATCCTTGACACTATGTCTTGATTAAAGTATTAATTCCTAGCGCCAGCGTAGCGCCACGAAGCGCGAAGTCGCGCAAAGTCGATATGTTGGAAATGTTGCGAATAGAGTTTTATTAACGATACGAAACAGTAACACAATTTCCATTTCTAGTTGTGTATTGATTGCAAAGTCTATCTCAATAGCTTAAGGCTACATTATAAGGAGTTCTCGACTCACAGATGTAAACACAGATATAAGAATTACCTCCACTGCGTTAGTACTAGATAAATAAAAGATGTTTCTCCCTTTTTTTTTTTTTAGAATCGCCAGTGTTTATAAAAATTATTATGCTGCTTAAGGATTTTTGATACGAAAATTTCAAATTCCAAGAATTACTAATCAAACTTCGTTTCTACTGTATTATCCTAGGTCTCCGGGTGGCGCCGCGCAAATTTATTAAAATCCAACGTTTCTGCCGTCGTGCTGTGGTTTTCATCAGACGACTGCATAGATTCTGCCTGCGTGTAATTCTCTCAATATTGCCATAAATGTTCAATGTGACGTGAAGCTTCTACTTCTCATTTCCTATCGTTGGTAGAGAACGGCCTGATTGTTTCACAGGAGATAAAGATCGAATACTCTTAATTGAATAGGGAAGAAGCAGTACTATATCTATGAATAATACATCAATTCGTCACGTTACCTCCAGACGATTAAATTTAATTGTTCTTTTTATAGATGCAATCCTCCAAATTCTGCATATATTTATTATTCGAGTGTACATATCTATGCAAAATTCGAAGTTAACTGATTGTCTTAAATATTATGCACAGGCAAACTATACGTTATGAACACAATTTCGTGTCGCGTATATATTCCATCGTCCAAATATTTATTACAATGGTTCAACAACCGGAAATAAAACCAAGCATATATCGCGAATGGCTTCCCGTTTGCTACTAACTACAATTCAGTAAATTCCGTTCAGTACAATTCAAATCAGCCAGTGGAGAAACAAACGTGTTGACGTGAAATGTGCCACCTACACATGTCCCTTGTTCCAAATGTCTACCATTAAATTCGTAAAAGATGTTAATCGTATTTTATGGTGCTTGGAAATTATCCAATTAGATTAAGAGTATGTATGTAAAAACGTTATTTAGCTATAAGTCACATACGGGCCGTGACAGGGGCTCGTTGGTCTAGAGGTATGATTCCTGCTTCGGGTGCAGGAGGTCCCGGGTTCAAATCCCGGACGAGCCCAAATTCGATTTTTGAACCTTACCACATAAATACATGTTTATTACGCTACACGTTGCATAATGTCCAATTATCATCCAACGTCATCCTAGTGACTGAGATTTACGTTCCCAAATGCTGTAGTGCAAACTCAACCAAGGAAAACATCTGCAAACAAAGGGAAAAATATCCATTTTAACGATGGTTTTTTAATGCTCCTATATAAGAGCTAAAGAAATGTATATGCACATCGTGATATATTTCATGATCACGGAAACATTGCTGCAAGTTGAAAAAGAAGAAATAAGTGAAAATTACTTTTAGAAAAATGTATACACTTCGTGATAGGAATTATTCAAAACACGTCATTCAACTGCATGCAAATCTATACATTAGCATCTTGTACCTGAGCTTGTTCTGAAAAAATTTGCTACGGATATCCCCATACGATTGCTTCATTTAACCATTACGATACTATCGTTTCATGAATCACAACTCTACAACTTGATAAATGAACATCTTTTCACATGCAGAGGCGTCGAAAATGCTTTCATAGTTTGTTATGCTTTTTTTAATTTTTATTTTCTTTTTCAAACTCCGTTAAATCAATGCATAAATCTCAAACCTTATCTCCTGCCAACATTGCGAAAGACATCCAACAACACATTTAATTTATGCTGTTAACAGGTATTCATAGCTGCATCACCATCATGCATAAGATTCCACAGTAGTTTATAAGCATGATTGTCATTGACAGTACGAGCTACACTTCGCAAAAGACGTCTGTCCCCACCCGGGATCGAACCGGGGACCTTCTGCGTGTAAAGCAGATGTGATAACCACTACACAACAAGGACAGTTGCTTTCACAAACTCCAAAATTTTCACAATAAGCACGTGATTATTTCTATGACCACATTCTTTAAATTATCTTCAAACATAAACTAAATTCTGTAACGATTACTGTCTCGCAGGCTATCCTTGACACTATGTCTTGATTAAAGTATTAATTCCTAGCGCCAGCGTAGCGCCACGAAGCGCGAAGTCGCGCAAAGTCGATATGTTGGAAATGTTGCGAATAGAGTTTTATTAACAACTAGCATTTGCCCGCTGCTTCACGCGCGCGTGCCTTGGCAGGTGTAGAAATTATTTACCGATTTTATTCTCTTATCAGACATTAACGTGGAAAGGCATGAACTGTTAATGTATTCTGAATAGTTTCGTTTGTTTCGGTTAATACGTTAGGTTCGGTTTTCATACTGATGTCAGAGAGTTGTTTTATTCATATTTTAACGTGATGCAATTGATTCAATAGTAGAAAAGGTTCCTGAAAAATTAACAGTAGTAATTCGTGGTTGTAATTATTGTGCGAAGTATAAACATTTATTGTTTAGAAAGGCTTTCACGGTTCAAACGACATTCTTTCTTCTGTGCGCTTTCAGAAGCTATGGATTTAGCGTATAGAACCCGGTTATAGGTCAATCGCTTTTCTCGGTGCAGGTTACTTTCATTTGCTCTAGCTATTTCATCTCGTTCTCTTTGACGTTGCAGACGATGTTGTCGGTCTATTTCACTCTCATTTAGCCGATTTCGGCGACATCTTTTAGCTGCAGAAGTTGACCCCGACAGATTAGATCTCTTTCGCAAGGGCATATCATAAACTTTTATACTTACCCAACTCACAGCACTAACAATTAAAACGTTTTCACAGCTGCAATTATCACTATGCGTGAACTTTGGCTGCGAGTATATAGATGAGCATAAACTTGGTTACAATATAGAATATCTGTGGTAGTAATAAATAATATTATTTCTGAAAGCAATATTTAACTCAGCTAAAACATAATATTTTTAAATGCTGATATGGAGGATTCCACGTTAACCGTGGTACCGAAAATTTAAATGGATATATAACAGTTGTAACGTTAAGAAAGCTGATATTATAATCATTATGTGTAATTTTTTTGGCGATTTTATGTGTAAACTTTGCCTGGGATTATATAGCTAGGTATAAGCTTTGTTAAGGATGTATCTGTGGATATAATGAAAAATATTGTTTCCATGATACTTAACTAAAAAAAGTTTATTTTTAAATGTGGATACCGAGGATTGCAACATAACCGCGGTGCCATAAATTTATGTAAATATAGCAGTAATCTACGACTTAGTCCTCTTGGAAGTGTGCTGAAATATAAAAATTCGTTACGAATAATCACAGCATCTCAATTTTTCTGATTTATTTATTTTTTGTTGTTTTTTATTTTATTTTTGTTTGGATATTGGTTTTATTTTATGTTGATACACCATCAATTATTCCTGCTTTAAAATAGAAATTTACGTGAATTGGAGCTACTCTTGATTTCAAATCGTCGTATCATTACTGTCATTATTTCAGTCAGATATAATTAATCCAAAAATGTCGAGATGTGATCATGGTACAGTTTATGTAGTAACGTGCATGTAACTGAAACAATTATTTCTGAGTGGCAACATTATCGCAAGTTGTGAATCGCTTGAAATGCAACCTGACAGCTGATATGATGCTTTGTTATAGGCCTAAGAGACGATGCCTGCAGCTTTATAATCTACGCGGTGTAGCATTAGGATATGAAACATTTTTAATTTAAGTTTCTTTCAATATAGCCGTATTTTCTATGTAATTATTTCAGTCGCATGTAAGTACCTGGCGAAACAACAGCCTGGACCAGATGACAATTGACTCGTTTTGTTTAGCATCAGGCATAACGGGTTTAGTTTTAAAATTTACGCGGTGTAGAATAGAATTTTAGGATGCCTAGTTATATTTGAAATAAAAATTCGTTACCAATAATCACAGCATCTCAATTTTTTCTGATTTATTTATTTTTTGCTGTTTGGATATTGGTTTTTATTTTATGTTGATACACCATCAATTATTCCTGCTTTAAAATAGAAATTTACGTGAATTGGAGTTAATCTTGGTTTCAAATCGTCGTATCATTATTGTCATTATTTCAGTCAGATATAATTAATTCAAAAATGTCAAAATGGATCACGGTACAGTATATGTACTAATGTGCATGTAACTCAAGCAATTATTTCTGAGTGGCAAAATTATCGCAAGTTGTAAATCGATTGAAATGCAACCTGGACAGTGATGACAGCTGATATGCTTTGTTATAGGCCAAAGGGACGATGCTTTTAGCTTTATAATTTACGCGGTGTAGCATTAGGATATGAAAATTTTTTTATTTGAGTTTCTTTCAATATATCCGTATTTTCTATGTAATTATTTGAGTCGCATGTACCTGAATTTTCGGATGCCTAGTTATATTTGCACGTTATAGCCACGAGACATATTAATCGAATAAAGTACTTCCAAATATGTGCAATTCCGCACAAGTCATTATGAAAGAAGTATGTTTTATTACTTGCTGATATTTATAATAGCTGTTTTTCAGACATCGCTCTTCGAGAAAAAACTGAATTTCGTATTAAGTATTGGCTTATTGTGGCTGTATTGTACAGCGTTCACGTAGCAATTTTGTTCCAGAGACAAACTGTATAACAGTCTACCAGAGACAATACATGTCTTCAATATTAGTAATATAACTTTTTCGTAACTCAACAGACCTGTTACGATTCAAGTAAATGCTGATTATACTTGATTCACGTATCATCATATATATTATTTCTATAAGGTATTTTTTGTCACAAGCCTGTATCATCTTTCATACTTTACCGAAATCAATGACTGAGGTGTCATTTTAAAGCTTATGGTCTCCACTTTTGTCACATCATATTTTAAGAAATGAAGTTTTCTGAAGTTCGAACCTTAAAGGGCCAAAAATGGCAATCCTTACTAAAATGCTGTTTTCTGTGTACGAGTCTCCCTGGATATCTAACCAAAATCGATAAATGAAGTAGTATTATGAGGAGTAATGTCTCAGCTTTGTGACATCATATTTTAAGAAAGAATGTTTTCGGAATTCAACCATTAAAGGGAAAAATTATAAATTTTTCTATAATGCATTTTTGTGTCACGAGCCATTTATCTCCCTTAATATCTAACCGATATACATAAATGAGATATCATATTAAAGACTACAGGTCTCCGCCGTGGTAACATTATATTCTAACAAAGGAATTTTTCGTTTTTCGACCCTTAAAGGGCAAAAATGGCGATTTTTCTAAAATACGTTTTTGTATCTCGAGCCATTTATCTCCCTGGATATCTAACCAAAATCGATAAATGAACTAGGATTATGAGGAGTAATGTCTCTGCTTTGTGACATCATATTTTAAGAAGGAATGTTTTTGGAATTCAACCCTTAAAGGGAAAAAGTTTAAATTTTTCAATAACGTATTTTTGTGTCACGAGCGATTTATCTCCCTTAATATCTAACCGATATAGATAAATGAGGTATCATATTAACGAATAAGGTTTCCGCCCTGGTAACATTATATTTTAAGAAAGGAATTGTTCGTAACTGGACCCTTAAAGGGCAAAAATGTCAATTTTTCTAAAATTAATTTTTTATGTCTTGAGCTATTTATCTCCCTGGATATCTAACCAAAATCGATAAATGAAGTAGGATTATGAGGAGTAATGTCTCAGCTTTGTGACATCATATTTTAAGAAGGAATGGTTTTGGAATTCAACCCTTAAATGGAAAAAGTTTAAATTTTTCTATAACGTATTTTTGTGTCACGAGCGATTTATCTCCCTTAATATCTAACCGATATAGATAAATGAGGTATCATATTAATGAATGAGGTTCCGCAGTGGTAAAATTATATTTAAGAAAAGGAATTGATCGGTATTTGGACCCTTAAAGGTAAAAAATGTCAATTTTTCTAAAATTCGTTTTTTATGTATCTTGAGCCTATTAATGTCCCTGGATATCTAACCAAAATCGATAAATGAAGTAGGAATATGAGGAGTAATGTCTCAGCTTTGTGACATCGATATTTAAGAAAGAATGTTTTCGGAATTCAACCATTAAAGGGAAAAATTATAAATTT
>JARYHS010013630.1:323698360-323726422 GCA_031002005.1 Vandiemenella viatica | reverse complement strand
ACATAATTGGGACGGAGGTATCAGAAGTAATCAAGAAAGCATAGACGTCAACACAAGAATAGGAGACTATAACAAAGGGATTATAGTTCTTGTGCCCAAAACACAAGCTAAAACAGTTAATGAATATAGACCTATAACATTATTAAATGCTGACCAAAAAATCAGTGAAAAAGTGATGGCAAACAGATTAAAAATAAGTCTGAGAGAAGTAATAGGGTTTGGCCAGACATGCACAAATGGCGATTTAAACATAACTGATGGTATAGGACTTTTAAGAAATATTGTGATGTTACCCAGCCAAACAAATAACTCCTGCAGAGCTTTTTTAAATATTGACTTCGACAAAGCCTTTGATCGCATAAGTCATGACTTTTTATTCAAAACAATGAAACATATGGCATTCCCTGACAGATTCATAGAAATACTGAAAACATTCGTCGTTAACAACAAAATCGAGAATAATGGTAAATGGCGTTTTAGGAAGCACGTTAAACATAGGTAGATCAGTAAAACAAGGAAGTCCTCTCGCAATGATGTTATTCAACATTGCAATTGAACCATTCATAAGAACAATCCATCAGAAAGTGACAGGATTAGAAACAGGAACATACAGGATCCCGGTCATTGGTTTATGCTGATGACGTAACAGTTATCATCAGCTCCAGGCGAGATATTGAGAAAACAGCAGAGATACTGAAAACTTATGAGGAAGCCTCCGGATCGAAAATCAACAAAGCGAAGACTAAATTGCTGCCGCTTTCAGACGAAGATGCAGCGCTCACCGCTTCCTTGTTTGAAACTTGTAATAACATCAAGATACTAGGTATAACTTTTAATCCCAATATACAAGAAATGATAAAGAACAATTGGGAGGAAACTGTACAGAAAGTTGTTGGAACCCTAATTGCATTCAAAGATAGAAAATTGAATCTCATACAAAAAATTCAAGTAACCAACATATTTGTATTGGCACGTGTTTGGTATGTTGCACAAATATTGCCGATCCCCAACAAAGACTCGGCAAAGATTAGGATGCATGTCGGAGATTTTATATGGAATAAATCAAAGTGGAGGATAGCCAGAGATCAGCTCTATATGTCCAGGCGAGAAGGTGGGCTTTGCCTGCAGTCCGTATTAACTTAAAGGCTAAAGCGCTGTTCATCATGAGAACGGTAAAAACTTTAACCAGCAATTTTCCGAGTGTCCGATATGCGTTCAGAATAGCTTGGGACACCAACAACAGTATAATACGACAGTCGCCTAACTTGAAGAAAACTATCAATGACGTTAAGGAATACATAGAAACAGTTGAAGAAAATGCTAAAGTTAATACAAAATTGTATACCAAACTCTGGTAAGTAGGATCCAAAAGAGGCCGACAGTCGAAACAAAAATAAAATTAAACTGGAAAACGGTATGGAAAAATATAAGCTAACATGCCCTAGTTACAAAACAACAAGCTGCTATTTACAAACTTGTTAATGACCTGTATCCGTACAAACGAAAGCTGTACGAGCTGGGGATCACGGAAACAGACGCGTGTGACATATGCAAGCAAACTGACACTAGGGATCACATCCTAACTTCATGCACTGCCTCAAGGCCAATTTGGAAGTGGGTGCGTGCCAAACTAAATAAAATTTCTACAGGATATCTGCACAACCTTTCAGATATGAAGCTTCTAAGATGTGATTTTTAAACTGTTCCCAGAACTAAAAACAAATTCTGCAATCTGGATGTTTAACACATTACATAGATTATATAAAATCTGAAAAGGAACCAACACTGGAAAAATTCAAAAACACAACTAAGGAAGGACAGATGGAGAATAAAAACCGAGAAAAATTTGGAAAAAATTTTACGGCCCCCTTTTTTGTATTTTCTTGTATAAAAGACAAATAAAATAAACAGACCAAACTGTAAAATTTAAAATACTAAGAGGGCACAAGTAAGAGATTGCCTGTAGGGGTGATGCACGGCGGGGACTTCGTGAGCCCCAAGACCGCTACGGTAGCCGAGAAGGCCCCACAGGAACTCCGAAAAAGTGTCAAAAAAAAAAAAAAAGTGGTCTAAGGCGCCAGACTCAAGATCTGGTTCCCAGACGGGAGCGTGGGTTCGAATCTCACATCTGAGAGTACGCTTTAAAAAAAGAAATAAAAAAAAAAAAAAAAAAAAAAAAGTGGCTATGATTCCTGCTTAGGGTGCAGGAGGTTCGCGGGTTCAATAAAAAAAAAAAAAAAAAAAAAAAAAAAAAAAAAAAAAAAAAAAGAGGTATGATTCCTGCTTCGGGTGCAGGAGGTCCCGGGTTCAAATCCCGGACGAGCCCAAATTCGATTTTTGAACCTTACCACATAAATACATGTTTATTACACTACACGTTGCATAATGTCCAATTATCATCCACGTCATCCTAGTGACTGAGATTTACGTTCCCAAATGCTGTAGTGCAAACTCAACCAAGGAAAACATCTGCAAACAAAGGGAAAAATATCCATTTTAACGATGGTTTTTAATGCTCCTATATAAGAGCTAAAGAAATGTATATGCACATCGTGATATATTTCATGATCACGGAAACATTGCTGCAAGTTGAAAAAGAAGAAATAAGTGAAAATTACTTTTAGAAAAATGTATACACTTCGTCATAGGAATTATTCAAAACACGTCATTCAACTGCATGCAAATCTATACATTAGCATCTTGTACCTGAGCTTGTTCTGAAAAGAATTTGCTACGGATATCCCCATACGATTGCTTCATTTAACCATTACGATACTATCGTTTCATGAAATCACAACTCTACCACTTGATAAATGAACATCTTTTCACATGCAGAGGCGTCGAAAATGCTTTCATAGTTTGTTATGCTTTTTTTATTTTTTTTTTCAAACTCCGTTAAATCAATGCATAAATCTCAAACCTTATCTCCTGCCAACATTGCGAAAGACATCCAACCACACATTTAATTTATGCTGTTAAAAGGTATTCATAGCTGCATCACCATCATGCATAAGATTCGACAGTAGTTATAAGCATGATTGTCATTGACAGTACGAGCTACACTTCGCAAAAGACGTCTGTCCCCACCCGGGATCGAACCGGGGACCTTCTGCGTGTAAAGCAGATGTGATAACCACTACACCACAAGGACAGTTGCTTTCACACACTCCAAAATTTTCACAATAAGCACATGATTATTTCTATGACCACATTCTTTAAATTATCTTGAAACATAAACTAAATTCTGTAACGATTACTGTCTCGCAGGCTATCCTTGACACTATGTATTGATTAAAGTATTAATTCCTAGCGCCAGCGTAGCGCCACGAAGCGCGAAGTCGCGCAAAGTCGATATGTTGGAAATGTTGCGAATCGAGTTTTATTAACGATACGAAACAGTAACACAATTTCCATTTCTAGTTGTGTATTGATTGCAAAGTCTATCTCAATAGCTTAAGGCTACATTATAAGGGTTCTCGACTCACAGATGTAAACACAGATATAAGAATTAACTCCACTGCGTTAGTACTAGATAAATAAAAGATGTTTCTCCCTTTTTTTTTTTTTTTTAGAATCGCCCGTGTTTATAAAAATTATTATGCTGCTTAAGGATTTTTGATACGAAAATTTCAAATTCCAAGAATTACTAATCAAACTTCGTTTCTACTGTATTATCCTAGGTCTCCGGGTGGCGCCGCGCTAAATTTATTAAAACCCAACGTTTCTGCCGTCGTGCTGTGGTTTTCATCAGACGACTGCATAGATTCTGCCTGCGTGTAATTCTCTCAATATTGCCATAAATGTTCAATGTGACGTGAAGCTTCTACTTCTCATTTCCTATCGTTGGTAGAGAACGGCCTGATTGTTTCACAGGAGATAAAGAATCGAATACTCTTAATTGAATAGGGAAGAAGCAGTACTATTTCTATTGAATAATACATCAATTCGTCACATTACCTCCAGATGATTAAATTTAATTGTTCTTTTTATAGATGCAATCCTCCAAATTCTGCATATATTTATTATTCGAGCGTACATATCTATGCAAAATTCGAAATTAACTGATTGTCTTAAATATTATGCACAGGCAAACTATACGTTATGAACACAATTTCGTGTCGCGTATATATTCCATCGTCAAAATATTGATTACAATGGTTCAACAACCGGAAATAAAACCAAGCATATATCGCGAATGGCTTCCCGTTTGCTACTAACTACAATTCAGTAAATTCCGTTCAGTACAATTCAAATCAGCCAGTGGAGAAACAAACGTGTTGACGTGAAATGTGCCACCTACACATGTCCCTTGTTCCAAATGTCTACCATTAAATTCGTAAAAGATGTTAATCGTATTTTATGGTGCTTGGAAATTATCCAATTAGATTAAGAGTATGTATGTAAAAACGTTATTTAGCTATAAGTCACATACGGGCCGTGACAGGGGCTCGTTGGTCTAGAGGTATGATTCCTGCTTCGGGTGCAGGAGGTCCCGGGTTCAAATCCCGGACGAGCCCAAATTCGATTTTTGAACCTTACCACATAAATACATGTTTATTACACTACACGTTGCATAATGTCCAATTATCATCCAACGTCATCCTAGTGACTGAGATTTACGTTCCCAAATGCTGTAGTGCAAACTCAACCAAGGAAAACATCTGCAAACAAAGGGAAAAATATCCATTTTAACGATGGTTTTTAATGCTCCTATATAAGAGCTAAAGAAATGTATATGCACATCGTGATATATTTCATGATCACGGAAACATTGCTGCAAGTTGAAAAAGAAGAAATAAGTGAAAATTACTTTTAGAAAAATGTATACACTTCGTCATAGGAATTATTCAAAACACGTCATTCAACTGCATGCAAATCTATACATTAGCATCTTGTACCTGAGCTTGTTCTGAAAAGAATTTGCTACGGATATCCCCATACGATTGCTTCATTTAACCATTACGATACTATCGTTTCATGAAATCACAACTCTACCACTTGATAAATGAACATCTTTTCACATGCAGAGGCGTCGAAAATGCTTTCATAGTTTGTTATGCTTTTTTTTATTTTTAATTTTCTTTTTCAAACTCCGTTAAATCAATGCATAAATCTCAAACCTTATCTCCTGCCAACATTGCGAAAGACATCCAACCACACATTTAATTTATGCTGTTAACAGGTATTCATAGCTGCATCACCATCATGCATAAGATTCCACAGTAGTTATAAGCATGATTGTCATTGACAGTACGAGCTACACTTCGCAAAAGACGTCTGTCCCCACCCGGGATCGAACCGGGGACCTTCTGCGTGTAAAGCAGATGTGATAACCACTACACCACAAGGACAGTTGCTTTCACACACTCCAAAATTTTCACAATAAGCACATGATTATTTCTATGACCACATTCTTTAAATTATCTTGAAACATAAACTAAATTCTGTAACGATTACTGTCTCGCAGGCTATCCTTGACACTATGTCTTGATTAAAGTATTAATTCCTAGCGCCAGCGTAGCGCCACGAAGCGCGAAGTCGCGCAAAGTCGATATGTTGGAAATGTTGCGAATAGAGTTTTATTAACGATACGAAACAGTAACACAATTTCCATTTCTAGTTGTGTATTGATTGCAAAGTCTATCTCAATAGCTTAAGGCTACATTATAAGGAGTTCTCGACTCACAGATGTAAACACAGATATAAGAATTAACTCCACTGCGTTAGTACTAGATAAATAAAAGATGTTTCTCCCTTTTTTTTTTTTTTTTTAGAATCGCCCGTGTTTATAAAAATTATTATGCTGCTTAAGGATTTTTGATACGAAAATTTCAAATTCCAAGAATTACTAATCAAACTTCGTTTCTACTGTATTATCCTAGGTCTCCGGGTGGCGCCGCGCTAAATTTATTAAAATCCCAACGTTTCTGCCGTCGTGCTGTGGTTTTCATCAGACGACTGCATAGATTCTGCCTGCGTGTAATTCTCTCAATATTGCCATAAATGTTCAATGTGACGTGAAGCTTCTACTTCTCATTTCCTATCGTTGGTAGAGAACGGCCTGATTGTTTCACAGGAGATAAAGAATCGAATACTCTTAATTGAATAGGGAAGAAGCAGTACTATATCTATGAATAATACATCAATTCGTCACGTTACCTCCAGATGATTAAATTTAATTGTTCTTTTTATAGATGCAATCCTCCAAATTCTGCATATATTTATTATTCGAGCGTACATATCTATGCAAAATTCGAAGTTAACTGATTGTCTTAAATATTATGCACAGGCAAACTATACGTTATGAACACAATTTCGTGTCGCGTATATATTCCATCGTCCAAATATTTATTACAATGGTTCAACAACCGGAAATAAAACCAAGCATATATCGCGAATGGCTTCCCGTTTGCTACTAACTACAATTCAGTAAATTCCGTTCAGTACAATTCAAATCAGCCAGTGGAGAAACAAACGTGTTGACGTGAAATGTGCCACCTACACATGTCCCTTGTTCCAAATGTCTACCATTAAATTCGTAAAAGATGTTAATCGTATTTTATGGTGCTTGGAAATTATCCAATTAGATTAAGAGTATGTATGTAAAAACGTTATTTAGCTATAAGTCACATACGGGCCGTGACAGGGGCTCGTTGGTCTAGAGGTATGATTCCTGCTTCGGGTGCAGGAGGTCCCGGGTTCAAATCCCGGACGAGCCCAAATTCGATTTTTGAACCTTACCACATAAATACATGTTTATTACGCTACACGTTGCATAATGTCCAATTATCATCCAACGTCATCCTAGTGACTGAGATTTACGTTCCCAAATGCTGTAGTGCAAACTCAACCAAGGAAAACATCTGCAAACAAAGGGAAAAATATCCATTTTAACGATGGTTTTTTAATGCTCCTATATAAGAGCTAAAGAAATGTATATGCACATCGTGATATATTTCATGATCACGGAAACATTGCTGCAAGTTGAAAAAGAAGAAATAAGTGAAAATTACTTTTAGAAAAATGTATACACTTCGTCATAGGAATTATTCAAAACACGTCATTCAACTGCATGCAAATCTATACATTAGCATCTTGTACCTGAGCTTGTTCTGAAAAGAATTTGCTACGGATATCCCCATACGATTGCTTCATTTAACCATTACGATACTATCGTTTCATGAAATCACAACTCTACCACTTGATAAATGAACATCTTTTCACATGCAGAGGCGTCGAAAATGCTTTCATAGTTTGTTATGCTTTTTTTATTTTTATTTTCTTTTTCAAACTCCGTTAAATCAATGCATAAATCTCAAACCTTATCTCCTGCCAACATTGCGAAAGACATCCAACCACACATTTAATTTATGCTGTTAACAGGTATTCATAGCTGCATCACCATCATGCATAAGATTCCACAGTAGTTATAAGCATGATTGTCATTGACAGTACGAGCTACACTTCGCAAAAGACGTCTGTCCCCACCCGGGATCGAACCGGGGACCTTCTGCGTGTAAAGCAGATGTGATAACCACTACACCACAAGGACAGTTGCTTTCACACACTCCAAAATTTTCACAATAAGCACATGATTATTTCTATGACCACATTCTTTAAATTATCTTCAAACATAAACTAAATTCTGTAACGATTACTGTCTCGCAGGCTATCCTTGACACTATGTCTTGATTAAAGTATTAATTCCTAGCGCCAGCGTAGCGCCACGAAGCGCGAAGTCGCGCAAAGTCGATATGTTGGAAATGTTGCGAATAGAGTTTTATTAACGATACGAAACAGTAACACAATTTCCATTTCTAGTTGTGTATTGATTGCAAAGTCTATCTCAATAGCTTAAGGCTACATTATAAGGAGTTCTCGACTCACAGATGTAAACACAGATATAAGAATTAACTCCACTGCGTTAGTACTAGATAAATAAAAGATGTTTCTCCCTTTTTTTTTTTTTTAGAATCGCCCGTGTTTATAAAAATTATATGCTGCTTAAGGATTTTTGATACGAAAATTTCAAATTCCAAGAATTACTAATCAAACTTCGTTTCTACTGTATTATCCTAGGTCTCCGGGTGGCGCCGCGCTAAATTTATTAAAATCCAACGTTTCTGCCGTCGTGCTGTGGTTTTCATCAGACGACTGCATAGATTCTGCCTGCGTGTAATTCTCTCAATATTGCCATAAATGTTCAATGTGACGTGAAGCTTCTACTTCTCATTTCCTATCGTTGGTAGAGAACGGCCTGATTGTTTCACAGGAGATAAAGAATCGAATACTCTTAATTGAATAGGGAAGAAGCAGTACTATATCTATGAATAATACATCAATTCGTCACAGTTACCTCCAGATGATTAAATTTAATTGTTCTTTTTATAGATGCAATCCTCCAAATTCTGCATATATTTATTATTCGAGCGTACATATCTATGCAAAATTCGAAGTTAACTGATTGTCTTAAATATTATGCACAGGCAAACTATACGTTATGAACACAATTTCGTGTCGCGTATATATTCCATCGTCCAAATATTTATTACAATGGTTCAACAACCGGAAATAAAACCAAGCATATATCGCGAATGGCTTCCCGTTTGCTACTAACTACAATTCAGTAAATTCCGTTCAGTACAATTCAAATCAGCCAGTGGAGAAACAAACGTGTTGACGTGAAATGTGCCACCTACACATGTCCCTTGTTCCAAATGTCTACCATTAAATTCGTAAAAGATGTTAATCGTATTTTATGGTGCTTGGAAATTATCCAATTAGATTAAGAGTATGTATGTAAAAACGTTATTTAGCTATAAGTCACATACGGGCCGTGACAGGGGCTCGTTGGTCTAGAGGTATGATTCCTGCTTCGGGTGCAGGAGGTCCCGGGTTCAAATCCCGGACGAGCCCAAATTCGATTTTTGAACCTTACCACATAAATACATGTTTATTACAGCTACACGTTGCATAATGTCCAATTATCATCCAACGTCATCCTAGTGACTGAGATTTACGTTCCCAAATGCTGTAGTGCAAACTCAACCAAGGAAAACATCTGCAAACAAAGGGAAAAATATCCATTTTAACGATGGTTTTTAATGCTCCTATATAAGAGCTAAAGAAATGTATATGCACATCGTGATATATTTCATGATCACGGAAACATTGCTGCAAGTTGAAAAAGAAGAAATAAGTGAAAATTACTTTTAGAAAAATGTATACACTTCGTCATAGGAATTATTCAAAACACGTCATTCAACTGCATGCAAATCTATACATTAGCATCTTGTACCTGAGCTTGTTCTGAAAAGAATTTGCTACGGATATCCCCATACGATTGCTTCATTTAACCATTACGATACTATCGTTTCATGAAATCACAACTCTACCACTTGATAAATGAACATCTTTTCACATGCAGAGGCGTCGAAAATGCTTTCATAGTTTGTTATGCTTTTTTTTATTTTTATTTTCTTTTTCAAACTCCGTTAAATCAATGCATAAATCTCAAACCTTATCTCCTGCCAACATTGCGAAAGACATCCAACCACACATTTAATTTATGCTGTTAACAGGTATTCATAGCTGCATCACCATCATGCATAAGATTCCACAGTAGTTTATAAGCATGATTGTCATTGACAGTACGAGCTACACTTCGCAAAAGACGTCTGTCCCCACCCGGGATCGAACCGGGGACCTTCTGCGTGTAAAGCAGATGTGATAACCACTACACCACAAGGACAGTTGCTTTCACACACTCCAAAATTTTCACAATAAGCACATGATTATTTCTATGACCACATTCTTTAAATTATCTTCAAACATAAACTAAATTCTGTAACGATTACTGTCTCGCAGGCTATCCTTGACACTATGTCTTGATTAAAGTATTAATTCCTAGCGCCAGCGTAGCGCCACGAAGCGCGAAGTCGCGCAAAGTCGATATGTTGGAAATGTTGCGAATAGAGTTTTATTAACGATACGAAACAGTAACACAATTTCCATTTCTAGTTGTGTATTGATTGCAAAGTCTATCTCAATAGCTTAAGGCTACATTATAAGGAGTTCTCGACTCACAGATGTAAACACAGATATAAGAATTAACTCCACTGCGTTAGTACTAGATAAATAAAAGATGTTTCTCCCTTTTTTTTTTTTTTTAGAATCGCCCGTGTTTATAAAAATTATTATGCTGCTTAAGGATTTTTGATACGAAAATTTCAAATTCCAAGAATTACTAATCAAACTTCGTTTCTACTGTATTATCCTAGGTCTCCGGGTGGCGCCGCGCTAAATTTATTAAAATCCAACGTTTCTGCCGTCGTGCTGTGGTTTTCATCAGACGACTGCATAGATTCTGCCTGCGTGTAATTCTCTCAATATTGCCATAAATGTTCAATGTGACGTGAAGCTTCTACTTCTCATTTCCTATCGTTGGTAGAGAACGGCCTGATTGTTTCACAGGAGATAAAGAATCGAATACTCTTAATTGAATAGGGAAGAAGCAGTACTATATCTATGAATAATACATCAATTCGTCACGTTACCTCCAGATGATTAAATTTAATTGTTCTTTTTATAGATGCAATCCTCCAAATTCTGCATATATTTATTATTCGAGCGTACATATCTATGCAAAATTCGAAGTTAACTGATTGTCTTAAATATTATGCACAGGCAAACTATACGTTATGAACACAATTTCGTGTCGCGTATATATTCCATCGTCCAAATATTTATTACAATGGTTCAACAACCGGAAATAAAACCAAGCATATATCGCGAATGGCTTCCCGTTTGCTACTAACTACAATTCAGTAAATTCCGTTCAGTACAATTCAAATCAGCCAGTGGAGAAACAAACGTGTTGACGTGAAATGTGCCACCTACACATGTCCCTTGTTCCAAATGTCTACCATTAAATTCGTAAAAGATGTTAATCGTATTTTATGGTGCTTGGAAATTATCCAATTAGATTAAGAGTATGTATGTAAAAACGTTATTTAGCTATAAGTCACATACGGGCCGTGACAGGGGCTCGTTGGTCTAGAGGTATGATTCCTGCTTCGGGTGCAGGAGGTCCCGGGTTCAAATCCCGGACGAGCCCAAATTCGATTTTTGAACCTTACCACATAAATACATGTTTATTACGCTACACGTTGCATAATGTCCAATTATCATCCAACGTCATCCTAGTGACTGAGATTTACGTTCCCAAATGCTGTAGTGCAAACTCAACCAAGGAAAACATCTGCAAACAAAGGGAAAAATATCCATTTTAACGATGGTTTTTTAATGCTCCTATATAAGAGCTAAAGAAATGTATATGCACATCGTGATATATTTCATGATCACGGAAACATTGCTGCAAGTTGAAAAAGAAGAAATAAGTGAAAATTACTTTTAGAAAAATGTATACACTTCGTGATAGGAATTATTCAAACACGTCATTCAACTGCATGCAAATCTATACATTAGCATCTTGTACCTGAGCTTGTTCTGAAAAAATTTGCTACGGATATCCCCATACGATTGCTTCATTTAACCATTACGATACTATCGTTTCATGAAATCACAACTCTACCACTTGATAAATGAACATCTTTTCACATGCAGAGGCGTCGAAAATGCTTTCATAGTTTGTTATGCTTTTTTTTATTTTTATTTTCTTTTTCAAACTCCGTTAAATCAATGCATAAATCTCAAACCTTATCTCCTGCCAACATTGCGAAAGACATCCAACCACACATTTAATTTATGCTGTTAACAGGTATTCATAGCTGCATCACCATCATGCATAAGATTCCACAGTAGTTTATAAGCATGATTGTCATTGACAGTACGAGCTACACTTCGCAAAAGACGTCTGTCCCCACCCGGGATCGAACCGGGGACCTTCTGCGTGTAAAGCAGATGTGATAACCACTACACCACAAGGACAGTTGCTTTCACAAACTCCAAAATTTTCACAATAAGCACGTGATTATTTCTATGACCACATTCTTTAAATTATCTTCAAACATAAACTAAATTCTGTAACGATTACTGTCTCGCAGGCTATCCTTGACACTATGTCTTGATTAAAGTATTAATTCCTAGCGCCAGCGTAGCGCCACGAAGCGCGAAGTCGCGCAAAGTCGATATGTTGGAAATGTTGCGAATAGAGTTTTATTAACGATACGAAACAGTAACACAATTTCCATTTCTAGTTGTGTATTGATTGCAAAGTCTATCTCAATAGCTTAAGGCTACATTATAAGGAGTTCTCGACTCACAGATGTAAACACAGATATAAGAATTAACTCCACTGCGTTAGTACTAGATAAATAAAAGATGTTTCTCCCTTTTTTTTTTTTTTTTTTTAGAATCGCCCGTGTTTATAAAAATTATTATGCTGCTTAAGGATTTTTGATACGAAAATTTCAAATTCCAAGAATTACTAATCAAACTTCGTTTCTACTGTATTATCCTAGGTCTCCGGGTGGCGCCGCGCAAATTTATTAAAATCCAACGTTTCTGCCGTCGTGCTGTGGTTTTCATCAGACGACTGCATAGATTCTGCCTGCGTGTAATTCTCTCAATATTGCCATAAATGTTCAATGTGACGTGAAGCTTCTACTTCTCATTTCCTATCGTTGGTAGAGAACGGCCTGATTGTTTCACAGGAGATAAAGAATCGAATACTCTTAATTGAATAGGGAAGAAGCAGTACTATATCTATGAATAATACATCAATTCGTCACGTTACCTCCAGACGATTAAATTTAATTGTTCTTTTTATAGATGCAATCCTCCAAATTCTGCATATATTTATTATTCGAGTGTACATATCTATGCAAAATTCGAAGTTAACTGATTGTCTTAAATATTATGCACAGTCAAACTATACGTTATGAACACAATTTCGTGTCGCGTATATATTCCATCGTCCAAATATTTATTACAATGGTTCAACAACCGGAAATAAAACCAAGCATATATCGCGAATGGCTTCCCGTTTGCTACTAACTACAATTCAGTAAATTCCGTTCAGTACAATTCAAATCAGCCAGTGGAGAAACAAACGTGTTGACGTGAAATGTGCCACCTACACATGTCCCTTGTTCCAAATGTCTACCATTAAATTCGTAAAAGATGTTAATCGTATTTTATGGTGCTTGGAAATTATCCAATTAGATTAAGAGTATGTATGTAAAAACGTTATTTAGCTATAAGTCACATACGGGCCGTGACAGGGGCTCGTTGGTCTAGAGGTATGATTCCTGCTTCGGGTGCAGGAGGTCCCGGGTTCAAATCCCGGACGAGCCCAAATTCGATTTTTGAACCTTACCACATAAATACATGTTTATTACGCTACACGTTGCATAATGTCCAATTATCATCCAACGTCATCCTAGTGACTGAGATTTACGTTCCCAAATGCTGTAGTGCAAACTCAACCAAGGAAAACATCTGCAAACAAAGGGAAAAATATCCATTTTAACGATGGTTTTTTAATGCTCCTATATAAGAGCTAAAGAAATGTATATGCACATCGTGATATATTTCATGATCACGGAAACATTGCTGCAAGTTGAAAAAGAAGAAATAAGTGAAAATTACTTTTAGAAAAATGTATACACTTCGTGATAGGAATTATTCAAAACACGTCATTCAACTGCATGCAAATCTATACATTAGCATCTTGTACCTGAGCTTGTTCTGAAAAAAATTTGCTACGGATATCCCCATACGATTGCTTCATTTAACCATTACGATACTATCGTTTCATGAAATCACAACTCTACCACTTGATAAATGAACATCTTTTCACATGCAGAGGCGTCGAAAATGCTTTCATAGTTTGTTATGCTTTTTTTATTTTTATTTTCTTTTTCAAACTCCGTTAAATCAATGCATAAATCTCAAACCTTATCTCCTGCCAACATTGCGAAAGACATCCAACCACACATTTAATTTATGCTGTTAACAGGTATTCATAGCTGCATCACCATCATGCATAAGATTCCACAGTAGTTTATAAGCATGATTGTCATTGACAGTACGAGCTACACTTCGCAAAAGACGTCTGTCCCCACCCGGGATCGAACCGGGGACCTTCTGCGTGTAAAGCAGATGTGATAACCACTACACCACAAGGACAGTTGCTTTCACAAACTCCAAAATTTTCACAATAAGCACATGATTATTTCTATGACCACATTCTTTAAATTATCTTCAAACATAAACTAAATTCTGTAACGATTACTGTCTCGCAGGCTATCCTTGACACTATGTCTTGATTAAAGTATTAATTCCTAGCGCCAGCGTAGCGCCACGAAGCGCGAAGTCGCGCAAAGTCGATATGTTGGAAATGTTGCGAATAGAGTTTTATTAACGATACGAAACAGTAACACAATTTCCATTTCTAGTTGTGTATTGATTGCAAAGTCTATCTCAATAGCTTAAGGCTACATTATAAGGAGTTCTCGACTCACAGATGTAAACACAGATATAAGAATTAACTCCACTGCGTTAGTACTAGATAAATAAAAGATGTTTCTCCCTTTTTTTTTTTTTTTAGAATCGCCCGTGTTTATAAAAATTATTATGCTGCTTAAGGATTTTTGATACGAAAATTTCAAATTCCAAGAATTACTAATCAAACTTCGTTTCTACTGTATTATCCTAGGTCTCCGGGTGGCGCCGCGCAAATTTATTAAAATCCAACGTTTCTGCCGTCGTGCTAGTGGTTTTCATCAGACGACTGCATAGATTCTGCCTGCGTGTAATTCTCTCAATATTGCCATAAATGTTCAATGTGACGTGAAGCTTCTACTTCTCATTTCCTATCGTTGGTAGAGAACGGCCTGATTGTTTCACAGGAGATAAAGAATCGAATACTCTTAATTGAATAGGGAAGAAGCAGTACTATATCTATGAATAATACATCAATTCGTCACGTTACCTCCAGATGATTAAATTTAATTGTTCTTTTTATAGATGCAATCCTCCAAATTCTGCATGTATTTATTATTCGAGCGTACATATCTATGCAAAATTCGAAGTTAACTGATTGCCTTAAATATTATGCACAGTCAAACTATACGTTATGAACACAATTTCGTGTCGCGTATATATTCCATCGTCCAAATATTTATTACAATGGTTCAACAACCTTAAATAAAACCAAGCATATATCGCGAATGGCTTCCCAGTTTGCTACTAACTACAATTCAGTAAATTCCGTTCAGTACAATTCAAATCAGCCAGTGGAGAAACAAACGTGTTGACGTGAAATGTGCCACCTACACATGTCCCTTGTTCCAAATGTCTACCATTAAATTCGTAAAAGATGTTAATCGTATTTTATGGTGCTTGGAAATTATCCAATTAGATTAAGAGTATGTATGTAAAAACGTTATTTAGCTATAAGTCACATACGGGCCGTGACAGGGGCTCGTTGGTCATTCCGCTGCTAGCGGCCGTTGTGTACAGACGTGTTGTCCGATACGTGAAGCTAGCGGAGCAGTGAACGTTAACGAGTGCAGAAAGTTCCAGACTTGTCGATAGTGTGGTGAAAAGAAGAATAGCGGTGTGACCCTTTGGGGTGTGCACTTCCTAGTGAGGTGTTCGCATCATTGTTTCATCATTCCTTCTCGGCAGCATCGCCGAGTGACTTTTCACACCATCATTCCTGGACGTAAGTAATATGGCATCAGCAATTCGAAAGAATACACTGAAGTTTGACTTCGACAAATCCTACGTTCGACCTACAGCTTATGAAGTGCATGAATTCCTTTTCGCAGAAACAGGAATTGATCAGAGTGATATTGTGGGTTTGCAATATGATTTCATAGGAATCTGTGTTTTTGTTAAACTGGTAAACGGGGAAACCTGCGAAAAAATATTGAAGAAAAATGCTGATGGTACATTAAAATTCAAACATTCTGATGGAAATGTGGGGAATGTAACTGTTTCCAATGCCGGATTTGGTTTAAGGTCAATCAGAATATATAACTTACCGTTTGAAATTGATAATATTACTATTACTAACTCACTGGAAAAATATGGCAAGGTTATTCAAATCTCAAAAGAATCGTGGGGCAATAGATTTCGGTTTCAAACTGATAATGGTGTTCGCAATGTAAGAATTTACATGCAGAAAGACATACCATCATATATTGAAATCGCTGGATGCAGAGCATTCATTTCATACCCAGGTCAGCCGAAAACTTGTGCCATTTGTGGTTCAACCGAACACATGAGAAGTGAATGTAAGTCTCGAAGGCCACTACAACTGCCATTGAACCAGCCACAAAAAAAATGGCTCACGGATCTCATACGCAGAAGTATCACGCGAAGGGTACAGTGTTTTGCTTGGTGGTACAGACGAACCAGGAAACAGACAGATAGAACCAAATGTTGTCGTGGACACAATCGATGAGGAAACAACAGACTTACGAGCTACGGAACGTAAGTCGCCACAGGAAATAGATACTGTAAATATCAACAACTCTACAGCTGCTAATAAGAAACCAAATAGTGAGACTGAAAATTCTCCACCACAAATAGTAGCGAATGAAATACAAAACAGCAAGGAAGCAGAAGACGCCACCATGTCAGAACTTCCCATTACACTGGAACCTACAGAAGAATGTCAAAAAAGAGTGGCTGATAATCCCACGGCAATGGATACAACAGAAGAAGCAGAAAAGTATGACTCCAACTGTAAGAACATATACCCTGCAGTGCCTAAAGATACATTGAAGCATGAAACCACGCACAAATCAACCCAAAAGATACAACACATAGACACAGCTCCCACGAAAGAGACGGCAAGACAAAGTTATGAAGTAACGAGCCAGCAAGAAGAAAAAGAAACGAGGAAAACGCAAAGCCCATGCAGATGCAGAAGAAATCTCAAGAAAAATGAAAGAAAAACTGAAAAACATAAAGCAAAACACCGAACACAAGCAAACTGTAGTGGAAGGCAGCGACCTTGTGAAACCCAGGAGCGTGGAAGGCCGGGAGAAGAGAAGGGTGGACCATGGCTCGACTGACCATCCGGACATAGACAAGACGAACACAAACGATACGGATGAAGCACCAGAAAGACAAATTCAAAGGGCCGACGAGGTTATCGGACCGGAAGAGGAATATTCCACATAATGCCAAAGCAAACAGATCGTTCAGAAAAGCAAAAAGAGCCACCAACAGTACCATCAGTTAACAACCGCAGCACAGCGAAATACTGACTCACTTCATGTCGACCCCCCAAACATACTGCATCGCAACATTAAATGTATGCGGTATACAGAGCAATATTAAAAACGAGTGTTTGAAAGAGTACCTGAAGGCTGCGTCGGTAGATATAGCCCTACTGCAAGAAGTTTCAGCGGGTATGACTGAAGACATCTTTGGATACAACGTAACAAAAAATCTGGGACACGGCCCGAATCTTGGTACCGCCATTATAACCAAGGAAGGTATAACAGCAGAAGATATAGAGATGCTACCTAACGGGAGAGGCATAGCGTGTACTGTAGCTGGCATGCGCGTCGTCAACGTGTACGCGCCATCCGGAAACCAGAACAGGGAAAAAAGAAAAAAATTCTTCACGACAGACATAGTGCCCTTAATAAGGAAACACCACCCAAACCTTCTAATAGCAGGCGACTTCAATTGCGTCCTGTCACCCAAGGACCAAACTCCAAACTTCAACAAAAGTATGGAGCTTGAATACCTCATAAGAAGTTTAAACTTAGAAGATACATGGCACTTAAAACACGGAGAAGAACGTGGCTACACTTTCTGCACGAATACCTCCGCTAGCAGACTCGACCGTATATACGTGTCAACAGCCCTGACAAATAAGGTGTTATCTTCAGAAATCTGGCCCACAAACTTCTCGGACCATTGTGCATACCACTGCAAAGTATTAAGCACTCCTCAAGAGACGTATAGAATGAGAGGAATATGGAAGCTCAACACCTCAATCCTAAAAGACAACGAACTACACACACACTTTGCAGAGACATGGAATCAATTCAGAAAACATGCGAATAGATACAGCAGTAAGATTGATTGGTGGCTGCATTGTAAGGAAACCTAAAAATTCAGAAAAATGTTAGCAAACTTTTCAAGTCAGAAGTCAGCTTTGGCAACGCCACACGAAAGAATTCCTGTTTATGGTACTTAGAGAATTGTTCCAAGATCAAGACAAAATTTCCGACAATTTAAGGAAAATTAAAACTAATTAAAGCTAAAATCACCAAAATAACAAAGCACAGATGTTTGGAACCCAAATTCGAGCTAGGATGGACCATAGTCACAGATGATGAAGAAACATCCATATATCACCTCGCTAATGAAAAGCGCAATATCAGGCCGCAAAATCATAACGGAAATACGCCACTGCTGGACGCCACAGTCACGAGACAACAGGAAATAATAACGACGCTACATGATCACTTCAGCCAGCTGTATACAGAAGAAACCCACACGATCAGGAATGGAAACAACTTTTAGACAACATCAATCCTCATATCACGACAACAGAAAACAACCAGCTGTTACAACCGATAACTGAAAATGAAATACTCGACGCCATCAAACGAAGCCGTCGAAACAAGTCCCCGGGCCGGACGGACTACCAGTGGAGTTTTACTCAATTCTGGAATTATTTGAAGAACCTTTAACGGAAATATACAACCATATACTACAGAGACAAATCATCAATCAGGAATTTCTAGAAGGCCTAATGGTGCTCATACAAAAAACGGAAATAACCGAAACGTAGACAACTTCAGACCACTGACATTGCTAACTCTGACTACAAGATATTTACTCGCATAATCACATACAGACTTCGGGACACAATTACCAAAGTGATCGGGAGACATCAAACGTGCAATGGAAACGGAAGAACGATAATCCAAACCGTATCAGACCTACGAGACATCATCACGGTATCAATCGCTGCCAAAGCTAAAGTGGGAATTCTGTCATTAGACTTCCATAAAGCATTCGACAGGGTAAACCACAACTACCTACTAAAAGTAATGGAAAAAATGGGCTACTCCAATCAAATAGTTAAGGTACTACAAACCTTGATTGCTGGGGCAACGTCGAAGATGTTAATCAACGGTCAGCACAAGCAAACCCATAAAGATAAGCAGATCAGTGGAGACAAGGATGCCCCTTATCCATGTACCTTTTCGGAATAGCAATTGAACCATACCTAACAGCACTAAGTAATAAAATAACAGGCGTGACCCTCCAAGGCCAAAGAACTGTAGTATGCTCATACGCGGACGACGTAAATCTTATCGTTACCAACACAAAAGATATTGAGGAAACAAAAGCACTAACGACAATATACTGTAAAGCATCTAGTGCAAAATTAAACACACGCAAATCAAAAATCATGGTCTTGGGATCTGAACGAGGAATAGAAAACGGAGGCTGGATCGAACACACGGAGACCTTAAAGATCCTCGGTATACATTTTACAAAAGAATTTCACACAACAACAATGGTCAACTGGCGAAACCAACTAAATCTTCTAAGAGTGAAAATGCGAGAACACTGCTTCAGAGATTTGGACCCGATCCAAAAGGTACGCTACATAAACTACGTGGCACTATCAAAAATATGGTACATCGCACACTTCCTCCCCATCCCACGTGAGATGGCAAAGAGCATGGACTCCGCTATAGGATGGTTCATCCAACGAGGCGAGATATATAAAATAAAGTTTGACACATTGAAGCTTCCGATCGAAAAAGGAGGACTACAATTGACAGACGTATACACAAAATGTGCTGCTATTCTCATGAAAAGCACATATCAAATATGGAAAAGTGACACACCCGGCTTTAGTGGACAGATCATCGCAGCATAGATGCGCCCATCGATATTAGTCACCTGAATCCAAGCCTAACACATATTCGACAGTTCTACACAGATTACAGCTACATATACAAAGACATCAAGAACAACAACCCGTCAACCAAAACGCTCTATAACTTATTGGCAGCCAACAAATATACCACAACACGGAAAAACATTACAACAGGATGGACTGGAAAACCATATGGGAAAACGTACACAACCCATCGCTGAGCTCAAGAGTTCGGGCCGTGTGGTATAGAGTTGTTAATAGAGCGATAACCACGAACAGCAAGCTGCACAAAATTCACCTCTGCACCTCACCACTTTGCGGTAACTGCAACTTACAAGACACAATAGAACATCGACTCTTATGTTGCGAAGAACCCAAGATCTGGAGTTGGACAAAGGGCAGACTAGCACTAATAAATAGATCAGCGCCTAACTTGTACACGCCGGAATGCATCTTACTACCAGTACAGAAACAATATCCAAAAAGTAAAAGAAAACGCCCACGTTTGGCTTATTGCCAATTACACTTACTACATCATTAGTAACCGGGGAAGGGCAAATTTAGAAGATTACTGGTACCAACTAACAGCAGAGCATCAAAGAATAATAAGACAAAAAAGATATAAAGAAACGTTTGCCAGATTTCTGCTCGCAGTGATGCCGTATTAAAAAAAAAAAAAAAAAAATAAAATAAAAAAAAGAAAAAAAAAAAAAAAAAAGTTGGTCTAGAGGTATGATTCCTGCTTCGGGTGCAGGAAGTCCCGGGTTCAAATCCCGGACGAGCCCAAATTCGATTTTTGAACCTTACCACATAAATACATGTTTATTACGCTACACGTTGCATAATGTCCAATTATCATCCAACGTCATCCTAGTGACATGAGATTTACGTTCCCAAATGCTGTAGTGCAAACTCAACCAAGGAAAACATCTGCAAACAAAGGGAAAAATATCCATTTTAACGATGGTTTTTTAATGCTCCTATATAAGAGCTAAAGAAATGTATATGCACATCGTGATATATTTCATGATCACGGAAACATTGCTGCAAGTTGAAAAAGAAGAAATAAGTGAAAATTACTTTTAGAAAAATGTATACACTTCGTGATAGGAATTATTCAAAACACGTCATTCAACTGCATGCAAATCTATACATTAGCATCTTGTACCTGAGCTTGTTCTGAAAAAAATTTGCTACGGATATCCCCATACGATTGCTTCATTTAACCATTACGATACTATCGTTTCATGAAATCACAACTCTACCACTTGATAAATGAACATCTTTTCACATGCAGAGGCGTCGAAAATGCTTTCATAGTTTGTTATGCTTTTTTTTATTTTTATTTTCTTTTTCAAACTCCGTTAAATCAATGCATAAATCTCAAACCTTATCTCCTGCCAACATTGCGAAAGACATCCAACCACACATTTAATTTATGCTGTTAACAGGTATTCATAGCTGCATCACTATCATGCATAAGATTCCACAGTAGTTTATAAGCATGATTGTCATTGACAGTACGAGCTACACTTCGCAAAAGACGTCTGTCCCCACCCGGGATCGAACCGGGGACCTTCTGCGTGTAAAGCAGATGTGATAACCACTACACCACAAGGACAGTTGCTTTCACAAACTCCAAAATTTTCACAATAAGCACGTGATTATTTCTATGACCACATTCTTTAAATTATCTTCAAACATAAACTAAATTCTGTAACGATTACTGTCTCGCAGGCTATCCTTGACACTATGTCTTGATTAAAGTATTAATTCCTAGCGCCAGCGTAGCGCCACGAAGCGCGAAGTCGCGCAAAGTCGATATGTTGGAAATGTTGCGAATAGAGTTTTATTAACGATACGAAACAGTAACACAATTTCCATTTCTAGTTGTGTATTGATTGCAAAGTCTATCTCAATAGCTTAAGGCTACATTATAAGGAGTTCTCGACTCACAGATGTAAACACAGATATAAGAATTAACTCCACTGCGTTAGTACTAGATAAATAAAAGATGTTTCTCCCTTTTTTTTTTTTTTTTTTTTTTTTAGAATCGCCAGTGTTTATAAAAATTATTATGCTGCTTAAGGATTTTTGATACGAAAATTTCAAATTCCAAGAATTACTAATCAAACTTCGTTTCTACTGTATTATCCTAGGTCTCCGGGTGGCGCCGCGCAAATTTATTAAAATCCAACGTTTCTGCCGTCGTGCTATGGTTTTCATCAGACGACTGCATAGATTCTGCCTGCGTGTAATTCTCTCAATATTGCCATAACTGTTCAATGTGACGTGAAGCTTCTACTTCTCATTTCCTATCGTTGGTAGAGAACGGCCTGAATGTTTCACAGGAGATAAAGAATCGAATACTCTTAATTGAATAGGGAAGAAGCAGTACTATATCTATGAATAATACATCAATTCGTCACGTTACCTCCAGATGATTAAATTTAATTGTTCTTTTTATAGATGCAATCCTCCAAATTCTGCATATATTTATTATTCGAGTGTACATATCTATGCAAAATTCGAAGTTAACTGATTGTCTTAAATATTATGCACAGTCAAACTATACGTTATGAACACAATTTCGTGTCGCGTATATATTCCATCGTCCAAATATTTATTACAATGGTTCAACAACCGGAAATAAAACCAAGCATATATCGCGAATGGCTTCCCGTTTGCTACTAACTACAATTCAGTAAATTCCGTTCAGTACAATTCAAATCAGCCAGTGGAGAAACAAACGTGTTGACGTGAAATGTGCCACCTACACATGTCCCTTGTTCCAAATGTCTACCATTAAATTCGTAAAAGATGTTAATCGTATTTTATGGTGCTTGGAAATTATCCAATTAGATTAAGAGTATGTATGTAAAAACGTTATTTAGCTATAAGTCACATACGGGCCGTGACAGGGGCTCGTTGGTCTAGAGGTATGATTCCTGCTTCGGGTGCAGGAAGTCCCGGGTTCAAATCCCGGACGAGCCCAAATTCGATTTTTGAACCTTACCACATAAATACATGTTTATTACGCTACACGTTGCATAATGTCCAATTATCATCCAACGTCATCCTAGTGACTGAGATTTACGTTTCCCAAAAGCTGTAGTGCAAACTCAACCAAGGAAAACATCTACAAACAAAGGGAAAAATATCCATTTTAACGATGGTTTTTTAATGCTCCTATATAAGAGCTAAAGAAATGTATATGCACATCGTGATATATTTCATGATCACGGAAACATCACCATCATGCATAAGATTCCACAGTAGTTTATAAGCATGATTGTCATTGACAGTACGAGCTACACTTCGCAAAAGGCGTCTGTCCCCACCCGGGATCGAACCGGGGACCTTCTGCGTGTAAAGCAGATGTGATAACCACTACACCACAAGGACAGCTGCTTTCACACAACCTCTAAAATTTTCACAATAAGCATATGAATATTTCTAGGACCACATTCTTTAAATTATCTTGCAAACATAACTAAATTCTGTAACGATTACTGTCTCGCAGGCTATCCTTGACACTATGTCTTGATTAAAGTATTAATTCCTAGCGCCAGCGTAGCGCCACGAAGCGCGAAGTCGCGCAAATTCGATATGTTGGAAATGTTGCGAATCGAGTTTTATTAACGATACGAAACAGTAACACAATTTCCATTTCTAGTTGTGTATTGATTGCAAAGTCTATCTCAATAGCTTAAGGCTACATTATAAGGAGTTCTCGACTCACAGATGTAAACACAGATATAAGAATTAACTCCACTGCGTTAGTACTAGATAAATAAAAGATGTTTCTCCCTTTTTTTTTTTTTTTTTAGAATCGCCCGTGTTTATAAAAATTATTATGCTGCTTAAGGATTTTTGATACGAAAATTTCAAATTCCAAGAATTACTAATCAAACTTCGTTTCTACTGTATTATCCTAGGTCTCCGGGTGGCGCCGCGCAAATTTATTAAAACCCAACGTTTCTGCCGTCGTGCTGTGGTTTTCATCAGACGACTGCATAGATTCTGCCTGCGTGTAATTCTCTCAATATTGCCATAAATGTTCAATGTGACGTGAAGCTTCTACTTCTCATTTCCTATCGTTGGTAGAGAACGGCCTGATTGTTTCACAGGAGATAAAGAATCGAATACTCTTAATTGAATAGGGAAGAAGCAGTACTATATTCTTTGAATAATACATCAATTCGTCACATTACCTCCAGATGATTAAATTTAATTGTTCTTTTTATAGATGCAATCCTCCAAATTCTGCATATATTTATTTTATTCGAGCGTACATATCTATGCAAAATTCGAAGTTAACTGATTGTCTTAAATATTATGCACAGGCAAACTATACGTTATGAACACAATTTCGTGTCGCGTATACTATATTCCATCGTCCAAATATTTATTACAATGGTTCAACAACCGGAAATAAAACCAAGCATATATCGCGAATGGCTTCCCGTTTGCTACTAACTACAATTCAGTAAATTCCGTTCAGTACAATTCAAATCAGCCAGTGGAGAAACAAACGTGTTGACGTGAAATGTGCCACCTACACATGTCCCTTGTTCCAAATGTCTACCATTAAATTCGTAAAAGATGTTAATCGTATTTTATGGTGCTTGGAAATTATCCAATTAGATTAAGAGTATGTATGTAAAAACGTTATTTAGCTATAAGTCACATACGGGCCGTGACAGGGGCTCGTTGGTCTAGAGGTATGATTCCTGCTTCGGGTGCAGGAGGTCCCGGGTTCAAATCCCGGACGAGCCCAATTCGATTTTTGAACCTTACCACATAAATACATGTTTATTACACTACACGTTGCATAATGTCCAATTATCATCCAACGTCATCCTAGTGACTGAGATTTACGTTCCCAAATGCTGTAGTGCAAACTCAACCAAGGAAAACATCTGCAAACAAAGGGAAAAATATCCATTTTAACGATGGTTTTTAATGCTCCTATATAAGAGCTAAAGAAATGTATATGCACATCGTGATATATTTCATGATCACGGAAACATTGCTGCAAGTTGAAAAAGAAGAAATAAGTGAAAATTACTTTTAGAAAAATGTATACACTTCGTCATAGGAATTATTCAAAACACGTCATTCAACTGCATGCAAATCTATACATTACCATCTTGTTCCTGCGTTTGTTATGAAAAGAATTTGCTATGGATATCCCCAAACGATTGCTTCATTTAACCATTACGATACTATCGTTTCATGAAATCACAACTCTACCACTTGATAAATGAACATCTGTTCACATGCAGAGGCGTCGAAAATGCTTTCATAGTTTGTTATGCTTTGGTTTTTATTTTCTTTTTCAAACTCCGTTAAATCAATGCATAAATCTCAAACCTTATCTCCTGCCAACATTGCGATAGACATCCAACCACACATTTAATTTATGCTGTTAACAGGTATTCATAGCTGCATCACCATCATGCATAAGATTCCACAGTTTATAAGCATGATTGTCATTGACAGTACGAGCTACACTTCGCAAAAGACGTCTGTCCCCACCCGGGATCGAACCGGGGACCTTCTGCGTGTAAAGCAGATGTGATAACCACTACACCACAAGGACAGCTGCTTTCACACACTCTAAAATTTTCACAATAAGCATATGAATATTTCTAGGACCACATTCTTTAAATTATCTTGAAACATTAACTAAATTCTGTAACGATTACTGTCTCGCAGGCTATCCTTGACACTATGTTTTGATTAAAGTATTAATTCCTAGCGCCAGCGTAGCGCCACGAAGCGCGAAGTCGCGCAAAGTCGATATGTTGGAAATGTTGCGAATCGAGTTTTATTAACGATACGAAACAGTAACACAATTTCCATTTCTAGTTGTGTATTGATTGCAAAGTCTATCTCAATAGCTTAAGGCTACATTATAAGTTGTTCTCGACTCACAGATGTAAACACAGATATAAGAATTAACTCCACTGCGTTAGTACTAGATAAATAAAAGATGTTTCTCCCTTTTTTTTTTTTTTTTTTTTAGAATCGCCCGTGTTTATAAAAATTATTATGCTGCTTAAGGATTTTTGATACGAAAATTTCAAATTCCAAGAATTACTAATCAAACTTCGTTTCTACTGTATTATCCTAGGTCTCCGGGTGGCGCCGCGTAAATTTATTAAAACCCAACGTTTCTGCCGTCATGCTGTGGTTTTCATCAGACGACTGCATAGATTCTGCCTGCGTGTAATTCTCTCAATATTGCCATAAATGTTCAATGTGACGTGAAGCTTCTACTTCTCATTTCCTATCGTTGGTAGAGAACGGCCTGATTGTTTCACAGGAGATAAAGAATCGAATACTCTTAATTGAATAGGGAAGAAGCAGTACTATTTCTTTGAATAATACATCAATTCGTCACATTACCTCCAGATGATTAAATTTAATTGTTCTTTTTATAGATGCAATCCTCCAAATTCTGCATATATTTATTATTCGAGCGTACATATCTATGCAAAATTCGAAATTAACTGATTGTCTTAAATATTATGCACAGGCAAACTATACGTTATGAACACAATTTCGTGTCGCGTATATATTCCAACGTCAAAATATTGATTACAATGGTTCAACAACCGGAAATAAAACCAAGCATATATCGCGAATGGCTTTCCGTTTGCTACTAACTACAATTCAGTAAATTCCGTTCAGTACAATTCAAATCAGCCAGTGGAGAAACAAACGTGTTGACGTGAAATGTGCCACCTACACATGTCCCTTTTTCCAAATGTCTACCATTAAATTCGTAAAAGATGTTAATCGTATTTTATGGTGCTTGGAAATTATCCAATTAGATTAAGAGTATGTATGTAAAAACGTTATTTAGCTATAAGTCACATACGGGCCGTGACAGGGGCTCGTTGGTCTAGAGGTACCAGTGCCGCAGAGGCAGTCGAAGCGAACGGACAGTGTTTTTCCGTGAGCTGCGTTTGGGTTGAACTGATTTGTGTATATTGTGTAAATAATATTACTTGTCTGTGTTGTATAAGTGGTTTTCTTTCGTCTTGTGTTCGTGTGCGTCGGGCATTTCTTGAAAATGCCTCGTCAAGGTGTTCGGAAAAATACTGTGAAATTTAGCTTTCAGAAAAATACCAGACATGTGCAACCAACAGCGTTGGAGGTACATACTTGGCTCTGCAAGGATATTGGAATTAAAACGGAGCATGTTGCTGCTATTCAGCTGGATACAGATGACTACTGTGTTTTCGTGAAACTGCAAGATCAAGCCCACTTCGAGAAAATCCTGCGACAGTTCGGAGGCCAACGTGACTTCGTTCACCGGGATGGCACTATTAGCAAGGTAGGTGTCAGCAACGCTGGGGAGGACGTGAAAGTGTTAGGATATTAAATGTACCACCGGAAGTTGACAACCGGGAATTCGCTGAAGCTCTGCGTTCGTATGGTGAAATAAAATCTATAACAAACGAGAAATGGGCTCCAACATACCCAATCCAGGGTTATAATGGTATTCGCTCTATAGAAATGGTTCTAAAAAAAGACATCCCATCACATATAAATGTAGATGGTTTCAGGGCGCACGTCATATACAGTGGCCAATTGCCTACCTGTCATATTTGTAACATGACCGGCCATTTCAGGCAAAATTGCCCAAGACGTGTCTTTGTGCTAAAAAACAATCTGCAGCAACGAAGAATTGTAGAAGATGCTGACACCGATAAATTATCGACGTTGATAGCACCAGGCAATGCCGACGGTACAAGAGATGAGGGAATGGAAGAAATAATCAATGACAAAAACTTTCCACCACTTCCCACGCCCAGAGATACTCAACAAAAAACAAGAGAGACTGATGCTAGATTGAAACGGCAAAGAGACGTGTCTTCAGCAGAATCCGATAATGACCCAACTTCATCACCAAAGCCTGTGAAACATAAACCATCTCAGCAGAAAAAGGATGAGGAAGCACAAGATGACCTTCAGACACTGAATGTAGGTCAAGAAAATGAGACAGAATATCCACCTAGCGATATTACTGATACCATCACAAACAGTCAGCCTATGGATTACGGAACGGAGGAAAACAGATGTTTGGAGACATCAACTAGCGGCGAGTGTTTCCCGGAAACTATCTCCACAACATTGAGGAAACAGTCTGCTGA
>JARYHS010013630.1:323675805-323697360 GCA_031002005.1 Vandiemenella viatica | reverse complement strand
GATTCTATAGGACGCTTTCTAGCATACACACGTTCTACATCATCACTTTCCGGTTCCAAGTTATATTCCATATCCACCTCCGCCTCATCACTTCCACTTATTGTACTCACAGCTTGAACTAATGCTGCTCCAACTGCAGCTACTCCTGCTGATGCCTCTGCGGGCCGTCGGGGGACGAAAGACGCTCCTCCGCCTTCTCCGTAGTGGCCGCCAAACATCCTCGCCCAGCAGCGGGGGAGGACCTCGGGTGGTTGTTGACTTCTCGCTGCACAGGCTACACTTGTGGATACAGCTAGATTCGTTGCACTTATAAAAACTTATTTCAACTCTAAGTGTTGAGCTTCGCTGTAAACAGGAAGACACAAGCACACGTTCACTGCTCCGAGCTACCCGGAAGTTATCACTTCGGCGACTAGCGAACGAATGGACCTGATCCCGGGCATTATATAATTAGTAGAGTGCATGCCCAGACAACCACGTCCAGGTGTTTTCCTTGATGTTGGGGTAGTATTTCCCGTCAGGTTGGAGTACCATTGTAGTAGAGATGTGTTGTCTCCTTGTCCTGCAGATTAAGGCCACGTTGGTTCTGCACCATTCCCATATAGCGTTGTTTTTTCCCACAGATGCATCTGTGTTGCAGTGTAGCGGTGGTATTACATTCCTGACCTTTGTCGGTTGCCGATAGGTGTATTCTATGTAGTTTTTTTCCGTTGGTATCGTCTCGTTAACTATTTTGTACCAAGATGACCTCATTTCTGTACTTAACACTTTGTTATTGATGTATTTCCAGATTAAAGTGCAATTTTTGGATGGATATTTTACTTCCATTCGGTTGAGCCTTCCATTATCATTTATTAGATGGTATAGTTGAGCGGTGATTAATCCTCGTAGTGGTGCGTTCGCTTTCATCCGGAGATAACTGATTTCTAAGAGAGACATCTTGATTTGGTTCGCCTTGTAGTGAGTCTTCCCTAGGTGTATTGGTACTTACATATTGTATTGCGTATACGTCATTACGGCCATATTCATTGCGATTTCCGGGTATTGATGGCATATCTGTATTCTTTATCAGGAGGGCCTTGCATTTGGCCGTAACGTCTGTTAGTCCGAGTCCTCCTTTCCCTGGTGGGAGAGTTATTACATTGATTCCCACCATGAAGATTTCGCCCCTCCAGATATACCAGCCTATCGCTGACATTATTTTCCTGGCGACACTGTCTACCACTGGTATTATCTGCCCAACATACCATATTCTCGAGAGGATTTCGGTGTTGATCAAGTGGACTCTCTGTAGCAAATCCTGTTTCTGCCTTTGTTGTGTTGTAGGTAGCCTCTTGTCATGGCCAGTAGCTCTTTCCAGCTGTCCACCGTTGTTTTAGGGGGCAGTTCTTCATCGTTATACCAAGAAGTTTTTTTTTTTATACACCCTGTATGGACAGTTGGCATCTGTTCTAAAGCCCCTCCCGATCGGCATTAGTTTGGTTTTCCTGTAATTAACCTGGGAACCTGAAGATCTTCCGTGTTGGATAACACTGTTATTGATTTCCTGCAGGTCCTTTTCCAAGCGTACGATGACACCCACATCGTCCACGTATGCCACACATTTTATTTTGCTTGTGTACACTGTTAGTCCCTGAAGCTTGCAATGCAGCATCCTAACAAGTGGCTCAATCGCTTTAACGAAGAGAGGCATTGACATCGGACACCTTTGTCTTACTGACCTCTCGATAATAATCGGTCGAGTTAATTGTCCATTGATGACATATTTTGGATCATTTTGGTGAATCTTTCGCCAAATCCAAGGTGATTCATGATGTGGAACAGGTATTGGTGTGAGATCCTGTCGAATGCCTTGCATTGATCGAGCGCTAGAATTGATGCCTCAGGGCGTGTGATTGCACTGAAGGAGATGACCTCTCTATAATCTGCCATATTTTTGAAGATAGTGCGCCCTTGTACCGCTGTCTGGCTATTATGTATGATCTGCGGCAGGACATTTTTGATTCTGGCTGCTATCACGCGGGCCACGATCTTGTAATCAGAGTTCAGGAGGGAGATGGGGCGATATTTGCTGATATCTCCATTTGGGTTTTCCTTGGGGACCAGTACGATTAGACTGTCATTGAAACCTTCTGGTAGCTGCTGACCTGCTTTTATTTCATTGCAAATGCTTATAAAGCTATTTTCCAGCAAGTACAAATACTGTTTATAGAATTCAATTGGCAGTCCATTACTTCCTGGCTATTTATTCGACTGAGCCTTCTTCAGAGCTTCCCGCATCTCTTCCGTAGTGACATCACTCATTAGTAGCTGTCTGTCAGTCTCTTCAAGAGTCGTTGTAAGATGGGTTTCCATGGCTGCGATTGCTGCGTCATCCGTGGGCTCTGCCATATAGAGTCGCTGATAGTGATGCCTCACGAACTATTTTATTTCAGTCTGAGTTGTCGCTACGCTGCCGTCTTCCTTTTTTAAATGGTTATACAGTTTTTGTCTTGCGCGGCGTTTCTCTTTCCCGAGGTGGTAGCAGGATGGATTTTCGTCGTAGGTGCTGATATCATCTCTGGAGTGGATTTTAATGCCTTCCATTTGTCTTCGTTTAAGGAGTGACAACTTAGACTTGATCCTTCCCCCGGGTGATTGGTGTTTCAGAGTATAGTTCACGGAGACATCGGAAGTAGAATTCTGAAGTTTCCTTTTGCAGCTGGCTCCTTGCGTAGCTGTATGCCTTCATACAGTTGATGAGTCTAGGTTTTGCGCAGTGGTCGATGGGAATGCTTGTTGTCGGTGTAGGCAAGCCGCCCAGATTCCTTGCAGGCGTTCTCTTAGTTCTTGCTCCTTGAGGATATCTACATTCAATTTCCACCCTGTTCTGCCACGGAATGTTTTCTGTGGCGCCATACATATGGTGCAATGATACGCTAAATGATCGGAGAAGCATAGTGGCCACGTTTACGTTGTAGATAAATTCCCCCTCAGGTTCTTTCCGACATAAATCCTATCCAGGCGACTTGCAGTTTGCGCCGTATAATACGTAAAATATTTTTGGTCCCCGTTTATTATTTCCCACGTATCCTCCAATTCTAGTTGGTGTACCGTTTCTGTGAGTGTTGTACATCCATTGAAGTTCGGCCATTGGTCCTTCGACTTCAACACGCAATTAAAGTCGCCCCCCACGACCACATCCTCCCTAGTTCTCCGTAGTAAGTATGATATCTCGGTGGCGAAGAAACGTGCTCTTGTTCTATTTTGGTTCCCGGAGGGGGCGTAGATGTTTACAAATCTAATGCCATTAACGAGACACGAGATTACTCTGCCATTCTGCAGGCGTTCGACTTCCGATACGCTCACGCCTTGTTTGGTTAGTATGGCAGTACCCGAAGTGTTCTCTGGGGTAGTATTTTTGATGACATCGTATCCAGGGAAATCAAGTTGAAATTAATGATTTACCTCTTGCAACATTGCGATGTCTGCATCACAGCTGTATAAGTAATCACGGAGGATATGCAGCTTCTGCTGTGAGGAGATTTTGTTTGTGTGTAAGGTGGCTATCTTGTAGTCCTGAAATGGAGGCATTAGCTGCTAGTGTTGGGGAAACTCCCACCCAGCATATATAGGCGCTCTGTTTATAGACTGTATTAATAAGTATCAGACACGTAGTCGTCGTCCGTCTTTGATTTGGACGTATTTAGTTTAGGTCCTCTCTTAGTGTTCTGGTCCCATTTACTTCCATATCCTCAGCTATATCTTTGACTTCCTCTGCCCAGTTGCCTAAGTTGACTGTTTCTGTCCTGGGGTCTGAACCATTCTCTAGGTAGATATGATGTTTAAGTCTCTCTCTGGGAATCTCTTGAGGTTCAGCGCCAGCGTTGTGTATGCCCCCCAAGTTCAGCGCATTGACTTGTGACATCTGTTTGCTATCAATCTGCGGTTTCTCCTCTGTTCTCACACGATTTGTGTGAGATAATAATCGGGCAATTTGTGCTCCTTTTTCGCGCAACGTCGGCGCTGTTTTGTCGGCATTTAGGTGGGCTATCCTCCGTTTCTTGTGTTTCTGAGGAGGTGTTCCTGCCCTTTGTTGTTCTGCTTCCTCTGAGCAGGGCCCGAGTTCCTGCACCGAGGTATTTCTATTACTTGCTGTTGGTGTTGATATAGGGGTCAGAGCGTTGCTACTGTTTTGACCCATTCCTACTTCTTCTTGCGATTTAACCGCGCGCTGAGGGGCGGTAGAGTACGTTTCCTCTGATTTGCTTGTTTCCACTGGTATGTCGTGGGTTTTACCGGTTGCAGCCTGTGGACTGGAAGACTCCATAGGTGTGCCTTGATCACGGTCGTAGTTTCCGGAGTTGTGTACATGTTAATAGACTCCCTGTCGGCCGTGCTCGGACGAACTGCCGCCGCATATATGATCGTTAATGCCCACATCTTATTTGCTTGTACTGTTTCGCCTAATGGTACCTGCGTTATGCTTCTCTTAATACACAGAGCGCGTACGAGATATGTTGCTCCGCACCCTGAGCAGGTTCGTGGTTGGTCATCGTACACGATAATCGCCCTGTATCCACAGATCGTAAGATATGATGGTATATGCCTCTCTAGATAAATTTTTACCTGTCGAACACTATTCAAGGCAGGAACATTGAAGCTCATCCACTTCTCCGGTACATTGCTGATGACCTTGTCATAACTTTTCAACGTTGCATTAATGTGTTCTGCTGGTATCTCAAAGTGTAATTCAAATATTCGAACGGTACGCATACCAAGCCCTGCATGCGACACTTTAACTTCACCAACATTCACGTCGCAGTGTTTAAATTTAAAGTTGTCACCACATGACTGTAAGAGTTGATCACAAATTTCGGAAGTTTTGAATTTAACATAGACAGTGCTGTTCACAATAGACAGGTGAATACCGATGATGTCATCGAGTTGTAGTTTCAAGTTTTCTTTCAATCCACAATTGTATTTCGTATGACTTCGGTCGTGCATATTTCTGATCAAATATAAATTTCAGTGTATCTCTTCTCGGTAGTTGGCTCATGTTCGTTTTCTATATGCGATTCACACAATAACACGCTATCGCGTTTACTTACGAGAGCGTGCGCTCGCTGTGCACAACACACTAGTAAGCAGCAGCACGGCGTTGACCCTGTGTGTCCAGTCGCCACGGCCTCTGCGGACCGACTGCCTCTAGACCAACGAGCCCCTTGCACGGCATTGATGGACATATAGCTAACGTTTTTTACATTCATAAACTTAATCTAGTTGGATAATTTACGAATTTTATGGTAGACATTTGTACAAGTGACATGTGTAGGTGGCACAGTTCACGTCAACACGTCTGTTTCTCCACTGGCTGATTTCAATTGTTCTGAATGGAATTTACTGAACTGTATTAGTAGCAAACAGGAAGCCATTCGCGATATATGCTTGGTTTTATTTTCGGCTGTTGAATCATTGTAATAAATATTTGGACGATGGCATAAATACGCGACACGAAATTGTGTTCATTATGTATACTTTGCTTGTGCATAATATTTAACAGAATCAGTTAACTTCGAATTTTGCATAGATATGTACACTCGAATAATAAATATATGCAGAATTTGGAGGATTGCATCTATAAAAAGAACAATTAAATTTAATCATCTGGAGGTAATGTGACGAATTGATGTATATTATTCAAAGAAATAGTACTGCTTCTTCCCTATTCAATGAAGAGTATTCGATTCTTTATCTCCTGTGAAACAATCAGGCCGTTCTCTAGCAACGATAGGAAATGAGAAGTAGAAGCTTCGCGTCACGTTGAACAATTATGGCAATATTCAGAGAATTACACGCAGGCAGAATCTATACAGTCGTCTGATGAAAACCACAGCACGACGGAAGAAATTTTATGTTTTAGTAAATTTACGTGGCTGCACCCGGAAAATCAAGATAATACAGTAGAAACGAAGTTTGATTAGTGATTCTTGGAATTTGAAATTTTCGTATGAAAAATCCTTAACTGGCATAATAATTATTATAAACACGGGCGATTCTAAAAAAATTGGAGAAACATCTATTATTTATCTAGTATGAACACAGTGGAGTTCATTCTTATATCTGTGTTTACGTCTATGAGTCGAGAACCACTTATAATGTAGCCTTGAGCTATTGAGATACGAGGGTGGTCCCAGAAGTACCCGACCAAGCAATGAAAAAACATTTTTTTTTTTTGAAAAAAACTGTATTTATTTTTCAACGTAGTCTCCTTTTAGATCTATACATTTATTCCAGCGATTTTGAATAGCTTCGAGACCACTTTTCTAAAAAGAACTGTCTTGCTCCTCGAAATATCCATTAAGTGCCGACATCACTTCTTCGTTGGTCGAAAATCTTTGACCACCGAGCCATTCTTTTAATTTCGGGAATAGGAAGTTATCCGAGGGAGCTAAATCTGGTGAATAGGGTGCATGAGGTAGCAATTGGAACTTTAATTAATTAATTTTGGCCATTGCAATCACAGATCTGTGATCTGGAGCATTGTCGTGATGAAACAACACTTTCTTCTTCGCCAAATGTGGTCGTTTTATTTTGATTTCTTCGCTCAAACGTTGCAGTTACTTCGAATAATAATCGCCATTGATTGATTTTCTTTTTTAAGATAGTCAATGAAAATTATCACATGCGCATCCCAAAAAACAGACGCCATGACCTTGCCTGCAGGTGGAACGGTCTTGGTCTTCTTTGGAGCAGGTTCTCCCTTTTCAGTCCATTGTTTTGATTCTTCTTTTGTCTCTGGGGTGAAGTGATGGACCCATGTTTTATCCATGGATATGAAACGGCAAAAAAATTCAGCTTTGTTGTGGTGAAACATCGCTAAACACTCAATTGAAACATCTTAACCACACTGTTTTGCTCGAGTGTGAGCAAACGTGGCACCCATCTTGTACATAACATTGTCATGTCCAAATTTTCAGTTAATATGCGACATACCGCACTTTTTGAAATGCCTATTATGTCTGTTAGCTCACGCACATTCAGTCGACGATCATCCATTACCGTTTTGTGGATTTTCTTCACCATTTCTGGAGTCGTCACCTCATTTGTTCCACCACTGCGATGTTCGTCTTGGCAGCTCGTATGGCCTCGATTAAACTCTGCCACCCAATATTTTACCGTTGTAAACGAAGGAGAAGACTCACCCAGAGTAGAATCTAGCTAATTTTTTATATCGGTTGGGCTGAAGCCTTTCAGATGAAAGTATTGTATCACATAACGATGACCAATTTTTTCCATTTTCACAAATTTACTCACAATGTTCAAGATTAATTGTAAGCAAACAATTACGAAACAACGTAACGCCTTCAAAAATGAAACATGTGCCTCATAGACTATGTGCTTTGAAATAAAGGGATATTTTTCAAGCAACTACTGCCATCTCTCGGTTAGGCCCGTATGTGACTTATAGCTAAATAACGTTTTTTATATTCATATACTTAATCTAGTTTTATAATTTGCATGCACCATAAAATACGATTAACATCTTTTATGAATTTTATGGTAGACATTTGGAACAAGTGACATGTGTAGGTGGCACATTTCACGTCAACACGTCTGTTTCTCCACTGGCTGATTTGAATTGTTCTAAACGGAATTTACTGAACTGTAGTTAGTAGCAAATAGGAAGCGATTCGCGATATATGCTTGGTTTTATTTTCGGCTGTTGAATCATTGTAATAAATAGTTGGGCGATGGAATAAATAGGCGACATAAAATTGTGTTCATAATGTATAGTTTGCCTGTGCATAATATTTAACACTGTGACGGGACTTCATTTATTATAATATTTTAATACCGAAATCATGTAAGTTTTCTAAGTTTCACTGCAGCCAGACATCTAGTAAGGACGTCCTATTTTTCGATTTTCTGCTGATCGACAGTTCGGGTTGCAAGCTACACGTGCGTTTCTGAGCATGCAAGCCGATACTTTTCCAGCAAGGAAGAATACATTGATCGCCCTCACTTCTTCACCGACGATCTACAAGATAACATCTAGGCCTCAGAGATAGATATTCGCTGCACCAACCTCACCATTCTCTGTTAGTTGTGAAATGTAGGGCTAAGTTTCATCCCTCGGGTCATTATTACGGGTTACGGGATACCTCTGAATTTGTACAACATCGACTGTTGTTGATTTATGGTACAGTGCAATTAAATGGGGTTTCCAGAGACATTGTTTTATTTCAAGTAGCTCGTAGCTGTCCGCTCCCTCTCCTAATTACTAGTTACCCCCGATGCTCATGTTTATTCGGTAGCGCAAGAGAAGAAGAGGATAGGCTCAAGAGAGAAGAAGTCAAGAGCAGAAGAAATGAAGAAAGTTGGCGCAAGTCATAGGGCATCGTAGGTTAACCATTTAGAACCCACGTGTCAGTCATAATGGCACACGCATTCAATAGGCATTGCACGATCCTATATATATATACATATAGGGTCAGCCACACTGGTGTCAGAAAGCTTTATTTGTATTTGATTAAGAGTAGGGAACAGCTCGCAGTGTTTGTTTGAGGTTGGTGTATCAGCAACAGCGAATTTGGCAGTCAGCCTCTGCAGTAAGAGGGTTCTGAGATTGAGACCCGAAGAAGAACAGCGGGGCGCTCCGAGATCTTCGCAGAGGCAGTGAGGCATGCGGTAGCAGCTACGGGCGTCGCAGCGCTCGTGCAAGCGGCAACAGTGGCGTTAAGTTCCAGTCGACTCAGCATTCCCGACACCGATAAGCGACTCAGTTCAGTGGCGGCTACAGGGCGGCTACAACGCAGTACTCCACATACATAATTAAAATAACTTATGTCTGCCACTGTCAACTATGGCTGTTAATTTAGACGGGAAATACGTTAGTTTGAAAGAAGCGGTGAATATTCTCAGTCAAAAATTGGTGAAAGTAACCTCTCAAAAAGCAACTACTGGTAAGGAAGCAAGTTCTGCAAATACCATTATTCAGTGTCCATTATTGCTTGACCAAATTTCTTTTGGGGGTAGTGCTAAGGAAGATGTTGAATTGTATTTCCATAAATTTGAAAATTTGACTTTCTTTGCCGATATTTCCAGTGAACAATAATTGAAATTGGCGAAAACTCGTCTAACGGACGAAATGTTTAGATTCAAGCTGTAAAGCATGTTTGACATATGAATCATTTAAACATTAATTAATTCAGAGGTTTCGGAAAAAATTACTGCTATATTTTACAGTGAATAGTTACGCAATTTGCATAGATTTCCAAATGAGGACGTTGAGAAATTAGCAGTTCGTATTAAGGAGACAAACAGTCACACAGTCACTTTAACTTACAAAACTGATTATAATCTAGCATTGTCATGGGAATCCGATCAAAGAGAATTAGACTGCAATTTAAATGGATTAGGGGATGAGATTGGGGAATATGTCACACTGCAAAAACCGAAAACAATGCGTGAGGCCATTGACTACGCGATACATTTTCAACAAGTAAAGAACAAGCCTTCAGCTGGCCATAAAAATGTAAAACATGTTTTTAATACTAAAAAAGAAATTGTTTGTTACAATTGTGGGAAAAATGGACATCTCCAGAAAAATTGCTTCTTTTTACATAGTGCTAATGTTCATAAGTATGGTGGTAATTCTAGTAGATTTAACACAGGAGGTTATAATGGCTTTAACGTGCAAAACCCTAACGGAGGATTTAGGGATGAAATTTCAATCAAATGATGTATGCAGGTAACGATGTTGCAAGATATCATGGGGGAAGTAATTATCAGTATCAAGGAAATAATGGTGGAAGATTTTTAATGGAAATAACAGAGGGGATTTATTGGTGCATTTTCTGGGAGAAATGGTAATGCAGGAGGTAATTTTGCAATACGTCAAGAGGGGCAAGGTAATGATATGAGTGCAAATGAAGCTACTAAAAGAGGATTTTTTAATAGAACCATGGGTGGTAATACACAAAGTAATTTAAATGCTCAGGGGTTCGCCAAAGGCACATTGGCACACCCACAACAATAAGAGAAGTTCCAGTAATTTGTTTAAGGGGGAATTCAGAGATAAAAGACTTAACAGTTGATGTTGTAATTGAAGGTAAGAATTATACTATGATTATTGATACCGTTGCTGAACTTTCTCTTTTATCACAAGCTATATATGGTACTGAAGGGTTGAAACCAGCAGATTGTAAGATTACGGGTTTAACAAGAAATGAAGAAATTAAAACTTATGGTATGAGAAATATTGATATAACTATAGAAGATGAAAAATATAATGCTAAGGTATATGTTGTTTCAACTATGAATTCTTCTTGTCATGGTATATTAGGCTTAGACTTTTTGACAAAATATAATGCTAGCATAAACGTGGCAGAGCGTTCAATCGGTTTGAGGAAACACTCGCGTGTAGAACCACTTTTGTCGCTAAAAGACTGCAATACAGATTCATGGTCAGATGCAGGATTAGCTACCCTAAATCTACCTGTTAACCGAATCTATAAGTCTTCTGTCAAGTCTACAGCTAAGCAGAATATTTCTAAATCTTCAGGAAAAGTTTTTTTGAACCCATTCCGAATGATCTTATTTGTGATGAAAATTCTATTATTTTAGTTGAATCACCAAAAGACTCCTAATGGTTGAATTCAAATGGTTGCTATGTTAAGAGGAGTATTTGTAAAGTGAGAATAATTAATGGGGAGAAATATTTACCTGTTGTAATTGAAAGTTTTAGCGGAAGTGATGTTGACGTACCAAAGGGTCATTTTTTTGGCGCAGATTGAAGTTTTAAGTGATTAGTCATTAGATAGTAGTAATTTTATGGGAGAAGATGTAAATAATTCTGGGGTAGAAAATAAGTGTGTTCGTGTAGCTGAAGCAGAATCAGATATTTGTTTTAATGATAAGCTGTCATTTGTCTAGTCACGATGCGGAAGCTTTTGAAAATTTGTTGCAAGAATTTAAGAATTTGTTTATTCTAAAGCCCACATTATCAGCTACAGATTTGGTAGAGTATAGCATTAATTGAAGAAATTATTGATTAGGAATTAAAAGATGGGATAATTAGGGAAAGTATTGGTGCTCACCAGTAATTTTCGTGCCCAAGAGATCTAAAAATAGGGAAACCAAATACCGTTTTTGTGTAGACTACAGAGGGTTGAACAAAGTTACAATTACTGATCCTTATCCGTTACCCAACATAGCTGAAACGGTTGACTATCTAGGGAACTCTAAATTTTTTACTACTTTGGATAAGAAGAGCGGATATCATCAAATCAAAATTGCAGAAAAAGATATTCCAAAAACCGCAATAAATATTCCTTTTGGCCATTATGAATATACCGGTATGGATTTTGGTCTAAAAACGCGCCATCTTATTTCCAGCGCTTTCTGGACCATTTGATGTATGGTTTAAAACCTTTTACTAATTTAATATATCTTGGTGATTTAATAATATTCTCAGAAATTATTGAAGACCATATTGTTAGGCTAAGAAATGTGTTTGAACGCTTACAAAAAGCTAATCTCACTCTTTCATTTGAAAAATGTACTTTTGCTGCTTCAGAAATTGATTATCTGGTCATATAATCTCTAGCTATGGAATCAAGCCACACCCTAGATTAGTATCAGCTGTAAAAGATTTTCCAGTACCCACCAATATAAAACAATCGCAATCTTTCCTTGGTCTTACCGAAAATTTGTTTTAAATTATACTGAAAAAGCTAGAACTCTCACCCACCTGATAAAGAAAGGAGTAAAATTTGTTTGAACACCTGAATGTGATAAGGCTATGAATACATTAAAAGAAGCCCTTTCTTCTCCCCCAATTTTAAATTTTCCAAATTTTTCAGAAGATTTTATTTTTACTTGTGATGCTTCTCAGGCAGCTATAGGATGCATTTTAAGCCATAAAATCAATGGAACTGAAAAACTAGTTGCTTTCGCTTCTAGGCTATTAAATAAAGCAGAATGTATATACACAACCACAGAACGGGAACTGCTTTCTGTAATTTTTGGAGTTACTCAGTTTAGATGCTATCTTTTGGGCAAAAAATTCATAATTGTCACAGACTTTTCCACCCTTTGTTATCTATTAAACCTCAAAGATCCAAACAGTCGCCTCACTAGATGGGCATTAAAACTATCTGCTTATGATTATGAAATTGAACATAGACCTGGTAAATTATTAGGAATTTCAGACGCATTAAGTAGAATGGTTAGAGTAATTGAGAGTAAAGAAATTCCACGACTTGTTATTTACCTATGGAACAGTCAAAGGAGACAGAATGTAATCAGTGGTGAAAAAACAAATGGTTTGTTGTTCATGACGATATTTTATACAGACGAACAAAACTAGGGGAAAGAGTTGTTATTCCAAAATCATTAATAGAAGTTGTTTTAAAATGGTATCATTCTCACCTGCTTAGTGGTCATAGCGGATGGAAAACTACTAATAAAGAAATTGCAAAAGAGTATTGGTGGCCAGGTGTACGAAAATCCATACGTGATTTCGTACTCAGTTGTATACCATGCAACTAAAGACAAATAGCAGGAAATGCAAGAGAAAAATTATAGTCGTTACCTAAAACAGTAATGTAATAGGCGAAATTGTAATTATAACATTCAAAGTGGAATAGAATTAAAGTTACAGCAGTAAGCTGTGAGGCGGTCGGTGTAGCGGACATTGGCCGAGGAAAGTAGTTTTTGCTAGCGTCAGCGGTTGAGTAAAAAACTGGCCGCAATCCTGCAAGCTGTCGCGAGCGAAGGCTCGAGAAGGTAACGCAACTAGCTGACCCACTAAACGGCAGCAATACGTGACCAGCCATCGTGAAGCTTCCAGAACACGATGGAAGGGCATCGCCTAGCCGTAAGGTTAGGATAGCGGTCACGCTGTCGTCACGCTGGGGGGGGGGGTGAGGCACGATATAAGGACACGTCCCGGGGTCGTAGGGGGGCAGTCATTGCTAGAACATACGACGATAGTCACTTTGTCGGTTTAAGTATCTGCCGCCGCACGCCACTCCCGCCTGACTGACTATTGCTGCCGCACGATGATAGTAAGCGTATCTGTCCAGTTGGCCTATTAGCAAGCTATGGAGTTCTATTGCAAGGGAGCCACTTGAGCTGTATTAGTTGAAGTTGGAAGTCAATAAACAAAAAGAAGTGAACCAATTGGCTCTTTTGGTAGAAGTTCACTTCATTACCATTTGCTCCTCAAGCTGTTTAGTAGCATCCGCTAACATCCAAGACGGGAGGAACGCCGGAGCTGTGTCATCAAGTAATCTGCCTGACAAGTAAGTTCCATCGACCGACACGGCGGTGCAGCATACTCAGCCTATCCCTGACAAACCTGTAGTGGCCAAACCAGCTGTTACAGTAAAGCCCTTTCAAAGAATTCATCTCGATTTAATGGGTCCATTCCGACATACAGAAGGAGGTAATATTTATGTACTTTCCATGATCGATGCCTTCTCCAGATATTTAGTAATGATGCCTTTGCCTGAACAAACTTCAAAAACCATTGCTCGAGCGTTTGTAGAGGGTTGGATTCTTCGCTTCGGTGTCCCAGAGAAATTATTAACGGATCAAGGGAAAAATCGTGTATCTGAGTTATTTACGCAAACCTGGAAACTGTTAGGAATTGAAAAATTACAGACAACATCTTGGCATCCTCAAATGAATGGAAAAGTCGAACGGGTGCACGGAACTATTGGTAAAACACTCAGTTATTATGTAAATAAATCTCATTCCAATTGGGACTCGATTTTGGACTATATAGTTTCGAGTTATAATGCAAACACCAACTCCAGTATGAGGAAATCACCGTTTGAAGTTTTGTATGGTTCAGAAATGGTCTCCCCCTTCCTTTCATTTAAAACAACCAACGAAATCAACAATCCAGAAGTTAGAAGTCTTGCTTTCAAACTTAAAAGAATATGGGATCAAGTTAGGAAGAAAAATTTAGGTGCATACTTAAAACAGGAAAAATACAATAAAAAAGAAACCACAAGATATTCCAGTAGGACGTTATGTTATGTTGTCTAAACCCTATCAGAAAAAGGTCTTTCCAAAAAATTTAGAGTTAATTTCAATGGTCCATATCACTTAACGCAATCTCTTGGTCCTGTTAATGTACGAATCAAACTTTCCGATCGAGAAATTGTTGTAAACAAGAATAGGATATGACCATACTTTTGGGAACCTAAAGATACAGTTCATCCGGAAAAACCAATACAAACACCACAATACAGCCATCATCTTCTAAATTCGTTGCTCCACCTGTTAAAACCAACACTTCACATTCACATATTCTACGAAGTAACCCTTCCTTTAAGCCGGATATTCCACCACAAAAAACTGCAAACCATAGCCACAGGCCAAGAAAGTAAGCTCCTTCTATTTCATAATGTAATTTTAAACTATTATTTTATGTCTATGTACTTTGTAACTCTAAAAATTAATTTTGTCTTGAAGTAGTGGAGGCTGGATATGAACTAAGAACCTTCAAGTTGCATATGTCTTTATGGATATCAATCTTTTTCATTTTTTATTGTGATTATATAAGTAATTGCAGACAGAGTTGATAATTTCAGGATTACTAGAAACTCTGTCGGCAATCATTAGAATTATTTCAAGCACAATACTGCTGCAGTTATATGTCTTACAGCCTTGTGCGGCCGGCCGGACTATCTTCCTACTCAAGCAGTGTAATCTAAGATAAGACACCCGTCAGCGGATTCTACGGCCCTGCATACAGACAGCAGGCGTATAAAACTAACACATCCATCCTAGTAACAATCAATCAATGTGCTAATGAAACGGTTCTTTTTTCTTCTTTTCAGGGACAATATTATTATTATTTTTAGTAATATATTCAGGATTTTGTTATTTTGTTGTTGTTGTTAATAACTACAAAGACTTGTTCTAGATATTAGATTCAAGGGACTTATTGTTTTTTTTCTTTTTTGTAATCACACTTTTTTTAAAAAATGCACACAATTCTGTATATTTTTTTTTAAATTTTTGGTTTGAATGTAGGGTTATGAGAAATATTTTATGGAGACACGGGATTATTTTAAGTTAGAAGTCTACTCGATAAGGGAATAATTTTGATTATTATCTTTATTTCTTGGGAAGTTCAACATGTTTTTTATTAGATTTATTTTGTTACACACATTTTTTCTATTTTTGTTTCCTTATTACGTGCAATTATTGGAAGTTCAGTAACTGAGAAATGGAGTAGTTTTTTTTCAAGAGAAGATCATTCTTGATTACGATCTACAAGCTTTGAGAGATAAAAGCATACAACTTAATAGTATTTTCAATGATTTAGATACAATTCTTAAGGCAAACAATTCTTACGACAGTTTCATTCTAGAGTCAATTTCTTCAAATCTCAAGGGTATTCATTTTTTCCTCCAAGAAGAATTCAGCAACATTTTAGAATTATTTCCGCATAAACCAAGTAGAACCAAGCGTTCTTGGTTCTACCTTGGCGGTAAAACCCTAAAAACTGTATTTGGAGTCCTCGATTCTGATGATTTAATGCAAATTCAAGCTAGATTACAAACCTTAGCATCTAATTATCAGGATTTTCAACTTAGCATTGATTCTCAATTAATTCTCATCCAAAATTTTGAAAACGTGGTCTCAAATCATTCTGCGGCAATCAAATCCCTGGCTAATGCTTTCATTTCACAAACTGGGGAGATACAGGCAGTACTGACACACAGTATTTATAATATTGAAAATATTTTGCAATATCAAGTATTCAGTATTCACACTTTACAAGAACTTATAGTTGGATTGACCCATATGCGATTAGAATTAATTAAGCTAAGAATAGCCTTACTTCAAGGTTCACATTGTAAATTAAGTGACATTCTTTTAGGCCCTAATCTTTTTTTTTTAATATCTGCATTTAATTCAGAAACAATTAGATTACAACTCTTTCATGATTGTTCCTTGCACAGAACAGAATCTATATATTTACTAACAGCTATCAAAAGTCAACATAGTTTTAATGGTAAATAATTAAAGATTAATTGTTAATATTCCTTTAGGAAGAATAGATTCAGTGCTAGAACATTATACTATTCACACATTTGAATGAAACAGAAAACCATGTAAGATGTTATATGCAGGAAACACTTTTACTCAGCAGAGATCATAAAATGTACAAAACTTTTAACCACAATGAGTTCTATATTTGTGAATCAAATGTTCTTACAATTTGTCCAGTAATGACTTTACATGATGTGCGAGTATATACTTGTGACATTGATATGTTTTTTTCCGGACAATTTTGCAAATCATGTCAGAGAGAAGTTTTTATATTAACTAAACCATATTTCACCAAGATGCATACCAACTGGATATTATCATTACCATCTCAATATACTATTACCGCAACTTGTAAATCAGCAGATCGAACAAAGCCAGATATTCACAAATTGTTATTAGAAGGATCTGGTTTATTGTTAATGCAAATTTCAGGAACAGATTTTACAATACCAGCAACTTACATCACACAGATTCATTCTTCATTATCTTATCCAAACTATTTTTTACCTACTTTTACTCATGAAATTTATCATGATACCGAATTAGTTAATTTAAATGTAACACATTACTTACCTCTCAAAGATGACGTGCATAAATATTTACAAAACGCTCGAGATTCTGTAAAACTTAATCACATTGTCACTCACATAAGATCTCAAATTCACTCCAAAGCACACCAAACAATTCTCATTAGTTCCATAAGTGTCTCCACAATCATTTGTATTCTAGTTATTTCTGCTATTATGTTTTCTATATGTAGACGCCAGATTAATAAGATGTTTCACAAACGTTCCACTATGGGCAATACAATTCCAACAGGCAGTCAAATTATTGTACGTGATCCAGACACGCCAAACACTAATTCTAATGGGGAAACACCCAGCACACACAATTAATGTATCTTCAACTTTTCATTATTATTACCTTTGCATATCTTAGGATTATTTTTATTTGGTTTTATGGATATTCATATCATTGATATTTCATGTTTTGTTTTGCTTTACCAAGATTCTGTTTATCTTTATGAATGCATATTTAAGGCAAGAGGTATTTCGTAGAACGTTAGAATGTATATATTGAACTCTACTTATCACCAGTCCAATTTATACCATTTTATATATAACAATAATACACTGTGGTGCCAAATTTTGATAGTTAGTTTTTGATGTTATACCCGCGCTCCGGGAGTAGCGCGTTTTTTTCAACACCGGGGGATATGTGACGGGATGTCATTTATTATAATATTTTAACACCATAAATCATGTAAGTTTTCTAAGATTCACTGAAGCCAAACGTCGAGTAAGCACGTCCTGTTGTTTGACTTTCTGCCGATAGACAGTTCGAGTTGCAAGCTACACGTGCGGTGCTGAGCATGCAAGCCGATACTTTTCCAGCAAGCTAGAATAAATTGATCGCTCTCACTTCTTGACTGACGATCTACAAGATAACATCTAGGCCTCGGAGAAAGATATTCGCTGCACCAACGTCACCATTCTCTGTTACTTGTGAAATGAAGGGCTAAGTTTCATCCCTCGGGTCAGTATTACGGGTTACCTCTGAATTTGTACGACATCGACATAGTCGATTTATGGTCCAGTGCAATTAAATGGGGTTTCCATAGACATTGTGGTATTTCAAGTAGCTCGTAGGTACCCGCCCCTTCTCCTAATTACAAGTTACCCCCGACGCTCATGTTTATTTGCTAGCGCAAGAGAAGAAGAGGATAGGTTCAAGAGAGAAGATGTCAAGAGCAGAAGATACGAAGAAAGTCGGACAAGTCATAGGGCATCGTAGGTGAACCATTTAAAACCCACGTGTCAGTCATCCTAGCACACCCATTCAAAAGGCATAACACGAACCTATATAAACACATATAGGGTCAGACACAACAAAATAAGTTAACTTCGAATTTTGTATTGACATGTACGCTCGAATAATAAATATATGCAGAATTTGGAGGATTGCATCTACAAAAAGAACAATTAAATTTAATCATCTAGAGGTAATGTGACGAATTGATGTATTATTCAAAGAAATAGTACTGCTTCTTCCCTATTCAATTAAGAGCATTCAAATCTTTATCTCCTGTGAAACAATCAGGCCGTTCTCTAGCAACGACAGGAAATGAGAAGTAGAAGCTTCACGTCACGTTGAATAATTATAGCAGAATCAATGTAGTCTCTGAGGAAAACCACAGCACGACCGGCAGAAGGCAGAAACGTTAGGTTTTAATAAATTTACGCGTCTCCACCCAAAAAACCAAGATAATACAGGTGAAACGCAGTTTGAAAAATAATTCTTGGAATTTGAAATTTTCGTATGAAAACTACTTAACTAGCATAATAATTTTTATAACACGGGCGATTCTAAAAAAAATTGGAGAAACATCTTTTATTTATATAATATTAACGCTGTGGAGTTAATTCTTATATCTATGTTTACATCTGTGAGTCGAGAACCACTTATAATGTAGCCTCCAGCTATTGAGATAGACGTTACAGTCAACACACGACTACAAATGGAAATTGTGTTTCTGTTTCGTAATGTTAATAAAACTCCATTCGCAACAATTCCAACAATTCGACTTTGCGCTAGAAATTAAAACTTAAATCAAGACATAGTGACATGGATAGCCTGCGAGACAGTAAACGTTACAGAATTTAGTTTATGTTTCATGATAATTTAAAGAACGTGGTCAAACAAATATTCATATGCTTATTCCGAAAATTTTGGAGGATGTGGAAGCAGGTGTCCTTGTGGTGTAGTGGTTATCACATCTGCTATACACTCAGAAGGTCCCCGGTTCGATCCCGGGTGGGGACAGATGTATTTTGGGAAGTGTAGTTCCTACTGTCATGACAATCATGCTTATTAACTACTGTGGAATCTTATGCATGATGGTGATGCTACTATGAATACCTGTTAACAGAATGAATTAAAGTGTGGTTGGATCTCTTTTGCAAAGTTGGCAGGAGATAGGTTTCAAATTAATGCATTGGTTAAACGGAAAGAATGTCAAACGAAAAAAATACACATAAAAAAACCTATGAAAGCATTCTCGACGCGTCTACATATGAACAGATGGTCATTTATCAAATGGTACAGTTGTGATTTGATGAAACGATAGTATCGTAATGGTTAAATGAAGCAATCGTATGGGGCTATCCTTAGCAAATTCTTTTCAGAACAAGCTCTGGTACAAGATGCTAATGTATAGATTTGCATGCAGTTGAATGACGTGTTTTGAATAATTCCTATGACGAAGTGTATACATTTTACTAAAAGTAATTTTCTCTTAATTCTTCTTTTTCAACTTGCTGCCATATTTCCGTGATCATGAAATATATCACGATGTACATATACATATCTTTAGCTCTTATATAGGAGCATTAAAAAACCATCGTTAAAATGGATATTTTTCCCTTTGTTTGCAGATGTTTTCGTTATTTGAGTTTGCACTACAGCATTTGAGAACGTAAATCTTAGTGTAGTGTAATAAACATGTATTTATGTGGTAAGGTTCAAAAATCGAATTTGGGCTCGTCCGGGATTTGAACCCGGGACCTCCTGCACCCGAAGCAGGAATCATACCTCTAGACCAACGAGCCCCTGTCACGGCCCGTATGTGACTTATAGCTAAATAACGTTTTTACATACATACTCTTAATCTAATTGGATAATTTCCAAGCACCATAAAATACGATTAACATCTTTTACGAATTTAATGGTAGACATTTGGAACAAGGGACATGTGTAGGTGGCACATTTCACGTCAACACGTTTGTTTCTCCACTGGCTGATTTGAATTGTACTGAACGGAATTTACTGAATTGTAGTTAGTAGCAAACGGGAAGCCATTCGCGATATATGCTTGGTTTTATTTCCGGTTGTTGAACCATTGTAATAAATATTTGGACGATGGAATATATACGCGACACGAAATTGTGTTCATAACGTATAGTTTGCCTGTGCATAATATTTAAGACAATCAGTTAACTTCGAATTTTGCATAGATATGTACGCTCGAATAATAAATATATGCAGAATTTGGAGGATTGCATCTATAAAAAGAACAATTAAATTTAATCATCTGGAGGTAACGTGACGAATTGATGTATTATTCATAGATATAGTACTGCTTCTTCCCTATTCAATTAAGAGTATTCGATTCTTTATCTCCTGTGAAACAATCAGGCCGTTCTCTACCAACGATAGGAAATGAGAAGTAGAAGCTTCACGTCACATTGAACATTTATGGCAATATTGAGAGAATTACACGCAGGCAGAATCTATGCAGTCGTCTGATGAAAACCACAGCACGACGGCAGAAACGTTGGATTTTAATAAATTTGCGCGGCGCCACCCGGAGACCTAGGATAATACAGTAGAAACGAAGTTTGATTAGTAATTCTTGGAATTTGAAATTTTCGTATCAAAAATCCTTAAGCAGCATAATAATTTTTATAAACACGGGCGATTCTAAAAAAAAAAAAAAAGGGAGAAACATCTTTTATTTATCTAGTACTAACGCAGTGGAGTTAATTCTTATATCTGTGTTTACATCTGTGAGTCGAGAACTCCTTATAATGTAGCCTTAAGCTATTGAGATAGACTTTGCAATCAATACACAACTAGAAATGGAAATTGTGTTACTGTTTCGTATCGTTAATAAAACTCTATTCGCAACATTTCCAACATATCGACTTTGCGCGACTTCGCGCTTCGTGGCGCTAGGAATTAATACTTTAATCAAGACATAGTGTCAAGGATAGCCTGCGAGACAGTAATCGTTACAGAATTTAGTTTATGTTTGAAGATAATTTAAAGAATGTGGTCATAGAAATAATCACTGTGCTTATTGTGAAAATTTTGGAGTGTGTGAAAGCAACTGTCCTTGTGGTGTAGTGGTTATCACATCTGCTTTACACGCAGAAGGTCCCCGGTTCGATCCCGGGTGGGGACAGACGTCTTTTGCGAAGTGTAGCTCGTACTGTCAATGACAATCATGCTTATAAACTACTGTGGAATCTTATGCATGATGGTGATGCAGCTATGAATACCTGTTAACAGCATAAATTAAATGTGTGGTTGGATGTCTTTCGCAATGTTGGCAGGAGATAAGGTTTGAGATTTATGCATTGATTTAACGGAGTTTGAAAAAGAAAATAAAAATAAAAAAAGCATAACAAACTATGAAAGCATTTTCGACGCCTCTGCATGTGAAAAGATGTTCATTTATCAAGTGGTAGAGTTGTGATTTCATGAAACGATAGTATCGTAATGGTTAAATGAAGCAATCGTATGGGGATATCCGTAGCAAATTTGTTTTCAGAACAAGCTCAGGTACAAGATGCTAATGTATAGATTTGCATGCAGTTGAATGACGTGTTTTGAATAATTCCTATGACGAAGTGTATACATTTTTCTAAAAGTAATTTTCACTTATTTCTTCTTTTTCAACTTGCAGCAATGTTTCCGTGATCATGAAATATATCA
>JARYHS010013630.1:322962664-323039015 GCA_031002005.1 Vandiemenella viatica | reverse complement strand
GGTACTTATTTGCATGGATCCACTTTATTTGACGGCTTTGTACCTGTTGAGCGTGGCGTAACACTTACCTGTTCGGTCACACAAAAGCGGGCGTTGCTGGGCCTACGTTCACGCCAACTCTCTGCAATTTTATTCACTTATTATGGTTCTATTTTGGTACAAACTCTCCGATTTTGGAATGATTCAGACCATTTTTCTATTAAATGAGCAAAAGTCAAATATTGTAGATGGTCTGTTAAATTCCTTGTATCAATGTTTCACATCGAATAGATGTTTCTTTCTGATGTTTAGTGTGTTGAGTAAACAATAAGATTTCCTTCAATGAAACGAGAATAATAAAGGAGTTAAGAATTATATTAATTTCAATTGTTCTGTTTCGTTTAATATTTGGCGGCATCTTTCCCATCATTTAATTTTGTGGAATTAACTGTGTCTTTGTGTGGGAGTCATATTATCATATTTGTAGGGAAATTAGATTTTATTAAATTTTTTGATAAAATTCACAGCACCCTACTTTTTTAGTTTTATAAAATTTATACTTGTCTTACAGTGGCTACACTAAAATTAAGCTGATGTAAAGTTAAATTGACCTAAAGTTAAATTAATCAGCAAATCGAACACCACATGTGTGTGAAAGTAAAAAACGAGAAACTGTGAAATATTTGATACGCAAGACATTGGTGTTTAATCTGAAACAAATTTGGACCAACTTCAGGAAATCTGGTGTTTAACCTGAGATAACTCCATTAATTCCTGATTCTTTGGGCAAAGAACAGCCATTAATCATTGTCTCTAAATTTTATCATAAATTACAAAGCATGACGCAGAGAACCTGCCTCATTGTTCGACGCGCTTAACAGGAAGAAGGTTTCTGCTTTAAATAAATTTACATGCTCATTTATTGCTTTAATTAGCTAGCCGGCATATTCATTATATTTCATGTAATTTCTACGTGCAAATAATTTGATAGAATTGTGTGAATGCGCAAATGTAATTTTGCCTTTAATTTGATTTTATCGTAACGTAAACTGCCATTTAATGTTTCACTATTTTTTAATGTATTTGCCAAATGAATAGATCTAGGATTTGAAAGGATAGGCCCACGTCAGATGAAGGCCATTTTTTAGGATGTGAAAAGATAAAATTATATGTAATAATATTTTCGTTTGTTATTTAATATTTTGATTAATCGCATTACATGTAACTTATTGTAATAAATAGAAATTCTTCATTTCCTATTCGTATGTCATTACGTAAACTGTTAATGTTGGTTAGTATCACATCATTATTGCAATTATTAGTACAATGAACAGAATACTTATATCAATACCCGTGGCACCAAGCAGCCTTAAACGCAATTCAAACCCGGTGTACTGAATAGGACGTTATCAATCGATTTTTGAGCTAATACAGCATGTTTTCAACAAAATCTGGAACGATTCTTAAGGATGCCGTTCAAAACAAAAATTTATTTTGTTTATTGAATTTTTTTGTGCTGTATTCATTACCATTATTATTATTAGTGTAAATATATATACGGTACATCTGTTTACGTAATATTTTTATATGATACCAGTTATTTCAAGTCATAATAAAGATATTATAATTCCACGAAGACTTTTCAGTACATATTGAGGCATTTGATAAATATGTATGTTCTTATAGTTCAGAAAATCCTTTCTATTCCGCAAGAATTAATTATTTGTAGAACATTGCAAACCTGAAAATTGATTCCAATGTATCATTCCCTTTGGTACGTCTTCTATTTTTGGATGAAACTTAATAGGAGGCTCGTTCTTCGTCAAACTCTCGAGTGAATTACAGATTAGCGAATCAACCGGATCATATCGCTGAGTTTCGAGTGGGCTGAGCATTACCTATCTGCGAGGATGGAATGGTGCATTTTCTGTTGCAGAGTTCACAGAAGAACCAGGGCGAAGTGAGCTGCAGTTTGAAGGGCTGTAGTGACGATCTTGGTACCTAAATGAAATTACATGATATTTTATATTTATTCCGTATGAGTGTTTTAACTATTTGCCGTGTTTGATATAAGGAGTTAATTCGCATTTAGTTCATATCCTCTTCCAATTATAGTTTTGGCGTGTTGTTTTAATCATGTAGAAGAATGCTAAAATGTTCTTTGTTTACGTCTCAAAAGCACATGTTTCCAAAGTTTAATGACGATTCAAAGTATAAAACTATACTTACATGGTTCGCAATAAAACAAACGAACTTCTATGTACTTTAATCACGTGTACGTCTGCAAGAGTGGGCTTGTGGCTCAGTGGTTAAGGCGTCTGACTACAGATCTAAAACATCCTGGTTCTAATCCCTTTCTCGTTGGGGATTTTCGCCCCTAACCCAACATTAACCTCTGGCACAGTTTGCTGTGTAATGTGAAGTACGCAAGACAGCTTCCGTGGTTTGCGTTCGAATTTAAAGTGCATGTCCCCATTATAACCGGTAGTATTACCATGCTGGGTTAGTTTGGGAGGAAATGAAATGGCTACACTACCTATAACTCCTTCGGGAGCGCCCATCCAACCTTGGGGTTGAATCCCAAGCTTTTACGGCAGCAAAACATAAAGCTTAACGAAAGTAAAGGAAAAGTAATTTTTGTTTTAAGTGTTAGAAATACGTGATATTTTTCAAATTATATCTTTAATGAAATATATTCAACAGAACCGGTTAATAGAAAATCAGTGGATGTATATTGTTGATATAATTTCTTCCCTAGTATTCATTTCTTTGCTATTAGTAAATTGTTCGAATCAATGTCACGTCAACTGCAGAGTCAGATATACTTCTAATCGGCTCTGTCTTTTGTTATTGTTTCACTGCACATTGTGTGAATGTAGATATGGAGCATAATTTTAAGGAATTGGCTGTAACAGTTGCGTACCCCAATGATTTAGATGATTTATGCATAGAAATATTTACAATAATGTAAAACACAACTGCGATTTAACTCCTATGCTGGACTTAGATGACATATTTGAATTGCGAGCAGTTATTCAGAAAGAAAAGAAATGCAAACTCTTGTTGTTTTCGGGTAATCTCTGGAAAGCTTAAACTCTAATCTGGCATTACTGATAATTAAAAACAACCAAATATCAAATTTTGTTGCCAAACTTCTTTTTTTAATGACTGCTATTATACATCCGTTGTCGAGTAATTATACTAGGAAAATTCCTTACGAATATTCGAACGACAGGGCTGGAGTAAATATGGTTAAACATGATGGAGAAATAATAACTTATTACCGAGCGTGGTGGGTGATTGGTTACGCTCTGGCCTCGCATTCGGAAGGATGCGGATTCTAATCCCCGTTCCACCATCCAGATTTGGGTTTTATATTTTTTCCGCAAATCACTCCAGGTGAATTCCGAGTAGGTTCTTCCAATAGGCCATGGTGGAATTCCTTCCTGTTCTTCCCCGCCTCTGATGACCTCGATGTCGGCGATGCGTAACGCAATAAGCAAAATAAATAAATTTAGTCATATCGTAAACTGATAACTTTACACAAGTTATGAAATCTTATTCGAATCATTTAATTATTAACACACTAAATAAAAATACATATGTTTATGTCTTTGTAGGCAGTGATATCCAGGAAAAATTTTCAGTAACCAAGTCACGAAAGTTCTGAATTTAAAGCGCATACCGCCTCCGTTGTTACTCAACGTATCTCGCTTATATACTTTTCAAAGTGTATACATTGTTTTACATTGGTTCCCTTACCCCAGAAACACAATGACGAGCATTCACTTTATTGTTTTTGACACACTGCTTCATCTAAGCTAAATTTGGGAATCCTACCCAATTTGTATATAAAAAAATTATTGATACGTCTGTGTAACGTAAATTCCTTCTGCATGAAGAAAACAGGAAAATTTGAAATTAATAGAAAAAACCTTCAATTCTGAACATATTCAGTTGTGTTAAGGCACCTACCTAAATATTCGCAATCGGAAAGAAAAATTTCTTGGTCCCCGCAGATAACAGTAATTTGTACTTCACACATATATAATCGCTTTCCTGCTTTGTGACCGGTTACTATGTAATACTTTGTCTCTGTTGTTGAACATAACCTTTTTATTTAGGTGATTTCTGAACTTTATACTGCCACTGATATTTTAGCACTTACCAATAATAGCCGTCAATAAATTATATCTGTAAATTTTTGTCTAAACCAGATGAGCTTTATCGGATACTACAATTGACAGGCAATGTTAAAGTGGCACAAGTTGTATGTGGACTGTTGAATGGGGATGATGTAACATTGAATTAGTACTCAGGGCGTAATTTTATCGAAAAGAACCGTTGTAGCAGTCAGAGGCAACGATCGTATAACCATTATGAGCCACATTTCTACAGATGAAATGAATTTTATCCATCTGTACCCTGTCTGTTTAACCGAGGGTTAACGTCAAGCAGGAATTTAAAGCGTTAGTCTAGTATAGAACGTCGGAAGAGGACAATTTTCCTGAAGTTTTTGGTAGTACATAATATAATTGTAATGTTGTGATTTATAAAACACAAAGATATTATTTTTCGTTTGTCCAAAGTGGCGTAGGCTGCAAGAACAATGACACATAGCAAAACGATATGTCTGTGGTAGGAAGAAACTCCACTAATAAAGACCGAAAAAAAAACAAATATTTCCGTAACAATCGGCACAAAAGAAATAGTTTCACTATCAGTTGTCAAAATGGCGTATGGCTGAATTGACGATGCAAATTTTTACTTTTTTTCCACTAATATTTGTTATAGCAATGTAGAACATACAAACAGTTGTTGGAAGGTAATAGATAACTTTCCATGCAATCTTTTTATCGTTAGCTCCTGCCCCGCTCCGAGTAAACACGTTTCGATATAATCGCAACAAAGATTTTGAACATATATTTGTTCACAATTTTTCTCCCACAATTTACGATCAATGTCCGGATTTCCGGATTTGTTTTTCCAACGTGTTCTGCACGGACCAAAATTCAAATAACGTATGCTGAAAGAATAACGGTACAACTGTGCTATACTTACGAGCAAATATATGGATGTCCACGAAGTTTTCTTATATACTTTACAATTCAAAGTACTTACAGTTTTTTCTTCTTAATTTTTGGATTAGGCTTACCCCTTTAGCAACTTTACAGAGGATATTCTTTTACTTTTTAAAGGGGTACCAGGCATAGGGATAGACCTAGAAGTAAAAATTTTAGAAAATTTATGTTGGCACCCCTAGTAATGATCACCTCTTTCAGTGGTGTTGGTGGTGAATTATACAGAAGAAAATTTTTCATTACATTCGAAAGGCGCTGACGTGTGAAAACCTCCACTGCAGCTCGAAAATTAATTATTTTTTTTTAGCAAAATAGGTACTTTGGGCTAATGATGAAATACTTGAACGTCGGAACGACATTGGTTTATTAACTTTTCAGATAGATTCAGCACAATTAATTTTAATGCGATTAGTAGGTATATGACAATATTATGCCAATCAGAAATATTTGTAAATTTTGCTATAAAATGAATAAAAAAACAAGTTATGATTCATGGTGTCCTTTCAAAACTATTTATTTTATTATCTGTATTAAAACATACAGCGCACCGCTTATGTTACACGTGATTCACGTTTTTGTGTTATTAAAAAACCGTTAAAAACAATCAATCGACACAAAGGTTACAAAAGGCGGATTACTTCTGTTGTTGAGGAAGAAGCCAGGAATCTGTCTGTGCGTCAGCCAGCAGAAAACAAGTAGTGTGCGCCGTAGTCCATATTCCGCTCCACAAGCTGCAATAAACCTCGTGCCCGATATTGCATTGCAGTTCACAGACAAGCCCCAAAACTGCGCGAGGAATAAGAAATAACCTTTTCTAATCAGTTCGTGACTTTATATTTTCACTTGACCCAAATTTAAATGAATTATTAAATAACTTTAACGGGATCGATATTTCCCCTATAAGATCTTAGTCTGCCTTCACGATCTATCCAACAGAAAGGCGAGACTGTAACGAGGATTTTGTTCAGATCGTTTGGGTAACCCCCTTGGCCCACTCTCATTCGGACTATAGATGTTTTTTGTATTCTAGACAATCTCGTTTTGAGAGTTTGTAGTAATCCACAAACTTTACCGCTTGCTGTATGTTAATTGCCGAATATGAGGAAGAAAATATATGTAGGGCAGTTTTATGTATTTCCACATACCATGTTATGTATTCTCTTCCATCAGATGGTCATCATGCAGAAGAGAAACATGTTCCTTCATGATCATATTTTACGTAATTTTTCTACTTTCTTGGGTTATATCTGGCACTTCCTCTTTCCCGAGGCCTTTGCTTAATTTGAAAGCATTTTTATCAGCAGCTTAAAAACTTTCTAGGCCTATCTTAGTGTTATGGTAAAGCAGATGTGTTGCCATCAGTCTGCGAAACGAGTAACTAAGTTCTATATGTCGGAAGTGTAATGTTTAATTTATGAGGCGCAGATTGGAAACCGTCCCGAAATTCGCGTTGTTGACAGCGGAAAACCGCAATCAGGACGGCTGACACATGGGGGCCAGGATTCGAACCAGGTCCTGTTGTACCTCCCATATCCACTTAATCCATACTAAAAAGACTGATCGCATGATGATTAAATTGTCGAATCCATCTGGGAGGAGTCGGGTTGAATAGAGTTCCCGGTTGAAGGTAGATGGCTTACCAGCGAAGTTGGCCTATGGATATCCCTCGGACAGTGGAGAGTAACTACGAGAACACAACTGGTACAAGGATCTGGTTTATTAGAACCAGTCTAACAATACACAACGACAGATAGCGGAATGAGGTTCCCTCCCAAGTGGGCGGCATGAATCTGCCTGCTGTTTGCTCTTCCTCCCGTAAGTAAGTGGTAACTGCGGCGCTTACGCGTAGCTCACTGCGCCTGTGGTGCCATCTGGTAACGTAGTCCCGTACTCGAGACCCGCCAAATATACCAAATAGATGCTTGTTTATTCAATTTAACCTTTTCAGAATCTCCAGCGCTTCTAGATTCAGTTATGATTAGAATTTTTCTGAAAGAGATGTGTCCTTATTTTCTGGCATATCTGATTTCTTTGGCTTTCACAGTGTGGGCGGGTGTTTCTAGTAAAAGGAGGTATTTCTTTGATTTTTTTAAAACTGTTACAAGGAAAAATTATAGCCTACTTTATTTTCTGTCTATGAGTCATGTGTATAAATTTGAACAAAGTCTGGCCATACTGAAGCAAAAAAATTCCCCGCCATCTTATTAACCTTCATTGAATGACTTTTTACAACCACACGTCTTAAGATACGCTCCACGGAAACTGTCACTTTATGTCAAGTTGCATTTGCTTCGACATAACAGTTGGATAATTTGCTGGCGTGGAGTTCGTTGCTGCGATGCATTATCCGATTTCCCTATACCCTATGTCCGGTATACAGTTGGGATCATTCAATAACGAGGAATTCCATAATCGGTAATAGATCGGATTAATCCCGTGTATAGAGTGAGGGAAATTGTGAGATCAAATCCTCACAATACACATGTTACAAATCTTAGAACATTCATATAGCGTCCGGTCTTTGTTGCAGCATATTCAAAATACCCCTCCATTAGCATTAAACATGGAAAACTGTCACGGAACACTGATTCTAACGTAGAATCGCTTTTTAAGTGAAGCCGCGACGTTATTGGGTGGAGAAATATTGATGCAGTGTATGGAATGACCACAAGCTGGCACTAGATTTCAGGCACAAGAGTGTGGGAAGATTCTCTCTTTTAGGTAAGGGTATCAGGGATTGGAATAAGTTACCAAGAGAAATTATGAATAATTTACCAAAAAGGTGGATGCAGAAAAGGGGGAAGATGGGTGTTTAGGAAAATTTCCACCGGAGCATGCGCTCCATTGCAATTTAATTTAATTTAATACTGATGCGGTGGGTGGATTTTTGATGTAGATCTGATTGCCTACCTGCAGTATTCTTGAGTGGACAAAACAATGAGGGAGAAGGTAAATTGGTAATTTAACTATTTATCCATCATATTTTAGCGGTCTGGTGACTCAATGGTTAAGGCGCCAGACTGCTGATCGAAAGGCTCCCAGTTCGCATCCCTGTCTTCGCGGGGATTGCGAAAGGCACCTTCACCTCTGGCACATATTTCTGTGTAATGTGAAGTACGCCAGAACTCTTCCGTGGTTCGAAATACCGTACATGTTAAACTGTAGGTCCCCTTTATCCGCTTTTAGAGTGTTAGGTTAGGTTAGAAGGAAAGGAACTGGCGTCCTACCTTTGATATCAGGCTTAGTATACTTCCTATGGGAGAGTCCAACCAACCTTCGGCTTGAGTACCATGCTTAGCTTTTGACATATTACTATCGCATAGATAAAGTGGCTATTTTCTCATTACTAAATCCCACTCAGTACATTACTGATATACTTTGATTGTACGCAAAGAATTTTAATCGTTCCGATAATGATTCATAATTTTTCTACAATTATAGGAGAAGTTTCTTTCATCTTGTATTTTGTTCGTGAAAACAGGTGTTTTACTTCCAGGCAATCGTTTTATTTTGTTTAGAAATCGTTGAAATTAGTGCATAAAATACAGAAATACGTTACTATTCTGTACGTATTACATTCTAGCAGACTTTTCTCACGATTCAGTAGTATTTATGAGTAATCATGGAGTGGCCAGAAAGACTCTGACGCAATTAAGATTTTACTGACATGAATAATTACGTGGTCATTTACCAAGTAAAAGGCACTCTATATCGTAATGAAGATTAAAATCAGAATCACACAGTTAGATTCGTGCGTCAGACAACATTATAAAATTCCTAAAAAGATATCTCTTTTAACCTAGTCGTCACTGCCCGCAACGTCCATCATCTTTGGTGACGTCGTGCAAACAGAATCTGCTTATCATTACCTTTTCTGTTGTGGTATACTTTTAAACAAATTTATTCTTGATCCATTCTTGGAATTATGGTGATGTGCTAACGGCATTGTTGTATGGTATTAGAACATACACTGACCGTACCCGTTTTGTTTGATGACTTTTGAGGCAAGGAGAGATATCTATCCACATTATCCAATATTACAAACGGGAGCGACTTGAGATTCGATCATTTCTACTCGAGAACCCGTAGGTTTAAAGTAACAAGTTGTGTAGACGGCTCCAATGTTGAGAATTAAATGGTAGGATTGAAATAGACCGTGTAGTAAGGACATTTTTCCATTTACGGAAAAAAGGAAAGTGGTGGTTCTAGAGTTTGAGCAGTGGAATTAAGAGGAGCTGTTTTCAAATGGAGTGACACAACAGCTGAAGTTGGTTGCGGTCTGAAAGAGTCGGCAGAACTCTTCTTCACATTCGCGCAGCCTGCGGTCCGGCAAGTTCGGGATCGAAGTTGAGGAGAATTCGATCGTATCGCCTGTTCTGATTCCGATGCTGAATCCATCTATCCTTTTCTCTAATAGAGATTTACTGGTTTGTTGCTTTGTTTCGTTCACTGTACTTTTCACAGTGCACGGGATACAGCTCGGTATCCTCTCTTTCCCTATTATTGTGAACTGAATAATCATATTTGAAGCTATCGTTAGTAAGATACAGACCGAAGAACCTGATTTGATTATGATAACTGACTGAATAACACTTACACTATCGGCATTTTTTATTTCTGGCTTCTCTCTTCCAAAAATTTCCCTCGCATTGTTCCTACCTATGAAGAAGGTGGCGGACAAAGGGAACTACAGAACAAAGAAGTATGAAGCAACGTTCTAACTACAACTCAATTGTACTTAAATTTATGAAACATACGAAAAGTCTTATCCGATAAATTACATGAGACATTCAAAACGTTGTCATCGTATTATTATGTTAGTATAAATCATTAAAAATTGAAAGGAAAATAATTGAGAAACATTAAGTTGCTTGTTAAACGCAACGCTGGAACCGGCTCCAAGCTTAATTAAAATTAATTATAATTATTACTGGTCCAGGTAAGTAAGCATTATGACAAGATACATCTCACACAGAAAGTAATTATGGAATGACTTGCTGAAGTTTGATTTAAATTTTTGTAATGTAATTTTATAATGTAATATAATTACTGGAATAGTATTTTGAATACAGATGGCTTCGTCGATAAATGCATTCTCCTTATATTCTGCCCTTTGTACTAACTTCCTTATTTTACATTAGTAATCTGAAGCTGATTATACATCTAATGCATAATCGACCGCAGTTTTTATCGCCAGTACATTTGTAAAAATAAATAGCAAGTGAGAGCCTTCTATTGTTAAAAACGGGTAAGATGCTTTACATTATAAACTTATTCTAGTAGTTTCGGGTATTTCCTAATCACCTGTTTACGTATGTTCCTTCCAACAGTAGACACAATTGTTTAGCTTAGGGTATGAAACTTAAACAGTAAATTTATAAAATATTGTAACATAACAGAGGAAGGTATATTCCTGTCATAGATTAATTATTTTACTGTCGCTGTAAACAGGTTATCGAAATTCAGAAACATATATTCACTATTGAAGAAGAAATTCATCTACATATCAGTTTTCTGTCAATCACTACATAATTTATTTAGTACCTTTCAGTTGAAACGTTTATAAAAGATTTTTTTAACTTATGGCTTTACGCCTTGTCAACGTTCAGGTCATTAGAGGTGGGATGGCATTGAGGACAAGGATTGTTAAGGAATTCGGCCATTAACTTTTGAAGGAAGCATCTTGGCATTTACCTGGAGTGATTTGGGGAAACAATGAATAACCAAACTCTGGATGCCCGAACGGGGATTCGAACCCACGTACTCTCGCAAGCGAGGCCAGAGTGTTACCGCACACCCACCACACTTGGTGAAGGTATTTTTACGTTACGAGCAAACTGAAGAGCAACAACAACTTTAATTCGCCTTTTCAAAACAGGAAACTAATATTTAAACCTCCTCCTGGTCGCGACCTTGTTCGCTTGGTACACTACTCTCTTAAACCAACATGTTCCAGAAATTCATGATCTGGCGGCCCTGAACGCAAATTGTTTTTGCATGAATGGTCTCCACAATAAACTATGTCTTCATTTCTCCTAATAATATGATACCGCTCGTACTCTGGAAATCAAGATAAACATTTTGACTGCAAGAAGTAACTTATCTTTAAATGGATTCCAATTATGTGAGTCGTTTACTTTAATTTCTCAGCTTCTCGGTAACACATTAAAATGAAACTTATCCTATTTTAACTTCGGAACCAATGGTTGTGTATTATTCAGAATTCAGTCAAAATCCGATCAGTACTTTTTTTTCGAAAACCTTCCTCAAGGAAAAATTATCTTAAATTTATCTTCTTTACGACATCACATCAAAATGGGCTATACGTTAATAGAAACGGCAACAAAATTTAACAAGTAGTTTTTGTATGATTCGCACGCAACAAAAAATTATCCTAAGCTTCTCATTTTTTGGCCTCCACTAAAAATGAAAAATTTCCAATTTACCAAGTCAAAAACAGACCAGCAGTTTTTTCTTAGGTGACAGCGTGCAACAAAAATCGTTGCAAGTATGGTAAATATTAAGCTTTACGAAATCGCGTGAAAATGAAACAAACGATGGGCTGTGTACTAATTTAAACTTCATCGAAATGTGAACAGATTTTTTTATGAATTGTGTTCACCTAATAATAATAATAATAATTTTCTGAATTTCTCAGTTTTCCGAAATTAAAATGAAACAAAACTCCATAAAAATTCCACCAGTATTTCACGTAAATTGCGATCAACGGGAAATTGACCGAAATTTGTCATTTTTCGACCTAACATCAAAATGAAATATACCCTGTTTCACACGCACCGTGATGGGCTTTATATTAATCGAAGCCTCATAAAATCTGACTAGTATTTTTAGTGAATTTCTTTCAACCAAAAATGACACCAATTTAGTAAATTTATGTTCTCTGGCGTCGTATCAATATGAAGCATATTGAATTTTATCCGGGTCACCGCAGGCTTCAATTTAATCGTAACCCAACAGTTTTTCTTAAATCATATTCGTCGAAGAATTATCTTAAACTTATTGCTTTATGGTGTCAGATCAAATTAAACGATTCCCTGTTTTTCCCGAGGGACCAAGGGCTATACATTAATCGAAACTCTATCAAAATAAGAACAGTAGTTTTAGGGTGAATCGTGTTCAACTAAAAATTGTCTGAGATTTTACAATTTAAGGTGTCGGTCGCATCCTACTTAAACACACTCTATTTTTCCCGCTGGACCGAGGACTGTACATGAGTAGAAGCCATATCAATATACAAACAGTAGTTTTATCGTGATTTCCGGTCATCCAAACGCAGACATAAACCCATTTTTTAAAAAAAAAAAACCTCTGTTGATTCCTACTCTGTAGCTAATGAGTAGTACTCCAACTCTTTAAAAAAAATTACCGTAAATATACATTTTCCTGGTTACATTTTATTACAAGTACAGATATAAAACAAAAAATGAAATCTTGTCAGCCAACAAATTTACTATCTCGAAGAAGATAATGACGTAGAGAAGCAAGTTAATATAAAAGTAATTGAGAACTAAATAAGAGGAAAAAAGCCTTCCACAAATTTGAAAGTATAGTATTTTGTGTTGCTGTACTGTGAAACTTGATTCTGGGAATTTGTCGTGGTAAAATGAGATAAGGGATGCGTGAGGGTGGTGCAGCCGAGGCTGACCGCACCATCAATCTTGTGACGCCCTCCTTCATCGTTTCCAGACTTTTGTCGACAACAACGACAACACTGAAGGGCTCGGAAACGTTCTTTCTTCTCGAATCCTTTGGCTAAGCCCCTGTTAGACGTCACGGAGGGTTCTTGTTCATCCCCGGTTTCTTCCTACAGTATCCGCGTTCTTTATGCACAACAGTTTTTAGAATGAGTTATTTAAGTTTCTTCGCTGGCCGGAATTTATTCCCCTCCGTATATGACTTCATGCATCAGTTAAAAAGGGTGTGAGACAAGGTTGTAGTCTATCCCCATTAGTATTCAACTTCTGCGTAGAGGAACCAATAAAGGAAGTGAAAGAAAAGTTTGCATGTGGCATAAGTATTCAAGAAGAAAAATCAGTATGCTACGATTTGCTGATGAAATTGTCTTGATAGCAGAAACAGACTGAGGATATTGAGTAGCAAGACAAAAATGATGAAATGTAGCAGAAATGATACCAATAATAGTGGGTTAAATATAAAAATAGGATCGGATGCGATAGAAGAAGTAAGTGAGTTCTGCTACTTGGGAAGTAAAATTACAGCTGATGGCCAAAGCAGGAATGATATTGAAAGCAGAATAGCAATAGAAAATAGAGCCTTCGTGAAAAAGAGTAATCTTTTAGTATGCAATATTGATCTTGGACTTAGAAAGGATCTTTTAAAACTCTATATGTGGAACACAGCACTTAACGGTAGCGAAGCAAAGACTTTAGGAATACCAGAAAGAAGGAAAATTGAAACATTCGTAATGTGGTGCTATAGAAGGATGCTGGAAATTAGGTGGATAGATAAAGTACAAAATGAGCGAGTTTTGGAAATGTTGGGTGAGAAAAGAAGTTTGTGGAATAGGTTTACAGAAAGGAGAAAGGAGAGACAGGCTGGTAGGTCATATTTTAAGACATGCTGGATTGGTTAATCTTTTAGTGAAGGGAACAGTCGAAGGTAAGAACTTTATAGGAAAACAGAGATTGGAATATATCAAGCAGATAATGGAGGACGCAGCGTGTAATGGGTAAGTTGAGATTAATAGGTTAATGGGAGATAGGAAGGGATGGAGGATTGCTTCAAAGCAGTCGAAAGAATGATGGCAGTAAAAAAAAAGACTTATGTGAAGTATTATCACTTCTAAAATCATTTCTGTAATACTTCCTAACAGCATCTTTTGGACTGAATCTATTCTCAAAATGTTTATTTCGTCATCAATCTGGTTTCTTTGTTAAAGCTCAAAGTCAGCAAAAACGGTTTATTTCATAAATTCAGAACAATCATATGTAAGAGGTGTTATCTTTTCTAATACTTTTTTCTTTTTGAACTAATTGCAACAACTTCATTTACAGTTTTGCAGGATGGGAAAATCACGCTAATTTATTTTCATTTTCTTGTTTGAGAAATGAAGTAGATTGACTTTCTGATTACTGAATCCGTATAAAAGTTTGAGCATGCCCATCGCATTGATATGTGTGAGGCTGTTTAATCTATGATACGTAATAACTTTTCAAGGACTATCATATCTAATGTCATAATTGTATTCAATGCAAGAGAATTTAGTGGATGGTAAAGACAGCTGCTATCTCAACCATGAATACCGATAGGGGCATATAATCTATACGTAACTTAGGCAAAAGGTTACCTAAAACGAACTGTCCTTCTCATTTTCAGAGAAGAATCAAATTTTGGCAGCATACAGTATGTCGCTTCAAGAGTAGATGGGCACTCCTGAGGTTAATCTTGGATGAAACGTCATTGGCTTTATCAGAAGTTGAGTTCATAGTCGCTCTACCTACTGATTTATTCATCCTTTCAACACTTATACAATATATACTTTTTTGTATGAAATCTAATTCCAGCATATTTAAGTCAGATGTAATGGTTTGCAATAAATTTCACTCATATCTCTCATGCTCTTCCTATTATCTTTCGAGTCCATCTACTGGCGATATCAGGTATTGTTCATTCCCTTTTCAAAAATTTGCTATCTTTAAGGTGTAAAAAATTGTGGTTTTTCTATATATTAGTACTAGCTGACCCGGTCACGCGTTGCTGTGATTCAGTAGTTATAGTACGTTGGATCAATGTTATTCTAAACTACCTAATGTAATCAAATTAATATTCACTAATAACGACAAAAACGTTTTAGTCGATTTGAAAATTCAAAAGTAATTGGTAAAGAGTTTCGGATAGTTGAAATTAAGGACAATCGAACATAAAAAAAATGATATTTATAAAAATAAACAAATTATTTTTTATTTATTTATAAATTGAAATATCAGTTTTATAAATGAGGAAGATTAAGTTGATTTTTAAACACTTTTAACAATTATTTTCATTATTTTAAATTATTACAATTTATAATTTTAATTTATCAAAGGGCTAATTGGTGTACAATATTTTAGTTAGCCCTTCTTTTGCTAATATAAATAGATTTCATGGTTTCCCTACACGTGAACAGGCGACATATAGCTGCCCATGGGAGAAACACGTATTTTCCAAGTCCAAGCCGCAAACAGACATTGTTTGGCCTTGAGACTTATTTATGGTCATAGCGAAAGCCAAACGAATCGGAAAATGAAGCCTTTTAAATAGTATTGGAGATTCTGACGGTATCATTGGAATACGTGGCAATAGGACAATTTCTCCTTTGAACTTTACAGTCAAAATAGTTTCTTCAAGAACATTTTCGGCGATCATTTTGATGACCGAACGTGTACCGTTGCATAATCCAGGTGGATTCAAATTCCGAAGTAGAATAATCGATGAACCAATCTTTAACGGAAGATTGTGTGGTGGCATTCCTGGTATATACTCAGTTGGAAAATTTACGGCTTCATTGTCATCTACAATAGTGTCTATTGATTTAAAAGACATCAGATCACCTGGCAACAACTGTTGTATCTGGAAATTAATCCCGTTGACTTAAACATTTTTTGCTGCCAAAATAGCACGATTACTGAGCCAATTATCATCTGAGTAATTATTTGATATATCCGGAAACACACTCTCAATTATTTCATTTTTTGAGTGAACAGCAGTGCAGAATTTGTCTGGCAATTTGATGTACTGTGTATTTCGATGCAGTTCTATTTCACCGTTTCCAATATCCAGCAATTGCTTACAAAATACTTGTGCCGATGGATCATTTTGCAAGTATACTCGCATGTTCATGGTCAAACGAAGTGTTTCGACATTCCGCCATAAAACGATACTTTTAAACATCCGTTAATCTCATCGGCAAAAGTAGAGCGAGGAATCATGGGCGTACTTCACATTAAACAGCAAGCTGCGCCAGAGGGGAAAATCGGATTAAATGCCTAGGAAAATCCCTGCCGAGACAGGGATTCGAACCGGGGACCTTTCGATCTCCGGTCAGACGCCTTATCACTTTTTTTTTTTTTTTTTTCGGCCTCCTCCTCCCCTTATAGCCGTCCATTTCTCTCACCTTCTTTGCCTTCTTCGGCTTTAATTTCTTCTCAATCGACAAGCAAATTAAAATTTAGGTTTAGAAATTAGGTGTATTATTCTTTGTTGTAAAATAAATAAGATCTTCTTCTTTTCTTTTTTATCATAGTGCTGTGGGCACCAATGTACTAAAGACTGGATTAAAATAAATATTTCTTGTATTCATCTTCTTCGAATAGTGATATAGGCGAAAATAATAATAATAATAAAATAATAATTTTTTTCTGATCTTCAGGATGTGGAAGTGTCGATCTTGCTCTTCTGCCAGTCGTTTTCTTGAAGTACAGCTGGTACTTAGTAGGGCATTATGACAAGCAGGAAGCGTGCAAAGTTTTCCTTATATTTTCTCGATTTGATTATTTTGCTATGTTCATTTGTTAAATAGCTCCAGTAGTCTACGATGGTCATCTCTTCTCTTTTATGTACAACATAATGGGTGTAGTTGGCCAGCAACCAGAAGTGGGCATTTCTCTTAGTAGTAGGATATATTTTCGTGTCAGGGATTAGTATATCCTCTGGCGTGAAATTGTTTGGGGTGGTTCTATTTATTATTGCCAGTTTGCTTTTTGTCCATCTCCATATATCAGGAGCTTCGCATCCTAACAGTCGGTGTTGTATTGTGTCTTGCAAGTTGCAGCGTAAACACATTGGAGTAGGACAGAGGCGTAGTGCGAAAAGTTTTTCGTTGGTGTGTATCTTTCTATGTACTACTCTGTGCCACGTGGAACGGGCATTACTGCTGATATATTGACTGTGAATATTCTCCCATATCTGTTTCCAATCATTTCTTTTATAGGTGAGTTCTAGTTTACTTTTATCTCTCTTTTCATCAAGCAGTATAGTTTCCTTGTTGATGGCACCTGGTCTGTGTTGTTTATTCTTATGTAGCTGTTTTCAATGTAGAAGGAGCGGAAGTGGTTTAAGGTAGCGTTTATGTGACTGACGTCAACGGGCGCTTTGTTGCTATGCGGTTCCATTGCATTTATTATGTGTCTTGTAAGGTTTGTTTGTGTTGTTCTACATTGACTGTACATATTCCTCATGAAGATTGCAGTGCATTTCGTACGTATATCAACCAGATTTAATCCTCCTTTTTCATACGGCATCTGCAAAACTTTATGTTGAATCTTCAGTATCTGTCCCCTCTGTACATACCAGCTGATTGCCGTTTCCATTTTTTTAGCTATTTCCACAGGTATCTGAAATATGTGAGCTATGTACCATATTTTGGAGAGCGCTGTGGTATTTATCAACCATATTTTCTGTATTGGGTTTAGTTCTCTATGGATGAAATCATGCAGTTTGCTTCGAATAACTGCCAATAGACGTCTCCAGTTTACTGCGGAAGCTTTTTGCAGAACTTTATTAAATTCTACACCAAGAATCTTTATTTTGTCACATGGCTTTATCCATGTTGTGTTGTTTAGTTCTATACCAGCGCCTATGTTTAGTATTGCAGATTTATCTAAATTCAATTTTGCGTTTGAAGCTTTTGAATACGAATTTACCAACTGTCGTGTGTTTTCTAGGTCTTCCAAGTTGGTTATGATGATATTGATATCATCTGCGTACGCACACACCACTGTTTTTGTTCCTTGGTACTTTAAGCCAGGAAGTATATTATGTACTGCCGCTAAATATGGTTCAGCTGCAAACGCATAAAGGAACATGGATAAAGGGCATCCTTGTCTAATGGATCTGGTTATTTTTATTGAATTGGTTATAGATCCGTTTATAGATATTCGCGATGTGGCTTGGTGTAATAGCATGTAAAGCAAATTGCATATTTGCTGGCTGATACCCATTCTTTCCATAGTAAGTTTTAAATAAGTATGATTAATACGATCAAATGCTTTATGGAAATCTTGTGATAAAATAGCCATTTTCACGTTTGCTGCCTTCGAGACTGCAGTTACATCACGAATATTTGTTAGGGTTTGCATTATATTTCTGCCTCCACCAATGCAGGTCTGGTATTCTCCAATCATCTTTTAGCTACAGCCCCAAGTCTAGTGGCGATAATTCTACCGAATATTTTATAATCTGAATTGAGAAGAGTTAGAGGTCTGAAATTTTCAACATTTTTCTTATCTGTTTTTTTCGGGATTAATACAACTAATCCTTCTAGCATTTCGGTTGGAGCTGACTGCATAGCTAGAATCTCATTATACATTTTTATAAATTCGTATTTTAGAATATCCCAATATGATACGTAAAATTCTATTGGGAGGCCATCAAGACCAGGTGATTTCATTCTCGGACTCCGTTGAATTGCGTTTTTTATTTCTTCTTCCGAGATTTCTTCATTCAGCATTCCGTTCTCTTGTTCTGTTATTACTGGGTTTATGTGACGTAACAGACTGCTGACTTCTTCATTATCAATTGCCTCTTCAGTGTATAATTCAGAGAGATACTTTTTTATTTCTATCTCTATTCCTTTTTGGTTGGTAATGATACATCCCTCTTCTGATTTTAACTCCGTCACGAGTTTCCTGTTTGCTTGATGTCTTTCTTTTATGAGATGAAATGTTGAAGTTATTTCTTCTTGTTGAAAGGATTCAGTTTTAGCTCGTATCTGGTATCCTATTAGTTTTTTCTAGTTATATTTGTTATTCTGGCCTTGGTATGTTTTATTTTTCTCATATTTTGGATGCTATCTACGTCGTTGGTGCACAGTTCTCTTAGGACCATGAAAAGGAATTCTTTTGTTTTGTTTTCCCATTTCTTCAAGCATCTGCTGAAGTTTATCAATGTATTTCTGAGGCGTGGCTTTGCACACTGTAACCACCATTGGACAGTTGTATTGTACTTGTTTTTTTGTTTCTTGCATTGATTCCAAGTATTATTGACTATCTGTTCCAATTCTTTCTCATTTAGGATGGAGGTGTTTAATTTCCAGTATCCTCTGTTTCTAAAGATTTCTTGGCGCCGCAATTTTATTTTGCAATGATATGCACTGTGGTCCGAAAAGGCTACTGGCCATATCTCGACTGATGTTACTTCACTCGATATGTCCGGTGAAATATAAATTCTATCTAATCTACTTGCTGTACTCTCAGTTATAAATGTAAACCCGGGAATTTGCCCGTTTCTTATTTCCCAACTGTCTAACAAACTTAGTTTATTTATTAGGTACTCGAGTTCCTGGCATTTGTTAAAATTAGGGTACTGATCTTTTTGAGATAAAACGCAATTAAAATCTCTTGCAAGTATGAGACTTTCACAGGTGTTTGTCAGAAGCTGAGTTATCTCTGTTTTATAAAACTGTTTCCTACTTTCTCTATTCTGATTTCCGGAGGGAGCATAGATGTTTATTACACGTGTTCCTGCTATTGTGCAGGCTAATCCTCTTCCATTTTCTAAAATCTCAACATCTTTGATTTGAATACCCTCTTTCGTTAGAATTGCAGTCCCTAGACCATGGTCGTAACCAGGATTCTTCAGTTCATTGTACCCGGTGACATTCAGTGCACCTTCCCAGGCAACTTCCTGTAAGAGCGCTATATCAACAGATGCCGCCCATAGATATTCTTTGAGGCATTGTATTTTAGTTTGGTTCTTTATTCCGTTTAGATTTAGGGTAGACACACAGTATGTCTGAGTGGGCGTTGTTGCACTACGGTCTGCCATTTAGATCAAATGTTGTCACACAAGGTTGAAAACGAGACTTATTTTTTTTTTTTTTTTTTTCTTCCCTTTCACGTTTATTTAATAACATTTATAATCTTGCTTTTGCCTCTTATTTGCTTGACTTATCTTCTTCCTCAGTGTCATTTAAGTCGTCCGACCAAAGAATTTTATTGTTCCCGCGGTCATTTCCCATTTCAACTATCTCGCTGGTCTTGTTTTCATAGTTGTTGTCTTCCTTATTGGAGTTGGCGCTTTGGGGCATTTCTTCATCAATTGTCTCCATTTGTAAGGTGGTTACTTTCCTGGATTTTTCAGCTAATTCTTTCGCTATCAAATCTACTCCCCTCTTATCAAGTCTCAGTCTTTTGGTATTTGGTGTATTTTCGTGCTTGCGTTCTTCCATGGGCATAATTTCTTTTTTCTCAGATGATGGCACTGTCACAGGATGTTGTTTAGCATTTTTTATAATTTATTTTTTCTCAGTTGGTGATATTTCCAGTAAATGTAGATTAGAAGTTTGGTTATTATCTTGTCCAGTTGGATAGTTTGCTTCTTTTTCCTTCGGGGGTTCATCAGGTACTGCGTCATTATAAGGATTCTCTATTTCCATCATGATGTTGGTGGCGTCATCTGTTTCCATGCTGAGAGTAGGTTCATCATTTCTATGTACACTGGTTGATTGATTACTGTTTGCCACGCTAGCGTATGATGCTTTTAAAAGTTCGCCTCTGAAAGCTGTATCAGGGGCCAAGCGCTCAGATGGTAGCTGCAGGGGATTCTTCCTGGTGCATTCAGCCTTGAGGTGTTCGTTTGAGTTGCATATGACACACGTACGTGGTTGTCCGTCGTAAATAACGAGTGCTTTAAACCCGGCAATATCTACATACGATGGTACGTGGCACTTCAGATCTATTTTCACAGTTCTAATACCACTATCTACGACAAATCTTTTGCTACCGTATCTTTTATCGGAGGTTACACTCAAAATTGTACCAAATTTATCCAAAGCTTTTCGTATTATGTCTGTATTAATTTCAAAGGGCACATTATGGATTTTTACATGTCTTATTCCCAGGCCTGCATGTGATATGGAAACGGTGCTTACCTCGCCATTGGTGTGTACAAATTTTCTTTCTCCGTTGGTTTCCTTCAGTATTCGCAGACACTCTTCTTCATTTCGTAGCTTGACGTATATCACATTGGCCAGGAAATCCACCTGGATACCGTGTACACTTTCTTCTCGTAATCCTATTTCACTATATAACCACTCATCGATTTCAACTGCTTTCGGACGCATATATCCATACGCAAAGGAGAACTTTAGCGTTGATTTTCGTATGAATTGATTCACTTCCATATTTGTTGGTTTTCACTATACTTTGCTTTTATTTACTCTGCAGGCACTTGTCACACGACACAGCAGGAAAAGTGTGATGCGACCGCTCGCTACGGCAGGTCGCGAGCGACTAACGTTATACTCCCGTTGGAGTTGCCAAATATTGCCGTAGTGGACGGTATTTCACGTCCCCTAGGCGGGGTATTGGTAAAAGTTTTCAACTAGCAATAATCGCACCTCGGATAAACCTCATTGGTTACGATATTGCCACTGCGCAAAGGTGATTTAAAAGACATCAGATCACCTGGCAACAACTGTTGTATCTGGAAATTCATCCCGTTGACTTAAACATTTTTTGCTGCCAAAATAGCACGATTACTGAGCCAATTATCATCTGAGTAATTATTTGATATATCCGGAAACACACTCTCAATTATTTCATTTTTTGAGTGAACAGCAGTGCAGAATTTGTCTGGCAATTTGATGTACTGTGTATTTCGATGCAGTTCTATTTCACCGTTTCCAATATCCAGCAATTGCTTACAAAATACTTGTGCCGATGGATCATTTTGCAAGTATACTCGCATGTTCATGGTCAAACGAAGTGTTTCGACATTCCGCCATAAAAACGATACTTTTAAACATCCGTTAATCTCATCGGCAAAAGTAGAGCGAGGAATCATGGGCGTACTTCATATTAAACAGCAAGCTGCGCCAGAGGGGAAAATCGGATTAAATGCCTAGGAAAATCCCTGCCGAGACAGGGATTCGAACCGGGGACCTTTCGATCTCCGGTCAGACGCCTTAACCACTAAGCCACCAGACCGCTCGCTATTAAATTAGAAATTGGATTAGCTTGAAGTATTGTAATGGAGAATTATAAGGAATATTTTGGGTCCATTGAAAAATACAGTACAACGGAAGATAAGAACTAATGAGGAAATAAATAATAAAATTCAAAAAATAACAAAATCAGTCACAAAAAGGGAGAATGATTTTTTTCGACACGTCTATCGCATGGATGACACCAGGCTAAAAAAAAGTATTAAAATATTTTTTGGGATTCAAGAGGTTAAGAAAGATTTGAAACGAAATAATAGCAGGAACAGTATGGAAAGAAAATATTTTCGAAAGCAGATTTCGAATATGGCAGGATTCCAAGGTAGAGAGGAGAAAAAAACGGGTGTAAAATGGTCTGAAGAGAGAAAGAGAAAACACAGTGCTATAATGAAGGAGTACTGGAGAAGAAGAAAGGAAAAAAACAACAGGGAAAGAATTGAAACTGACACGTGGTCCCTAGCTGGCCATAAGTGAAAGAGGAAGAAAAATGAGAAGCAAGCAACAAATACTTACACGTTTTGAATTTATCTTAACGTTTTCTTCAATGTTATATTCATGTGTGTAATTACTTTGTCACAACACAGTACACAGCACTATTATAATAATGATACTACACGAAACTGGGTTATGTCATACATAAACACATATGACGTGGAGTAGACTGTAACATAAATAAATCGAAACACAAAGCAATCTACCTAAATAACCAAGTATTGTGTCGATAAATTAATGCGATGTTAGATACCTATGGAACTATAATAATAATAATTTCGTGCGGTCGTAATGACATGGTGACAGGGTTTCTATTTGCTGCACATTTCACCCCTGCGCCGGAGGTGAAGGCCGAGTTAAGTGCGTATAAAAATCCCCGCCGGCACAGGTATTCGAACCAGGGACCTTCAGACCTCATATCAGACGCCTTAACCACTTAGCCACCAGAACGCTCAGACTTACGGCCCTTAAAAATTATTACAAACCATTGTCCTATGACAAACATTGAACGATTTTTTTTTTTTTTTTTTTGTAACAGTTTAACGTCCCTTTTTAACAACGTGGTCTTTAGAGACGGGAAAGGATGGGGGCAAGGAATGGGAAGGAATTCGGCCATGGCCTTTTGAAGGAAACATCCCGGCATTCGCCTGGAGTGATTTGGGGAAACCATGGAAAACCCAAATCTGGATGCCCGGACGGGGATTCGAACCGCCGTCCTCCCGAATGCGAGGCCAGAACGCTATCCGTTACACCACCACGCTCGGTGAACATTGAACGAACATTTAATTCGAAATAATAAACATAAAGGTTAATAATCGAGATAAAAAACTATCCTATCTTTTAAGTTGGACCAAATTACACACAGTAAGCCAGACTTCATTAAAATCAGTTAAGTAGTGTCGGAGTTCATCTCGGACGCGAGATTCTTATATATATAAAGATGATCATACTATTCATCAACTGTGAATTCCAGTAATTTAATTAATTCAGCTTCAGTAAATTTTAAAGCATTATGAACCCATTTTGGTAAATCATCTGCTTACAAAAACATTTGAGGGTGGTGTTTTTATTTCTTAATAAGAGTAATAAGACAATTAGTGGCATGTGTGAGCCTTGTGTTTACTAATAAACTATGAACTTCTATGTATTTTTTTACCTTTTTTTCTTTGATCACTTGGGACCAGATTTAATTATACAGTGTAATGTGCAAATTCTTCTTCCTCAACAGTTTTCAGTTAATACTAAGTTAACATAAACTTTCAATTTTGCATTCAAATTTCTGAAATTCATAAATCTTTGAAATTAAAAAAAATATTTTCTATTATTGTCAAATTGGGCATTACCACATACTGTGCCATTCTTCGTTATTTTAATAAATTGGATAATATGTTACCATTTGAAATTGTGTAAAAGTTTGTAGAGTTTTTGAATCCTTCAGTAAAGTTCTCTGATAAGTATTGGCACATCGAAATATACACCGAATGTTTTTTTTCTTTATACAATTCACAAATGAAACAATGTTAAACATTAATCCAAAATTTAAAATTAAGATTTCTACCCGTTTATAGAAATCATATGGTTCGTTTGTTTTTTAGACTGGAGACCCGGAATAGTGGATTCCCACGTAAACAATAGAAAATAATATGATAAAATCTTTCGTTTCCAGTTTTATGGGAGTAGATTTATCTGAGCGCACTTTCAAAGTACTGAGTTTTATTAAGATGCCACATTATTATGTTTTGTACTTAAAAGGTTCTTTCACATGTGTAAAACTAACAGGCAACTATTCAATACAATAAAAGTTTCACGGGAGTCCAGGCGGATGGTGTCATAAAACGACGACGTTTCGACAACCTGCTCGGTTGTCTTCATCAGGTCTATTTTAGATGTTTCTTCTCGAAATCACAAACAGACTGGCTTCGTTCGTCGTCGTCGTCCAGAGCATTTTCTGCTTTTCATTTGCAAGCAGTTATGGTGGAGGTTTTGTCGCTAGACATTTCCTTCAATCTTAGAGATTTAGTCTCTTTACTGGTGGTTTATCTTTTGGTTGCTCTTTGTTTGTTTTAGTTATTTGTTAGAATTGACAATGGTCTTTGTGTTTGTCAAAGTTGGTATAATACTGACCGAGGTTGGCGATCAGTGGGTTAGTTGACTTTCGAAATGCCCTATAGAAAGATTTTGTTATTTCCATAATTCTTTCTTGGAGCAGTGGGATACCTGCTGCTTCATGCAGGTCTGCTGTCGGAAATCGGTTCGGCACATGTAGTGCTCGCCGAAGTGATCTGTTCTGCATCGTTTGCAGACGGTTGAGTTGGGCCTTGGATGCGTACCCCCAGACAGGGCACGCATATTCAATCACCGGACGTATTAGGCTACAGTATACACTGACGCCGATGCTGGCTGACAATGAGCTATCCCTGTTGAGTATTGGGTATAACTCTTGTAACCTAGCTGCAACTTTTCGTCGTGTCTCCTCAATGTGATGTTTCCAGGTTAGACGAGTGTCCAGAATCACGCCGAGGTATTTAGCTGTGGTTGACCACTCGATGTCTTCACCATTTAGGTGCAAGTTACTGTTACGGTTTTGCCGGCAGTCACGCTTCCCCAGGCGCCTGGTCAGCATAATGGCTTGAGTCTTTGTAGAGTTCAGGGTTATTCTCCAGCGTCTGGCCCAGGCTTCAGTCTGCTGGAGGACTTCTTGTAATCTTCTGATTGCAGCGGCTTTACTTCTATGCGCGGTGAAGAATGCAGTATCGTCTGCATATAGGGCAGTACGTACTGTGGCTGGAGCTGGTATATCCGCGGTATATAAGTTGTACAATACCGGACCTAGGACCGACCCTTGCGGCACTCCGGCGTTTATGGGGCGGCGAGTTGACAGATCATTGCCAACCTTCACCCTGAACGATCTCCCAGATATATAACTCCTGATCAGCTTTACAAAAGGGCCGGGGAAACCCTGGTTATAAAGTTTGTAGAGCAAGCCTCTGTGCCAGACGGAGTCAAATGCCCGTGCGACATCGAGCAATACTAGCGGACAGTATCCTCGAAAATTGAAGGTAGTAGTGGCACGTTCCACTATTCTCATGATTTGTTGGGTAGCAGAGTGTCTTTTTTGGAACCCAAACTGGAATTCAGGGATGATGTTTTCATTCCGTATGTGTGCCTCTAGTCTCTTTAGCAATAATCTCTCGAAGACTTTACTTATTGAGGGGAGCAGGCTGATGGGGCGGTAGTTCTGAGGGAATGTCGTATTCTTCCCAGGTTTTGGCACAGCAACAACTGTAGCCTGCTTCCAACATCTTGGGTAGCGTTGGCTGTGTAGAATTACGTTAAAGATTTCTGTGAGGTGTTCGATGGCCTGTAGTGGGAGGTTCTTAAGTAGGTGATTGCTTATATTGTCAATTCCTGGAGCCTTCCTGGGGTGTAGTTTGCCCAATATGTTTCGAACTTCATCGGAGGTGATCTCTTCTATTGTGTAGTCATCGTCCTCGGCTGCTAGAAAACGGGCAAGTCTTCGGCGGATGTCTGCGGATTCTTCTTCATCATTATCTTGAGAAGGTCTAAATTGCTTCTCAAAATGGTCCGCCAGAGCGTTGGCCTTGTCTGAGTCGTTAAACACAAGACCCCTTTCGCCATGAAGTGGGGGCAGTCTGGAACGCCGCTTTGTGAAACGTCGGGTCTCAATCCAAAGGTTTCCGTCGTTAATATCTAGGGAGGCCAGGCGTGACGACCACTCTTGGTTTCTATGCTCTTCGAGCGCCGCTTTCAGCTCGCGTTGGAGGCGGTTTAGTAACCGCCTTGTTTCAGGGCGTCTGGTGAGTCGCCATTCCTTAGCCACCCTGTTTTTATGCCTTATTTGTGCTAATAGGTGTGGCGGCAGTTGGCGAGACCTGGGTCTTTCAGTTGCAGGAGGCGTTGCTGTTTTAGCCGCTTTGATGATTATTTTGGAGACCTGCTTGATTGCGGTCTCTATTTGTGTCGCATCTAGGAGCCTCAGGCGGTGAAGAGATTCCGTGATCTCTTCACGGAAATTTTCCCAGTTGGTCTTGTTGTAGTTCTTCAGGTAGGTAGTTATTGGTCTCCAGGAGCCTACGTCGATATCTATCAGGACTTGAGAGTGATCTGACGAAAGCCTGTTCATTGTGTACGCGGAGATGAAGCCTTCAATCCCCCGCGTGATCACAATATCCAGGACATCTGGACGTCCGCCATTCCAGGGGTGGTGTGTTGGTTCCACCGGTCCCCAGACTAGCAAGTTGCGTCTGACTGCAATCCTGTGAAGCATCTGTCCTGCTGGGATTGTAGTTCTCGAGTGCCAATCGGGGTGTTTCGAATTAAGATCACCCCCGATGATCAGCTTGCCTCGGATGGAAAGGAGACGATCAAAGTCTTCTTCTATTGGCTGCCTCCGTGGTGGTCTATATGCTGATACTATTGCGACTGGCCCAGTGGTAGTTTTCACTTCGATGGCCCTGATTTCTATCTGGTTGGTTTGTGGCGACAGTATTTCATGATGAGGGATACCGCGCTTTATGTATATTGCCACACCTCCTCCTGCTGTTGGCCTGTCATGCCGATAGCAGCAATAGTTGGCTACTGTGGCCTTAAGGCCTTGTTTGAGGTGGGTTTCAGAGACAAGGCAAATATCTACGTCCTCATCACGCAGAAACTGCCTGAATTCTCCAAGTTGTTGTTGGATGCCATTGGCATTCCAAACGCACAAAGATAATCCCTGGATATGCGTCCTATTCATTATTGGTCGGGGATTTCTCTGGTTGTTCGGCTGCTGGGACCGTCTTAACAGCGGACTTGATATCCGCGGCAAGCTGATCAACCTTGACGAGGAGAGACGTCAGCATATTGAGTAGACTACCTACTATGTTTAATAGATGATCCATCGTCTCGCTGCTATTTTCTGAATGAGGTGTGGGCGAGTGTTGGCATTGCTGGCAGGTTTCTTGAGAGTTTGTCTTCTCTGCTGCCGTAGGCTAAGTCCAGTTTGGTGGTGTTTTACCAGATGTCTTTTCAGCATACGTGGTGGATACCGATTGATTTGCTGACTGTTGAGTCGTGCTCTTCTTATTTCCTTTTTGCATTCCTTTGCCTGCTTTTTGTGGTCTCTTTTGATTCTCTTTAGGAGGGAGCTTATACTTGCTCCCTCGCTGTCGACTAGGATGGTCGGCGGCGGGTGGTTGTTGGGCTGCGGTGTCCTCTGTCTTCTTGTCATCAATCTTCTTGTTCTCTCTTGAGGACTGGACACTGGTGATTCCTCGCTGCCGGTCCCGGGCACGTTTATACGCAGGACACCCTTTATAGCTGGCAACATGACCTCCTTGACAGTTGGCGCATTTCGGAGTGCTGTCTCCCTTCTTCATGGTGCAGTCATTGGATAAATGTGCCCCAGCACATTTAACGCATACCGAGGGCATATTACAATGGCGTGCTACGTGCCCTAGAGCTTGGCAATTAAAGCACTGAGTAGGGCCATTGGAAGATCTTAATTTCTCGATGGAGATACGCAGTGACATTAATGATTCCAGGGCGAAGATTTTTCTATTCTGCGGCCTATCTTGTAGAACCACAAGAAAGAGAGGCATTAGGTCTGAGCCACCTGGTCTTTTCAGCTGTGTCACTGTGCGAATGTCGAATCCGCTATCTTCGAGTTCTTCTTTTATATTTTCAGACGGCATGTTTGAAGGCATCCCGCGGATTACTACTTTTAGTATCTTCTCTGCTGCGGAGGGAAAAGTATAATAGGGTATATTTGCCCTCTGCAGTGCTGCAGTCACTTCCAGGTAATCATTTGTAGAGTTGAAGGTTAGCTTAACCTTATCGCCACCAGCAGTCTTCGCGTGGAATGGCCGCTCTTGGAGGATCCCCTTAACCATCTGATGCATTTCTTTGTAACTTCTGGGGAATTGTACAACAATGGGTGGGATCTGATGCCTTGGATGTGGCGTCTGTTCCTGTTTTGCTGCGACTGCTGTTGTGGTTGTTTGAGCAGGCTGTTGTTGCTGCTGTGGCTGCTGATGTTGCTGCCGCAGCTGCTGTTGTTGCTGCTGCTGCTGTTGTTGTTGTTGATGCTGATCTGGTTCTTCCTGGATCAGTACGTCATATGGGTTGCTGAGTTCAATTCTGCCAGGGTCTAGAGTAGGCGGAGGCTTACAGGTGCGACGCGCCTGCGTGAACCCTTCGCCGTCAGGTTGGTCCCCAGCTGAACTTGTTTTTCGGCTCTTGTTCGTGGATTTACCGCGAAACAGGAAAGTGGCGGATGGTTCCGGGAAACTGAAGGCACCGATGACTTTCTTCTTTCCCGCCTTTTTGTCTTTGCTGGTCGTGGCGAGCTGCGACACAGGGATGCTGAGTTTACTATGGCTGGCTCTCTTCTCACTCCTCGACATCTTCGCTTTACCACCGAGCAGCTGTGAGGTGCACCGCTTAGTTGCGCGGGAGTCAAGTCCGTGGGCAGGCCTGGTTGTCGATTGCGTTGTGTGAACGGTCCCAGTCGTATCCATATTCGAATCCGAGTTCGGTTGCCAGGTCGTCGTACCATCTTGCGTAGCCGTCCGATTCATATCCGTTGCAAGTCAGTTTCCGATAGCAGGGTCGTCAACGTGGCCGCTACTGCCGCCGGCGAAGCCGTGTGCGCTGGGGCACTCGACCCGCCCGACGCGGCAGCGCGGCGAGCACTTTCCTTGTCGCACATCTAGACTTAGCGGATGCCAACACGGAACTGACTGTGAATGACTGGCTTCGTTGTCGTCGTCCTGAGCATTTTCTGCTTTATCTTTTTAAGCAGTTTATTGCGAAGGGTTTGTCTGTTGACACTTCCTTCAAACGTTAAAAGGTCAGTTGCATTACTTTTGGTGTGTCTTTTGGTTTGCTCGGTTCTATTTTTAGGTTTATGTCAATATTGACAGCGGTCTCTTGTGCTTGTCATGTATTGTGTAGTATTGCCCTAAGTTGGCAATTAAGGGATTGTTTGAGTTTCTGGATGCTCGGTAGAAAGATCTTGTAATCTGTGCGATTCTTTCTTCAAGCATCGGTATACCTGCGGCTTCATGCAGGTCAGCTGTAGGAAACCGGGGAGGCACATGTAGTGCTCGCCGAAGCGCACGATTCTGCATTGTCTGCAGCCTTTTTATCGAGGACCTGGAGGCGTAGCCCCATACGGGACACGCGTACTCAATTACCGGTCTTATCAGGCTGCAATATACGCTCACTCCGGTATTGGCTGTCAGTGCACTGTCCGTATTTAGAATAGGGTACAGCTCCCTCAGCCTCGTTGCGGCTTTGAGTCGGGTCTCCTCAATGTGATGCTTCCATGTGAGCCTGGAGTCAAGCGTCACACCCAGGTATTTTACAGTGGTTGACCACTCGATGTCCTCTCCGTTGAGTCGTAGTTTTGGTGTCTGGTTGCGCTGGCGATCACGTTTCCCCAGACGTCTCGTCAGCATTATTGCTTGGGTCTTGGTCGAGTTTATGGTAATCCTCCACCGCCTGGCCCAGGCTTCAGTTTGTTGAAGTACTTGTGCAGACGCCCGAATGGCAGCAGCTTTACATCTATGTGCGGTGAAGAAGGCCGTGTCGTCCGCGTATAGGGCTGTGCGAACCGTTGCTGGAGCAGGGATGTCGGCAGTTATACAGGTTGTACAGTACCGGCCCTAGTACTGACCCTTGTGGCACCACCTGCCATTGATTGGGCGGCGAGAAGATAGTTCATTCCCAACTCTCACTCTGAAGGATCTTCCAGTGATGTAACTCTTAATTAGCTTCACAAGCGGGCCGGGGAGTCCCTGATTGTAAAGCTTATAAAAGTAGTCCGCTGTGCCAAACGGAGTCAAATGCTCGTGCCACATCTAGCAGGACTAGCGGACAGTAGCTCCGATGGTTGAATGCGGTCGTGGTGCGCTCAACTATGCGCATGATCTGCTGGGTGGCGGAGTGACCCCTCTGGAAGCCGAACTGGAACTTCCGGGATGATGTTCTCTCTGCGGATGTGTTCTTCAACCTCTTCAGAAGGAGGCCTCTCAAAACCCTTGCTTAGGGACGGGAGGAGGCTATGGGCCTGTAGTTTTGGGGGAAAGCTTCCGTTCTTCCCTGGCTTATGGACTCCGATCACCGTTGCCTGCTTCCAGCATCGGGGGTTTTTTTTTCAAGTGCTGAGTGCGTAATATACAGTTGAACAGCTCGGTTATGCGTTCTACTGCTGGAGCTGGAAGGTTTTTCAGCAGCCTATTTCCCAAGTATCATTTCCAGGTGCCTTTTTGATGTTTAATCTGGAGATGATTCGGCGAACTTCTTCTGCAGAGATCTCGTCGATCTGGTAGGCCGTCGTCATCAGCGGCAAGGAAGCGCCGCAGTCTTCTGCGGAATATCCCGCAGATTCTTCCTCGTCATCGTCCTGCGCAGGCCGAAACTGCTTCTCAAAGTGATCGGCGAGGGCATTGGCCTTGTCTTTATCGCTGAACACTAGTCCCCTCTCACCATGTAGCGGGGGCAATCTTGTTCGCTTCTTGGTGAACCGCCGGGTCTCGACCCACAGATACCGTCGGTGACGTTCAGCGACGCCAGGCGAGCGGCCCACTCTCTGTTGCGGTGTTCCTGGAGACTGACCTTCAGCTCACGCTGCAGGCGATTTAGGAGGCGCCTGGTGTTGGGCTGTCTCGTAAGCCTCCACTCCTTGCCACTCTGTTCTTGTGTCTAATCTGAGCCAACAGATTTGGCGGTAATTGACGTGACTGTTGTCTTGTGCGGGAGGAGGCGTCGCAGAATTCGCTGCGTCAAGGATGACAGATGAGACCTGTTTTATAGCCACTCAATTTGCCTCTCGTCCAGTGGGCGCAGGCGCTGGAGGGATTCTGAGACTTCTTCGCGGAACCGTTCCCAGTTTGTACGGTTATAATTAAATTCATTTGGAACAATTCGTCTCCAAGATCCAACGTCGATGTTCATCATGACTGGAGAGTGGTCTGATGAGAGCCTGTTCATGGTGGTGCGGAGACGAATCCAGCAATGCCTCGGGTGATTACTATGTCAAGGACATCAGGGCGGCTGCCGCTCCAGGGGTGGTGGGTCGGCTCGTCCGGCCCCAGACCTGGAGGTTGTTCCTGGCACTCATTCTGTATAGCTGGTTTCCCGCTGGATTGCTGACTCTTGACTTCCATGCAGGATGTTTTGCATTGAAGTCGCCTCCAATGATGAGCTTGCCCCTAAGGGTGAGCAGCTGGCGGATATCATCTTCAATTGGTGCTCTTCGTGGCGGTCTGTATGCTGAGACGACGGTGACCGGTCCCGATGTGGTTGCCATTTCGATTGCTGTTGCTTCGATTATTTGCAGTGGTGGAGTGTGTACCGTGTGGTGAGGGATGCCTCTTTTAATGTATATGGCCACTCCTCCTCCCGCAGTGGGTCTGTCATGTCGGTAGCACAGGTAGTTGGCTACCGTTGCTCTGAGACCAGGTTTTAAGTGAGTTTCGGCTACTAGACATATATCTACGTTCTCTTCCCGTAGGAATTGCCGAAACTCACCGAGTTGTTGGAAAATGCCGTCGGCATTCCATATGCATATTGATATGCCATCTATGTTAACTCTGTCCATGACTGGCGTGGGAATTCTGTGGAAGGTCAGCTCGGTGAGCCGTCGTTATTGCGGATTTAATGTCCGCGGCCAGTTGATCGAACTTTGTCAGTAGTGTCGTTAACATTGTCAGAAGCGACCCAACAATGTCGAACAGACGACCATAGCTGCTCCTCCCTCGTTGCTTTCTGTGGGGAGTGGATAGTGCTGTTGGTGGTTTTGCCTTGCTTGAGTGGGCAGGCCTTGAGTTTCTGCCGCTTGTGGCAGTGTTCTGTAGTGTCTCGCGACTGGCTAGTAGATGCCTCCGCGTAGGAGGTCATTGGAGTTGTTTTCTTTGACGGTTTGGTGTTGTTCTTCTTCTTTATTGGACCTTGTGCCTTTTCCGCGGGATTTGGTGCTTAGGTGGCTTCTGAGATGTCGTGGAGGTTGCGTTATTGTCGCCTCGTCGTGGTTGGTTCCGCTCTGTGGTGGGTTTGTCAGCGGTGGCTGGGTGTTCCCGGAATCCTGTCTTTTCTTTTCCTCACGCTGCTTTTGCGCGTTGGCAGCCTGTTCTGCAGCGACCCCGCGCTGCCTGTCCCTTGCCCGTTTGAAGGCCATGCAGCCTTTATAGCTGGCCACATGCTGACCACCGCAATTTGCACATTTGGGACTGCCCTCCCCCTTCTTTAGAGTGCAGTCATTTGATAAATGTGCTCCTGCACACTTTACACACTTTGAGGGCATGTTGCAGTGGCGGGCGACATGTCCTAGGGCCTGGCAATTGAAGCATTGAACTGGGCCATTGGAGGATCTCAGTTTTTCAACTGAGATGCGCAGTGACATAAGAGACTCCAGTTGAAAGATTTTTCTATTTTGGGGCCTGTCAGGCATGACCACCAAGAAGAGTGGCATAATGTCTGAAGTGCCAGGTCTCTTCAGCTGGGCCACTGTGCGTATGTCAAGTCCGATCTTCAAGCTCTTCCTTGATGTCATCAGTTGGTAATGTTGAGGGCATCCCACGGAGGACGACCTTCAGTATCTTCTCAGCAGCAGAAGGGAAGGTATAATAGGGTATGCCCTTCCTCTGCACGCTGCGGTCACCTTAAGGTAGTGGTCGGTCGAACTGAAGGTTAGCTTGACCTTGTCGCCTCCGGCCGACTTGGCTTGGAAGGTTGATTTTCCAGAATGCCTTTGATCATTTGGTACAGTTCCTTATAACTGTTTTGAAATTGTACCACAATAGGAGGAATCAAATGCTTTGATTGCTGCTGTTGTTGTATTTGCTGTTGCTGTTGCGGCTGCTGTGTTGCTGCTGGGCTGCTGCTGTTGTTGCTGCGGTGCTGTTGTTGTTGCTGCTGCGGCTGCTGCTTGTTGCTGCTGCGGCTGCTGCTGTTGTTGCTGCGCGGCTGCTGTTGTTGCTGCTGCTGCTGTGGCGTGTTTGATGCTCCAGCTGCTGTTGTTGCTGCTGCTGCTCCGGTCCTTCCTGGTACAGCGCGTCATATCGGTTTCTGAGTTCTATTCTGCTGGGGTCTAGGGTCGGCGGAGGCTTGCAGGTGCGACGTGCTTGCGTGAACCTTCGCCGTCCGGTTTTCCTCCAGCTGAGCTCGTTTTTCGGTTTTTGTTCGTGGATGTTCCACGAAACTGGAGTGTGGCGGATGGTTCTGGGAAACTGAAAGCACCGACGATTTTCTTCTTTCCCGCCTTTTTGTCTTTGCTGGTCGTGGCGAGCTGCGACACAGGAATGCTGATTTTACTGCTGGCTCTCTTCTCACTCCTCGACATCTTCGCTTTACCGCCGAGGAGCGGTGAGGTGCATCGCTTGGTTGCGCGGGAGTCGAGTCCGTGGGCAGGCCCGGTTGTCGTTGCGTTGTGTGAACGGTCTCAGTTATATCCATATTCGAATCCAGGTTCGGTTGCCAGGTCGTCGTACCATGTTGCGTAGCCGTCCTATTCATATCCGTTGCCAAGTCCGTTTCCGTTAGCCGGGTCGTCAACGTGGCCGCTACTGCCGCCGGCAAAGCCGAGTGCGCTGGGGCACTCGGCCCGCCTGGCGCGACAGCGCGGCGAGCACTTTCCTCATCGCACATCCTGACTCAGCGAATGCCAACTCGGAACTGAGAGACAACTGCCAGTACAACGCTTGTGTATATCTACACCTAGTTCCACAACCGACCAATCACAGTAACGGAATGGTTACATCAGTGGAGTCAGCCAATCGGACGTCGACAACGATCCTGGCTCGCTTCTGTTCGATATTCAGTTCAGTTTTTGTTGTTCCTTTAGATACAATGGACCAGATGATGGCGGCAGTGCAAGTCACCGAAAGCTTGTCGTTAGAAAATGTAATCCGGCGGCAAACCCGCGAATAATTTGTATCATCTGATCTAATGTGCGTATTCCTGGCAGCCCAGACATGCTCTTTTGGGGACAAATATGGGGACTGTGCTGACAAAATTGTGATAATGAACCCAAGCATGGCTTGTGTTGTAATGGCCACAGTATGAAGACGGAAATTGTCTTAATGGAAGATGTGATTTGTATGGTGAACATGGAGGTATCACAATAAAATGCAGCACCACGTCCACATAGAGATGGACTGTCATTGTTTCTTCAACAACGGCCAACTCAGTCATGCTATTGAAACTGATTGCCGCCAAAACATGACACCAGCGGTTGCACTTGTGTGACGTTCTGAAATCATATCAGCTAACCCGTTTCTCTGTTATGCGTGTGAACATGTAATCGGTTATCACTGTGTAACAAGTCTGTATGACATTGCTCTATGGCCAATCCTTCTGAAGATGTCATGATATGAAGCACCCTTTTAAAACACTCCAATTCTCCGACCTCTCTCACAGTTAGACATTTGGGTGTAAACGACTGTCACACTTTGCCTTGGCATACTTGGCCAACAAGAACTTGTGGACAACAAAGTGTCACGTTACACCACACTGTTCGCCAATTAACGCCAAAAAACCACACATAGCAATTTTACATAATAAATAGCCCCGTAATTCTCACACTATTACATTTAAAACTTTCAAATTTTAATCATTTAATACTCTTCATGTGGGGATACTTGGGGCAAAATTTCATTCATTTATCACACACATCGTCAGAGGGTTGGATTTTAATTTGCGCCAGTTTGTGTATCAGCTGCCACTACTGGTCTGTATAGGAACCGCACCGACAGTCGGTCGAGTGACTGGTCCATATCTCGCCCGTTTCCATATCCGATTTTTAGTCTCCTTTATCGTTTACAAGCGATAGTTTCAGGGAATCAATGTTGGGGATGCAGGTAGGTTATAAAGTCTACTTTATTGAAGAGTACTGTGCTTTTTTGCGCAGTTGTGGTGCGAAAGTACATTAAAATACTTTTTTTATCTGATTCACGTTATCATCCAACTGGAAGATCTTTTATGAACAAAAATAGTATCCCAACGCAGTATTAACAAATTTTCACAACACTGTACCCGAATGAAAGATTCTAGTGTGTTTCAACGCAGTCCCACTAAAATGTCAATCACTTCTACTTAACGTGTTTGCTTTGTTTTGAGGTTCTTTTCGATTTACTCAATACTTTTTGTTAGTAAAGGACCGAGATTACAACATATTTTAATTTTGTATAATAAAAATAATTATTTCACGTTTCAATAGTTCTAGTCACACAGTTTCTTATTGGGAAACCCTCTGTTCACCTATATCGTAGTAACCTAAACTTGAAAAGGAGACCTACAGATTAACGTGGAATGAGAACCACGGAGCGTCCTAGAATCTTCGCATTAACAGATAAAACCTTGCCAGAGGTAAAAGTCAATTTTAAGGCCCGCAAAAATTAAGTTGATACCGGGATTTGACCGGATGTCTTCAGTACCCAAATCGCACGTAGTAAACATTTGAGTCAGTAGACCGAATGTAGGGGTAATGAAAAATAAGTTTCAAAACATGATAAAATGAATATAGTATTTTCTATACCATCTATTTTTGCTATCCAAAACACGAATCTACTTTAGCTATGTGTTTGAATATATATTTTTCGGTACTTCTTGATTAGTCTGGTGACTGAGATGTTTACGGCGGTGTGATTCGGGTGTGGGAGTTCCCCGTTACAAATGCGGATCTCGGCTGCAATTTTTGTGGGTCTTAAAATTTTATCTTCAACTTTGGCAAAGCTTTGATTTTTTTAAATTGTGAAGATGCTACATTCTTCCTACATTTTACTCTACATTTTACGAACATCTGATGACATGGAAAAGACGTTTATGAAAAAAAGGACACTTTTTTTTAGGCGAAACAATAACATAAAACAACATTTGGTCGCAAGGGAAGGGAATTTTCCGGACTCTCTCTATTCCTTTCTCCACATCCAGCAGGTCGACACTGGTCCTCAGCGTCAAAATAAACCAATCCAATGCGGCCGGGTGTCGGCCGAGTGTCGGATGACACGCCGTGTCCTTTGGACAAACTTCTATAGAGTGAACGCCAAAAGTGTCGGTGTGGAACAGTATCAGGCAAGTCAGGCCCACCCGATTTTCAGAGGAGTTAAAATTAATCTAAAACCATTTTCGATCACCGATGAGAAACACGTGCCTAAAATCTTACCATACTGACTATTGAATATGAAGTAACTGAAATTGTTAATTTTAAAGATTTGATTTACAAGTTTGCAGCTGTTAAAGCTAGAAAGAGTAGATTGTGAAAGCAATTCTTATTGTTGTTTATTTGTGTATCTTTTAAATGTTGTCAATATTACAATTTTTTAACAAACTATTATTTTTGAATAACAAGAAATGTTTATTTAATTATGTTTTATTAATATTATGTTTTACACTTACATGATATTATATTTTACACAACGTTGAATTTAAGTTTTCAAGGGCTGACACCATCGATATCCGCCCCGGGTGTCACCTAATCTAACTACGCCACTGTAAACAAGTGTTGGAAGTCTAATTTAAGCGGGTCAAGTTTACATCGCGATACAATGAATATGGTATTCTGCATGCTTTAGTCCAGCCTCAGTTTACACTGAAAGTGCACGATGAAATTAATTGTGATAATTTGTGCTGTTCGAACTATGAAACGTGATGAAGCAAACGTTATTGTACCCGAAATTTAGTTCGCCATACATTTTTATGTGTTTAGGTGTGTCTACGTAGTTCGATTTTTGTAGCGACAATATTAATGGAAATGTGGGTAGGTTGAAATGCAGCCTGTACCAGAAGGGAAAAACAAGTTGTAAGTAATTTCATAAGCACCATGTTGGTGATACAACGTGTATCGCGTATCGCAATATATACTACTCCCATTTTAGCTTCTGACTTTTGGAGACAGAATATCTCGAGAACCTAAACGAGATATCGAAATTTTTTTACTGTTTACTTTCAATTTATCTCGTCGTGTTACATAAGAATCTATTATAAAATTTGACTTTGGTGATAGTTTTCTTCTGAAGTTCAACCTAAAACACCTCACTTTTGAGACAGTATATCTCGAGAAGTAAGCGAGATTTCGAAAATTTTATTCTTATTTTCGATTTGTCTCGTCGTGTTACATAAGAATCTAACACCAAATTTGATCTTAGGGAACTGTTTCTTCCGAATTTCAACCCAAAACACCTCACTTTGAGACAGTATATCTCGAGAACGAAGCAGGTTATCAAAAAAATTTATTCTTCATTTTTGGTCTGTCTCGTCGAGTTACATAATAATCCATCATCGAATTGCGATGCCACGGTTGTCGTATGATTCCAGCCAGCCAGCCATCATCTGTCTTGGCCTAAGCAATGTAGTTGTTAAGTTTCCAAGACCTTAATGTCCTCTGACTTCTGTCTGTCTAGGGTTTTGCGAAATGGCTGTCTTAGTCAAGTCATGTCTTTTGTTACTGTTCGTCTGTGTTTTTTTTTTTTTTTTTTTAGTATCTGTAGTTTCTCGTCAGCGTTAGTTTTGGTCTGTTGTAGTTATCGTCATATGGTGTATCTTGTCCTAGGTTTTGTATTAATTGGTGGGACGAAGCTTGAGATTGTTGTAAAATTTTTCGGATTTGTCTTTAATATAGTCTGTCATTTTTTTGTATGCCTAAGTCATGGTGTATTTTGTGCGTTTGTCATGTACCGGGGGGCGTTCTGTTATGAGTCTTAGATATTTATTCTGGATTGTTTGTATTTTTTTTAAGTTGCCAGTCTGTTGCCATGCTGTAAACTTCCGAACCATAGAGTAGCGCTGGCCGTATTACTGCCTTATAAATTTGCAATTTGTCTTTCTGTTGAGACCGTTTCCTTTGAGGAGGGGGTAGAGTTTGGTGAGCCTAGCTGTGGCGGTATTGCACAAGTTTTTGATGTGTTTGCTCCAAGTAAGTTTTTTATCCATTTTGATTCCTAAATAAGTGACTGCGTCTCGCCATGGGAGGTTTGTCGGGAAGTGATCTTTTTGTGGTGAACATGATCGCTTGGGATTTATCAGCGTTGATTTTGATCTTCCATTTGTTGCACCAGCGTGTTATAAGCTCTAGGTGTTGTGTGAGCTTCCGTGCTATGAATTTTTGGCTGCGGCAGGATCGGTTAGACCATCGTGTCATCAGCATAGAGGCCTAATTCTCCGCCTGGTTGGTGGGGAATGTCATTAGTATATATTGTGTATAATATCGGAGCTATGACCGAACCTTGGGGTACGCCTGGCTTCAATTGATTTGAACTGGCTTGCAGCTCCTTCCACCACGACATAGAACTTCCTGCCCCGGAGGTAACTGTTGATCATTTTTAGTAGATGACCAGGACAGCCATATGCATGTAGTTTAAATATGAGCCCGTCATGCCAAACCATATCAAAAGCTTTTTCAATGTCTAGCATCACAGCGCCTGTATGGTGCCTGATGGAGCGCGCCCTGCAGATCTTTTCAACCAGCCGGACAGCTTGGTGGGTGGTGCTGTGCTGTGCACGGAAGCCAAACTGTTCAGGGATGATGGTGCTATTGTCTTTAAGAAATTTTTGGAGAGAAGTGTTTATGAGGATCTCAAGGATTTTATCAAGGATGTTAGTAATGATATAGGTCGGTGGTTCTGAGGAAAGAGTTGGTTTTTGTTGGGCTTAGGGAAGAGTGATGATTTTTGCTATTTTCCAGGTGGCTGGGGAAGTATGAAAGCTTGAGGCAGGAGTTGTATATATGGGTAAGCAGGTCTATAGCGGATTGTGGTAGGTTTTGAGATGAGTGGCTCTGATGCCATCAGGACCGGGAGATTTTTTGTTACCAAGTGCCCGAATGATTGAGGTCACTGTGGCCGGCTCCACAGGACGGAAAGAGTTGCGTGATCTTTGCCTCAGAATGCGAGGTACTTCTCTAATCACTCTTTCCTCGTGGATATCGCTATCCTCGTCATCGATGACATGTTCTTGGAACTGAAGTTCCAAAGTGTCGGCCATGGCCTCCGCCTTCTCCCGCGCTGTGTATACAATGCCATTCGGCCCGTGTAGAGGCTTTGACGGCTGGGGCTGTTCTTTTCGTGATTTAATTAATCTCCAGAATAGGTCCGGGTTTTGTTCTGCCCGTTGGAGAGTGTGGGTCCAGCACTCAGAACGGTGTTCCGTAGGTGCCATCTAACTTCGTGTGCGAGTCTGTTTGTAATCCTACGATCTTGAGGTCCCGGTACTTTTGCCATCGTTTGCGATGGTGATTTTTCAGCTTACTTAGGTCCAAAATGTGTGGTGGAAGGTCATGATTTCCTGTGTCATGAGTGATCTTTATGGTCGCTTTCTTCGCACATTCCGTGACTACAGCGACAAAGTGATCTATCTGTGCGTCAATTTGTTGCTTAGTGTTCAAGATTGGCTGTTCTGTTATGTGACTGTTTACTAGTTCTTTATATTTTTGCCAGTTGGTGTTTAGAGAGAATTTTTTACTCTCAGGTGGGCGTACGGCTGTATCAATACATAATACCACAGGGTTGTGGTCGGAATCGAGGTCGTTGTGTACAGTGGATGCAACAGACCAGGTGATGTTCTTGAGCAAAAATATGTCCAAGATATCAGGCCTGAGTCTGGAGTCCCTGCGAAAGTGCGAGGGTTCGTCAGGCGCCACTACAGTCACCTGGGGGTTTTTGCTGACAAAATCAAAGAGGGTACGGCCGCTGCTGTTTAGAGCGTTGCATCCCCAAACCGGAGATTTGGCGTTGAAGTCGCCCCCCAGGATTATTCTGTCGGCTGTGGTCAGTGCCACCAGGTCGGCCTCCGGCATTTTATATCTGGGAGGGTGGTACACTGCTATGAATCTAATTGCCTGCCCATTTAGTCCGACCTCAACAGCCGTAGCTTCAACACGTTCGAGCGCAGGAGAATCAATTGATCTATGTGCGAGGCGATTTTTATGAGGATTGCTGTTTCCTCCCCCAGGCTGATTTTGTCTGTCCGATCGATACATAGCATAGTTTCTGACTTGAAATCTCTGCCCCTCGCGCAGGTGTGTTTCGGTGAGTAATGCTATGTCTATCCCATGTTCGTCTAGAAATCTTTCTAAAGTGTGCTTCTGCCCTAGAATGCCGTCGGCATTCCATGTCATGATGTTTAATGATTTGAATTTATTTTGGGCCATTGATGATGTTAGTAAAAGCCTTAACAATGACCATTAATTTGGCATCTGTGGTGGGAGCATTTTTGAAATCTTGGATGGTAGTGATGAATGTTTGAAATAGTCCTTTGCAGAAATCAATGATTTCTCTGCCCTTAAGGTTTTTGTACCTATTCTCCGTGTTTCTACGGCCGACCAATATGGCAACCACCCCACCCCACTTCTCTCTACCCGGTTTCACTCCAGTGCGTCGTGAAGGTCCCTTGCGTCGTTTCCATATATTCCTTCCTCCATGCAAATAACTTACTTTGAATTCAGTCAGCTAACACTCTAGTTACGCCTCTTCATTATTCCTTTAATCTTCCTTTTTATTCAATATTTCATTTTCGTTGATTTCCCCTACCATCGTTTCTCAATTTCGTCTATTCATCCTATTAGCCTTTGTTTCTACATTTCTTTATCTTCATTTATTACCTTTTATTCTTCATTATTCTTCATCACTACTAAATAACGCCTTTCCTTCATATTTACTGCTACTATCTGGCTTATTATTATTATCTTCTTTCTTTTTTTTCATCAACATTTCTAACAAATTTTATTTTGATGTAAAGGTTCTTGTTGTTATAGTTTGTTTCCTTCCTTTTACCTAGACATCCTTTTTGCTATTCTTTATTTTCTCTTGATTTCAAATATTTCTGTTATTTAAATTTTCACTTAGTATCTCCTTTTATACAACACAACTTCTTTTCTTACGTTTCACCACATTTTTCCCTTTGGGGTTCAAATTCAAGCCTCTTTTCTTTCTCCTTTTCCATCTTTCTTGCTTAGAAGATTGAATGTCGAAACTCAGTATTAGGATAATTGTGCCCCCATTGCGACAAAATCATCAGTCATAATTCTGCTTTCAGTTATACCATACTGCTTCTTTGATCCTTTCACTCCCCTTGCTTGATCTTCTTCTTCTCTTCCTTCTTTCTGTATAGAGATTTTCGCTATTGTCATGATCATTTCTGTTTTCCATTTACACATATAATCTTTGAATTCTTGGTTCTTCTCGTTAAAGTTAGCTAAGTCTTCATCGCTCTTTCTCCATGCAGGGCAAACCAGTGACACCCGGGGAGGATATCGATGGTGTCACCCCTTGAAAACTTAAATTCAACGTTAAGTAAAATACAGTAATTTGTAAGTGTAATATATGATATTAATTAAACGTAATTAAATACACATTGATTGTAATTAAAAATAATTGGTTGTTTAAAATAATAATAATATTAACAACATTTAAAAGATGCACAAATAAACTAAAAATAATTGCTTTCACAATCTCCTCTTCCTAGCTTTAATAGCTGCAAACTCGTAAATCACATCTTCAAAATTAACAATTTGAGTTTCTTCATGTTCATTAGTCAATATGGCAAGATTTTAGCCATTTGTTGCTCATTGGTGATCGAAAGTGGTTTTAGATTAATTTTGTGGTTTTAGATTAATTTTAACTCCTCTGAAGATCGGGCCTCACTCGCTCAATACTGTTCCGCAACGACACATTTCATACTGTTGGCGCTCACTCGATCGAAGTTAGTCCAAAGGACATGGCGTGTCGGCCGACACCCAGCCGTAGTGGATTGGTTTATGTTTTGACGGTGCAGACCAATGTCGTCCTGCTGGATGTAGAGAAGCGGATATATAGAGTTCGGAAAATTCCCTTCCCTTACGATCAAATGTTGATTTCATGTTATTGTATGCTTTAATAAAGTGTCTTTTTTCCATGTTCATCAGATGTTCGTAAAATATATGAAGAATCTAAACATCTTCGCAATAAAGAAATCAAAGCTTTGCCAAAGTTGAAGATCAATTTTAAGAGCCATGAAAATTGCAGCCTAGATCCGAATTTGTAACGGGGACCTCCCAGACCCGAATCACACGCCGTAACCATATCAGTCACCAGACTAATATAGAAGTACTCAAAAATAAATATTCAAACACATAAAAGTAGATTCGTGTTTTTGGATATCAAAAATAGATTATATAGAAATAGAGTATGTTCATTTTATTACGTTTGAAAATAATTTTTCAATACACCCTCATTCGGTCTGATGACCTCAAATGGTTACTGCGGGCGATTTGGGTATTGACGGCCCCGGCATCAACTGTAATTTTTGCCGGCCTTATTGACTTTTCCCTCGGGCAAAGCTTTTATCTGTTAATGCGAAGATTATAGGACGCTCCGTGGTTCGAATTTCACGTTAATCTGTAGGTCTCCTTTTCAAGTTAGATGACTAAGATATAAGTGAACAGAGAGTTAACAAAAAATATTTTTAGTAAACCGCAAAAAAAAAAAAAAAAAAAAAATTGCGTAAAGTGCGAAGCAGTTGACATTTCATTGTGACTGCATTGAAATATGCTAGAATATTTCATTCCGGTACCCTGTGGTGATGATTTATTAATACTGCGTTGGGATACTATTTTTGTTCATAAATGATCAACCAGTTAGGTGATAACGTGAATCAGATAGAAAAGTATTTTAATGTACTTTCGCACGAAAAACTGAGCAAAATAAAGTACAGTATTGTATAATAAAGTAGGGTGATAAACCTACCTGTCATCCACAACACTGATTCCCTGAAACTGTCACTTGAAAACGTTAAATGAGACTAAATACCAGGTAGGGACATGGGCGAGCAATGGAAAAGTGTGGACGCGATGAGGGGGTGAGCAGTCAGTCGGCTGACTGTCGTTGCGGTGAATGTACAGACTAGTATTGGTAAAGTGCAGCTCGACCTTGTAACGTCCCTTGGTGACGGGAAATTTATGCGTCTGAATTCCACGTTTCTTTGGCATCGGCGAGAGCCAGGTGACTCATACCTACACTGAAAGACCGAACGATTTATGGCAGGCCGTAAAGTTAAAAGCTTTACGCATTCAATGAAATTCAAAGGACAGTATAGGACCTGTGCCGAAAGAAGGATTCCTGGGACAGTAGAAAGTTGAAACTAGAGAAACGGTCGGAGAAAAAAAGTCAGGTTTCGGAACACCTCTGTTGGGAACCAGCGAATCAAACAGTGTGTTACGAACTTTTAGAAACCATAAGTTTTTTATGTTGCATGAGGAGCGCCAATGGAGATCGAGGACGACCGGCCAAACGCTGCGACTCGCTGAAATTTTCCGCATCTGCTAAAACTCCGGAGCCTGCAAGTTTTCAACGGGGCGAACAAGCGGGAGAGAAGACATTCTGTTTCTGGCCAGCAAACAATCCACAGCGCAGCACCCCGGGAGATCGCCGGAGATGTCACTACCTGCGGGGAGCTGCCTCGACAAGCGGACGACACCAATGACCTTGCGCCCAGCTGATCAACAGGGTCCGTCTGCCTTATCCGCACCTCATCTGCTACGGTAAAGAACTCCGGCGATGTATAGACACTCTTGCGTCATTCAACCCTAGGCAACGCTCTGAGATTTGAATCATGCTCTAAATTGTTCAAAAGAAACTTTTAATATTCAGTTCTGTTCAATAAATCAATCAATTTTATATTCAAAGAAAATAATAGGTGTTGTAAACCCTTCTTTCAATAACTTCCTTTCCAATGTATCAATATATCATTTAAATAGATGAAGATTTGTGTTTTTTTAATGGTAATTTAAAAAGTACAATTGCTTTGAGTAAAAGTATTTCAGAATTGGAATGTCGCTTCTCTCGGATAGAGAACACTTCCATTCTTGGCGCCTACCCGGGATTAATTTTGCAAATAACTTATTAATTAATGCATCTCATTATTTTATTCCAATTTTAATAACGTCTTAAAAACCAGACGCTACAACCTTTACGCCTAGCAACTGATACACAACCTGGCGCAAATTAAAATTCCAACCCCCAGAAGGTGTTGAAATAAATGAATGAAATTTGGACCCAAGTATCCCCACATGAAAAGTATTAAATTATTAAAAATTTAAAGTTTTGTATGTAATAGTATAAGAATTACTGGGCTACTTATTGTATAAATTGCTATTTTTTTTTTTTTTAAAGCGTATAAGTGGCGAACAGTGTGGTGCAACATGACGTCTTGTTGTCCACAAGTTCTTGTTGGCCAAGTATGCCAAGACGAAGAGTGATAACCGTCTACACCCAAATGTCTAACTGTGAAAGAGGTCGGAGAACTGGCATGTTTCAAAAGTGTGATTCATATCGAGAAACCTCCAGAACGATTAGCTGTAGTGCAATGGCAGTATACATACTTGTTACACAGTGATAATCGACATGTTCGCAGTCGTAGCAGAGAAACGGCTTACCTACTATGATTTCAGAACGTCACACTTGCAGCCACTGGTGTCATGTTTTGGCGGCAATCAGTTTCAACAGCATGACTGAGTTGGCTGTTGTTGAAGGCCCAATGACAGCTCACCACTATGTGGACGTGATGTTGCATCTTATTGTGGTACTCTACACGTTCACGATCCAAATCGCATCTTCCAAGATAATTCCCGTCCTCATACTGTGGCCATTACAACACAAGCCTTGCTAGGGTTTACGATCACAATTTTGACAGCACGGTGCCCAGATTTGTCCCCTATAGAGCATGTCTGGGCTGCCAGGAGTAGCCACATTAGATCACATGGTCACCCAGCACAAAATGTGCAACAACTGACTGCAAAAGACATGCAGGCATAGAGACATACCCCAAGAAGACATCAGAACTCTTATCGATTCAATGCCGGCAAGGATCCAGGAATGTATTGGTGCTCAAGGTGGTTGAATTTCTCACTGACAACTCGGGGGCTTAGAGTCATAACAGCGTTTCTACAAAATTGGCCATTTTGACATATTTACACCACTATCATTGTTGGACATCCAATCTATTCAATGGAAAAACACTGGAATTCCTATCTTTAACCATTCCGGAGATAATGTGTAGCGTATCTACAATTACTCTTTATTGTTTATTGTGAAAATGACGTATTACCTTTTACGTCATTTCGCCTCACTTTGCAGTACTGTATTGTTCAGTGACAAAAGAGCGTATCTCCAGATACGCCCTAAATATCAGCCATCTGAAAATGATAGAGATGACAGTGATGGTATGTACAATTTATGCTTCAGAAATTCAATTTGAAATAAAGGAAATACCATTTTAAAAATTAAGATATGAGTGCTTTTACCTTAATATACACGTCATTAATTATAACAGTATTTATTAATTCAATACAATTTTCGACTCTTCATGACATTCCCTTGGTAAATTATTGTTTATTTTTTTCAGATCACCCTCTATCATTTTTTTTAGAAATCTTTAAATATTCCACCTCAGCCAAATATTGAAGCACAAACAATCGATATAGACAATCAAAATGTTTTCTTACAAGAAAGAACCAATCAGTTTGGATTTTTAGGTGATGGTGGATCTAAAACTGGCAATAATAGTACAGACCTTCTCGTAAGTTAAAACATTGAAGTAGAGAATGGGATAAAAGTAAAACGCAGACGAGTAGCTCAGCCTGAGGAAAGTAAGAAAATCGATAGGAAAATTAAATGGCAGTCTGGGGAACCGTATTATTCTTGCAAAGGCAAATATGTCCCTGGGTGGTCAGTTAAATCAAAAGATTGTTCAAAGTGCTCGAGAAAGTGCAGCTTTAATTTTACCGAGGCTGACAAATTAAAATGCACCAACAATATTGGAATCTAGGTGATATAAACAGGCAGCGTTTGTACGTCAGTTCTCTTTTAGAAAAGATAGATAAGCAAAGTACTAAGACTTCTGAGGGCTTTTCCAGGAGAAAATTTACAAATAAATACTTTCTAACCAAAGATAATGTAAAGTTTCTGGTTTGCCAATCATTCTTTCCTAATACATCTGATTTGACTGAATCGTTCATACGTCAGGTTCTGTTAATAAGGAATGAGCCCATCATCATTTCCAAAGATGAAAAGAGGAAGTCACAAACCAGCTATAGCTAAATCATATTCTGCGGAAGAAATAATTAGATCTAACACTAAAAAGCTTTCAAAAACTCCCTTCACATTATGCTAGGAAAGATTCGGGAAAAGAGTACTTGCCACATGACTCAAATCTTCGAAAAAATGTACGAAATTTGTGTAGATACTCGCAAAAACGATAACGTAAACCCTGAAAAACAATCTTATTATCGACTAATATTTAAGACAGAATTTAATCTATCTTTCCATATACCTAAAAATGATTTGTGTGATACGTGCTACAGATTCTCTCACATGAATGTCAGAGAGAAAGAAATTCACTGTTTAGAACAGGATGCTCACATATCTCGTGTTTAGCAAGAGCTCTGAAAGACCACATCAAGATGGAAGCTGCAACAGGGAAAAGTCATTTAGCTGAATTTGATCTACTGTCCAAAGAAAAAATGCTAAAGCTTTGTTTTATCACTGAAGACTTGTTGTCTACAACCTAACCATATACAATACAACTTCAAGAGAAGGTGCATGTTACATGGGGAGTGAAAGGACGGCCAAACGTGGATCTGCAGAAATTTCTTCATGCTTATTCAATTTTTTAGAACAAAATGCAGATGGGAAAGATTGGAATTCTGATACGTTTGAAGGGTAAAATAGAAATGCAAACGTGTCTGCTATATTCCTGTATACTGTTAAGCACCTTGTTATCCCTGTTATAAATCACATGTTTTTCGAGCCAAGTCACTCGCAAATGGAGTGTGACTCTGTTCATGCCTCGATAGAGAAAAAAACAAAACTGTTGGATATATTTGATCCATCAGGATGGTTCACTGCCGTGACAATGACGAATAAAAAATATCATGTCATTGAAGTTCAGTAGAATGATGTATTAAATTTCCCAGTACTGAGACGCTTCGTGATAAAAAACAGAAAAGTTGATAGTGACGGAAATAATGTCAACTGGTTCAAGATTTTTTTTTATGGCATTGAAAGCAGGCTGAGTGTATTTACTTTAAATACAATCATACTACATAAAAATTTCTGAATTTCAGAACTAAAACAAGGCTGCAAGAATCTTTCGCGCTTAACGTATTCCTCTCCAATTCCAATACAGAAAGATAAGCTCAAGGACCTCCAAGATCTATGCAATATGGGAATCATACCCGAGCAGTATTGCCTCTTTTACAAGTCATTAATAGTAAGTAAGCCTACTGCAGCTGACGAAGCCTGAACAGAAACGAGTGCTGATGACGATAGTGACTAAAGTGTAATAATATATATAATTAAGGTTTTTTCAACTCTCTCATTAAAAATTTTATAAATAAGTGTGCTGGGATTGCCATTTTATTATTGCAATTATCGTTTTGCAGTGTTTAAAGACGAAAGACAGCCTAATTATGTCCCATGTAACTTGCGAAGCACTGTAAAATACTTTAAAATGTCTAAAACAAATTGTTTAGCAGTATTAATCGAAATTAAAACAAAATAAATTACAACTCTATAGGACGTAACTACCCAGACCACCAAGATGTTTAAAGTCAAAGCAACGTATCTGCGACACTGTTCACTTTTTTGATCTGCAATACCTATTGTTACAGACTACAAATTGTCGGATTTATGTGAATACATTCTAAGACCATGAGGTATCACAGCTACAAGCGGCTAAAACTTAGATGTTAACAATGGTAGTGTATCAACAGTTGTAAAACTTCTTTTGCTTTTTTCTCAAAACACATATTTTATAGATAAGTCGTTATGACTCTAAGTCCCCGAACTGTATCTAAAGGTAATAAACCACTGATTCATTTCCATTTGCTATCATTTTTCTGGGTATGACCCTGGATATATCTTCAAAGTTTCCTAAAATTCTAACATTCCTGTATGCGCGTTGAGTTTTTAATTTTCTCCGGTATAACTATAGGGCGACCTCAAGATTCCGCTATAAATTTTAAAAAAGTCGAAAGCTACCCAATTATTTGTTACTTAAACGTTAACACAAGCTTTTTTTTAAATGCCTTCGCAACCTTGGTATTTGCAGGACCAAGGGATATCGAGAGGAAAGTTAACAGAAGTGGCTTGGTTCAAGTAGAAGCAATTTCAGACCTAGATGGGGTCACATCGGTGAAAACCCAGGATCCAGGTCCCACATGTCGTGAGACTCTGGGGGATACTATATAGTCAGAGAAGTAACAATACATTAAATTGCCTCATAAAAATAGAAGAATGAAATATAAATACAACGTAATTAAAAAAAAACAACGGTTCAGGTAATATAATAACATTCCTTTGCGATATCACCCGTCTTTACATGAAGTACTTAACAATTGAAGTATTTTGCTACCCGCCTAAAGCTACATACTCCTAAATATAACATTGTATGTATCGAAGACCATCTCCACGTGTAAATTTTAGATTTTTAGTGCCGCTGTGTAGCGTACAAATAAAAATGGAAACGGTTCCAATGTTCGTTCAGTTTATGATTAAAGCTGAATTTTTGTTGAGGAACAGAAGTTCTACATCCCTGTCGATTTAAGGAACCCGCAAGAATTTAGGTACCTGTATTCGGCAGAGAGATTACCCAAAATAGAAATTTTCTTCTTCTCTAAATTTATTATGAAAAATTCTGAGAGTATCATACGCTTAATTATTTAATCGCGATCATATTTGCATGTTCTCGGTCAGTAGAAAACAAAAGAAACTTACATGAACCTAGAATTTAAATGCTTACTAATGTTACGATTTCGCTAGAAAGATACGCGGTTCCAACTGTTTTAAACACATGCTCTACAAAAATTGATTACCAACGGCGGACGATACCCTCAACGATCACTTGGACCCGTTCGAATTGACTTGAAACCTGACAGTATTGCTAGTTTAATGCACAGTTTTATGAATCATCTTGTTTTTATAAATTCCAACATGATGCGATTTTATGACGAATAGAGGTGCACTGTCGACAATACATAGTGTAAATCGAATAACGCGAAATATACTAAATTTTATCTGACACGAATCTGTAAGATGATAAATTAATAGAAAATAATTTAAGGTACATGTGAATCTTAGCATGAAAGCTAATGGAATTATAAATAGGCAAAACATTAAGAAAAAAAATGAATTTCATGCCACGCTTAAAATGTCTGAGTTTAAATGATGACATAACACTGGAAGTGGAAGCCTAGACTACACGTATTCCGACATCAGAATTCGTATGATGCACCCTCCGTCACCCACTTTTAGTGAATCGCGGAGTAATAATAATAATAATACGCTAGTTAGCTTCCTTCATTTTCAAAGGAAAATATAACATTTTTCTTTAAATAATTTTGAGGATTTACAATTTAACTACCACGATTTTAGCAATTTTAGATATATACCCTTTAATTTTAAAACTTCCTTACTTTATTCAAGAAAACTTACATTATATACACCGCAGCTACTAACAAACCAAACAACAGTGACGGACGGCAAGTACAACGATTTCCTGCGATTGTTGGAGCTACAGAGCTAGGATGCTTTCTTTGTTTAAGCGCGCGATGTTGCCAGTAATTATACTCTATTGTAATGAAAGAGCCACCTGGATCACTTTTGAAAAAACGCTACATCAACTTACAAACAAATATTCAAAACAATAAAAGTAGAAGCGTTTTGACACCAAAGGATAAAAACAATATTTTTTTTTTTTGTAGCACATTAATTTCGAAATGCGGGTGTCACCCCCATACGGGTGACACCCGGGGCGGACCGACCCCCCCCCCCCCCCCCAGGTACGCCACTGCGCACACGTTTCACGTGGCGCGACGTCTGAGGTGGGCGAGTGTGGCTGGAGGTGGAGGGGCAGTGCAGTCGCCTCACCAGCTGCCGCAGCTCACTCGCTGGCCGGCAGCCATGGCGACCACTCTGATACCTGTTAGCATTTTGCTGCTGTTTGTGTGCGGCGCGACCACCCAGAGGATCGACTTCGGAAGATGTCCTGTACACCGTGGCATGGCAGACTTCGAGGTCAAGAAGGTGAGTCAGTAGCAAGTTCTCAATGCAAAGTAGTTATCAACCACGAGCAGCAGGATATGCGATTATCACACCAACAATTGCAGATTTCTTCTATGTCTTTTTTGGAGACTTCAGTAGCTCTATTATGATTTTTAAGGGAAAAATTTAGATAAACTCATCGTTTTTCTGAAAAGCATTAAGTCCGGTGACTGAGTGGTAATGTTTGGGCATGACATTCGGGAAGAAGCAGGTTCAAATTTCCATCCGGCCATCCAGACTTCGGTTTTCCATAGTTTCCTGAAATCACTCCAGGCGAATGCCGGGATGATTCCTCTAAAGGCCAGGAGCGAATTCCTTCCCGTTTCTTGTCCTCCAGTATTTCCTCCTCTAACAATCTCTATGTCGACGAGGGGTAAATCTACAAGCGTTCAATACCCATATGCTTTACCTATACTCTACCCTAGCATTTCTTTTGTAACCGAAGGCTTCTAAAATATCAGAAATAATTCTACGGACCACTAACTTATAGGGGCCTAAATTTTTACCCATGTGTAATTTGATTCCAACCTTACAAACTGTACCGCGGACCCTTACCTACACCTTACAATAGATCCCTCATAAAATGATAATTAAATTAATGCCGCTCTCTCTGAAGACTGCTGGCAACGTATTTAGTGAATAGACCATTACAGGAAAAATGCAGTAATATCTTCATATCCTGGACATTCCAGAATTTGCTGATGGTTGAATTATTCATGACTTTTAGAAAGTTTGGCTTATAACTTATAGGGGGTCTACTCACTTATTGCCGAAACTGCATATTGTAGACGACAAATTTTTGAATTTTTGAATGTGTATGCACGTATCAAGCAAAACCAAATAATTTCGAGGAAACTGTATTTAATGACACTTTATGTCATGATAGTGACAGCTTAAATTTTGTTCGATGTGACATCGACATATTAGTAAGATTTAAGAAAAAAAGATTTCTAATTTAATTTGTCCGTAATCGAATCAATCCATTTCATAGTAGCCATTTCCACGCTTCCCGGTGATCGCTACTTCCCCGTACTAAATGCTCTGGAAAGTATTCATTCCAATTCATCCATTTAATATTATCTGGGGAAAGCCTTCTAGCAGTCGAAATGTTATCAATATGTTTAAATCGTACAAAGTATAACAGATCAACTTTGACATTCAGTTAGGCAATTTATATTATAGTTTATTGTTACTCTGCTTTTTCCTATCCGTCCAACTCTTCTTTAATTGTTTGTCTCTGAATTAACAGCACAAGTCTCAAATTCCACGTGGACAGCTAATTCATTATGCTCGTCTTCAATGTTTACTCATTTTATATTCCAGCAGAGCTGTCTTGCATTTCAAAATGTCATATAAAAGTGGTGGTGGTTTGAATTTACGTTGATATCAGGGTATCATAGTTCAATACATACAAATAAAGCAATCTGTTCGAGTACACGCCAGGCAGCACCACTTAAAATGCTTGTAGAGAATCCATCTGAATAATACCGAAGTGTAGCTGTGGTCATCAGACAGATATCTAGAAACAAATGTGCGCTCATATCATATTAAAACATTGTATGCCATAGAAATTCAAAAGGAGAGGAGGAAATTTCAGAAAACTCCAACACCGATCGCAATAATTTCACATTTACTGAAACAGGCTCATCATAATATCGTCTAGGCTCTAAGCCATCCAAAACAAGTTTTTGCATCACTTTTATTTCAGAATTCAGTTTCATAGCTCTTATGAAGTGTAAAAACCATACATCAAACCTTGGAAAAACCTATAGGTTATGGAAGGATTCAACTCCTCGTGTTCCAATTGAATTGTAATTTGTGATCGTGGGTGCTGCATCTGTTTTAGCACAAACTTTTTTTTTTTCGCGTAGTTTTCACTGGATTTGAGTGAAGATATAACTCGGTGAAGAATTTTTGATCACCAAAGATGTGATCTCACGACGATAGAGGTCGGACAGGTAATACTTAAAGGATATTACGCTACACAACAAATTCATGATTAAAGTGAAGAATGTGTGATAAAATCTGAGGTAAACTTTCCGCCCAATTTATTCTACGGTTTGTAATTACTGGTGTCATTACTGGTGTAATTATTATTTATTTATTAATTTAATGTTTATACATTAGGCAGCAGTTAATCCAATTTTGCTTGTACATTTGTAATTTTATCTTTGTGTATTGCGGTAATAATAAAAGATATTATTGAACATTTTTACATTTACACAATTTTCCGCTGATTGTGGTACTTTATTCCCTGCATGTTATACTTGTTAAGAAGTACAATCTTTGATCTCATCGACATTATTCTTTTCTAATTTTGGTATTATCTCAAGTGGACGTTTTCTGTTTGTATCAGGAATGTTTTGAAGTTTTTTTTTCTTTTGTCCTTACGCCTCGTCGACGTTGGGGTTATTAGAGGCGAGAAAGGACTTGGGACAAGGAGCTGGAAGGAATTCGGCCATAGCCTTTTGTGGGAACTATTCTGGCATTCGCCTGGAAATATTTCGGAAAACCGTGGAAAACCAACACGATGTCGGACGGGGATTAGAACCTGCGTCCTTCCAATCCCAAAGGATACAGCTCTCCATCGGGCTACATTACAATTTGCGTTGAGGATCTTTCAGATTTCGATTTCATCTCCACTGTCTTTTCTTTGAGTTAGTGTTGTCACATCCAATCTTGGTAGCATTTCCTCACACTCTCTCAGTTCTCCCAGTAGTGTAGCGGAGCGTCGTTGCACTCGTTCAATACACTGAATATCCTTTTTGTTGTTAGGGTTCCAGATGCTTGCTTAAAAGTACCTAGTTTGGAAGATGAGAAGGCAAATCGAAGTTGCTAGGGGTTTTGTTGTTTTTCACCTTCTTCATCCGACTTGATCCTACTTTTTATCATAATACCATGGTCATTTTGTAATTTCGTCTGTTCAATACATGATGTTAAAAAGTATACCAGATATCATATAGGAAGATCTTGCATCTCTGAGATCTTTAGGTCATCTGCGTTGTTATCTTCCACTACAATTAGTTAATTTCATTTCTAGCACTTTAAACGATAGAGGATTGTAAACAGTTCCAGGGTGATATCGACAGGATATCTAGTTGGGTTGGTAAACATGGGATGAAGATAAATGCAAAGAAGAGTCAGCTTATTAGATACACAAATAAAAAACAAAAGGTTAATTATCAATATAAGGTGGAGAAAGAATTGCTTGCTGAAGACTTGAAATGTAAATATCTTGGCATTACATTTGATTACAAGCTTAACTGGGCAGGACACATTGGACAGGTGATAGGAAAAGGTTTCAAAATTCTGCACTTGTTGGAGAGAGTGATGAGGGGATGTACGAGAGAAGTAAAGGAATTGGGTTACAAAACTTTGGCCAGACCATTGCTCGAATATAGTAGTGTAGTATGGGACCCTAATTTTGCTTATCAAATATAGGAGTTGGAGAGTATGCAAAAAGGGACTGCTAGATTTGTTTCTGGAAATTAGGGAGCGTGCATAAAACACGTAGCTACATTTTGGCCTCCTGGGAACCCCCCCCCCCCCCCCCACGTAGCCCTACGTGGCTTTTGCCTCTACCCTCCCTCCCTCCCATGTAGCACGTAGCGTTTTCCCCCCTTTTGATTCCAGAAGACATTTTGTGCTGTTTTCTCTTGTTAGACTATTGTAAATTACATACGGAGATAATTAACTGAGGGAAATAAATATTCACATGCTGTTGTTAGCTCTGTTCCGCATTTTAACTGTAAAAAATGTTATGAATGGAAAGCTGGCTCGGACCCCCCCTCCCCCCACGTAGCCCATCGTAGCCTTCCAGCCAACCCCTCCCCCCCCCTGGACCAAGCCACGTAGTTTGTGCACGGCCTCTTATCGCAGAATGCAATCAGTGACGGATATGATAAAGGAGCTGGAATGGGATTCATTGCAAGACTGGAGGAGGATGAGGAGGGTTATGGGAGTGTACAGGGCGTATACTGGCGATGAGGCATGGAAAGATATTGGATTATGTATGAAAAGTAGAGCATGGAAGGGAAAAGATGACCATGACCACCAGCTGGCACTAGATTTCATGCAAAGGGTGTGGGAAGATTATCTTTTTTACGTAAGGGTGTCAGGGATTGGAATGGGTTACCAAGAGAAATGATGAATAATTTACCAAAATTCGTTGAAAGAATTTAAAGATAAAATTTGTAAAGGGCAAATTTAGGGATAGGGGGAAGATGGGGGTTTAGGGAAATTGCCACTGGAGCCTGTGCTCCATTGCAATTAAATTAAATTAAAATCTGCTTAATTTACGTGTGCGTGAACAGTCCAGTCCTCGGAGTGTCTTTAAGATCCAACAACAATATCTGATTCCAAGAAATGGTAAGACTTGGCTGTTCGCAATGTTGCCTTAACTACGAAAAGTTGGGTCATTCGCGGAGAAAGCGTGGCGGGGCGTGTCTGTGAACAGAGCGTCGCAATATTGACGCAAGACCTGTCTGTAGTTACCAGTAACTCCCACGCACCCGGCAGTGACCTCAGTATTGCCAGCTGCACAAGAGGCGCCAGGCTCAAGTGTTAAACTTGTTTTTGGCGATGGAAACTACTCACTGAATCCCTGAATATGTACAGTGGGATAAAAGACTGTAGTGTCCAAACGTGACTAGAAAATATGGAAGTAGAATAGATAATTATTTATGCTACTTCCATCTGTTATCATTAACTGAACATGACACAATTTCCAGACCAAACCGCCAGCATATTTTTCACTTCTCAATAAATACCTTACACTTCATTTAAAGAAAAACGTAAACACAATCATTCATTCTTTCAACCAGTCCATTTATGAAACTTTGTGATAACTTTATCAGCAGTAGGGCCAATCATTTACTTTAACGTTTGTCATTTGTTTAATTAGAGGAGGGAACTTCATCAGGTAACGCTGGTTCTTCAGCAAATTTTCTAGTGAAAATGTTTCTTCGAAGATGTTGTCAACCTCCAACGGGATGGGAATGGGGAACGGCCATTGACTTTTGAAGGAAGCATCCCGGCATTCGCCTGGAGTGATTTGGGGAAACCATGGAAAACCAAAATCTGGGTACCCGAACGGGGATTCGAACAGGCTCGGTAGTTATAAACCTATTGTTAATATCATATGATGTAAACATTTGATTTCCTCAAGTCAGCTTGTTAATTTAAAATTTTTGTCTACTTTGAATTATTAAATTTATTTAGGATTATACTTCACTATATTTTTTATGATATAAGTGTTATGCTGTGTAATGCTATTAAATATGTTTCGTACACATACTTGTGGTTATACTGTGGTTGTGGAAATTTAATAGCTGTCATTGTTGTTTATTTTCCCGCCTTAAATTTTATAATATTTCCTGCTGCCACTTCCACAACTCACTTCGCTAAGTTATTGAAAACAAAATAAGTCTCAATTCGATATTATTCATCATTGCGATTCATTATTTTCCTGAATTGACAAATTGTTTGTATGCTGTTTATCCACTATTTTTAAATGTTTGTTCTGAATTAATCATGAGTTTTGAATGATTGGGATCTGAGTTCGTTAATGAACAATCTGAGGAGAACAATGAGATAGGGCGAGTATATTTCCCATTTAGGTAAGTCTCAAATTTTCACGGCGACGGCCACTGCTTGAATATCGACGAATGCCAGTATTTTTCCTGGAATATAGACAAGTCTCAGGGACCATCCAGTGACCAGTGCATGCCGCAGATCACATTACGTTCATCCAATTGACAAGCCGTGAACGTGGATTGAAATCACTCATGAGCGTGGTTAGTGAACGGATAACGTTCTGGCCTCGCATTCGGGAGGACGCCGGTTCGAATCCCCGTCCGGACATCCAGATTTGAGTTTTCCATGATTTTCCCAAATCACTCCAGGTGAATGCCGGGATGCTTTCTTTAAAAAGGCCATGGCCGAATTCCTTCCCGCTCCTTGTCCCCAGTCCCATCCCGCCTCTAATGACCTTAACCGTCGACGAGGCGTAAAGCCATAAAAAAAAAGAAACCAGTCAAACAAAATAGGCGACGGGCTCTGGAAAGTGACTGCTTTTTCCCTCATGTATTTCCTTCGATCTTTTGGTGGAAGAACGCACACTGCTCTGGACAACGTATTACACAGCTGAAAAATCATTATATCCGATATTAACATAACTATGACGATTAAAAATTTATTTATTATTCCACGTCCTTAGATCCCTGCTGAGGAAGGATCTCTGGTATATGGAGCACGTCATGGCTCATACATAAATGTACAAGGTTATCAATAATCATAGTGAAAAATTATTATATAATACAAAGATACACGAAAAAATAAATATTAATTTTATAACTGTAAAAGGCATGTTAGATACAAATAATTCATTTGTAAATATTGTTGAAGGGATTAAAAGGAATTTCCAGTAAAGTAATCATAAAGTTTTTGTTTTAATACATCTTTATTATCTACAAACTTTTTTTTAACACTTTTAGACTTTTATTAAGTTGATACATTCCTGAATACTTATCTCCTATTTGTATTAATGACAGCAATTTTTCTGTTTTGCACATGATATTTTTGTTTCTAGTATTTAAATTGTGCACCAGTGAATTTGATGTAAACAAACTAAAAAGTTCTATGAGAAAGCTCATGAGAGAATTTAAATACTGAGATGTCGATGTAAGAATATTACACTGGTTTTTTAAAAAGTTGTCTGCAATAAGTTCTTGGTTTTACCCTAAACAGCATCCTAATAGCTCTTTTCTGTGTTATGAATCTTTTTTACTTTGTGAACAATTTCCCCAATAAACTATGCCATATGATATGGCTGATTGAAAATAATAATACAGCACTTGTTTTGTTAATTCTAGATCTGTTGTTAAAGAAATTGTTCTTATTGCAAAGAAAGCATTACTTAACTTCTTCAGTACTAATATGATGTGTGATATGTTCTTGCCAACTGAGTTTCTCATCTGTTTGAATGGCAAGAAATTTTACACTTTTTGTTTCCCAGACCGCGTTATTTTTATAGTTTATATGTAACTCCTACTGCACAGATCTTTTTGTTCCTAACCTAATGTAATGCGTTTTAGCAAAGTTTAATTTTAATAAGTTGCCTTAAAAGAGTTTGCTAATTAATAAGCATTAAATTACAGATTCCATAATGAAGCATTTGTACCGATTTTGGAATAAAACAGGGAGACTTTTTCCATTCTGCTTTCCTTGTATGAATTAAACCATTTACCTGCGTTTACACAAATACTATAGCATTCAATTTTTTTTTCAAAATTAATTTATGATTAACACTGTCAAAGGCTTATGCAAGATCACAAATATTCCTACAAGGAACATTTTTTTAATTCAGTTCCTCTAATGTGTTTTTTAAAAATGGATTTTTGTGGATAACCATTTTAGGAATCCAAACTGTGAAGCAATGAAAATATTATAGTGTGTAACGTGTTTTATTAGTCTACGGTACAATTACATTACTTAAATAAATAAATAAATAAATGGGACGCTGTTCTTTATACGTTTTACTTCTCCTTTTCCAAGCAATGGTTTTACAAGTCCATCATATTTTAGTCTATTTCTAAATACATCTTGCATTAAGGATGCATTACAGATGTGGGCAAGAACACGAATGATATTATCAGAACACCTTTTCAGTAATGTACTTGAAATGTCATAATAGCTATAAGAATGTTTAGGTTTTAATTGCGTCATGAGTTTATTTGTTTCTGAGATTGTTACTGGAGCAACTTAATTACCATAAATCTATTTGGTAATGCAATTTGAAGATGCCGTAGGGCACTACCATGGAATTCTTTTTCTGTGTTTAATTTCTCTATAGCTGAAGTAATGTGTTCGTTAAATATTTTACAAAGTTCCCTCTACTTCGTTATGCAAAAATCAATTTGTTAAATTGTTAGGTCTTTTGCGTGATTTGCAAATTTTCTTGCTTCATATTTTATTATATTCCACATAATCTTAATTCTTTTTTGCTGGAATTTTCTATTTCCTTTTAACGTACATGTTATTGGCATTCCTGATTACATTTCTTAGTATTTTAGAATAAAGTTTACAGTGAGATTTCAAAGTATAGTTATTTGAGTCTCTTACTTTTATGTAGATCCTTGTTCGTTTCACTAAATATTCTAATACCCCTTGTAATCCAGCTTTTACCACGTCCATTGTTTGGCATTTTGACAACTTTCCTTTTTTACAAACATCCTTCAAAGAGTGTTAGAAATATAATTAGAAAGGAATAACATTATATAGTAACAATCTGTTAAGTGTACAGCTGTGATAAGCGTTTACTATTTAACTAGACGACCCGTGCGAAAATTTCGCGAATAAAATGCGATGAATAGTAAGGTTGAATATAATTTCACCAAGTTCAGTCATTACTCTTTATACTCCTACTTCATTTAACAATTTTGGTTAGAAATGCAGGGAGATAAATGGCTCGAAACACAAAAAATGTATTTTAGAAATATTGACATTTTTGCGCTTTATGGGTCGAATTACGAAAAATTCCTTTCTTAGAATATAATGTTACCACGGCGGAAACCTTAGTCTTTAATACGATATGTCATTTATCTATATCGATTAGATATCAAGGGAAATATAAGGCTCGTGACACAAAAATACGTTGTAGAACAATTTATACTTTTTCCCTTTAATAGTTGAATTCCAAACACTTCTTTCTTAAAATATGATGTCAGCAAAGGTGAGACATTATTCCTCACAATCGTATTTGATTTATCGATTTTGGATAGATATCAAGGGAGATAAGTGGCTCGAGACACAAAAAACGCATTTTAGAAAAATTGACATTTTTGCCTTTTAAGGGTCGAATTACGAAAAATTCCTTTCTTAAAATATAATGTTACCACGGCGCAGGCCATATTCTTTAATATGATACCTCATTTATCTGTATCGGTTAGATATTAAGGGAGATATATCGCTCGTGACACAAAAATGCGTCATAGAAAAATTTAATCCTTTTCCCATTAAGGGTAGAATTCCAAAAACATTCTTTCTTAAAATATGATGTCACAGAGCTGAGACAATACTCATAATCCTACCTCATTTATTCTTTTTGGTTAGATATCCTGGGAGATAAATGGCTCAAGACACAAAAAACCCATTTTAGAAAACTTGACATTTTTGTCCTTTAAGGGTCGAATTACGAAAAATTACTTTCTTAAAATATAATGTTACCACGACGGAGACCTTAATATTTAATATGATACCTCATTTATCTATATCAGTTAGATATTAAGGGAGACAAATGGCTCGTGACACAAAAACGAATTGCAAAAATATTGATACTTTTACCCTTTAAGGGTTGAATTCCGAAAAATTTCTGTCTTAATATATGACGTCACTATAGCGGATATCTTAATCTTTAAAATGATACTTCATTAAACGATCTCAGGTAGGTATCCAGGGAGATATTTGACTCATAACACAGAAAACAGCATTTCAGAAATATTGACGTTTTCGCCCTTTAAGGGCCGAATTCCGAAAACTTCATTTCTTAAAATATGATGTGACCAAAGGGAAGACCATAAGCTTTAAAATGACACCTCATTCATTGATTTCGGTGAAGTATGAAGGAAGATACAGGCTTGTGACAAAAAAATACCTTATAGAAATACGAGTAATATATATGATAAATCTATGAAATTTTGTATATTGTTTTCATTAATATATCTTTGTATACTCAGTTTGTTTTTATCTACATCACAGTGGTTCCGGACTTGATACAAAATAGCTGAGAATCATGATCAGAGATACGGTTTATTAATGAAAGTATAAAGTAAATTACTGTACTGAGAGATATTCATAAAAATTATCAATTGCAATCCCGCTATTATTTTGAATTCTTGTGTGGAAATATACAGTGGTCTTTAAGTTAAAAGACATCAGACTTCCATACCTAGTCTCTCACTGTTGTGATTGAGAAAGTAAACACAAATTCTACATAACGCTATTTGGTAGTAATTTATAAAATGTAGTGACAGTGACTCAAAATGTGATAAAAATGGACTAAAATTTCCAGAAGGTGCTATAACTATTAGCTGTTCTTTATCACATGCCAGTTTTGTAAAACAACATTCAACGTGTTATTGTATATAATATTTACTTACAACTTCTCTGCTATATTGAATATTATTTCTAAAAATATGGCAACTCCCCTTCTCCAAATTACGTCTACAATAATGAGAGATTAATTTATATTTAGAGATGGACAGTTGAGTTATTCCAGTGTCAGAAAAATTTTGTTCAGAGATTACATCTACATCGAAATTTCTGGAATTTTGTGTCTTCAATGTATAACTTCTTTTTCTTGACTTTACTAAATTTCCTCTTATATTTCGATGGAGAATAATGGTATGAAGACTTTGAATCAACGATTAGGTGTTTACTTTATCGGTGCATACTGTCATTTCAGTTAGAATTTCTATTTAGGATAAATTTTGATTAGCAGAGCGTTTAATTCCTTCATACATCATCATAAGCTTATTTTATTTCTCCTCTGAAAGTCCACGACATAACTCCACTTATAACTGGAAATCTTTTTCAGTCACCTGCCGTCCTCTGATCTCATCAGCAATAAGAAGCAAAAGCTTCGTTTCCCCTCTGAAATTCAGATGGAGATCATGGCGTTTAGATCAGTCTCAGCCAATTAAGACCACATCAGAGTAACCAATATACGAATTTGCAGGTTGCCAGAGAACCCTTTCAAACTATAGATTTGTATTCCCGATATAATACCACATCCTGGGTTTATCCTAACGCTCCAGTATACACAAAAATTACACGTTGTTCAGACGTGTGTTCCTGCAAATGTAAGCAATGTTTTCCTCAAATGAATAATTGAGGTCCTGTCCAAGACTGTTTCCTGATCCTTCCACAATTGGAATATGATCTTCCTTTGAGAAGTTTTTCCTTAAATTCGTCACATTTGCTACGACACTTCCAAGATTTGCACTGGTTTTGAAAATACTGCAATCTTCATAATCAGGTAGAGCTGTAAAAGTAACGATATACTCGTTACTGTGTAACGGGTTCGTCGCCTGACTCGAAGTACCGCATCGTTACTCGCAAATTCATTTCGTTACTTGCATGTTTCGTTACTCGTATTTGTCATAAAGATAGGAACACTTTCCAGCTCACGCAGTTAAATAATTTTGACAACGTACAGACTAATTTTGTAGTTTTTTTTGTTTGTTTAACATTAAAATTTACAGTGCATAATTAGTAAATAGAAAATTTGTGTGGATAATTTGAGGTAGTTAGTTTCATTGAGCGTTCATTAGTGAGGTTTATGAAATGTGTTTATTTTAAGATTTTATATCTTCTGTTTTATTTTATAATGTAATTTACAGTATAAAAGAGTTGTCTAGTAGTTTGTGATATACATCTCTGCACTTGATATGTTCTAAAATAATATTTAATTTAATTGCAATGGAGCGCACCCCCCGGTGGCAAACTTCCTACACACTCATCTTTCCGCCTTTCCTGCATCCGCCTACATTTTCCCTCTACAAATTTTAACTTTAAATTCTTTCAACGTTTTTGGTAAATTATTCATAATTTATCTTGGTAACTTATTCTAATCCCTGACACACTTACCTAAAAAATAGAATCTTCCTTCACCCTTGTGCCTGAAATCGAGTGCCAGCTTGTGGTCATGGTCATCTTTTCCTTTTCAAACATTACATTTAATTCTTACACCAATATCTTTCCTCTTCATCGATTTACGCCTTGTACACTCCCATGACCCTCTTCACCCTCCTCCTTTCTTCCAATGAACCCCATTCCAGCTCTTTTATCATATCTTTTACTGATTGCGTTCTGCGATAATTTCCAGAAACAAATCTAGCAGCTCTTTTTTGCAGTTCCTGAATGCCATAAACAAAAGAAAAAGGTACAATGACTTTATTCCTTTTGCCTAGTGTTAGTTATTGTATTATTACCGCAGGATCCATGTGATCAATGCGGTACTGGCTTTGATGTTAAATGTTTGTTGTAACCGCGACGCAACAACAGTTACGAATCCAATCTCATGTTTGTCCTGTACCTTTGTTATTGATTTGAAAGTTTAGAATATTGATATTTTTAAAATGCCCTATTTGATGGTATTTCCACATTTCAATTAACAAATCTATCACAAAAATAAATGAAAATGGTAAAGGAAACCAGTAGTGAAACCTCCTATTTAAAAACGAAATACTTTGATGAGATTATAATATATGTTAAATACGAGAGTGAGTCAAATGAAAACCTTAAATTTGTAATAAAAAAAAAAAAAACGAAATTTCGCGCCGTTATCCTGTAAGTTGGTAAGCGTGCTACAAGCAGCGTGCAGAATGGCCTGTAGGTGGCAGCATAGTGCAGATACACAAATACCGTCGCACTGTCGCAGTATCAGTATACAGATGGCTGCCCCACTTGAGACTTGCACCAGGGAAGAACAGCGTTCTGTTATCGGTTTTTGAGTAGTGAAGGTGTGAAACCTATTGAAATTCACCGTAGAATGAAGGTTCAGTATGGTGATGCATGTTTGTCACAGCAGCAAGTCTACGAATGGAGTAGGAAGATCGCAAATGGTGTGACTTCAGTGGAAGATGCTCCTTGTCCAGGTCAGGCACAACGAGCTGTGACTCCACAGAACATTGCAGCAGTTGAAGCCGTAGTGATGTAAAACCGCCGAGTGACACTGAATGACATTGCAGTATGTTTAAAGATTAGTCATGGTTCAGCACATCACATTGTGCATGATGTGCTCCAGTTTCACAAAGAATCTGCAAGATGGGTGTCACGACAGCTGACTCCTGAAATGAGAGAACGACGTGTTGATGATTGTGAAGAACTTCTTCGGCGCTTTGAACGAGAAGGTGATGGCTTCCTTCCAAGAATCGTTACTGGGGACAAAACCTGGGTTCACTTCCACCCGGAAACGAAGAGAGCGAGCAAGGAATGGCGCCATTCCTCATTACCAAAACCAAAGAAGTTTCGAACAGAACCATCAGCAGGGAAGGTTATGCTGACTCACTTTTGGCACGAAAAATGCGTCAATTTGGAGCATTACATGCCTGTCACCAGTGCATCATACACAGATCTCCTAAAAAATCATCTTCGGCCTGCAATCAAATCAAAGCGACGTGGATTGCTGTCATCAGGTGTCCTTTTGCAAAATGACAATGCAAGGCCCCACACTGCCCGTACAACAGTTGCAACAATCACAGACCTGCATTTTGAGTGTCTTCCTCATCCACCATACTCACCAGACCTTGCCCCAAGTGATTTCCATATGTTTGGACCACTCAAAGAAGCAATGGGAGGAAAGAAGTTCCGTTCTGATGAAGACGTACGCCACGCGGTGCTACCAAAAGATTGTTTTTTTCTAAAGGAATTTATGCATTTTGTAAGCGCTGAAGGACTTGCATTGAGCGTGGGGGAGATTATGTTGAAAAGTGATACAGCTTTGTACCACTTCTGCACAATAAATAATATTTAAAAAAATATTTAAGGTTTTCATTTGACTCACCCTCGTACATATCCCATTATCAAATCAGGTTTCTATGCAGTAGGCTACTTAAAAAAAACATACCCGTCATCAGGTATTGTCACAAGATATGCCACAGTCAGGTGAAAGGTCAGGTCTTTTTTTGTGTGAGTGTGCACACAACTGTTTGTTTTGAAATTAGATTATTGTTTCGTATATAAAATTCATTACCGTAAATCAAGTGTACATTTAGAGGTTTTCCGTAAGATCCATATGCTAATTACTTAAGTTTTATCCAAACAAACAACTTACCTAAACTTATTTTACTAAATAAGTAATTTACTTAAACTTTACCAAGTACGAATGAAGTCGTCCAGTATGCGATGCGACTCGATGCGATTCGATGCTTCATGCTAGTGTTCGATTGTACCGCAAGTAACGAAACGATACGATAGTAACGAAGTCGTCCTTGTACGCTGCGCGACTCGATACAATGCTTCATGCTAGCGCTTGATTGTACCGAAAGTAACGATTCGAAAGTAAGAGGTATTGATTAGTTTTGTAACGAATACATACGGGTACAGAAATTCTCGTTACTTTTACAGCTCTATAATCAGGCCCCAAGTCGGACTGAACCATCTCACTAATATCCCTCCTATGACTGTTTATAATTACAGTACTTTCCTGCGTTTACTTATATACCTTCTATGAAAAGTTCTGCCTTTTAGATTACTAGAGGCCAGATCGTTTAGTTAAACTTGATGGTCCTCATACTTACCATCCAGATTTTCCAGTAGCCGAAACCCATTGGATGTCTCCAGCTGGAAACCATAAGACAGACAGAGTCTCCCACCCCTCAGAAACCGATGATAAGTGTCGCATGACAGACAGTCATCTTTGTTCATTGAGTACACTCATTTATACGGTAATGTAAAAACTACTTTAACATTCTGAAAGAATCTATTAATAGAGGAGCTAACGTTTGAAGTTAGCGCTCGGGTGGATGCAAGTTTTATTCCAGCTAGCCAGACGTCGGTTTTCTGTAGTTTACCAAAATCACTCTAGGTGAACAGAAAAGAACCCGGCCACAGCCCTTTGACTGAGCTATCTCGTTACTCGTCTCGAGCGATTTCATCAAATAATGAAAAACCGAAATTTGGAAGGCCAGACGGGGATTGAAACTCGCACATCGCTCCCCCACCACGCTCGGTCCAAGTATTTGCTTTCAGAATATACGTTACCATAAACTTACATGAAGCATGGTGATAAATCCTAATGTCTGTGCGGCAGATTTCTGTCAAATTTACCATCTTAATTGCCTCTAACATCATAAAATTATGTTTCTGACTGCTTTCTGTACATATTTTTCTACGGTTACATCACAGAATATTGTGGCTAGTGAGGTGAAAACTGCAAACATTTCCGTCCAAGCTGTTATTTGTCAAATATCTGCTTAGGAAAGAAAATAAAGACCGGCAAGAACCAAATAAAGTCTCATTGAGAGAAAAATGCATGATTTGTGGAAAAATGGATACATGTAGCTTCATTATTACTCCAGTCGTTTTGTACAATAAACAGTCAAAACGCGAACAGGATTATGCTGGAGAACCTTAAAATAGTTTTACCACACTCCAAAATGCCGTGATTGTTTAAAATCCCTAAATGCAAACTTTGCGCCAGTACTCTACTTTCACTGTAATAGAATCTGTGAAGTTCCTGTTGCAGTTTATAATTTGTGATTGACGATTAGCTGTTAATTAGTTCCTTCCCTTGTTGCACGGTAAAAATCTCAATGTTTGGTACTAGATAGTATTAGCTAATGTGAGTTTTAATACTTTGATAGATTGCTCAGGTCGCAAAGGGAAAAAGTAGTTGGATGGGGAAATTACACTCAAAGCCATAAAATAAAATAATAACAATAAGAAAGAAGTAAATAGATGTGAGAGAAAATCGCCACCAGAGCATGCGCATATTACAATCAAATTAGGTCTTTACAACCGTAACACTACTGAGCGCGGCTGTACGTTGGTCCAATGACAAGTGTATTGATGAGGCAGCCTCATACAATGAATATTCCATACCCAATCTGAATTGCCGGTATCACATACTATATTACTCACAGTATCGTTTGTTATTTCAAAAGCAACATTAACAATGAAGAAAGAAAAACTCTACTTTTGAGTGACAATACTTGATCCGCAATCTTGAATGAGTTGCAGGTATAACCGCGAACTCAACTGTCAAGTATTGTGTTACATAAATCAGTCTAAGGAACCATGAAAGTTAAATATTAATTCTGCTGCAGAAGATCAAACGATCGCTTGTTACACAACGAGTTACATATGTCGCCAGGGTTTAAGATGGAAATTTTTACCTTAGTTTTACGTTTAAACTAGTACTTTTTCAAAAATAAAAGAATCATACTATTGCTTCATTTCAGAAACAAATGTGGTGGGATAAATGATTGCTATAACGTAACATGCTGCCAAATACTTTTTGCAAATAATAAGTGTAAAGAAGTAAGTAAAATTACATACACAGCTTTAAGATCAGGACAGCAACGCCGTCTCTGTTATTTTAGATTATTCTATTCTGATCAAATACTTTTGTTAGATAAATGATAAGTTTCAAGATATTCTACGGGAAACGAGTAAAAATTATACCTCAATTTTTTTATTAAAAAAAGTGAACAGAAAAAACTAACAGATACACAGTATTACAAGTTTATAACTTTTCAACAGAGAAAGTTCTTACCAAGACACAAATCCACTGTGAAAACATTTCCAAACTTAAGATTCTAAAGCGAATATAATGTGCACTTCGTGGTCACACTTATACACTTATGACTAATTTTTATCTTTAAACGATCAATTCTGGTATATATATATATATATTTCGGATCTCGGAAACAGCTCTGACGATTTGGATGAAATTTGTTATTTAGATAACGTTTTAACTTTTAAGATTACCTAAATAGTTGTCTTCCCTACAGAAAAGCGAGTTTACAAAATACGAGCGATTTTTTTCACTCGGTATCTCGAAAACGGCACTAGCGCCATCTCGTAGACAATTCAGGTACCAGAAAGTCTACAAATTGTTTATCTTTCATTTCAAATAATATTTAAACGAACAGTTCTTGTATACTGGCTGACCCGTGGAAATATTAGCAGTGCAAGTTAAATTGTAAACCATTTAAAAAGGAAGATAATTAAAAATTACTCATTGGTTTTGTCAGCGGTGAGACTTTACAGAAACGTCATTGAAAATAATATTACCAGTACCAGTTATGAAGTAATCATCGTTTACTTTTTGACCGTAAAAAGTGGTTGTTAGTTTGTCATTAAATACTACCACGCGAGGTGTGAGCATAGTTTTATCGGAGTGAATACCGTGACGACAATCTTATGATGATTTCTTATAGAACTCGACGAAACATATCGAAAATAAAGAATAAATGTTCTTGATATCTCGCTTGGTTTTCGAGATATAGCATGTCAAAAATCAATTATAGGTTTAGTTCCTTGTGCTTTTGGTGACGTTTCTTCTGGTCCCGGCCGTATTTCAACCTAACAACAACCATTCGGAACAAAATAAAACATTGAAAGTACATTTCCACCGTATAGACATAGTGGTTTCAGTGGATTTTTTTCTGGTCCAGGTAGGATCTAATCCTAACCTCTTCACTTGAGATATCAGAAAAATAAATTCTTTATTTACGATTTGTCTCGACAAGTTTCATACGAATTGATCATCAAACTTGGCTATGGCGAAATTTATCTTCTGGTCCAGGTCACATTTCACCAACCAACCACCTCAATTTTGAGATACGATATCTCGAAAACTAAGCGATATATATATATATATATATATATTACTTTCAATTTTTCTCGTCGAGTTACATAAGAATCCATCAACAAGGGTTATCGTAGAATCCCCTGAATTACCACAAATATCGCACCATTAATTAATCCCTGACTGGCATTAAGATTTCTATTTAACATAATAATAGCATTTTTCTTTGAAAGCAATTTATGAGGCGGTCTCGCAAATGGATCTAGCGATTTGGATGAAATTTCATATGTAGATAACGTTTTGCTTTTCAAGTTTTTAACAGGATTTTTTTTATTATTATTATTATTTAAAAGGAGCAGTTTTTGTATTTGGTTTCTCGAAAACGGCTCTAACCTCATTACGTAGAAGGTTCAGGTACCAGTAAGCGTACTGATGTTAGTTAAGCTTCTCTTTGGTTAACTGTGCACCTCAAAACGCCTAGGAAGCCTTCAAGCCTTTTACTTTAATCAAACTTTACTCGAAATCTTGGATATTGAACAGAAATCGAAAGATGCCGAGCGAAGATCGGTCACCCAGGTACTTATATACATTAACTGCGCCGTGCGAAAACCTTGGATCACAGAAGAAATTTTAAGGTGATGGATAGAAGGAGAAGCACAAAATGATGAAACATGAAGAGAGCAATACAGAAAATTCAGAAATCAAATAAAATAAAATGTAAAGAAGCAAAAGAAAGATGGCTGCAAGAAAAGTGTGTAGAAGTAGAAAAGGAAGAAGAGGTAGCATATAAGAAGATCAGACAGAATTTTGGAGAAGTAAAAGAAAAGACATAAACATTAAAGATGCCGATGAGAAACCTCTTTTAAGTTAAGAATAGAACTAACCGATGGAAGGAATACATAAAGAAACCGTATGATGGAAATGATTTGAACCACAGTGTATTGGAAAAGGAAGTTGATGTCGATATGATCTTGTTTTGATGACAGAATTTGATAGAGCTTTGAATGATTTGAAATCAAAGAAGGCAATTGGAATCGATGAGTTTACTGCAGAACTTCCGAAATCCCTAGGAGATGAAGGAATTCAAAGATTATTCAAACTGATATCAAAATGTAATGAAACAGGAGACATTCCAACTGATTTTAGTAAAAGTGCCATATTCTCACTTACGAAGAAAGCACAAGCTGACAAATGTGAGAATTATCGCAGTATAAGTCTAACATCATATGCATCAAAATTACTGACCAGAATTATATACAGAGGAATGGAAGGGATAGTTGGTCCAGATCAATTTGGACTTAGGAAAAACAGCAGTTCAAGAGAAACGATTTTGGTGTTAAGATTAATACTTGAAGGGCGGGTCAAGAAAATCAAAGATACTTTTATGGCATTTGTTGATTTAGAAAAAAGCTTTTGATAATGTTAAGTGGGACAAGATGTTCAAAATTTAGAGAAGTCAGGTCTAGAATACCGAGATACCGAGATAGAAGAATACTTTATAATTTGTATAAGAATCAAGTAGCTATAATAAAAGTAGATAATCATGAGAGACACGCAACAGTTAAAAAGGGTGTGAAACAAAGTTGTAGTCTATAACCATTAATATTCAACTTGTATGTAGAAGAAGCAATAAACGATGTGAAAGTAAGATTTGAATGTGACAAAAGTGCTCGTAGTGATAAAAATCAATATGCTACGATTTGTTGATGACATTGTCTTGTTAGCAGAACAGGTTGACAATATTGAGGAATTACTGAATATCATGAACAAAATACTGATGGAAGATTTTAGACTATATGTACACTGTATGTATAAACTAAAGCAAGACAAAAGTGATGAAGTGTAGCGGGAATGATACCAATAATAGTGGATTAAATATAAAAATTTGGTCATATGCGATAGAGGAAGTTAGTGAATTTTGCTACTTAGGAAGTAAACTTACAACCAATGGCCGAAGCAGGAATGATGTTAAAAGCAGAAGAGCACTAGCGAATAGAGCATTAATGAAAAAGAGAAATCTTTTAGATTCAAATATTGATCTAGGACTGAGAAAGAACTTCTTAAAACTCTATGTGTGGAGCACAACACTGTATGGCAGTGAAGCATGGATTTTAGGAATACCGGAAACAAGGAAAATTGAAGCATTTGAAATTTGATGCTATAGAAGGATGCTGAAAATTAAGTGGACGGATAAAGTACGAAACGAACGAGCTTTTGAAATGATGGTCGGGGGAAAAGAAGTTTGTGTAAGAGTCTTACAGAAAGAACAGACAGGATGGTAGGTCATATTTTGAGACATGAAGGGTTGGTTAACTTGTTAGTGGAGGGAACAGTCGAAGGGAAGAACTGCAGAGGAAGACAGAGATTAGAATATATGATGCAGGACGTGGGATGTAAGGGGTATGTTGAGATGAAGAGGTTAGCGCAAGGTAGGAAACCAGTCAGAGGCTGAAGAAAACAAAAAATAAAAAATAAAAAATAAAAAACTAACTTGATATATGGTAGGCTCAAAGATCGAAAAGCAAAGCGTTATTCACTTTCTGCAGAGACAGACAATATTATAGGCGTTCTGGCTAACTGAAAAAGGCCACAACACGAAATTCGCATCGTGATTCTCATGATATTTAAATACTATGCGTGGTGCTCTTAATAAAAGCCACAACGCGGTCTGAACGTTAGCTGATGCAACCACGACACGACGAATACTTTGTAACTACATCTTCTGAACGGTAATTAATAATCAGATGATATTAAGAAAATGAAACTCTTTTTTATTATTGTTTCTTTATCTTGAATCATTGTTTGATATAAGTTTGCAATGAAATTATTAAATCAAAGATAGCTGTTAGCAAAATCATGAAGTATATTGCAGAGTTATTTATTTCTACAAGAACTATTACCATGAAATTTTGAGTTACCTTTTATCTTCTTGGAGCAACATTTGTATTTTTTATCTATACAGTAATACATTATAAATCCTGGTTGACTTCCAGATGATAACATGGATGCTAAGCGAAGTGTAAAGAAGTTGCGAATACGTCCTGAATGTTAATAAAGTTACTGCCTGAGATCGTAGTTTATTACGAGCACAAAGTCGATCGAGAAGATCTTCCTTTCTTCCTAATAGTCTAAAATCACGAGTAATATATACCTTCCCTCATCGAGTTTCCTAATAAAATGTATATTTTATACAATATAATGTATATATAAACAAAACGTGATAGGGTTGCCACACCATATCCTTGCACAGCTATTTATAATTAAAAATTATTTAACTAAAACATTTTTTATAATAACTGTCATACAGATGCTTAAAAAATCAGCACAGATCGAGAGTAAAAGATGTAAATAAAACGCCAAAGTAAGGTTGCCTACCTTTCTACAGGCAATGATGAAAGGTTGCCAGGTGAAAAGAGGTAAGCGTGTATGAGTAATAGGCTATTTGAATATTTTTTGAAAATGGTTTTAAATAGTTTAATGATACACGTTATTTGCCGGGTACTATTTATTTTTTGACGAAAGTGCTTATTTTACGTGAAAATCAACGTTAAAATTTAGAGTATTTGAAAGCCTGCAAAAACGTTCCTTTGCTGCCTGGGGCGGTCCAACGATACTCGAGACGTCACGTGCCAGCAAGCCCTCACTCTACATACGTAACGTCTGGTTTGTTTCTCTGAATTTGTGTATAAATTGTTGGAAATATGGTTTATAAATAGTGTGTAGTACATCAGTCTACAACCACAACAATAAAAACCTCTCCAAATAAACGTAAGTGTTCCCGCATTAGCTGAAACAGGAAAAGAAGTCGCTGCAACTTGCTCTTAGAAATCCAGACAACATTGCAACTAGGTCGCATATCATTTACTGTAAATATCAGATGCATCATAATTTCTCTGAGATAATGTAGTACACTGTTTAAAGCGAGTTTCAGTAAGGTTAGGGTTCTTAGGTTCGATCCTCACTTTGGAATTTGTTTTGTTATTTGTCGGCATTTTCTGTAGATTCTAGTTGCTGTTGGTAGCGCCGCATATTCTTTTTCTAAAATCCACAAAAACATAATTTTTTATCCGAATGTTTCACAAATTTTTGGATAGCAAGCGTATTATGAACATTTGAAACATAACCAAAAAAGCTTCAAAACTGAAACTGGACGTTACTTGCACACCGATATTTTTTTTTTTTTTTTTTTTTAAGTGAAAATTACTTGCGCATTAAAAGGAAATACCGCCCAAAATAGATTTATGTCAGAAAGGCAACATGCAGTTGTAAGTCACGTGAAAATTCCAACAGAAGGTATTTCAAAGCGTTCCGACATTGTTGCGAGATTAGCATGAAACGGTTTTTTTTTTTATTATTCAGTGATAATGTTTCTTTGGTATGTTTCAAAATTAAAAAGGCTATCCTTTAATAAAAGTTTTCTTGTATGGCAGCAATTCATGTTTCAAACATTCGCATGACGTTTTATGACTTCTTCTAATAGAAACATGATTCTGTAAAGCAACAAACAGAAACGGAAAAAAAAATGTACATGCGAAAAAAATATTATCCTAATCAAGGTTCGAGCATAGAATCTTCAAATTCCTATAGCCCTCTTTAACGATGCAGCTACCTGGACACCTTGGTATTGTTACTTATCTTCTCGTTAATAGTGAACACTTAAACATCACAGTTTCTACGTGCGGTGAAGTGAACGCGGTCGGTAAATAAATAAACAATTAATTCAGTTTCGTTGTAAAAAAATATTATTTATCTATAATTATCTATCTGCAGTTAAGAAAAATTGACCACAAAATCCAGTTATTTGACTGTCATGCCAAACTTATACTACACTTTCATTTTTCTCGTAAATATCTCCTAAAACAACAAACTTAATTTAAAATTTTAGTCATTCTTATGAAGGATTTCTGTTAATCTCTAACTTCCAGTTTAAATATAAATGATTGTCGAATTGAAGTTATTACATTTTCAAGCTCCGCAGAATAAAAGTCAGGGGTCGTTTCTATAGGTAGTCCGACAAATAATTTTCGGTATTTTTCTACTGTAGGCTTCTACAAATTGTTCTTCATTTTATTGCAACACAAAATCTCATTAGTACCAAGAGATAACCAGCAACAAATAATAAAAGTAGTTGAAAACTTGGATAACAGGAAACGCTCCATACCCAGCCTCAGCGCCTACAGCCAGGTGACGTCACTAAAGCGATCTCCAATTCCAGAGCGTTTTCTATCACGTGACAAGAGGCAAGAAAAATCTGATTTTTATTTCGCTTTTTTTTTATTAAAAACAATTCACCTTTCTTTTCAAATTTAATAAAAATAGCTTCCTTAAGCATTAATCTAGGCGAATGGCTACAATTTGTAATATATTTTCAATACTGTCAAATAGCCTATTCACCCTCATCAAGGTTCTTTACGTAATTGTATATGAAAATGTTAATAATTTTATTACAAACACGATGGTATAGGGTTGTCTTACCAAAAGTAGGCAAATCTTGGGGTAGTCGCGTTTTAAAATTTTAATATTATCGAGTGGAAAAGCGTAGTGCGAAAGTGAGTGCGCTTGTTCATTTCTACGTGTACAAGAGCGTAGTGCGAAAGAGAATGCGCATATTGGTCAAATGTTACAAACAGAAAAGTCCACATTAGCCAATGCATTGAAATCTCAAGTTCATTTTGTTCAGCCGACATACATCGACGTTGAAATTGTAGATGGATTTTACTTCTTATACTTGACTGGATCTTCATTGCCACAAACCTTTGATAAAATAGCTGAATTTATTCTTGTAAAATTTTGTTCAGGTATGCTACTTAGATGTATATTTTGTTTGATCGCTGTTTAACGCCTTCGATAAAAGATTGCGAACAACAAAATCGATAAAGGATTGCTATTCCATATAAAATTACGGGACGCTTGCAACCTAGACCGACCGATTTCTGTGGAAGTCTTAAAAATTATCGATTTAAGGAGGCTTTCTGTACAATTCTTAGCCGATTACTGGGAGACTGATCATTTGGAATCAATAATATAACTGAAGAAAATCTCTTATCAAATAAAGGAAGATACCTAGTATGGATGTCAACATGAAGAATCGGATACGCGAATTATGTTTCATGTTAGTGCAACCAACTTCAAAAATTGAATTAAAATCTTCCGGTACTGATATTTTAATAATTTTTGGCCAATATGCATAAAGTTCCTGAATCTGAAATTTGGTTGCAGATTCGGCAACTAGGACAAATAATAATAAATCTGAACTGCATGAATTGCACAGAATTAGCTGGGATGCTTTTATGTTTATTAGCTACCAGCGTTTCGACGCATTTACAAACTACGACTATACCGCTGCTTTCTGCAACAAAGGAAAAGTCAGACCTTTTAATTATTTTTTTTTCAAAAATGAGACCTGCATAAAAAGTTTTCCGGCATTAATTGAGGATTTCAACATTTTCATTGATGAAAAAATTGTTGTTCAAGAATTTACTGCCCTTATATTTGGCATAAAGCAGTATACAAGTGTTAATGAAGCAAGATTTCGTAGCAATTTATGAAAAAATTAAAAGCAACAATTCTAATATGAATCCTCCATGTTGGGATCGATGAACAAACATTTTTACGTATTATATACAATATATTAATTCTATGTGGCTTAATGTTACCGATCCTTGAGTAAAACTAACACCTGAATCATGCAGATGGTTCACGGATGGATATTTAAAGCCAATAGGGTTCCTCGGGAACCCAACACTCTTACAAGTTGATGATATTTTACTAATAAGGTATAGGACTAATAATGAAGACAATCCCTTAAAATTTGATTTCAATAATACATCTTCTCATGAGTCTATTCTGAATAATGATCAGTATATCAACACTCTGTATTTTAAATTGTACAATAAATTATGTTCTTTCTATTACCAGAAATAGCTGTTATTCTGCGCTTTTTATTAAAACTTTAAATCGCTAAAACCCTAAGATTTGCCTACTATTTTAGGCCTTCCCTACATCATCGTGTTTGCAATAAAATTATCTACATTATTATATACAATTATGTAGGAAACTTAAGGAGGGTAAATTACTCATACGGGCTTACCTGTTTACACCTGACAACCTGTCATTATTGCCTGGAATAAGTTAGGCAACCTTACTTTGGCGTTTTATTTACATCTTTTATTCTTGATCGGTGCAAAATTTTCTTAAGTACTGTATAACAGTTGTTACCTAAAAACGTTTACCTAATTAATTTTAATTATAAATAGCTATGCAGGGATATGGTAACAACCCTATCACGTTTTGTTTATTTATAAATTATTTTCTATGTATATAAAACTCTAGGAGTTCGTAAACCGCATCATCACGGACAAACCACTAGACTAATTCAGGCCATATTCACACAAAATGTTAATGAAAGTTTTTTATTTATTATTAGTTTCTATAGGCGGCGATAAAGAAAAATTCTTATATTTAAAATTAGGTTTTACTGAGCGTGATTTCATGGAGGTGCTCCATGCGTGATTCCACAGATAACTCTGTATTTGGGGAGCGCTGCTTACCAAATTTTACACTACCACTGTTTTGTTTTTGAGTATGGGTATTTATTTCATAAGTTTTGTTAAATGTAGTACATGGAGTAAAATAAAACGGAAAACTTTAGTTGAGAATAACAAGTGTAAGTAATATTTTATTTACCTGATCATGTCAGTGGCGCAGAAACATTTGTATAAGTGGTAGTTACATAATAAGGTATGCAAATAATTTTCTGCGACACAGTTACATGATATCAGTTATGGTCTTTGGACCAGAGATTATCCTCGCGCATAGTTAATGAAACACTCTGTTTTAAACATATAAGATTTTTACTAGGTGTTTCTGTATCGTGAATATTTAGTAAAAAATATTAATGTGGTTTATTTCTATCATAGTGAGGTCGTAATTTATTAAATAAGAGTATTAAAATAGTAAAACAGCAGAAGTTCTTGCGTTTTCACATCCGATATTGTGTTCGATCATAGTTGCTTTGATTTCGGCCAGTAGCGCTATTCACATTGTAAATATCAATAAAATATACAATTAGTGAAATCTGTGCAGATGGAAAAGTTGTCTTACCCGAATTGAATGCATCGCCTAAACCTTCAGAATAGTTAATGTTGGGTGTGAGTCTTTCAGCAAAATTCGTAAATTTAACTAATGCTTTCAAATGACTTCGTTTGGTACGACAAAAATAATTACAAGTGACGGTGGAAGAAATTTGTAAACAATATTTAAGATGCAAGGCCAATGTATCATCAGATCGGATATTTATTTCCCATGTCAGATACTGCCCCAAAATTTTTGCAGATTTGTTATTTCGGTGATCAGGAAAATCAAGTTCATTTTTCCCCCCTTCAGAAGGTTTGCAAGGAGAAGTCTTCAGTTCAGACATAGGAGTGGTGTAACACTTCGGGTATTTCGCAGTTTG
>JARYHS010013630.1:322432644-322961664 GCA_031002005.1 Vandiemenella viatica | reverse complement strand
CAAACTGCGAAATACCCGAAGTGTTACACCACTCCTATGTCTGAACTGAAGACTTCTCCTTGCAAACCTTCTGAAGGGGGGAAAAATGAACTTGATTTTCCTGATCACCGAAATAACAAATCTGCAAAAATTTTGGGGCAGTATCTGACATGGGAAATAAATATCCGATCTGATGATACACTTGGCCTTGCATCTTAAATATTGTTTACAAATTTCTTCCACCGTCACTTGTAATTATTTTTGTCGTACCAAACGAAGTCATTTGAAAGCATTAGTTAAATTTACGAATTTTGCTGAAAGACTCACACCCAACATTAACTATTCTGAAGGTTTAGGCGATGCATTCAATTCGGGTAAGACAACTTTTCCATCTGCACAGATTTCACTAATTGTATATTTTATTGATATTTACAATGTGAATAGCGCTACTGGCCGAAATCAAAGCAACTATGATCGAACACAATATCGGATGTGAAAACGCAAGAACTTCTGCTGTTTTACTATTTTAATACTCTTATTTAATAAATTACGACCTCACTATGATAGAAATAAACCACATTAATATTTTTTACTAAATATTCACGATACAGAAACACCTAGTAAAAATCTTATATGTTTAAAACAGAGTGTTTCATTAACTATGCGCGAGGATAATCTCTGGTCCAAAGACCATAACTGATATCATGTAACTGTGTCGCAGAAAATTATTTGCATACCTTATTATGTAACTACCACTTATACAAATGTTTCTGCGCCACTGACATGATCAGGTAAATAAAATATTACTTACACTTGTTATTCTCAACTAAAGTTTTCCGTTTTATTTTACTCCATGTACTACATTTAACAAAACTTATGAAATAAATACCCATACTCAAAAACAAAACAGTGGTAGTGTAAAATTTGGTAAGCAGCGCTCCCCAAATACAGAGTTATCTGTGGAATCACGCATGGAGCACCTCCATGAAATCACGCTCAGTAAAACCTAATTTTAAATATAAGAATTTTTCTTTATCGCCGCCTATAGAAACTAATAATAAATAAAAAACTTTCATTAACATTTTGTGTGAATATGGCCTGAATTAGTCTAGTGGTTTGTCCGTGATGATGCGGTTTACGAACTCCTAGAGTTTTATATACATAGAAAATAATTTATAAATAAACAAAACGTGATAGGGTTGTTACCATATCCCTGCATAGCTATTTATAATTAAAATTAATTAGGTAAACGTTTTTAGGTAACAACTGTTATACAGTACTTAAGAAAATTTTGCACCGATCAAGAATAAAAGATGTAAATAAAACGCCAAAGTAAGGTTGCCTAACTTATTCCAGGCAATAATGACAGGTTGTCAGGTGTAAACAGGTAAGCCCGTATGAGTAATTTACCCTCCTTAAGTTTCCTACATAATTGTATATAATAATGTAGATAATTTTATTGCAAACACGATGATGTAGGGAAGGCCTAAAATAGTAGGCAAATCTTAGGGTTTTAGCGATTTAAAGTTTTAATAAAAAGCGCAGAATAACAGCTATTTCTGGTAATAGAAAGAACATAATTTATTGTACAATTTAAAATACAGAGTGTTGATATACTGATCATTATTCAGAATAGACTCATGAGAAGATGTATTATTGAAATCAAATTTTAAGGGATTGTCTTCATTATTAGTCCTATACCTTATTAGTAAAATATCATCAACTTGTAAGAGTGTTGGGTTCCCGAGGAACCCTATTGGCTTTAAATATCCATCCGTGAACCATCTGCATGATTCAGGTGTTAGTTTTACTCAAGGATCGGTAACATTAAGCCACATAGAATTAATATATTGTATATAATACGTAAAAATGTTTGTTCATCGATCCCAACATGGAGGATTCATATTAGAATTGTTGCTTTTAATTTTTTTCATAAATTGCTACGAAATCTTGCTTCATTAACACTTGTATACTGCTTTATGCCAAATATAAGGGCAGTAAATTCTTGAACAACAATTTTTTCATCAATGAAAATGTTGAAATCCTCAATTAATGCCGGAAAACTTTTTATGCAGGTCTCATTTTTGAAAAAAAAAATAATTAAAAGGTCTGACTTTTCCTTTGTTGCAGAAAGCAGCGGTATAGTCGTAGTTTGTAAATGCGTCGAACGCTGGTAGCTAATAAACATAAAAGCATCCCAGCTAATTCTGTGCAATTCATGCAGTTCAGATTTATTATTATTTGTCCTAGTTGCCGAATCTGCAACCAAATTTCAGATTCAGGAACTTTATGCATATTGGCCAAAAATTATTAAAATATCAGTACCGGAAGATTTTAATTCAATTTTTGAAGTTGGTTGCACTAACATGAAACATAATTCGCGTATCCGATTCTTCATGTTGACATCCATACTAGGTATCTTCCTTTATTTGATAAGAGATTTTCTTCAGTTATATTATTGATTCCAAATGATCAGTCTCCCAGTAATCGGCTAAGAATTGTACAGAAGCCTCCTTAAATCGATAATTTTTAAGACTTCCACAGAAATCGGTCGGTCTAGGTTGCAAGCGTCCCGTAATTTTATATGGAATAGCAATCCTTTATCGATTTTGTTGTTCGCAATCTTTTATCGAAGGCGTTAAACAGCGATCAAACAAAATATACATCTAAGTAGCATTACCTGAACAAAATTTTACAAGAATAAATTCAGCTATTTTATCAAAGGTTTGTGGCAATGAAGATCCAGTCAAGTATAAGAAGTAAAATCCATCTACAATTTCAACGTCGATGTATGTCGGCTGAACAAAATGAACTTGAGATTTCAATGCATTGGCTAATGTGGACTTTTCTGTTTGTAACATTTGACCAATATGCGCATTCTCTTTCGCACTACGCTCTTGTACACGTAGAAATGAACAAGCGCACTCACTTTCGCACTACGCTTTTCCACTCGATAATATTAAAATTTTAAAACGCGACTACCCCAAGATTTGCCTACTTTTGGTAAGACAACCCTATACCATCGTGTTTGTAATAAAATTATTAACATTTTCATATACAATTACGTAAAGAACCTTGATGAGGGTGAATAGGCTATTTGACAGTATTGAAAATATATTACAAATTGTAGCCATTCGCCTAGATTAATGCTTAAGGAAGCTATTTTTATTAAATTTGAAAAGAAAGGTGAATTGTTTTTAATAAAAAAAGCGAAATAAAAATCAGATTTTTCTTGCCTCTTGTCACGTGATAGAAAACGCTCTGGAATTGGAGATCGCTTTAGTGACGTCACCTGGCTGTAGGCGCTGAGGCTGGGTATGGAGCGTTTCCTGTTATCCAAGTTTTCAACTACTTTTATTATTTGTTGCTGGTTATCTCTTGGTACTAATGAGATTTTGTGTTGCAAATAAAATGAAGAACAATTTGTAGAAGCCTACAGTAGAAAAATACCGAAAATTATTTGTCGGACTACCTATAGAAACGACCCCTGACTTTTATTCTGCGGAGCTTGAAAATGTAATAACTTCAATTCGACAATCATTTATATTTAAACTGGAAGTTAGAGATTAACAGAAATCCTTCATAAGAATGACTAAAATTTTAAATTAAGTTTGTTGTTTTAGGAGATATTTACGAGAAAAATGAAAGTGTAGTATAAGTTTGGCATGACAGTCAAATAACTGGATTTTGTGGTCAATTTTTCTTAACTGCAGATAGATAATTATAGATAAATAATATTTTTTTACAACGAAACTGAATTAATTGTTTATTTATTTACCGACCGCGTTCACTTCACCGCACGTAGAAACTGTGATGTTTAAGTGTTCACTATTAACGAGAAGATAAGTAACAATACCAAGGTGTCCAGGTAGCTGCATCGTTAAAGAGGGCTATAGGAATTTGAAGATTCTATGCTCGAACCTTGATTAGGATAATATTTTTTTCGCATGTACATTTTTTTTCCGTTTCTGTTTGTTGCTTTACAGAATCATGTTTCTATTAGAAGAAGTCATAAAACGTCATGCGAATGTTTGAAACATGAATTGCTGCCATACAAGAAAACTTTTATTAAAGGATAGCCTTTTTAATTTTGAAACATACCAAAGAAACATTATCACTGAATAATAAAAAAAAAACCGTTTCATGCTAATCTCGCAACAATGTCGGAACGCTTTGAAATACCTTCTGTTGGAATTTTCACGTGACTTACAACTGCATGTTGCCTTTCTGACATAAATCTATTTTGGGCGGTATTTCCTTTTAATGCGCAAGTAATTTTCACTTAAAAAAAAAAAAAAAAAAAATATCGGTGTGCAAGTAACGTCCAGTTTCAGTTTTGAAGTCTTTTTTGGTTATGTTTCAAATGTTCATAATACGCTTGCTATCCAAAAATTTGTGAAACATTCGGATAAAAAATTATGTTTTTGTGGATTTTAGAAAAAGAATATGCGGCGCTACCAACAGCAACTAGAATCTACAGAAAATGCCGACAAATAACAAAACAAATTCCAAAGTGAGGATCGAACCTAAGAACCCTAACCTTACTGAAACTCGCTTTAAACAGTGTACTACATTATCTCAGAGAAATTATGATGCATCTGATATTTACAGTAAATGATATGCGACCTAGTTGCAATGTTGTCTGGATTTCTATGAGCAAGTTGCAGCGACTTCTTTTCCTGTTTCAGCTAATGCGGGAACACTTACGTTTATTTGGAGAGGTTTTTATTGTTGTGGTTGTAGACTGATGTACTACACACTATTTATAAACCATATTTCCAACAATTTATACACAAATTCAGAGAAACAAACCAGACGTTACGTATGTAGAGTGAGGGCTTGCTGGCACGTGACGTCTCGAGTATCGTTGGACCGCCCCAGGCAGCAAAGGAACGTTTTTGCAGGCTTTCAAATACTCTAAATTTTAACGTTGATTTCACGTAAAATAAGCACTTTCGTCAAAAAATAAATAGTACCCGGCAAATAACGTGTATCATTAAACTATTTAAAACCATTTTCAAAAAATATTCAAATAGCCTATTACTCATACACGCTTACCTCTTTTCACCTGGCAACCTTTCATCATTGCCTGTAGAAAGGTAGGCAACCTTACTTTGGCGTTTTATTTACATCTTTTACTCTCGATCTGTGCTGATTTTTTAAGCATCTGTATGACAGTTATTATCGACAAAAAAATGTTATTAAATAATTTTTAATTATAAATAGCTGTGCAAGGATATGGTGTGGCAACCCTATCACGTTTTGTTTATATATACATTATATTGTATAAAATATACATTTTATTAGGAAACTCGATGAGGGAAGGTATATATTACTCGTGATTTTAGACTATTAGGAAGAAAGGAAGATCTTCTCGATCGACTTTGTGCTCGTAATAAACTACGATCTCAGGCAGTAACTTTATTAACATTCAGGACGTATTCGCAACTTCTTTACACTTCGCTTAGCATCCATGTTATCATCTGGAAGTCAACCAGGATTTATAATGTATTACTGTATTGATAAAAAATACAAATGTTGCTCCAAGAAGATAAAAGGTAACTCAAAATTTCATGGTAATAGTTCTTGTAGAAATAAATAACTCTGCAATATACTTCATGATTTTGCTAACAGCTATCTTTGATTTAATAATTTAATTGCAAACTTATATCAAACAATGATTCAAGATAAGAAACAATAATAAAAAAGAGTTTCATTTTCTTAATATCATCTGATTATTAATTACCGTTCAGAAGATGTAGTTACAAAGTATTCGTCGTGTCGTGGTTGCATCAGCTAACGTTCAGACCGCGTTGTGGCTTTTATTAAGAGCACCACGCATAGTATTTAAATATCATGAGAATCACGATGCGAATTTCGTGTTGTGGCCTTTTTCAGTTAGCCAGAACGCCTATAATATTGTCTGTCTCTGCAGAAAGCGAATAACGCTTTTTGCTTTTCGATCTTTGAGCCTACCATATATCAAGTTAGTTTTTTATTTTTTATTTTTTTGTTTTCTTCAGCCTCTTGACTGGTTTCCTACCTTGCGCTAACCTCTTCATCTCAACATACCCCTTACATCCCACGTCCTGCATCATATATTCTAATCTCTGTCTTCCTCTGCAGTTCTTCCCTTCGACTGTTCCCTCCACTAACAAGTTAACCAACCCTTCATGACCTACCATCCTGTCTCTTCTTTCTGTAAGACTCTTACACAAACTTCTTTTCCCCCGACCATCATTTCAAAAGCTCGTTCGTTTCGTACTTTATCCGTCCACTTAATTTTCAGCATCCTTCTATAGCATCAAATTTCAAATGCTTCAATTTTCCTTGTTTCCGGTATTCCTAAAATCCATGCTTCACTGCCATACAGTGTTGTGCTCCACACATAGAGTTTTAAGAAGTTCTTTCTCAGTCCTAGATCAATATTTGAATCTAAAAGATTTCTCTTTTTCATTAATGCTCTATTCGCTAGTGCTCTTCTGCTTTTAACATCATTCCTGCTTCGGCCATTGGTTGTAAGTTTACTTCCTAAGTAGCAAAATTCACTAACTTCCTCTATCGCATATGACCAAATTTTTATATTTAATCCACTATTATTGGTATCATTCCCGCTACACTTCATCACTTTTGTCTTGCTTTAGTTTATATTTAGTCTAAAATCTTCCATCAGTATTTTGTTCATGATATTCAGTAATTCCTCAATATTGTCAACCTGTTCTGCTAACAAGACAATGTCATCAACAAATCGTAGCATATTGATTTTTTATCCTACGGCACTTTTGCCACATTCAAATCTTACTTTCACATCGTTTATTGCTTCTTCTACATACAAGTTGAATATTAATGGTTACAGACTACAACTTTGTTTCACACCCTTTTTAACTGTTGCGTGTCTCTCATGATTATCTACTTTTATTATAGCTACTTGATTCTTATACAAATTATAAAGTATTCTTCTATCTCGGTATCTCGGTATTCTAGACCTGACTTCTCTAAATTTTGAACATCAACCCACTTAACATTATCAAAAGCTTTTTTCTAAATCAACAAATGCCATAAAAGTATCTTTGATTTTCTTGACCCGCCCTTCAAGTATTAATCTTAACACCAAAATCGTTTCTCTTGAACTGCTGTTTTTCCTAAGTCCAAATTGATCTGGACCTACTATCCCTTCCGTTCCTCTGTATATAATTCTGGTCAGTAATTTTGATGCATATGATGTTAGACTTATACTGCGATAATTCTCACATTTGTCAGCTTGTGCTTTCTTCGTAAGTGAGAAGATGGCACTTTTACTAAAATCAGTGGGAATGTCTCCTGTTTCATTACGTTTTGATATCAGGTTGAATAATCTTTGAATTCCTTCATCTCCTAGGGATTTCGGAAGTTCTGCAGGAAACTCATCGATTCCAATTGCCTTCTTTGATTTCAAATCATTCAAAGCTCTATCAAATTCTGTCATCAAAACAAGATCATATCGACATCAACTTCCTTTTCCAATACACTGTGGTTCAAATCATTTCCATCATACGGTTTCTTTATGTATTCCTTCCATCGGTTAGTTCTATTCTTAACTTAAAAGAGGTTTCTCATCGGCATCTTTAATGTTTATGTCTTTTCTTTTATTTCTCCAAAATTCTGTCTGATCTTCTTATATGCTACCTCTTCTTCCTTTTCTACTTCTACACACTTTTCTTGCAGCCATCTTTCTTTTGCTTCTTTACATTTTATTTTATTTGATTTCTGAATTTTCTGTATTGCTCTCTTCATGTTTCATCATTTTGTGCTTCTCCTTCTATCCATCACCTTAAAATTTCTTCTGTGATCCAAGGTTTTCGCACGGCGCAGTTAATGTATATAGTACCTGGGTGACCGATCTTCGCTCGGCATCTTTCGATTTCTGTTCAATATCCAAGATTTCGAGTAAAGTTTGATTAAAGTAAAAGGCTTGAAGGCTTCCTAGGCGTTTTGAGGTGCACAGTTAACCAAAGAGAAGCTTAACTAACATCAGTACGCTTACTGGTACCTGAACCTTCTACGTAATGAGGTTAGAGCCGTTTTCGAGAAACCAAATACAAAAACTGCTCCTTTTAAATAATAATAATAATAAAAAAAATCCTGTTAAAAACTTGAAAAGCAAAACGTTATCTACATATGAAATTTCATCCAAATCGCTAGATCCATTTGCGAGACCGCCTCATAAATTGCTTTCAAAGAAAAATGCTATTATTATGTTAAATATAAATCTTAATGCCAGTCAGGGATTAATTAATGGTGCGATATTTGTGGTAATTCAGGGGATTCTACGATAACCCTTGTTGATGGATTCTTATGTAACTCGACGAGAAAAATTGAAAGTAATTTATATATATATATATATATATCGCTTAGTTTTCGAGATATCGTATCTCAAAATTGAGGTGGTTGGTTGGTGAAATGTGACCTGGACCAGAAGATAAATTTCGCCATAGCCAAGTTTGATGATCAATTCGTATGAAACTTGTCGAGACAAATCTAAATAAAGAATTTATTTTTCTGATATCTTAAGTGAAGAGGTTAGGATTAGATCCTGCCTGGACCAGAAAAAAAATCCACTGAAACCACTATGTCTATACGGTGGAAATGTACTTTCAATGTTTTATTTTGTTCCGAATGGTTGTTGTTAGGTTGAAATACGGCTGGGACCAGAAGAAACGTCACCAAAAGCACAAGGAACTAAACCTATAATTGATTTTTGACATGCTATATCTCGAAAACCAAGCGAGATATCAAGAACATTTATTGTTTATTTTCGATATGTTTCGTCGAGTTCTATAAGAAATCATCATAAGATTGTCGTCACGGTATTCACTCCGATAAAACTATGCTCACACCTCGCGTGGTAGTATTTAATGACAAACTAACAACCACTTTTTACGGTCAAAAAGTAAACGATGATTACTTTATAACTGGTACTGGTAATATTATTTTCAATGACGTTTCTGTAAAGTCTCACCTCTGACAAAACCAATGAGTAATTTTTAATTATCTTCCTTTTTAAATGGTTTACAATTTAACTTGCACTGTTAATATTTCCACGGGTCAGCCAGTATACAAGAACTGTTTGTTTAAATATTATTTGAAATGAAAGATAAACAATTTGTAGACTTTCTGGTACCTGAATTGTCTACGAGATGGCGCTAGTGCCGTTTTCGAGATACCGAGTGAAAAAAATCGCTCGTATTTTGTAAACTCGCTTTTCTGTAGGGAAGACAACTATTTAGGTAATCTTAAAAGTTAAAACGTTATCTAAATAACAAATTTCATCCAAATCGTCAGAGCTGTTTCCGAGATCCGAAATATATATATATATATATACCAGAATTGCTCGTTTAAAGATAAAAATTAGTCATAAGTGTATAAGTGTGACCACGAAGTGCACATTATATTCGCTTTAGAATCTTAAGTTTGGAAATGTTTTCACAGTGGATTTGTGTCTTGGTAAGAACTTTCTCTGTTGAAAAGTTATAAACTTGTAATACTGTGTATCTGTTAGTTTTTTCTGTTCACTTTTTTAATAAAAAAATTGAGGTATAATTTTTACTCGTTTCCCGTAGAATATCTTGAAACTTATCATTTATCTAACAAAAGTATTTGATCAGAATAGAATAATCTAAAATAACAGAGACGGCGTTGCTGTCCTGATCTTAAAGCTGTGTATGTAATTTTACTTACTTCTTTACACTTATTATTTGCAAAAAGTATTTGGCAGCATGTTACGTTATAGCAATCATTTATCCCACCACATTTGTTTCTGAAATGAAGCAATAGTATGATTCTTTTATTTTTGAAAAAGTACTAGTTTAAACGTAAAACTAAGGTAAAAATTTCCATCTTAAACCCTGGCGACATATGTAACTCGTTGTGTAACAAGCGATCGTTTGATCTTCTGCAGCAGAATTAATATCCAACTTTCATGGTTCCTTAGACTGATTTATGTAACACAATACTTGACAGTTGAGTTCGCGGTTATACCTGCAACTCATTCAAGATTGCGGATCAAGTATTGTCACTCAAAAGTAGAGTTTTTCTTTCTTCATTGTTAATGTTGCTTTTGAAATAACAAACGATACTGTGAGTAATATAGTATGTGATATCGGCAATTCAGATTGGGTATGGAATATTCATTGTATGAGGCTGCCTCATCAATACACTTGTCATTGGACCAACGTACAGTTATATCTTGAAAGCCGCGCTCAGTAGTGTTACGGTTGTAAAGACCTAATTTGATTGTAATATGCGCATGCTCTGGTGGCGATTTTCTCTCACATCTATTTACTTCTTTCTTATTGTTATTATTTTATTTTATGGCTTTGAGTGTAATTTCCCCATCCAACTACTTTTTCCCTTTGCGACCTGAGCAATCTATCAAAGTATTAAAACTCACATTAGCTAATACAGGGCGTTCGCCGGGAAACGCAACCCACTGTTAGCGCTACAAGGAAGAAACTGCTCCCGGCGAGCGAGCGCTCAGTTTCCGGCATTGTTCGACCGTCAGCCGCGGACTATTTCATAATAATTACGCTTCATAAACTTGTGTGCTAAGCATTTAAATGTGACGTAATTCATTAGCTTACCTTATAAAAGATGCTGGAAGTGTTGACCCTCTTGTGTAATGCCCATTTCACATCTTCTGAACATATTTCGAGACACACGCTGCCCTAACTGACTTAATGATTTTTTGGGTGACTGTTCTAGTCGAAAAGCAATATCGTCAATTTTCTCCTCTGTGAGAATACGGTTGACCGACAGTCTCTTTTTGTTAAAAAATGAACCCGTTTCTCTTATTTTTTTAACCAGACGCAGAATTGTTGATTTAGCTGGCAGTAAAGCGCCAGGAAATTCGCGACGAAATTTACTGCGACACTTTTTAAACGACTTCTTCTTCACATATGTATCGTAGAGAAATATTCTTTGTTGCAAACTGTAACGTACCATAATTTTACTCACACTCAAACACGGTACAGATTAATAAGAGTATGAAGTCCCAAACCGGCCAAACCGCAAAGAAACGTTTATTCACAACACTGATTAATAAGAGACTGAAGTCACAAACTATCTACAATGCAAAGAAACCGTTCTTAACAATGTAAGAGTCACTGCACTGCACTGTTGGGGCATCGGAGGTGTTAAACAGTGCGGTGATTCACGGTACAGGTTGGCGGAAACTGCTGGTTCCACTGACCGAGCAAGTTGCCGACGGCAACAGACTGGGAGGGTAGCGTTTTCCGGCGAACGCCCTGTACTATTTAGTACCAAACATTGAGATTTTTACCGTGCAATAAGGGAAGGAACTAATTAACAGCTAATCGTCAATCACAAATTATAAACTGCAACAGGAACTTCACAGATTCTATTACAGTGAAGTAGAGTACTGGTGCAAAGTTTGCATTTAGGGATTTTAAACAATCACGGCATTTTGGAGTGTGGTAAAACTATTTTAAGGTTCTCCAGCATAATCCTGTTCGCGTTTTGACTGTTTATTGAATAAAACGACTGGAGTAATAATGAAGCTACATGTATCCATTTTTCCACAAATCATGCATTTTTCTCTCAATGAGACTTTATTTGGTTCTTGCCGGTCTTTATTTTCTTTCCTAAGCAGATATTTGACAAATAACAGCTTGGACGGAAATGTTTGCAGTTTTCATCTCACTAGCCACAATATTCTGTGATGTAACCGTAGAAAAATATGTACAGAAAGCAGTCAGAAACATAATTTTATGATGTTAGAGGCAATTAAGATGGTAAATTTGACAGAAATCTGCCGCACAGACATTAGGATTTGTCACCATGCTTCATGTAAGTTTATGGTAACGTATATTCTGAAAGCAAATACTTGGACCGAGCGTGGTGGGGGAGCGATGTGCGAGTTTCAATCCCCGTCTGGCCTTCCAAATTTCGGTTTTTCATTATTTGATGAAATCGCTCGAGACGAGTAACGAGATAGCTCAGTCAAAGGGCTGTGGCCGGGTTCTTTTCTGTTCACCTAGAGTGATTTTGGTAAACTACAGAAAACCGAAGTCTGGCTAGCTGGAATAAAACTTGCATCCACCCGAGCGCTAACTTCAAACGTTAGCTCCTCTATTACTAGATTCTTTCAGAATGTTAAAGTAGTTTTTACATTACCGTATAAATGAGTGTACTCAATGAACAAAGATGACTGTCTGTCATGCGACACTTATCATCGGTTTCTGAGGGGTGGGAGACTCTGTCTGTCTTATGGTTTCCAGCTGGAGACATCCAATGGGTTTCGGCTATTGGAAAATCTGGATGGTAAGTATGAGGACCATCAAGTTTAACTAAACGATCTGGCCTCTAGTAATCTAAAAGGCAGAACTTTTCATAGAAGGTATATAAGTAAACGCAGGAAAGTACTGTAATTATAAACAGTCATAGGAGGGATATTAGTGAGATGGTTCAGTCCGACTTGGGGCCTGATTATAGAGCTGTAAAAGTAACGAGAATTTCTGTACCCGTATGTATTCGTTACAAAACTAATCAATACCTCTTACTTTCGAATCGTTACTTTCGGTACAATCAAGCGCTAGCATGAAGCATTGTTTCGTTACTTGCGGTACAATCGAACACTAGCATGAAGCATCGAATCGCATCGAGTCGCATCGCATACTAGACGACTTCATTCGTACTTGGTAAAGTTTAAGTAAATTATTTATTTAGTAAAATAAGTTTAGGTAAGTTGTTTGTTTGGATAAAACTTAAAGTAAAGTAATTAGCATATGGATCTTACGGAAAACCTCTAAATGTACACTTGATTTACTGTAATGAATTTTATATACGAAACAATAATCTAATTTCAAAACAAACAGTTGTGTGCACACTCACACAAAAAAAGACCTGACCTTTCACCTGACTGTGGCATATCTTGTGACAATACCTGATGACGGGTATGTTTTTTTTAAGTAGCCTACTGCATAGAAACCTGATTTGATAATGGGATATGTACGAGGGTGAGTCAAATGAAAACCTTAAATATTTTTTTAAATATTATTTATTGTGCAGAAGTGGTACAAAGCTGTATCACTTTTCAACATAATCTCCCCCACGCTCAATGCAAGTCCTTCAGCGCTTACAAAATGCATAAATTCCTTTAGAAAAAAAAAACCAATCTTTTGGTAGCACCGCGTGGCGTACGTCTTCATCAGAACGGAACTTCTTTCCTCCCATTGCTTCTTTGAGTGGTCCAAACATATGGAAATCACTTGGGGCAAGGTCTGGTGAGTATGGTGGATGAGGAAGACACTCAAAATGCAGGTCTGTGATTGTTGCAACTGTTGTACGGGCAGTGTGGGGCCTTGCATTGTCATTTTGCAAAAGGACACCTGATGACAGCAATCCACGTCGCTTTGATTTGATTGCAGGCCGAAGATGATTTTTTAGGAGATCTGTGTATGATGCACTGGTGACAGGCATGTAATGCTCCAAATTGACGCATTTTTCGTGCCAAAAGTGAGTCAGCATAACCTTCCCTGCTGATGGTTCTGTTCGAAACTTCTTTGGTTTTGGTAATGAGGAATGGCGCCATTCCTTGCTCGCTCTCTTCGTTTCCGGGTGGAAGTGAACCCAGGTTTTGTCCCCAGTAACGATTCTTGGAAGGAAGCCATCACCTTCTCGTTCAAAGCGCCGAAGAAGTTCTTCACAATCATCAACACGTCGTTCTCTCATTTCAGGAGTCAGCTGTCGTGGCACCCATCTTGCAGATTCTTTGTGAAACTGGAGCACATCATGCACAATGTGATGTGCTGAACCATGACTAATCTTTAAACATACTGCAATGTCATTCAGTGTCACTCGGCGGTTTTCCATCACTACGGCTTCAACTGCTGCAATGTTCTGTGGAGTCACAGCTCGTTGTGCCTGACCTGGACAAGGAGCATCTTCCACTGAAGTCACACCATTTGCGATCTTCCTACTCCATTCGTAGACTTGCTGCTGTGACAAACATGCATCACCATACTGAACCTTCATTCTTCGGTGAATTTCAATAGGTTTCACACCTTCACTACTCAAAAACCGATAACAGAACGCTGTTCTTCCCTGGTGCAAGTCTCAAGTGGGGCAGCCATCTGTATACTGATACTGCGACAGTGCGACGGTATTTGTGTATCTGCACTATGCTGCCACCTACAGGCCATTCTGCACGCTGCTTGTAGCACGCTTACCAACTTACAGGATAACGGCGCGAAATTTCGATTTTTTTAATTACAAATTTAAGGTTTTCATTTGACTCACTCTCGTATTTAACATATATTATAATCTCATCAAAGTATTTCGTTTTTAAATAGGAGGTTTCACTACTGGTTTCCTTTACCGTTTTCATTTATTTTTGTGATAGATTTGTTAATTGAAATGTGGACATACCATCAAATAGGGCATTTTAAAAATATCAATATTCTAAACTTTCAAATCAATAACAAAGGTACAGGACAAACATGAGATTGGATTCGTAACTGTTGTTGCGTCGCGGTTACAACAAACATTTAACATCAAAGCCAGTACCGCATTGATCACATGGATCCTGCGGTAATAATACAATAACTAACACTAGGCAAAAGGAATAAAGTCATTGTACCTTTTTCTTTTGTTTATGGCATTCAGGAACTGCAAAAAAGAGCTGCTAGATTTGTTTCTGGAAATTATCGCAGAACGCAATCAGTAACAGATATGATAAAAGAGCTGGAATGGGGTTCATTGGAAGAAAGGAGGAGGGTGAAGAGGGTCATGGGAGTGTACAAGGCGTAAATCGATGAAGAGGAAAGATATTGGTGTAAGAATTAAATGTAATGTTTGAAAAGGAAAAGATGACCATGACCACAAGCTGGCACTCGATTTCAGGCACAAGGGTGAAGGAAGATTCTATTTTTTAGGTAAGTGTGTCAGGGATTAGAATAAGTTACCAAGATAAATTATGAATAATTTACCAAAAACGTTGAAAGAATTTAAAGTTAAAATTTGTAGAGGGAAAATGTAGGCGGATGCAGGAAAGGCGGAAAGATGAGTGTGTAGGAAGTTTGCCACCGGGGGGTGCGCTCCATTGCAATTAAATTAAATATTATTAGAACATATCAAGTGCAGAGATGTATATCACAAACTACTAGACAACTCTTTTATACTGTAAATTACACTATAAAATAAAATAGAAGATATAAAATCTTAAAATAAACACATTTCATAAACCTCACTAATGAACGCTCAATGAAACTAACTACCTCAAATTATCCACACAAATTTTGTATTTACTACTTATGCACTGAAAATTTTAATGTTAAACAAAAAAAAAAAACTACAAAATTAGTCTGTACGTTGTCAAAATTATTTAACTGCGTGAGCTGGAAAGTGTTCGTATCTTTATGACAAATACGAGTAACGAAACATGCAAGTAACGAAATGAATTTGCGAGTAACGATGCGGTACTTCGAGTCAGGCGACGAACCCGTTACACAGTAACGAGTATATCGTTACTTTTACAGCTCTACCTGATTATGAAGATTGCAGCATTTTCAAAACCAGTGCAAATCTTGGAAGTGTCGTAGCAAATGTGACGAATTTAAGGAAAAACTTCTCAAAGGAAGATCATATTCCAATTGTGGAAGGATCAGGAAACAGTCTTGGACAGGACCTCAATTATTCATTTGAGGAAAACATTGCTTACATTTGCAGGAACACACGTCTGAACAACGTGTAATTTTTGTGTATACTGGAGCGTTAAGATAAACCCAGGATGTGGTATTATATCGGGAATACATATCTATAGTTTGAAAGGGTTCTCTGGCAACCTGCAAATTCGTATATTGGTTACTCTGATGTGGTCTTAATTGGCTGAGACTGATCTAAACGCCATGATCTCCATCTGAATTTCAGAGGGGAAACGAAGCTTTTGCTTCTTATTGCTGATGAGATCAGAGGACGGCAGGTGACTGAAAAAGATTTCCAGTTATAAGTGGAGTTATGTCGTGGACTTTCAGAGGAGAAATAAAATAAGCTTATGATGATGTATGAAGGAATTAAACGCTCTGCTAATCAAAATTTATCCTAAATAGAAATTCTAACTGAAATGACAGTATGCACCGATAAAGTAAACACCTAATCGTTGATTCAAAGTCTTCATACCATTATTCTCCATCGAAATATAAGAGGAAATTTAGTAAAGTCAAGGAAAAGAAGTTATACATTGAAGACACAAAATTCCAGAAATTTCGATGTAGATGTAATCTCTGAACAAAATTTTTCTGACACTGGAATAACTCAACTGTCCATCTCTAAATATAAATTAATCTCTCATTATTGTAGACGTAATTTGGAGAAGGGGAGTTGCCATATTTTTAGAAATAATATTCAATATAGCAGAGAAGTTGTAAGTAAATATTATATACAATAACACGTTGAATGTTGTTTTACAAAACTGGCATGTGATAAAGAACAGCTAATAGTTATAGCACCTTCTGGAAATTTTAGTCCGTTTTTATCACATTTTGAGTCACTGTCACTACATTTTATAAATTACTACCAAATAGCGTTATGTAGAATTTGTGTTTACTTTCTCAATCACAACAGTGAGAGACTAGGTATGGAAGTCTGATGTCTTTTAACTTAAAGACCACTGTATATTTCCACACAAGAATTCAAAATAATAGCGGGATTGCAATTGATAATTTTTATGAATATCTCTCAGTACAGTAATTTACTTTATACTTTCATTAATAAACCGTATCTCTGATCATGATTCTCAGCTATTTTGTATCAAGTCCGGAACCACTGTGATGTAGATAAAAACAAACTGAGTATACAAAGATATATTAATGAAAACAATATACAAAATTTCATAGATTTATCATATATATTACTCGTATTTCTATAAGGTATTTTTTTGTCACAAGCCTGTATCTTCCTTCATACTTCACCGAAATCAATGAATGAGGTGTCATTTTAAAGCTTATGGTCTTCCCTTTGGTCACATCATATTTTAAGAAATGAAGTTTTCGGAATTCAGCCCTTAAAGGGCGAAAACGTCAATATTTCTGAAATGCTGTTTTCTGTGTTATGAGTCAAATATCTCCCTGGATACCTACCTGAGATCGTTTAATGAAGTATCATTTTAAAGATTAAGATATCCGCTATAGTGACGTCATATATTAAGACAGAAATTTTTCGGAATTCAACCCTTAAAGGGTAAAAGTATCAATATTTTTGCAATTCGTTTTTGTGTCACGAGCCATTTGTCTCCCTTAATATCTAACTGATATAGATAAATGAGGTATCATATTAAATATTAAGGTCTCCGTCGTGGTAACATTATATTTTAAGAAAGTAATTTTTCGTAATTCGACCCTTAAAGGACAAAAATGTCAATTTTTCTAAAATGGGTTTTTTGTGTCTTGAGCCATTTATCTCCCAGGATATCTAACCAAAAAGAATAAATGAGGTAGGATTATGAGGAGTATTGTCTCAGCTCTGTGACATCATATTTTAAGAAAGAATGTTTTTGGAATTCTACCCTTAATGGGAAAAGGATTAAATTTTTCTATAACGCATTTTTGTGTCACGAGCGATATATCTCCCTTAATATCTAACCGATACAGATAAATGAGGTATCATATTAAAGAATAAGGCCTGCGCCGTGGTAACATTATATTTTAAGAAAGGAATTTTTCGTAATTCGACCCTTAAAAGGCAAAAATGTCAATTTTTCTAAAATGCGTTTTTTGTATCTCGAGCCATTTATCTCCCAGGATACCTAACCAAAATCGATAAATGAAGTAAAATTATAAGGAGTAATGTATCAGCTTTGTGAAATCATATTTTAAGAAAGAATGTTTTTGCAATTCAACCCTTAAAGGAAAAAAGTATAAATTTTTCTATTACCGATTTTTGTGTCACGGGCGATTTATCTCCCTTGATATCTAACCGATATAGATAAATGAGGTATCATATTAAAGAATAAGGTCTACGCCGTGGTAAAATTATATTTTAAGAAAGGCATTTTTCGTAATTCGACCTATAAAAGGCAAAAAAGTCAATTTTTCTAAAATGTGTTTTTTGTGTCTCGAGCCACTTATCTCCCTTGATATCTATCCAAAATCGATAAATCAAATACGATTGTGAGGAATAATGTCTCACCTTTGCTGACATCATATTTTAAGAAAGAAGTGTTTGGAATTCAACTATTAAAGGGAAAAAGTATAAATTGTTCTACAACGTATTTTTGTGTCACGAGCCTTATATTTCCCTTGATATCTAATCGATATAGATAAATGACATATCGTATTAAAGACTAAGGTTTCCGCCGTGGTAACATTATATTCTAAGAAAGGAATTTTTCGTAATTCGACCCATAAAGCGCAAAAATGTCAATATTTCTAAAATACATTTTTTGTGTTTCGAGCCATTTATCTCCCTGCATTTCTAACCAAAATTGTTAAATGAAGTAGGAGTATAAAGAGTAATGACTGAACTTGGTGAAATTATATTCAACCTTACTATTCATCGCATTTTATTCGCGAAATTTTCGCACGGGTCGTCTAGTTAAATAGTAAACGCTTATCACAGGTGTACACTTAACAGATTGTTACTATATAATGTTATTCCTTTCTAATTATATTTCTAACACTCTTTGAAGGATGTTTGTAAAAAAGGAAAGTTGTCAAAATGCCAAACAATGGACGTGGTAAAAGCTGGATTACAAGGGGTATTAGAATATTTAGTGAAACGAACAAGGATCTACATAAAAGTAAGAGAATCAAATAACTATACTTTGAAATCTCACTGTAAACTTTATTCTAAAATACTAAGAAATGTAATCAGGAATGCCAATAACATGTACGTTAAAAGGAAATAGAAAATTCCAGCAAAAAAGAATTAAGATTATGTGGAATATAATAAAATATGAAGCAAGAAAATTTGCAAATCACGCAAAAGACGTAACAATTTAACAAATTGATTTTTGCATAACGAAGTAGAGGGAACTTTGTAAAATATTTAACGAACACATTACTTCAGCTATAGATAAATTAAAAACAGAAAAAGAATTCCATGGTAGTGCCCTACGGCATCTTCAAATTGCATTCCCAAATAGATTTATGGTAATTAAGTTGCTCCAGTAACAATCTCAGAAACAAATAAACTCATGACGCAATTAAAACCTAAACATTCTTATAGCTATTATGACATTTCAAGTACATTACTGAAAAGGTGTTCTGATAATATCATTCGTGTTCTTGCCCACATCTGTAATGCATCCTTAATGCAAGATGTATTTAGAAATAGACTAAAATATGATGGACTTGTAAAACCATTGCTTGGAAAAGGAGAAGTGAAACGTATAAAGAACAGCGTCCCATTTATTTATTTATTTATTTATTTAAGTAATGTAATTGTACCGTAGACTAATAAAACACGTTACACACTATAATATTTTCATTGCTTCACATTTTGGATTCCTAAAATGGTTATCCACAAAAATCCATTTTTAAAAAACACATTAGAGGAACTGAATTAAAAAAATGTTCCTTGTAGGAATATTTGTGATCTTGCATAAGCCTTTGACAGTGTTAATGATAAATTAATTTTGAAAAAAAAATTGAATGCTATAGTATTTGTGTAAACGCAGGTAAATGGTTTAATTCATACAAGGAAAGCAGAATGGAAAAAGTCTCCCTGTTTTATTCCAAAATCGGTACAAATGCTTCATTATGGAATCTGTAATTTAATGCTTATTAATTACGTAGTGAAGTAGCAAACTCTTTTAAGGCAACTTATTAAAATTAAACTTTGCTAAAACGCATTACATTAGGTTAGGAACAAAAAGATCTGTGCAGTAGGAGTTACATATAAACTATAAAAATAACGCGGTCTGGGAAACAAAAAGTGTAAAATTTCTTGCCATTCAAACAGATGAGAAGCTCAGTTGGCAAGAACATATCACACATCATATTAGTACTGAAGAAGTTAAGTAATGCTTTCTTTGCAATAAGAACAATTTCTTTAACAACAGATCTAGAATTAACAAAACAAGTGCTGTATTATTATTTTCAATCAGCCATATCATATGGCATAGTTTATTGGGGAAATTGTTCACAAAGTAAAAAAGATTCATAACACAGAAAAGAGCTATTAGGATGCTGTTTAGGGTAAAACCAATAACTTATTGCAGACAACTTTTTAAAAAACCAGTGTAATATTCATACATCGACATCTCAGTATTTAAATTCTCTCATGAGCTTTCTCATAGAACTTTTTAGTTTGTTTACATCAAATTCACTGGTGCACAATTTAAATACTAGAAACAAAAATATCATGTGCAAAACAGAAAAATTGCTGTCATTAATACAAATAGGAGAAAAGTATTCAGGAATGTATCAACTTAATAAAAGTCTAAAAGTGTTAAAAAAAAGTTTGTAGATAATAAAGATGTGTTAAAACAAAAACTTTATGATTACCTTACTGGAAATTCCTTTTAATCCCTTCAACAATATTTACAAATGAATTATTTGTATCTAACATGCCTTTTACAGTTATAAAATTAATATTTATTTTTTCGTGTATCTTTGTATTATATAATAATTTTTCACTATGATTATTGATAACCTTGTACATATATGTATGAGCCATGACGTGCTCCATATACCAGAGATCCTTCCTCAGCAGGGATCTAAGGACGTGGAATAATAAATAAATAAATTTTTAATCGTCATAGTTATGTTAATATCGGATATAATGATTTTTCAGCTGTGTAATACGTTGTCCAGAGCAGTGTGCGTTCTTCCACCAAAAGATCGAAGGAAATACATGAGGGAAAAAGCAGTCACTTTCCAGAGCCCGTCGCCTATTTTGTTTGACTGGTTTCTTTTTTTTTATGGCTTTACGCCTCGTCGACGGTTAAGGTCATTAGAGGCGGGATGGGACTGGGGACAAGGAGCGGGAAGGAATTCGGCCATGGCCTTTTTAAAGAAAGCATCCCGGCATTCACCTGGAGTGATTTGGGAAAATCATGGAAAACTCAAATCTGGATGTCCGGACGGGGATTCGAACCGGCGTCCTCCCGAATGCGAGGCCAGAACGTTATCCGTTCACTAACCACGCTCATGAGTGATTTCAATCCACGTTCACGGCTTGTCAATTGGATGAACGTAATGTGATCTGCGGCATGCACTGGTCACTGGATGGTCCCTGAGACTTGTCTATATTCCAGGAAAAATACTGGCATTCGTCGATATTCAAGCAGTGGCCGTCGCCGTGAAAATTTGAGACTTACCTAAATGGGAAATCGGCCGGCCTCGGTAGCGTAGGGGCTAGAGTGCTAGCTCCGCGTGCCGAAGGCCGCCGGTTCGAATCCGGCCGCGGGCATGGATGTTAAGTGTTGTGTGTCTGTGTGAATGTCCTGTCCGTCCTGTGGCGTCCATACATTGGAAAAAATACACATTGAGCTGGCTGTATGGCCTCCGTTGCCGAATGCCATTAAAAAAAAATAAAAAAAAATGGGAAATATACTCGCCCTATCTCATTGTTCTCCTCAGATTGTTCATTAACGAACTCAGATCCCAATCATTCAAAACTCATGATTAATTCAGAACAAACATTTAAAAATAGTGGATAAACAGCATACAAACAATTTGTCAATTCAGGAAAATAATGAATCGCAATGATGAATAATATCGAATTGAGACTTATTTTGTTTTCAATAACTTAGCGAAGTGAGTTGTGGAAGTGGCAGCAGGAAATATTATAAAATTTAAGGCGGAAAAATAAACAACAATGACAGCTATTAAATTTCCACAACCACAGTATAACCACAAGTATGTGTACGAAACATATTTAATAGCATTACACAGCATAACACTTATATCATAAAAAATATAGTGAAGTATAATCCTAAATAAATTTAATAATTCAAAGTAGACAAAAATTTTAAATTAACAAGCTGACTTGAGGAAATCAAATGTTTACATCATATGATATTAACAATAGGTTTATAACTACCGAGCCTGTTCGAATCCCCGTTCGGGTACCCAGATTTTGGTTTTCCATGGTTTCCCCAAATCACTCCAGGCGAATGCCGGGATGCTTCCTTCAAAAGTCAATGGCCGTTCCCCATTCCCATCCCGTTGGAGGTTGACAACATCTTCGAAGAAACATTTTCACTAGAAAATTTGCTGAAGAACCAGCGTTACCTGATGAAGTTCCCTCCTCTAATTAAACAAATGACAAACGTTAAAGTAAATGATTGGCCCTACTGCTGATAAAGTTATCACAAGCATATCACAAAGTTTCATAAATGGACTGGTTGAAAGAATGAATGATTGTGTTTACGTTTTTCTTTAAATGAAGTGTAAGGTATTTATTGAGAAGTGAAAAATATGCTGGCGGTTTGGTCTGGAAATTGTGTCATGTTCAGTTAATGATAACAGATGGAAGTAGCATAAATAATTATCTATTCTACTTCCATATTTTCTAGTCACGTTTGGACACTACAGTCTTTTATCCCACTGTACATATTCAGGGATTCAGTGAGTAGTTTCCATCGCCAAAAACAAGTTTAACACTTGAGCCTGGCGCCTCGTGTGCAGCTGGCAATACTGAGGTCACTGCCGGGTGCGTGGGAGTTACTGGTAACTACAGACAGGTCTTGCGTCAATATTGCGACATTCTGTTCACAGACACGCCCCGCCACGCTTTCTCCGCGAATGACCCAACTTTTCGTAGTTAAGGCACCATTGCGAACAGCCAAGTCTTACCATTTCTTGGAATCGGATATTGTTGTTGGATCTTAAAGACACTCCGAGGACTGGACTGTTCACGCACACGTAAATTAAGCAGATTTTAATTTAATTTAATTGCAATGGAGCACAGGCTCCAGTGGCAATTTCCCTAAACCCCCATCATCCCCCTATCCCAAAATTTGCCCTTTACAAATTTTATCTTTAAATTCTTTCAACGAATTTTGGTAAATTATTCATCATTTCTCTTGGTAACCCATTCCAATCCCTGACACCCTTACGTAAAAAAGATAATCTTCCCACACCCTTTGCATGAAATCTAGTGCCAGCTGGTGGTCATGGTCATCTTTTCCCTTCCATGCTCTACTTTTCATACATAATCCAATATCTTTCCATGCCTCATCGCCAGTATACGCCCTGTACACTCCCATAACCCTCCTCATCCTCCTCCAGTCTTGCAATGAATCCCATTCCAGCTCCTTTATCATATCCGTCACTGATTGCATTCTGCGATAAGGGGCCGTGCACAAACTACGTGGCTTGGTCCAGGGGGGGGGAGGCGTTGGCTGGAAGGCTACGATGGGCTACGTGGGGGGAGGGGGGGTCCGAGCCAGCTTTCCATTCATAACATTTTTTACAGTTAAAATGCGGAACAGAGCTAACAACAGCATATGAATATTTATTTCCCTCAGTTAATTATCTCCGTATGTAATTTACAATAGTCTAACAAGAGAAAACAGAACAAAATGTCTTCTGGAATCAAAAGGGGGGAAAACGCTACGTGCTACATGGGAGGGAGGGAGGGTAGAGGCAAAAGCCACGTAGGGCTACGTGGGGGGGGGGAGGGGGGTTCCCAGGAGGCCAAAATGTAGCTACGTGTTTTATGCACGCTCCCTAATTTCCAGAAACAAATCTAGCAGTCCCTTTTTGCATACTCTCCAACTCCTATATTTGATAAGCAAAATGAGGGTCCCATACTACACTACCATATTCGAGCAATGGTCTGGCCAAAGTTTTGTAACTGTTCAGTCTGCCAGTAAAGGCCCCTGCCAGGCTGACCTCACACACAACGCGCCTGCACGCCGGGATACATATACGACTCCAAACAGGCGCAAAACAAACCAGGAAAACAAATAGAATCATCTAGAAGCTAAGTGGGACTATTTCTTACAGAGGTCGCCGTACTACCACACAACGGAATTCCTGCGCCAGGCCGCCTATATAAGCGTAGCCGGCCGCTCCACCGCCAGTTCCAGCCTGACCGCTGAACCAGCGTCAACTACAGAAGACCACCGGAAGTTCGCGAGAAGTAGAAGCCGTCACTCTACCCCGGATCAGGACCAGGCTGAAATTCTCGACGGTCTTCTGATAACTGTACCCACATTTGTTTATGGTTTACCTGTTGTATTGTGTACCGAGTAATAAACTCCCAGGAACCGTTAAGTGTAGTTCACTTCAGTGGCGACAAGGTTGGGATAAGAACTCTCGACCATCATGGCTACGCCAGCAGCACCTACGGAATGGCAACAGTTCCTCCAAGGACTTCTACATCAGTTCTTCGAATCTCAGAGACAACTGATTGCGGAAGTCAGGAATCTCCGCCAACCCACGGCCCCGCCTCCGTTCCCAGCATTCAACGACGACGTCGAGGAATGGGAGACCTACGAGAAGCGCATAAGACAACACTTCGCAATTCACCACATAACCAAAGAAGAAGACCAACGTGCATATTTCCTTTCCTGGAACCAATCGAAGATGTATGTCTTGCTCACCAAACTTCAGCCACAAGACCCCGACACCCTCACCTTCACGACCATCTGTACGACACTGAATGCATACTACAGACGCCGGTACCATGTCGTCGCGGCCCGCGTCGAATTCTATCAATGCCGGAGAAGCCCGATCAGACGTATCGCCAGTGGGCGGCCGAACTCCAAGGCCTTAGCAGAAAATGTAAGTTTCAAACTCGTTGTTCCCACGAATCCTACGCCGACGACATGGTGCGTGATCACATCATACAGGCTGCACCAGATGCCGCACTCCGGCATGACGCCCTCAAGTTAGAGGACCCATCCCTGGAGCAGGTCATCGAACTTGCCTACAAATTCGAAATATCTACGGCCGCAGATCTCCGCCTGGAGTCCTGGGCGGATGTGGCCGCAATCCGAACCGACGTAGAAGACACACAGGACGTCGCCGCCATCCAGAGCTCCCAGTCGCGCTCCTCCCGACACCACAACCGGGGACCGCTTCCTCAGAAGGACATCGAACCGGCCCGTTCCGGCCGGGGCACCAAGTCTCGGCAGCAGCAGCGGATCCCGCAGCGTCGACGCCGCAGCCCGCTCCGCCTGCCCTCCTGCCCCGCCTGTTATTCAGCACATGAGAGGGAAAATTGTCCGGATCGTTGGGCTGAATGCTCACGTTGCGGCAAGGAAGGACACCTGGCGTCCGTCTGCCGCACCAACACCACCAATGCCAATCCCGGCTCTCGCCGCCCAGGGTCTTACCAAGACAGGTTGAGCGGCGCACCTATGGATATCAATCAGGTAGACACTTCCACTGCATCCAAACTTTTTATCGACGTTACGGTCAATGGCAAGCCTCTGCGCCTACAAGTCGACACAGGAGCAGCAGTCTCATTGCTTAATTATACTACTTATGTGCAAATTGGCTCGCCCCCCCCTCTCGCCGGCCCCCAAGCGCCTCCTGACATACAACAAACAGGAAATAGCACTCCTGGGACAATTCACAGCAAACGTCATGTATAAGTCTGTACATCGTTCAGTCCCCGTTTTAGTAGTTAACAGTTCTCTCACAGCAGACTTATTTGGACTGGACGCTTTCCGCTTATTCGGATTTTCAATTGAGGATAACATACACCTCGTATCTCAGCATGTTCCTTTTCCTGAAGTGGACGCCCTTTGCACCGAGTTTCAGGACCTGTTCTCACCAGGCGTCGGCTGTGCAAAGGACTTCGAAGCATCACTCCAACTCCGGCCGGACGTACGGCCTCGATACTTCCGGGCACGCCAGGTACCCGTAGCGCTTCAACAACCACTTCAGGAAGAACTTCAACGTCTCCAAGACGAAGGGATCCTCCAGCCGGTGCGGTTCAGCCCGTGGGCCACGCCGTTGGTCATAGTTCAGAAGCCAGGACGCCGCTTACGTCTCTGTGGTGACTTTAAGACCACCGTCAACCCGCATCTGCTGGTAGACGATTATCCACTTCCGAGACCGGACGACCTCTTCCGTAAACTAGCAGGAGGTACCTACTTTACAAAAATTGACCTGGCAGAAGCATACCTTCAAATCCCTTTGGATATCCAGTCCCGACAATACACAGTCATCAACACTCCCTCTGGCCTCTTCCAACTCAACCGGCTCATGTTCGGCTTGGCCAGTGCTCCAGCGATTTTTCAACGGTATCTCGAACAACTTCTCCAGGATATTCCAGGATGCATCAACTATCTCGACGACATAGTCGTCACGGGACCCTCCGCTGCCGAACACATGACCAACCTCCGCCTACTCTTCCTCCGCCTCCGTGCAGCAGGATTGAAATGCAACCTTTCCAAGTGTCAATTTTTTCAACAATCCATTTCCTACCTGGGTCACATCATCGCCAGGAAGGCATTTCCCCAGCATTTTCCTATGTGGACGCTATTTCCAACTTACCTCGGCCTCAGGATCTACATCAGTTGAAATCTTTTTTAGGCAAGATTTCATACTACAGAAAATTTATACCCTCAGCAGCACAAGTGGCAGCACCCCTGTACCACCTCTGTCGCAAGAATGTCCCGTTCCGTTGGACCCCAGCTTGCGAGACCGCATTCCACACCCTTAAACAGCAGCTCAAGTCCGCAGCATGCCTCATGCCATACACTCCAAACCTCCCCTTGATACTTGCCACAGATGCATCCGATTACGGTGTGGGGGCAGTTCTGTCTCATAAATTACCAGATGGCACGGAACGCCCCGTAGCTTAAATCTCCAAAGCCCTATCGGCTGCTCAGCTTAAATATTCTCAAATCGAGAAAGAGGCGCTAGCTATCGTTTTTGCCTGCTCCAAATTCTATTCCCTTTTATATGGGATTTCTTTTCATCTCATTACCGACCACAAGCCACTCCTATCACTATTTGATCCGTCCACACGTCTGCCTACCAAAACATCCCACCGCATCCAGCGTTGGGGCACTATTCCTGTCCCAGTTCAGATATACCATGCATTTCCGTACCACCTCCAGGCATGCCAATGCAGACGCCTTATCCAGACTACCGCAGGGACCAGACCTTGCCTTCGACAAGTCGGAACTTCTGGTGTTCCAGATCGACGATGACATACAAGAAGCACTGAAGACATTTCCAGTCACGGCCTCAAAAGTCGCGGCAGCCACAGGGGAGGACCCCCTCCTCCGTGTCATCCGACACCACATCCAACACGGGTGGCAAACACGTTCCCCTCCACGCCATCATCAAGACCTCAAGTTCTACTACTCCATCCGCCACCAGCTCTCAGTAGTAGAGGGAGTGCTCCTCCGCACAGAACCAAATTCCACCCCGAGGGTCGTCGTTCCGAGATCCCTACAACCGACAATCCTCCAAACTCTCCACCAAGGACACTGGGGAATTGCCCGCACCAAATCCCTTGCCAGACGCCATGTATTCTGGATCGGCCTTACCACGGATGTCACGGAGATGGTGCGGCGCTGTACCATCTGTGCCCAACAACTGCCCCGCCCCCCTCAAAAGTTCCTTTCCTGGCCGGCACCGTCCGGACCCTGGGAACGCATTCACCTCGACTTCGCTGGCCCATTCCTAGGCCACCAGTGGCTCCTAGTGACGGATGCCTTTTCCCACTTCCCATATGTCGTCCGTTGCTCCACAATCACCACAGAGGTCACCATTTCAGCCCTCACGAAGATCTTTTCCATCGAAGGATTACCATACGCTATCGTCACAGATAACGGACCGCAATTTCGAAGTCGGGAATTCCTATCCTTCTGTACCGCCAACAATATCCAACACCTCCTCACCCCGCCCTTCCACCCCCAATCTAACGGGGAGGCGGAACGGCTAGTCAGAACATTCAAAACCCAAATGACCAAATACACCACAAGTCACAAACTCGAAGAGGCATTGACACTCTTCCTCAGTTCCTATCGAACCACTCCAGTGGGGGCCAAAAGCCCGGCGGAATTGCTGCATGGCCGCCAACCTCGCACTCTCCTCCATCTCCTCTTACCCCCGCCCAAAGTACAGGTACCTTCGGGCCCATTCCGTTTCACCCCGGGCTCCCTAGTCTGGGCCCGCGGGTTTGGCTCCCGGGCCGGTTGGCTTCCGGGGGTCATCCAGCGGCCCCGGGGCCGCCAACTGTTCGACCGTCAGCCTGGATGGCCGGATAGTGCGACGCCATCGAAACCAACTACGTCCCCGCTACCCCACGGCACCGTCCTCTTCCACCACGGCACGGCCATTCCACTTCTTCCTCTCCTTCCCTGCCACCTCCACCACTCCTGCCGTCTAACCGTTGCTCAGGGACAGTTACAGCGCCACCAACGACGCCACAACCTGTCGGTCGCTCCGACACCCTTCAGCCGCAGCCTCTCGACCACCTGCGGGGACCATCTTCAGCGCCCCCCGTACAGCCCCCGGCCATCGACGCCGACGAACCGATGCCGTTAGCTCCACAAGTACCTCCACCACAACCTGCACCACGACGCAGGTCGGCACGCATCGCCAGGGGAACAGCTCCGTACTCCCCTGGAGGTAGCCTTCATAGTCTGCTCCAGGGCGCCGCGGCAGACGACCTCGCAGACGTCGCAGACATCTCTTCCACCCCCCCCCCCGGGAGGGAGGTATGTTCAGTCTGCCAGTAAAGGCCCCTGCCAGGCAGACCTCACACACAACGCGCCTGCACGCCGGGATACATATACGACTCCAAACAGGCGCAAAACAAACCAGGAAAACAAATAGAATCATCTAGAAGCTAAGTGGGACTATTTCTTACAGAGGTCGCCGTACTACCACACAACGGAATTCCTGCGCCAGGCCGCCTATATAAGCGTAGCCGGCCGCTCCACCGCCAGTTCCAGCCTGACCGCTGAACCAGCGTCAACTACAGAAGACCACCGGAAGTTCGCGAGAAGTAGAAGCCGTCACTCTACCCCGGATCAGGACCAGGCTGAAATTCTCGACGGTCTTCTGATAACTGTACCCACATTTGTTTATGGTTTACCTGTTGTATTGTGTACCGAGTAATAAACTCCCAGGAACCGTTAAGTGTAGTTCACTTCAGTAACTAGTGCTCGAAATTGACCGGGCGTTAGGCGTAATTACGCCTGAATTTTTTCATTTTACGCCTGCAATCTCCGTCAAAGGCGTAGAAAATACGCCTAAACATCAAAAATTAAAAAAAATTAAATTCTTTTCAGTATTTCGTTTTCAGTTAAGCATATTCAAGGATTAATTCTAATAACTAATTTCAATTATAATTCCTGCCGCATTGTTGATCTATTTCAGAATTTCAAATAATACGGTTCTGATGTTCAGAAGATGTGGCAACAGTGTAGGTGAAGTACCACGAAGTAAAAGACAATTCTAGTTCGTGCGTTTTTCGCTTGACAAAGAAAGTGAAGATATCTCGTAAAATTACTGACTTTAACTTTACACCGTCTGTAAGCACAAGTAGTGGTGATAAAAAGTATTTCAAGCACCAGTAAAGGAAAATACAGGAAGACAACAAGCAAATGAACAATCAAAAAAAAATTAGTAACTCATCAGCTACTGTCCCTACTGAAGGTCATTGTGTAAAATTCAAAAGTTATTGTAATAAATACGCTAAAATCAAGAATTACATTAACCCATTTCACAATTTTGGTACATAATATATTGGCACATTTAGATCTATTTACAGTTTTAAATTGTGTTTGAGTAGGTTGTAAACTATAAAATCTGTATTTTCATAATTGTAATTACGCCTGGACATTTTCATTTTACGCCTGAATCTGAAAGTTAGGAGTAACAAATACGCCTGGATTTATAAACGAATTTCTAGCACTGTTTGTAACCCAATTCCTTTACTTCTCTCGTACATCCCCACATCACTCTCTCCAACAAGTGCAGAATTTTGAAACCATTTCCTATCACCTGTCCAATGTGTCCTGCCCAGTTAAGCTTGTAATCAAATGTAATGCCAAGATATTTACATTTCAAGTCTTCAGCAAGCAATTCTTTCTCCACCTTATATTGATAATTAACCTTTTGTTTTTTATTTGTGTATCTAATAAGCTGACTCTTCTTTGCATTTATCTTCATCCCATGTTTACCAAACCAACTAGATATCCTGTCGATATCACCCTGGAACTGTTTACAATCCTCTATCGTTTAAAGTGCTAGAAATGAAATTAACTAATTGTAGTGGAAGATAACAACGCAGATGACCTAAAGATCTCAGAGATGCAAGATCTTCCTATATGATATCTGGTATACTTTTTAACATCATGTATTGAACAGACGAAATTACAAAATGACCATGGTATTATGATAAAAAGTAGGATCAAGTCGGATGAAGAAGGTGAAAAACAACAAAACCCCTAGCAACTTCGATTTGCCTTCTCATCTTCCAAACTAGGTACTTTTAAGCAAGCATCTGGAACCCTAACAACAAAAAGGATATTCAGTGTATTGAACGAGTGCAACGACGCTCCGCTACACTACTGGGAGAACTGAGAGAGTGTGAGGAAATGCTACCAAGATTGGATGTGACAACACTAACTCAAAGAAAAGACAGTGGAGATGAAATCGAAATCTGAAAGATCCTCAACGAAAATTGTAATGTAGCCCGATGGAGAGCTGTATCCTTTGGGATTGGAAGGACGCAGGTTCTAATCCCCGTCCGACATCGTGTTGGTTTTCCACGGTTTTCCGAAATATTTCCAGGCGAATGCCAGAATAGTTCCCACAAAAGGCTATGGCCGAATTCCTTCCAGCTCCTTGTCCCAAGTCCTTTCTCGCCTCTAATAACCCCAACGTCGACGAGACGTAAGGACAAAAGAAAAAAAATTTCAAAACATTCCTGATACAAACAGAAAACGTCCACTTGAGATAATACCAAAATTAGAAAAGAATAATGTCGATGAGATCAAAGATTGTACTTCTTAACAAGTATAACATTCAGGGAATAAAGTACCACAATCAGCGGAAAATTGTGTAAATGTAAAAATGTTCAATAATATCTTTTATTATTACCGCAATACACAAAGATAAAATTACAAATGTACAAGCAAAATTGGATTAACTGCTGCCTAATGTATAAACATTAAATTAATAAATAAATAATAATTACACCAGTAATGACACCAGTAATTACAAACCGTAGAATAAATCGGGCGGAAAGTTTACCTCAGATTTTATCACACATTCTTCACTTTAATCATGAATTTGTTGTGTAGCGTAACATCCTTTAAGTATTACCTGTCCGACCTCTATCGTCGTGAGATCACATCTTTGGTGATCAAAAATTCTTCACCGAGTTATATCTTCACTCAAATCCAGTTAAAAAGTACGCGAAAAAAAAAAGTTTGTGCTAAAACAGATGCAGCACCCACGATCACAAATTACAATTCAATTGGAACACGAGGAGTTGAATCCTTCCATAACCTATAGGTTTTTCCAAGGTTTGATGTATGGTTTTTACACTTCATAAGAGCTATAAAACTGAATTCTGAAATAAAAGTGATGCAAAAACTTGTTTTGGATGGCTTAGAGCCTAGACGATATTATGATGAGCCTGTTTCAGTAAATGTGAAATTATTGCGATCGGTGTTGGAGTTTTCTGAAATTTCCTCCTCTCCTTTTGAATTTCTATGGCATACAATGTTTTAATATGATATGAGCGCACATTTGTTTCTAGATATCTGTCTGATGACCACAGCTACACTTCGGTATTATTCAGATGGATTCTCTACAAGCATTTGAAGTGGTGCTGCCTGGCGTGTACTCGAACAGATTGCTTTATTTGTATGTATTGAAACTATGATACCCTGATATCAACGTAAATTCAAACCACCACCACTTTTATATGACATTTTGAAATGCAAGACAGCTCTGCTGGAATATAAAATGAGTAAACAATGAAGACGAGCATAATGAATTAGCTGTCCACGTGGAATTTGAGACTTGTGCTGTTAATTCAGAGACAAACAATTAAAGAAGAGTTGGACGGATAGGAAAAAGCAGAGTAACAATAAACTATAATATAAATTGCCTAACTGAATGTCAAAGTTGATCTGTTATACTTTGTACGATTTAAACATATTGATAACATTTCGACTGCTAGAAGGCTTTCCCCAGATAATATTAAATGGATGAATTGGAATGAATACTTTCCAGAGCATTTAGTACGGGGAAGTAGCGATCACCGGGAAGCGTGGAAATGGCTACTATGAAATGGATTGATTCGATTACGGACAAATTAAATTAGAAATCTTTTTTTCTTAAATCTTACTAATATGTCGATGTCACATCGAACAAAATTTAAGCTGTCGCTATCATGACATAAAGTGTCATTAAATACAGTTTCCTCGAAATTATTTGGTTTTGCTTGATACGTGCATACACATTCAAAAATTCAAAAATTTGTCGTCTACAATATGCAGTTTCGGCAATAAGTGATAATAAGTTATAAGCCAAACTTTCTAAAAGTCATGAATAATTCAACCATCAGCAAATTCTGGAATGTCCAGGATATGAAGATATTACTGCATTTTTCCTGTAATGGTCTATTCACTAAATACGTTGCCAGCAGTCTTCAGAGAGAGCGGCATTAATTTAATTATCATTTTATGAGGGATCTATTGTAAGGTGTAGGTAAGGGTCCGCGGTACAGTTTGTAAGGTTGGAATCAAATTACACATGGGTAAAAATTTAGGCCCCTATAAGTTAGTGGTCCGTAGAATTATTTCTGATATTTTAGAAGCCTTCGGTTACAAAAGAAATGCTAGGGTAGAGTATAGGTAAAGCATATGGGTATTGAACGCTTGTAGATTTACCCCTCGTCGACATAGAGATTGTTAGAGGAGGAAATACTGGAGGACAAGAAACGGGAAAGAATTCGCTCCTGGCCTTTAGAGGAATCATCCCGGCATTCGCCTGGAGTGATTTCAGGAAACTATGGAAAACCGAAGTCTGGATGGCCGGATGGAAATTTGAACCTGCTTCTTCCCGAATGTCATGCCCAAACATTACCACTCAGTCACCGGACTTAATGCTTTTCAGAAAAACGATGAGTTTATCTAAATTTTCCCTTAAAAATCATAATAGAGCTACTGAAGTCTCCAAAAAAGACATAGAAGAAATCTGCAATTGTTGGTGTGATAATCGCATATCCTGCTGCTCGTGGTTGATAACTACTTTGCATTGAGAACTTGCTACTGACTCACCTTCTTGACCTCGAAGTCTGCCATGCCACGGTGTACAGGACATCTTCCGAAGTCGATCCTCTGGGTGGTCGCGCCGCACACAAACAGCAGCAAAATGCTAACAGGTATCAGAGTGGTCGCCATGGCTGCCGGCCAGCGAGTGAGCTGCGGCAGCTGGTGAGGCGACTGCACTGCCCCTCCACCTCCAGCCACACTCGCCCACCTCAGACGTCGCGCCACGTGAAACGTGTGCGCAGTGGCGTACCTGGGGGGGGGGGGGGCGGTCCGCCCCGGGTGTCACCCGTATGGGGGTGACACCCGCATTTCGAAATTAATGTGCTACAAAAAAAAAAATATTGTTTTTATCCTTTGGTGTCAAAACGCTTCTACTTTTATTGTTTTGAATATTTGTTTGTAAGTTGATGTAGCGCTTTTTCATAAGTGATCCAGGTGGCTCTTTCATTACAATAGAGTATAATTACTGGCAACATTGTGCGCTTAAACAAAGAAAGCATCGTAGCTCTGTAGCTCCAACAATCGCAGGAAAATCGTTGTACTTGCCGTCCGTCACTGTTGTTTAGGTTTGTTAGTAGCGGCGGTTGTATACGAGTAATGTAAGTTTTCTTGTATAATGCAAGGAAGTTTTAAAATTAAAGGAGTATATATCTAAAATTGCTAAAATCGTGGTAGTTAGACAGTTAAATTGTAAATCCTCAAATTATTTTAAAGAAAAATGTTATATTTTCCTTTGAAAACGAAGAAAGCAACTAGCGTATTATTATTAGTCCGCGATTCACTAAAAGTGGGTGATGGAGGGTGCATCATACGAATCCTGAATGTCGGAATACGTGTAGTCTAGGCTTCCACTTCCATTGTCATGTCATCAATTAAACTCAGACATTTTAAGCGTGGCATGAAATTCATTTTTTTTTTTTTAAAATGTTTTGCCTATTTAGAATTCCATTAGCTTTCATGCTAAGATTCACATGTACCTTAAATTATTTTCTATTAATTTATCATCTTACAGATTCGTGTCAGATAAAATTTAGTATATTTCGCGTTATTCGATTTACACTATGCGTACCTACCTATTGTCGACAGTGCACCTCTACTCGTCATAAAATCGCATCATGTTGGAATTTATACAAACAAGATGATTCATAAAACTGTGCATTAAACTAGCAATACTGTCAGGTTTCAAGTCAATTCGAACGGGTCCAAGTGATCGTTGAGGGTATCGTCCGCCGTTGGTAATCAATTTTTGTAGAGCATGTGTTTAAAACAGTCGGAACCGCGTATCTTTCTAGCGAAATCGTAACATTAGTAAGCATTTAAATTCTAGGTTCATGTAAGTTTCTTTTGTTTTCTACTGACCGAGAACATGCAAATATGATCGCGATTAAATAATTAAGCGTATGATACTCTCAGAATTTTTCATAATAAATTTAGAGAAGAAGAAAATTTCTATTTTGGGTAATCTCTCTGCCGAATACAGGTACCTAAATTCTTGCGGGTTCCTTAAATCGACAGGGATGTAGAACTTCTGTTCCTCAACAAAAATTCAGCTTTAATCATAAACTGAACGAACATTGGAACCGTTTCCATTTTTATTTGTACGCTACACAGCGGCACTAAAAATCTAAAATTTACACGTGGAGATGGTCTTCGATACATACAATGTTATATTTAGGAGTATGTAGCTTTAGGCGGGTAGCAAAATACTTCAATTGTTAAGTACTTCATGTAAAGACGGGTGATATCGCAAAGGAATGTTATTATATTACCTGAACCGTTGTTTTTTTTTAATTACGTTGTATTTATATTTCATTCTTCTATTTTTATGAGGCAATTTAATGTATAGTTACTTCTCTGACTATATAGTATCCCCAGAGTCTCACGACATGTGGGACCTGGATCCTGGGTTTTCACCGATGTGACCCCATCTAGGTCTGAAATTGCTTCTACTTGAACCAAGCCACTTCTGTTAACTTTCCTCTCGATATCCCTTGGTCCCGCAAATACCAAGGTTGCGAAGGCATTTAAAAAAAAGCTTGTGTTAACGTTTAAGTAACAAATAATTGGGTAGCTTTCGACTTTTTAAAAATTTATAGCGGAATCTTGAGGTCGCCCTATAGTTACACCGGAGAAAATTAAAAACTCAACGCGCATACAGGAATGTTAGAATTTTAGGAAACTTTGAAGATATATCCAGGGTCATACCCAGAAAAATGATGGCAAATGGAAATGAATCAGTGGTTTATTACCTTTAGATACAGTTCGGGGACTTAGAGTCATAACGACTTATCTATAAAATATATGTTTTGAGAAAAAGGCAAAAGAAGTTTTACAACTGTTGAAACACTACCATTGTTAACATCTAAGTTTTAGCCGCTTGTAGCTGTGATACCTCATGGTCTTATTCACATAAATCCGACAATTTGTAGTCTGTAACAATAGGTATTGCAGATCAAAAAAGTGAACAGTGTCGCAGATACGTTGCTTTGACTTTAAACATCTTGGTGGTCTGGGTAGTTACGTCCTATAGAGTTGTAATTTATTTTGTTTTAATTTCGATTAATACTGCTAAACAATTTGTTTTAGACATTTTAAAGTATTTTACAGTGCTTCTTCGCAAGTTACATGGGACATAATTAGGCTGTCTTTCGTCTTTAAACACTGCAAAACAGATAATTGCAATAATAAAATGGCAAAAAACATGAGAATCCCAGCACACTTATTTATAAAATTTTTAATGAGAGAGTTGAAAAAACCTTAATTATATATATTATTACACTTTAGTCACTATCGTCATCAGCACTCGTTTCTGTTCCTTCGTCAGCTGCAGTAGGCTTACTTACTATTAATGACTTGTAAAAGAGGCGATACTGCTCGGGTATGATTCCCATATTGCATAGATCTTGGAGGTCCTTGAGCTTATCTTTCTGTATTGGAATTGGAGAGGAATACGTTAAGCGCGAAAGATTCTTGCAGCCTTGTTTTAGTTCTGAAATTCAGAAATTTTTCTGTAGTATGATTGTATTAAAGTAAATACACTCAGCCTGCTTTCAATGCCATAAAAAAAATCTTGAACCAGTTGACATTATTTCCGTCACTATCAACTTTTCTGTTTTTTATCACGAAGCGTCTCAGTACTGGGAAATTTAATACATCATTCTACTGAACTTCAATGACATGATATTTTTTATTCGTCATTCTCACGGCAGTGAACCATCCTGATGGATCAAATATATCCAACAGTTTTGTTTTTTTCTCTATCGAGGCATGAACAGAGTCACACTCCATTTGCGAGTGACTTGGCTCGAAAAACATGTGATTTATAACAGGGATAACAAGGTGCTTAACAGTATACAGGAATATAGCAGACACGTTTGCATTTCTATTTTACGCTTCAAACGTATCAGAATTCCAATCTTTCCCATCTGCATTTTGTTCTAAAAAATTGAATAAGCATGAAGAAATTTCTGCAGATCCACGTTTGGCCGTCCTTTCACTCCCCATGTAACATGCACCTTCTCTTGAAGTTGTATTGTATATGGTTAGGTTGTAGACAACAAGTCTTCAGTGATAAAACAAAGCTTTAGCATTTTTTCTTTGGACAGTAGATCAAATTCAGCTAAATGACTTTTCCCTGTTGCAGCTTCCATCTTGATGTGGTCTTTCAGAGCTCTTGCTAAACACGAGATATGTGAGCATCCTGCTCTAAACAGTGAATTTCTTTCTCTCTGACATTCATGTGAGAGAATCTGTAGCACGTATCACACAAATCATTTTTAGGTATATGGAAAGATAGATTAAATTCTGTCTTAAATATTAGTCGATAATAAGATTGTTTTTCAGGGTTTACGTTATCGTTTTTGCGAGTATCTACACAAATTTCGTACATTTTTCGAAGATTTGAGTCATGTGGCAAGTACTCTTTTTCCGAATCTTTCCTAGCATAATGTGAAGGGAGTTTTTGAAAGCTTTTTAGTGTTAGATCTAATTATTTCTTCCACAGAATATGATTTAGCTATAGCTGGTTTGTGACTTCCTCTTTTCATCTTTGGAAATGATGATGGGCTCATTCCTTATTAACAGAACCTGACGTATGAACGATAGTCAAATCAGATGTATTAAGAAACAATGATTGGCAAACCAGAAACTTTACATTAGCCCCCCATACACTAGCGTTCTTTCCTTGAAGAAAGGCGAATCCGTATGGAAAGCATGTAAGTTAGTGCGTAAGAGAGATGACGCAAATCATTTTGCCGAATCCCTACAGTTCGTTCCGTCGGCGAATCCGTTAGGAAAGAATGTATGTTAGTGTTTAAAAAGGGATGCCGCAACCATATGAGAAATCCTTACACGGTCGGTTCCTAATTGTTGCTTCAGTGTGGAGTTTGTGCCCTTCTCAAGTCGTGCATTCTTTCCGTCTGTATTTTCACTCTGGCAAGTGTTTATATTTTCTTCTTTTGAGTGACATGGAAGATTACGCAGAGTCATTTTATGATGATACTCTTGAAGAAGAAAAAGGAGAAAAAAGTGACATCCGAAACGTGCCAAAGGGCATTATAAAAGAGTTCATTGAAACATACAGGACCCATCCGGCGCTGTGGCAAATTAAAAACAAAGAGTTGTACACTAATAGAAATTTGAAGAGAAAAGGATATGAGGCTCTAATCAAAGTCTGGAAGAAATATGACCAGGACGCGGATACAAAGATGGTTAAATCCAAGATACAGTCTCTGAGAGGATCTTTCAGAAAAGAATTAAAGAAGGTATGTATTATACTGTACACTTTGTTACAGTTGGTTATGCTTAGAGTGCTGAAAATTTATAAGTTTTAATTACTTCTAGATTGAAAAGTCCGAACGTTCAGGAAGAGGAACCGATGATGTTTACAAGACACAGTTATGGTATTTCGACAGCATGCGCTTCCTGCTGGATCAAGAAACTCCTACCAAGAGTATCAGCAATATCGAGCCCACACCTGAAAATGAAGAATCTGACCCGGAAGTTGCTACATCTAATAATGAAGGGATGAATCTGGCAGAGGTAAATTTATTGAGAATTTATTTGAAAAACATTTATTTTCTATCACAGTACATAAAAGAGACTAACAGTTGTCTGAGAGGTAAAAATATTTTATGCCTTGCCACTTGTTATTATTTCTGTTTGCCAAGGGACCCTTCCCTTCCCATTGAAATATTGAAGATTTTCTCTTCTACAATTGTATTAGTGCGATGAACAGCGTTCAGTCCAAGTAGTTCAATACTATTGTTGCGCCAGTCCCCGTCTTCTCTTATTTCGTGCATTTGGACGTCCTCCGAATCTACGGACCTGTGATTAAAATAAGATTTACTGTTCCTCCGTAGAAAGTTATGTAAAACACAAATAGCCATCAATACAAATCTTGTGTTTTCAGGTTTAATGTTAATGGCAGTATGCAAAAGCCTAAATCTAGAAGAAATAATTCCAAAAGTATTTTCTATCACATTCCTAGCCCTTGATAAACGATAATTAAATATTCTCCTTTCGTAATTAAGTTCTGATTGACTGTATGGTTTCAGCATATGTTTGTGAAGACGAAATGCTTCGTCACCCACAAATACAAAATTCAGTTGGTCTGTATTTTCTCTCGGTTCTGGCAAGTTCAACTGATTATTTGATAGTTTATCATAAAAAGTTGTATATTCAATAATACCACCATCCGAGTTTCTTCCGTTTTTTCCAACATCCACGTATACAAATTCATAATCTGCATTAACTATACCCATCAGTACAATGCTGTAAAACTTTTTATAGTTGTAGTAGAGAGCTCCGGACTTGGCGGGACATGTTATTCTGATATGTTTGCCGTCAATAGCGCCTCCACAATTAGGAAATTGCCATCGAGATTCAAAACGATTGGCAATAATCTTCCATTCTTCTTTAGTTTTGGGGAACTGAAAAAAGGAAATGGACTTCATTATTTCTTGTGTATTGTGTTTTAATTGCTAAGCTATTATTGAGTCGTTAAATACATAAATCTACAGCTAGTCAATTTATGACTTAGTAAATTCTATTTCTTCTATAAGTTTGATAATATTTTTCAGGGCATAGAGGACAAATGGGTATCAAAATGTGGAAAGGAAACTCGTCATGATGACCACGTTTGCAAGAAGAGAAAGAAAACAAAAGAAGATGAACGAAGACTGTTCATGGCAAAATGTACTGAAGTTCTGAATGCTAAGTTGGGAGATGCTGAAGCTTTCGGCCAATATATAGGCACAAAATTAGAAAAAGTTTTAAATCTAGAACAAAGAATGTTTGCAGAATCCTTGCTCACCAAAGTTATTAACAAGGCATTAATGAACAAATTAACTGAGCATACTGATCTAATCGACCTCACCCCTTCGTCCTCTGCTACTCCATTAGTAATCCTCTCAAAATCATCAAATGCTCCTGAACTGACCGAAATTCATAATATTGAAACCACTCAAGATAGCAACAATGAAATGCGGGAGTATTATAGTTTAAGCTCTGAATTTAATTAAATACTATGTACTAATAATTTAGTTTAAGGCTTTTAATATATTAATAAATAATGCTAAAAGTAATCTGGAAAATATTACTTACCCTCAAATATTCTTCTCGCAGTACTTTATATATCAACTTGCAAGTTTCAGGTATTATACGACCCAATGACTGAGGAGAAATTCCCGAACTGAATTTTAAACACTCATAATTTCTCCCAGTTGCCAGAAATCGTAGAGTTACCACCAGCCTTTCCTCAGGTGGTATGCTGTTTCGCATTTTTGTGTCTTCTTTTTGCAGATGTGGACCTACCAATTTGAGAAGTTTATCAAATGTGTCCGGATCCATTCGTAGATAATTCTGAAAATCATTTGGCTCGTTTGCCCTTAACTCACGTAGAAGCTGCATGTGACTGTACATTCCTCGCTGGGAAAGCCACATTTTCGACCACATACGTCGTTTTTTCTTTCTTTTAAATAAGAAAACACTGCCTAATCCAATGCAAGCAACTGCTTTTTGTTTATTACAACTCATTTTACAATAATTTAATGAACACACGATATTGTTACTACTTCAATGCACCTGTTTCAGTAAAGAATCTCCTGACGGACTAATAATCTTTTCACGACAAAGTAAAATGACGAGCTAGCGGGATAATTCCTTGAAACGTCGTGAAAACTGCCCACTAACAGACATTCTTTCCTTTTAAGATCAACACTTACTGAAAATATTGGACACTGTTAGTGGACTATGTAGGGAATAACTGCCGCACAAACATCAGCAGGATTATCCCGAAGGCATGCGCGACAGGAAACAGAGTAGAAAGTTAATTGTGTTAGTGGCTAACCGCGGACTTATTTTCCCTTCGCACATCCGATAGGAAAGAGCGTGAAATGATAAAACGCCGGGAAAGAACGCTAGTGTATGGCAAGCTATTGTTCAAAGTGCTCGAGAAAGTGCAGCTTTAATTTTACCGAGGCTGACAAATTAAAAATGCACCAACAATATTGGAATCTAGGTGATATAAACAGGCAGCGTTTGTACGTCAGTTCTCTTTTAGAAAAGATAGATAAGCAAAGTACTAAGACTTCTGAGGGCTTTTCCAGGAGAAAATTTACAAATAAATACTTTCTAACCAAAGATAATAGCTTGCCATACACTAGCGTTCTTTCCCGGCGTTTTATCATTTCACGCTCTTTCCTATCGGATGTGCGAAGGGAAAATAAGTCCGCGGTTAGTCACTAACACAATTAACTTTCTACTCTGTTTCCTGTCGCGCATGCCTTCGGGATAATCCTGCTGATGTTTGTGCGGCAGTTATTCCCTACATAGTCCACTAACAGTGTCCAATATTTTCAGTAAGTGTTGATCTTAAAAGGAAAGAATGTCTGTTAGTGGGCAGTTTTCACGACGTTTCAAGGAATTATCCCGCTAGCTCGTCATTTTACTTTGTCGTGAAAAGATTATTAGTCCATCAGGAGATTCTTTACTGAAACAGGTGCATTGAAGTAGTAACAATATCGTGTGTTCATTAAATTATTGTAAAATGAGTTGTAATAAACAAAAAGCAGTTGCTTGCATTGGATTAGGCAGTGTTTTCTTATTTAAAAGAAAGAAAAAACGACGTATGTGGTCGAAAATGTGGCTTTCCCAGCGAGGAATGTACAGTCACATGCAGCTTCTACGTGAGTTAAGGGCAAACGAGCCAAATGATTTTCAGAATTATCTACGAATGGATCCGGACACATTTGATAAACTTCTCAAATTGGTAGGTCCACATCTGCAAAAAGAAGACACAAAAATGCGAAACAGCATACCACCTGAGGAAAGGCTGGTGGTAACTCTACGATTTCTGGCAACTGGGAGAAATTATGAGTGTTTAAAATTCAGTTCGGGAATTTCTCCTCAGTCATTGGGTCGTATAATACCTGAAACTTGCAAGTTGATATATAAAGTACTGCGAGAAGAATATTTGAGGGTAAGTAATATTTTCCAGATTACTTTTAGCATTATTTATTAATATATTAAAAGCCTTAAACTAAATTATTAGTACATAGTATTTAATTAAATTCAGAGCTTAAACTATAATACTCCCGCATTTCATTGTTGCTATCTTGAGTGGTTTCAATATTATGAATTTCGGTCAGTTCAGGAGCATTTGATGATTTTGAGAGGATTACTAATGGAGTAGCAGAGGACGAAGGGGTGAGGTCGATTAGATCAGTATGCTCAGTTAATTTGTTCATTAATGCCTTGTTAATAACTTTGGTGAGCAAGGATTCTGCAAACATTCTTTGTTCTAGATTTAAAACTTTTTCTAATTTTGTGCCTATATATTGGCCGAAAGCTTCAGCATCTCCCAACTTAGCATTCAGAACTTCAGTACATTTTGCCATGAACAGTCTTCGTTCATCTTCTTTTGTTTTCTTTCTCTTCTTGCAAACGTGGTCATCATGACGAGTTTCCTTTCCACATTTTGATACCCATTTGTCCTCTATGCCCTGAAAAATATTATCAAACTTATAGAAGAAATAGAATTTACTAAGTCATAAATTGACTAGCTGTAGATTTATGTATTTAACGACTCAATAATAGCTTAGCAATTAAAACACATAATACACAAGAAATAATGAAGTCCATTTCCTTTTTTCAGTTCCTCAAAACTAAAGAAGAATGGAAGATTATTGCCAATCGTTTTGAATCTCGATGGCAATTTCCTAATTGTGGAGGCGCTATTGACGGCAAACATATCAGAATAACATGTCCCGCCAAGTCCGGAGCTCTCTACTACAACTATAAAAAGTTTTACAACATTGTACTGATGGGTATAGTTAATGCAGATTATGAATTTGTATACGTGGATGTTGGAAAAAACGGAAGAAACTCGGATGGTGGTATTATTGAATATACAACTTTTTATGATAAACTATCAAATAATCAGTTGAACTTGCCAGAACCGAGAGAAAATACAGACCAACTGAATTTTGTATTTGTGGGTGACGAAGCATTTCGTCTTCACAAACATATGCTGAAACCATACAGTCAATCAGAACTTAATTACGAAAGGAGAATATTTAATTATCGTTTATCAAGGGCTAGGAATGTGATAGAAAATACTTTTGGAATTATTTCTTCTAGATTTAGGCTTTTGCATACTGCCATTAACATTAAACCTGAAAACACAAGATTTGTATTGATGGCTATTTGTGTTTTACATAACTTTCTACGGAGGAACAGTAAATCTTATTTTAATCACAGGTCCGTAGATTCGGAGGACGTCCAAATGCACGAAATAAGAGAAGACGGGGACTGGCGCAACAATAGTATTGAACTACTTGGACTGAACGCTGTTCATCGCACTAATACAATTGTAGAAGAGAAAATCAACCGAGAACGGTATCTTCAATATTTCAATGGGAAGGGAAGGGTCCCTTGGCAAACAGAAATAATAACAAGTGGCAAGGCATAAAATATTTTTACCTCTCAGACAACTGTTAGTCTCTTTTGTGTACTGTGATAGAAAATAAATGTTTTTCAAATAAATTCTCAATAAATTTACCTCTGCCAGATTCATCCCTTCATTATTAGATGTAGCAACTTCCGGGTCAGATTCTTCATTTTCAGGTGTGGGCTCGATATTGCTGATACTCTTGGTAGGAGTTTCTTGATCCAGCAGGAAGCGCATGCTGTCGAAATACCATAACTGTGTCTTGTAAACATCATCGGTTCCTCTTCCTGAACGTTCGGACTTTTCAATCTAGAAGTAATTAAAACTTATAAATTTTCCGCACTCTAAGCATAACTAACTGTAACAAAGTGTACAGTATAATACATACCTTCTTTAATTCTTTTCTGAAAGATCCTCTCAGAGACTGTATCTTGGATTTAACCATCTTTGTATCCGCGTCCTGGTCATATTTCTTCCAGACTTTGATTAGAGCCTCATATCCTTTTCTCTTCAAATTTCTATTAGTGTACAACTCTTTGTTTTTAATTTGCCACAGCGCCGGATGGGTCCTGTATGTTTCAATGAACTCTTTTATAATGCCCTTTGGCACGTTTCGGATGTCACTTTTTTCTCCTTTTTCTTTTTCAAGAGTATCATCATAAAATGACTCTGCGTAATCTTCCATGTCACTCAAAAGAAAAAAAAACACTTGCCAGAGTGAAAATACAGACGGAAAGAATGCACGACTTGAGAAGGGCACAAACTCCACACTGAAGCAACAATTAGGAACCGACCGTGTAAGGATTTCTCATATGGTTGCGGCATCCCTTTTAAACACTAACATACATTCTTTCCTAACGGATTCGCCGACGGAACGAACTGTAGGGATTCGGCAAATGATTTGCGTCATCTCTCTTACGCACTAACTTACATGCTTTCCATACGGATTCGCCTTTCTTCAAGGAAAGAACGCTAGTGTATGGGGGGCTAATCTTTTGGTTTAACTGACCACCCAGGGACATATTTGCCTTGCAAGAATAATACGGTTCCCCAGACTGCCATTTAATTTTCCTATCGATTTTCTTACTTTTCTCAGGCTGAGCTACTCGTCTGCGTTTTACTTTTATCCCATTCTCTACTTCAATGTTTTAACTTACGAGAAGGTCTGTACTATTATTGCCAGTTTTAGATCCACCATCACCTAAAAATCCAAACTGATTGGTTCTTTCTTGTAAGAAAACATTTTGATTGTCAATATCGATTGTTTGTGCTTCAATATTTGGCCGAGGTGGAATATTTAAAGATTTCTAAAAAAAATGATAGAGGGTGATCTGAAAAAAATAAACAATAATTTACCAAGGGAATGTCATGAAGAGTCGAAAATTGTATTGAATTAATAAATACTGTTATAATTAATGACGTGTATATTAAGGTAAAAGCACTCATATCTTAATTTTTAAAATGGTATTTCCTTTATTTCAAATTGAATTTCTGAAGCATAAATTGTACATACCATCACTGTCATCTCTATCATTTTCAGATGGCTGATATTTAGGGCGTATCTGGAGATACGCTCTTTTGTCACTGAACAATACAGTACTGCAAAGTGAGGCGAAATGACGTAAAAGGTAATACGTCATTTTCACAATAAACAATAAAGAGTAATTGTAGATACGCTACACATTATCTCCGGAATGGTTAAAGATAGGAATTCCAGTGTTTTTCCATTGAATAGATTGGATGTCCAACAATGATAGTGGTGTAAATATGTCAAAATGGCCAATTTTGTAGAAACGCTGTTATGACTCTAAGCCCCCGAGTTGTCAGTGAGAAATTCTACCACCTTGAGCACCAATACATACCTGGAATCCTTGCCGGCATTGAATCGATAAGAGTTCTGATGTCTTCTTGGGGTATGTCTCTACGCCCGCATGTCTTTTACAGTACAGTTGTTGCACATTTTGTGCTGGGTGACCATGTGATCTAATGTGGCTACTCCTGGCAGCCCAGACATGCTCTATAGGGGACAAATCTGGGCACCGTGCTGTCAAAATTGTGATCGTAAACCCTAGCAAGGCTTGTGTTGTAATGGCCACAGTATGAGGACGGGAATTATCTTGGAAGATGCGATTTGGATCGTGAACGTGTAGAGTACCACAATAAGATGCAACATCACGTCCACATAGTGGTGAGCTGTCATTGGGCCTTCAACAACAGCCAACTCAGTCATGCTGTTGAAACTGATTGCCGCCAAAACATGATACCAGTGGCTGCAAGTGTGACGTTCTGAAATCATAGTAGGTAAGCCGTTTCTCTGCTACGACTGCGAACATGTCGATTATCACTGTGTAACAAGTATGTATACTGCCATTGCACTACAGCTAATCGTTCTGGAGGTTTCTCGATATGAATCACACTTTTGAAACATGCCAGTTCTCCGACCTCTTTCACAGTTAGACATTTGGGAGTAGACGGTTATCACTCTTCGTCTTGGCATACTTGGCCAACAAGAACTTGTGGACAACAAGACGTCATGTTGCACCACACTGTTCGCCACTTATACGCTTTAAAAAAATAGCAATTTATACAATAAGTAGCCCAGTAATTCTTATACTATTACATACAAAACTTTAAATTTTTAATAATTTAATACTTTTCATGTGGGGATACTTGGGTCCAAATTTCATTCATTTATTTCAACACCTTCTGGGGGTTGGAATTTTAATTTGCGCCAGGTTGTGTATCAGTTGCTAGGCGTAAAGGTTGTAGCGTCTGGTTTTTAAGACGTTATTAAAATTGGAATAAAATAATGAGATGCATTAATTAATAAGTTAATTTGCAAAATTAATCCTGGGTAGGCGCCAAGAATGGAAGTGTTCTCTATCCGAGAGAAGCGACATTCCAATTCTGAAATACTTTTACTCAAAGCAATTGTACTTTTTAAATTACCATTAAAAAACACAAATCTTCATCTATTTAAATGATATATTGATACATTGGAAAGGAAGTTATTGAAAGAAGGGTTTACAACACCTATTATTTTCTTTGAATATAAAATTGATTGATTTATTGAACAGAACTGAATATTTAAGGAGTTTCTTTTGAACAATTTTAGAGCATGATTCAAATCTCAGAGCGTTGCCTAGGGTTGAATGACGCAAGAGTGTCTATACATCGCCGGAGTTCTTTACCGTAGCAGATGAGGTGCGGATAAGGCAGATGGACCCTGTTGATCAGCTGGGCGCAAGGTCATTGGTGTCGTCCGCTTGTCGAGGCAGCTCCCCGCAGGTAGTGACATCTCCGGCGATCTCCCGGGGTGCGGCGCTGTGGATTGTTTGCTGGCCAGAAACAGAATGTCTTCTCTCCCGCTTGTTCGCCCCGTTGAAAACTTGCAGGCTCCGGAGTTTTAGCAGATGCGGAAATTTCAGCGAGTCGCAGTGTTTGGCCGGTCGTCCACGATCTCCATTGGCGCTCCTCATGCAACATAAAAAACTTATGGTTTCTAAAAGTTCGTAACACACTGTTTGATTCGCTGGTTCCCAACAGAGGTGTTCCGCAACCTGACTTTTTTTCTCCGACCGTTTCTCTAGTTTCAACTTTCTACTGTCCCAGGAATCCTTCTTTCGGCACAGGTCCTATACTGTCCTTTGAATTTCATTGAATGCGTAAAGCTTTTAACTTTACGGCCTGCCATAAATCGTTCGGTCTTTCAGTGTAGGTATGAGTCACCTGGCTCTCGCCGATGCCAAAGAAACGTGGAATTCAGACGCATAAATTTCCCGTCACCAAGGGACGTTACAAGGTCGAGCTGCACTTTGCCAATACTAGTCTGTACATTCACCGCAACGACAGTCAGCCGACTGACTGCTCACCCCCTCGTCGCGCCCACACTTTTCCATTGCTCGCCCATGTCCCTACCTGGTATTTAGTCTCATTTAACGTTTTCAAGTGACAGTTTCAGGGAATCAGTGTTGTGGATGACAGGTAGGTTTATCACCCTACTTTATTATACAATACTGTACTTTATTTTGCTCAGTTTTCGTGCGAAAGTACATTAAAATACTTTTCTATCTGATTCACGTTATCACCTAACTGGTTGATCATTTATGAACAAAAATAGTATCCCAACGCAGTATTAATAAATCATCACCACACGGTACCGGAATGAAATATTCTAGCATATTTCAATGCAGTCACAATGAAATGTCAACTGCTTCGCACTTTACGCAATTTTTTTTTTTTTTTTTTTTTTTTTTTTTTTTTTTGCGGTTTACTAAAAATATTTTTTGTTAACTCTCTGTTCACTTATATCTTAGTCATCTAACTTGAAAAGGAGACCTACAGATTAACGTGGAATTAGAACCACGGAGCGTCCTAGAATCTTCGCATTAACAGATAAAAGCTTTGCCCGAGGGAAAAGTCAATAAGGCCGGCAAAAATTACAATTGATGCCGGGGCCGTCAATACCCAAATCGCCCGCAGTAACCATTTGAGGTCATCAGACCGAATGAAGGTGTATTGAAAAATTATTTTTCAAACGTAATAAAATGAACATACTCCATTTTTATAATCTATTTTTGATATCCAAAAACACGAATCTACTTTTATGTGTTTGAATATTTATTTTTGAGTACTTCTATATTAGTCTGGTGACTGATATGGTTACGGCGTGTGATTCTGGTCTGGGAGGTCCCCGTTACAAATTCGGATCTAGGCTGCAATTTTCATGGCTCTTAAAATTGATCTTCAACTTTGGCAAAGCTTTGATTTCTTTATTGCGAAGATGTTAGATTCTTCATATATTTTACGAACATCTGATGAACATGGAAAAAAGACACTTTATTAAAGCATACAATAACATGAAATCAACATTTGATCGTAAGGGAAGGGAATTTTCCGAACTCTATATATCCGCTTCTCTACATCCAGCAGGACGACATTGGTCTGCACCGTCAAAACATAAACCAATCCACTACGGCCGGGTGTCGGCCGACACGCCATGTCCTTTGGACTAACTTCGATCGAGTGAGCGCCAACAGTATGAAATGTGTCGTTGCGGAACAGTATTGGGCGAGTGAGGCCCGATCTTCAGAGGAGTTAAAATTAATCTAAAACCACAAAATTAATCTAAAACCACTTTCGATCACCAATGAGCAACAAATGGCTAAAATCTTGCCATATTGACTAATGAACATGAAGAAACTCAAATTGTTAATTTTGAAGATGTGATTTACGAGTTTGCAGCTATTAAAGCTAGGAAGAGGAGATTGTGAAAGCAATTATTTTTAGTTTATTTGTGCATCTTTTAAATGTTGTTAATATTATTATTATTTTTAACAAACTATTATTTTTAATTACAATCAATGTGTATTTAATTACGTTTAATTAATATCATATTTTACACTTACAAATTACTGTATTTTACTTAACGTTGAATTTAAGTTTTCAAGGGGTGACACCATCGATATCCGCCCCGGGTGTCACTGGTTTGCCCTGCATGGAGAAAGAGCGATGAAGACTTAGCTAACTTTAACGAGAAGAACCAAGAATTCAAAGATTATATGTGTAAATGGAAAACAGAAATGATCATGGCAATAGCGAAAATCTCTATACAGAAAGAAGGAAGAGAAGAAGAAGATCAAGCAAGGGGAGTGAAAGGAGCAAAGAAGCAGTATGGTATAACTGAAAGCAGAATTATGACTGATGATTTTGTCGCAATGGGGGCACAATTAATACTGAGTTTCGACATTCAATCTTCTAAGCAAGAAAGATGGAAAAGGAGAAAGAAAAGAGGCTTGAATTTGAACCCCAAAGGGAAAAATGTGGTGAAACGTAAGAAAAGAAGTTGTGTTGTATAAAAGGAGATACTAAGTGAAAATTTAAATAACAGAAATATTTGAAATCAAGAGAACATAAAGAATAGCAAAAAGGATGTCTAAAAAGCGGAAAGGAAACAAACTATAACAACAAGAACCTTTACATCAAAATAAAATTTGTTAGAAATGATTGATAAAAAAGAAAAAATAATAATAATAAGCAGTCAGATAGTAGCAGTAAATATGAAGGAAAGGCGTTATTTAGTAGTGATGAAGAATAATGAAGAATAAAAGGTAATAAATGAAGATAAAGAAATGTAGAAACAAAGGCTAATAGGATGAATAGACGAAATTGAGAAACGATGGTAGGGGAAATCAACGAAAATGAAATATTGAATAAAAAGGAAGATTAAAGGAATAATGAAGAGGCGTAACTAGAGTGTTAGCTGACTGAATTCAAAGTAAGTTATTTGCATGGAGGAAGGAATATATGGAAACGACGCAAGGGACCTTCACGACGCACTGGAGTGAAACCGGGTAGAGAGAAGTGGGGTGGGGTGGCTGCCATATTGGTCGGCCGTAGAAACACGGAGAATAGGTACAAAAACCTTAAGGGAATCATACGACAACCGTGGCATCGCAATTCGATGATGGATTATTATGTAACTCGACGAGACAGACCAAAAATGAAGAATAAATTTTTTTGATAACCTGCTTCGTTCTCGAGATATACTGTCTCAAAAGTGAGGTGTTTTGGGTTGAAATTCGGAAGAAACAGTTTCCTAAGATCAAATTTGGTGTTAGATTCTTATGTAACACGACGAGCCAAATCGAAAATAAAGAATAAAAATTTTCGAAATCTCGCTTACTTCTCGAGATATACTGTCTCAAAAGTGAGGTGTTTTAGGTTGAACTTCAGAAGAAAACTATCCCCAAAGTCAAATTTTATAATAGATTCTTATGTAACACGACGAGATAAATTGAAAGTAAACAGTAAAAAATTTCGATATCTCGTTTAGTTCTCGAGATATTCTGTCTCCAAAAGTCAGAAGCTAAAATGGGAGTAGTATATATTGCGATACGCGATACACGTTGTATCACCAACATGGTGCTTATGAAATTACTTACAACTTGTTTTTCCCTTCTGGTACAGGCTGCATTTCAACCTACCCACATTTCCATTAATATTGTCGCTACAAAATCGAACTACGTAGACACACCTAAACACATAAAATGTATGGCGAACTAAATTTCGGGTAACAATAACGTTTGCTTCATCACGTTTCATAGTTCGAACAGCACAAATTACCACAATTAATTTCATCGTGCACTTTCAGTGTAAACTGAGCTGGACTAAAGCATGCAGAATACCATATTCATTGTATCGCGATGTAAACTTGACCCGCTTAAATTAGACTTCCAACACTTGTTTACAGTGGCGTAGTTAGATTAGGTGACACCCGGGGCGGATATCGATGGTGTCAGCCCTTGAAAACTTAAATTCAACGTTGTGTAAAATATAATATCATGTAAGTGTAAAACATAATGTTAATAAAACATAATTAAATAAACATTTCTTGTTATTCAAAAATAATAGTTTGTTAAAAAATTGTAATATTGACAACATTTAAAAGATACACAAATAAACAACAATAAGAATTGCTTTCACAATCTACTCTTTCTAGCTTTAACAGCTGCAAACTTGTAAATCAAATCTTTAAAATTAACAATTTCAGTTACTTCATATTCAATAGTCAGTATGGTAAGATTTTAGGCACGTGTTTCTCATCGGTGATCGAAAATGGTTTTAGATTAATTTTAACTCCTCTGAAAATCGGGTGGGCCTGACTTGCCTGATACTGTTCCACACCGACACTTTTGGCGTTCACTCTATAGAAGTTTGTCCAAAGGACACGGCGTGTCATCCGACACTCGGCCGACACCCGGCCGCATTGGATTGGTTTATATTTTGACGCTGAGGACCAGTGTCGACCTGCTGGATGTGGAGAAAGGAATAGAGAGAGTCCGGAAAATTCCCTTCCCTTGCGACCAAATGTTGTTTTATGTTATTGTTCGCCTAAAAAAAGTGTCTTTTTTTCATAAACGTCTTTTCCATGTCATCAGATGTTCGTAAAATGTAGAGTAAAATGTAGGAAGAATGTAGCATCTTCACAATTTAAAAAAATCAAAGCTTTGCCAAAGTTGAAGATAAATTTTAAGACCCACGAAAATTGCAGCCGAGATCCGCATTTGTAACGGGGAACTCCCACACCCGAATCACACGCCGTAACCATCTCAGTCACCAGACTAATCAAGAAGTACCGAAAAATATATATTCAAACACATAGCTAAAAGTAGATTCGTGTTTTTGGATAGCAAAAATAGATGGTATAGAAAAAGACTATATTCATTTTATCATGTTTTGAAACTTATTTTTCATTACCCCTACATTCGGTCTACTGACTCAAATGTTTACTACGTGCGATTTGGGTACTGAAGACATCCGGTCAAATCCCGGTATCAACTTAATTTTTGCGGGCCTTAAAATTGACTTTTACCTCTGGCAAAGGTTTAATCTGTTAATGCGAAGATTCTAGGACGCTCCGTGGTTCTAATTCCACGTTAATCTGTAGGTCTCCTTTTCAAGTTAGGTTACTACGATATAGGTGAACAGAGGGTTTCCCAATAAGAAACTGTGTGACTAGAACTTTGAAACGTGAAATAATTATTTTTATTATACAAAATTAAAATATGTTGTAATCTCTGTCTTTACTAACAAAAAGTATTGAGTAAATCGAAAAGAACCTCAAACAAAGCAAACACGTTAAGTAGAAGTGATTGACATTTTATTGTGACTGCGTTGAAACACACTAGAATCTTTCGTTCGGGTACAGTGTTGTGAAAATTTGTTAATACTGCGTTGGGATACTATTTTTGTTCATAAAAGATCTTCCAGTTGGATGATAACGTGAATCAGATAAAAAAGTATTTTAATGTACTTTCGCACCACAACTGCGCAAAAAAGCACAGTACTCTTCAATAAAGTAGACTTATAACCTACCTGTCATCCCCAACATTGATTCCCTGAAACTATCGCTTGTAAACGATAAAGGAGACTAAAAATCGGATATGGACACGGGCGAGATATGGACCAGTCACTCGACCGACTGTCGGTGCGGTTCCTATACAGACCAGTAGTGGCAGCTGATACACAAACTGGCGCAAATTAAAATCCCAACCCTCTGACGATGTTGTGATAAATGAATGAAATTTTGCCCCAAGTATCCCCACATGAAGAGTATTAAATGATTAAAAATTTGAAAGTTTTAAATGTAATAGTATGAGAATTACGGGGCTATTTATTATGTAAATTGCTATGTGTGGTTTTTTGGCGTTTAAGTGGCGAACAGTGTGGTGTAACGTGACACTTTGTTGTTCACAAGTTCTTGTTGGCCAAGTATGCCAAGGCAAAGAGTGACAGTCGTTTACACCCAAATGTCTAACTGTGAGAGAGGTCGGAGAATTGGAGTGTTTTAAAAGGGTGCTTCATATCATGACATCTCCAGAAGGATTGGTCATAGAGCAATGTCATACAGACTTGTTACACAGTGATAACCGATTACATGTTCACACGCATAACAGAGAAACGGGTTAGCTGATATGATTTCAGAACGTCACACAAGTGCAACCGCTGGTGTCATGTTTTGGCGGCAATCAGTTTCAATAGCATGACTGAGTTGGCCGTTGTTGAAGAAACAATGACAGTCCATCTCTATGTGGACGTGGTGCTGCATTTTATTGTGATACCTCCATGTTCACCATACAAATCACATCTTCCATTAAGACAATTTCCGTCTTCATACTGTGGCCATTACAACACAAGCCATGCTTGGGTTCATTATCACAATTTTGTCAGCACAGTCCCCATATTTGTCCCCAAAAGAGCATGTCTGGGCTGCCAGGAATACGCACATTAGATCAGATGATACAAATTATTCGCGGGTTTGCCGCCGGATTACATTTTCTAACGACAAGCTTTCGGTGACTTGCACTGCCGCCATCATCTGGTCCATTGTATCTAAAGGAACAACAAAAACTGAACTGAATATCGGAACAGAAGCGAGCCAGGATCGTTGTCGACGTCCGATTGGCTGACTCCACTGATGTAACCATTCCGTTACTGTGATTGGTCGGTTGTGGAACTAGGTGTAGATATACACAAGCGTTGTACTGGCAGTTGTCTCTCCGAAGTTCCGAGTTGGCATTCGCTGAGTCAGGATGTGCGATGAGGAAAGTGCTCGCCGCGCTGTCGCGCCAGGCGGGCCGAGTGCCCCACCGCACTCGGCTTTGCCGGCGGCAGTAGCGGCCACGTTGACGACCCGGCTAACGGAAACGGACTTGGCAACGGATATGAATAGGACGGCTACTGCAAGATGGTACGACAACCTGGCAACCGAACTCGGATTCGAATATGGATACTACTGGGACCATTCACACAACGCAATCGACAACCGGGCCTGCCCACGGACTTGACTCCCGCGCAACTAAGCGATGCACCTCACCGCTCCTCGGTGGTAAAGCGAAGATGTCGAGGAGTGAGAAGAGAGCCAGCCATAGTAAACTCAGCATCCCTGTGTCGCAGCTCGCCACGACCAGCAAAGACAAAAGGCGGGAAAGAAGAAAGTCATCGGTGCCTTCAGTTTCCCGGAACCATCCACCACTTTCCCGTTTCGCGGTAAATCCACGAACAAGAACAGAAAAACAAGTTCAGCTGGGGACCAAACAGACGGTGCAGGGTTCACGGAGGCGCGTCGCACCTGTAAACCTCCGCCTACTCTAGACCCTGGCAGAATTGAACTCAGCAACACATATGACGTGCTGATCCAGGAAGAACCAGAGCAGCATCATCAACAACAACAGCAGCAGCAACAAACACAGCCACAGCAGAAGCTCCAGCAGCAGCAACAGCAGCCACAGCAGCAACAACAGCAGCCACAGCAGCAACAACAGAAGCCGCAGCAGCAACAACAGCAGCCGCAGCAGCAGCCGCAGCAAGAACAACAGCAGCAGCAGAGCTCCAAACAGCAGATCCCGCCCATCGTGGTACAGTACCCCAACACATACAAGGAACTGTACCAGATGGTGAAAGGAACACTGAACGGGCGGCCTTTCCAAGCCAAGTCCGCCGGTGGAGATAAAGTCAAACTGACATTATCCAACACTGAAGATTACCTGGACGTCACCGCAGTGCTGCAGCGGAGGAAAATACCTTATTATACATTCCCGTCCGCGGCGGAAAAGTTACTGAAGATCGTCGTCCGTGGCATGCCCTCGAACATGCCACCGGAATATATCAAGGAAGAATTAGAGGAGCTGGGACTCGACATAAGAACAGTAACACAACTAAAGAGACCTGGCGGCTCTGAAGTAATGCCTCTTTTCCTTGTGGTGCTTCCAGATCGGCCTCAAAACAGGAAAGTGTTTGAACTGGAAGTACTGATGTCCCTACGGATTAAAGTAGAAAAATTGAGGTCCTCCAATGGCCCAGTTCAATGTTATAATTGTCAGGCCCTGGGGCATGTTGCGAGACATTGCAACATGCCCCCAGTGTGCGTCAAGTGCGCAGGGGCGCACCTGTCCAACGCTTGCACCATGAGGAAGGGTGAAAACGCCCCGACATGCACTAACTGCAAAGGCAGCCATGTCGCGAGCTATAAGGGGTGTCCAGCGTTCAAACGCGCCCGAGATAGACAACGGGGTGTCACCTCTACCCAGACAAACAAGGAGCAGAAGAAGACGAACGCAGAGAAGAAGGCGCAAGAAACACCTGCCCAGGAATCATCAGCTACCAACCAACACAGGCGCCAACGAGAAGATAAGAATAACGCCCAGAACCCACCTCAGAAGAATGGCAAAGGCCAGCAAAAAGGAAGCAAGAAGAGTGAGGCACAAATGCCAATCGACCACTCGGAAATCACCTCCTTTGCTGAAGCCGTCACTGGTCAAAGTCAACCCAAGGGAAACAAAAAACCTGCAGCCAACAAGAGCAGCCATCCCAAACCTGGCCAACAATGCCAAAATTGTAACCACAACAGAAATTCTTCTGATTCTGCGAATGGAGGGACGATGGACCAAATGCTAACAATAGTAGGCAACCTTTTCAACATGGTGACAACGCTTCTCACTAAATTCGACCAACTAGCCGCGGACATAGCAACCGCAGTTAAGACGGCCCTAACAACCGACAACCCTGGCAACCTTTCTCCCCACAATGGCTAGAACGCATATACAAGGACTAACCATGTGCATTTGGAATGCTGACGGCATCCACTCACAAATTGGTGAGTTCAGACAATTTCTACGAGACGAGGATATAGACATATGCCTCGTGTCTGAGACACATCTCAAACATGGCCTCAGAGCCACAGTGGCCAACTACTGCTGCTACCGGCAAGATCGACCAACAGCCGGAGGCGGTGTTGCAATTTACATCAAACACGGCATCCCTCATCATGAGCTGCTTTCGCCCCAGACAGAGCAGCTGGAAACAAAGGCTATCGAGGTACAAACCAGTAGCGGGCCAGTCACGGTGGTCTCTGCCTACAGACCACCGAGCAGAAGACTAATCGAAGATGACTTCACCCAAATATTAAACTTTCGAGGCAAACTCCTCATAGGGGGAGACTTAAATTCTAAACACACTGACTGGAACTCCAGAGTGACCAACACTGCAGGGCAGCAACTACACAGAATTGCACGTCGGCACAACCTACTAGTCTGGGGACCAGAGCAGCCTACACATCATCCTTGGAATGGTGGTAGACCGGACGTCCTGGACATCGTTATGACACGAGGAAATCACTGGTTACGTCTCCACCACCACGATGAACAGGCTATCCTCAGACCACTCGCCGGTCATAATTGAAATCGACCTCGGCCCCTGGAGACCAGCCACTATAAATCCTCCCAATTACAAATCAACCAACTGGGACAGCTTCCGAGCAGATGTAGCGGAATCCATGATAAGACTGCGACCTATTGACGCCATGAACCTTGAGTCAGCCATCAAACAGGTCACAAAAACCATCTTAGACACTGCAAACAGAGCCACGCCTCCAGCGGTCGACAGAAGTCAATCGCGCCAACTACCTCCACACCTATTGGCGCAGATCCGACACAAAAACAGAGTTGCCAGAGAATAGGCACCTTAACCAGACGTCCCGACACCAGACGCCTACTCAATCGGCTGCAGCGAGAGCTGAAGGCGGCGATCCAAGATCACCGCAACAGAGAATGGTCCGCACGCTTAGCCACCCTCCAAATTAGTGACGGTACCTTATGGAAAGAAACAAGGCGTTTCACCAAGAGGAAAACAAAAATACCACCGCTGCACGGTGAAAGGGGCATAGTGTTTAGCGACCAGGACAAAGCAAATGCACTGGCAGATCATTTTGAGCGGCAATTCAGATCCGCTCAGGACTATGATGAGGATGAAATTGCGGACATCCGTCGTCGACTGACCAGATTCCTCTCAGTTGATGATGAAGACTACACCATAGACGAAATAACACCTGAAGAAGTTCGCAGCATTATAAACCGGCTTCATCCTAGGAAGGCTCCTGGGATCGACAATATTAGTAACCAACTATTGAAAAATCTTCCCCAACAAGTCGTCGACCACATCACTGATATATTCAACATTATCATAAGCAGCCAGCTCTTCCCTCGCTGTTGGAAACGGGCCACGGTGGTTGCAGTACCAAAGCCGGGGAAAAACACCCTCTTCCCCCAAAATTATCGACCAATCTGTTTGCTTTCGTCAATTAGTAAGGTACTAGAACGACTTGTACTCAAGAGACTGGAGGCCCACATTAACATGGAGCATATAATCCCTGATTATCAATTTGGATTCCAAAGGGGTCACTCTGCAACACAGCAAATCATGAGAATCGTCGAGCGTGCGACCGCGGCCTATAACCACAGAGGTTATTGCCCGCTAGTTCTTCTGGACGTGGCCCGTGCGTTCGATTCAGTTTGGCACAGTGGGCTGTTATTCAAGCTTTACACACAGGGACATCCCCGGCCCTCTGGTAAAGCTCATCAAAAGCTACATTTCTGGGAGATCCTTCCAAGTACGAGTCGGCAGCGGCATCTCATCTCGTAGACCCATCAACGCCGGTGTATCACAGGGGTCGGTACTCGGCCCAGTGTTATACAACCTATACACTGCCGACATACCAGCCCCTGCCACAGTTCGCACAGCCCTCTACGCCGACGACACGGCATTCTTCACCGCACACAGGTGCAAGGTCGCAGCAATTAGGAGGCTCCAGGAGGTCCTTCAACAAACAGAAGCTTGGGCCAGGAGATGGAGGATCTTGCTTAACACCGCCAAGACGCAGGCAATATTATTCACGAGACACCTGGGGAAGCGTGATCGGGAGAGAAACCATACACCAAACCTGCACCTCAACGGGGAAGATATCGTATGGTCACCTACAGTTAAATACCTCGGCGTAGTCCTTGACTCTCGCCTGACGTGGCAAAGACACACGCAAGAGGTAAGAAGGAAAGTGGCAACTAGGCTGCAAGAATCTCTACCCCCTGCTGAACAGGGACAGTGCCTTGTCAGCCAGCACCGGCGTCAACATCTATTGCAGTCTCGTACGCCCAATCCTTGAGTATGCATGCCCAGTGTGGGGGTATGCTTCCAAGACTAGCATCAAACGGCTGCAAATAATGCAAAACCGCGCACTTCGGCGTGCACTACATGTGCCATGCCGGTTCCCTACAGCCCCCTTGCATGAAGCCGCAGGGATACCATTACTCTCGGAGCGAATCCTCAAAGTAACAAGAACATTCTACAGAGCCGCCAGAAAATCACTGAATCCCATCATAGCCAATTTGGGACAGTACTCGACCACGTTTGACAAGCACAAAAGGCCCCTGTCAATAGTGACAGACAATTAAAATATCTCAGAGCGAAAACAAAGACACACCAACAGTAATGATACGCATCTTGTAACATTGAAGGAAATGTCAAAAGACAAAAACTTCACCAAAACTGCAAAATAAAGTAATTTTGCAGAAAATGCTCGGGTGTGTGTGTGTGTGTGGCAGTTGGCTCCACAGACCCACAGACAGAGAGTTAGTTCCGTGTTTGCTTCTCTAGCGTTAGGATGAGCGAGGGAAGTAGCGACGAGGAAAGTGCTTGCCGCACTGTCGCGCCGGGCGGGTCGAGTGCCCCAGCGCACTCTGCTTTGCCGGCGACAGCTGCGGCAGTGTTGACGATCTGGCTAACGGAAATGGTGTCGACAACGGATCTGGTCAGGACGGCCCAGCAAGATGTTACGACGAACCGGCAACAGAACACGGACTCGATTATGGATATTACCGAGACCGCGCACTCTTCAGAAACGACGACCAGGCCTTCCCCACGGATCAAACCCCCGCATAACGAAGCGGTGAACCTCACCGCCACTCAGGGGAAAAGCCAAGATCTCAAGAAGTGAGCAGAGGGGAAGCTGTACAAAAATCAGCATCCCCGTGTCGCACCTCGTCTCAGCCAAAAAAGACAAGAAGGCGGGCAAGAAGAATTTCGTCGGCGCCTTCAGTTTCCCACCACCGTCCGACACGCTGCAGCGCCGCGGCACATCGTCGAAAAACCGAACAACTAGTCCAACTGGCGACCAACCTGACCGCGAAGGGTTTATGCAGGCGCGTCGCACCAGCAAGCCTCCGCCGTCACTGGATCCAGGCAGAATTGAACTAAGTAACCCATACGACGTGCTGATACAGGAAGAAACGGAGCAGCACCAACAACAGGAACAGCAGCAAACACAGCCGCAGCAGCAGCAACACCAGCAGCCGCAGCCGCAACAGCAAACACAGCCACAGCAGCAACAACATCAGCAGCTGCAGCAGCAACCCATTAACCTACCAGCACATACAAGATCGCAGCTTCCACCTATAGTGGTCCAGTTCCCAACCACCTGATTAAAGGAGTACTACAGGAACACCCGTTCCAAGCAAAGACAGCAGGAGGGGACAAGGTCAAGCTCACCTTCAACTCCACGTCCGACTACCTGGAGGTCACCGCTGTATTACAACGGAAAGGAATACCATAGTACACCTTTCCTTCTGCTGCTGAAAAGTTGCTGAAGACAGCAATACGAGGGATGCCATCAAACATGCCTACCTCTGACATCAAGGAGGAACTAGAAGAACTTGGCCTAGACATCCGCTCGGTCAGTCAGCTCAAGAGGCCTGGGAGCTCAGACCCCATGCCTAAATTCCTGGTGGTCCTGCCACACAGGCCCCAGAATAAAGGGATATTTTCAATGGACAACTTAATGTCCCTAAGAATCTCTGTGGAGAAACTGAGAGCATCAAATGGCCCGGTGCAGTGATACAATTGCTAATCACTAGGGCACGTCGCCAAACACTGCAACATGCCCCCAAAATGCGTGAAATGTGCTGGCGCACACCTCTCCAACGACTGCACCCTCAAAAAAGGAGAGGGCAGCCCCAAGTGCGCCAACTGTAACGGCCAGCACGTGGCCAGCTACAAAGGTTGCAAAGCATATAAACACGCCCGAGCCCGCCCGCCAACAAGACGCTGCCGCAGAACAGGTCGCCGAAGCACAGACGGAACGTGAAGAAAAGCAGCAGGATACCGGCAAAACCCAACGGCAGGCCGAAGACACTACTTCCAGCCAAATCAAGCAACAACAGACCGCCATAAACGAAACCACCACAGGGCAACAAGTCCACCCAACACAACCGCACAGAGGCTCCAAAACGTCAGCCTCAAGGGACTAAGGCCCAAGGACCCAGCAAGAAGAGGTACACCAACGCAAATCATTCAAGCAAGACAGCCTCCTTCGCGGAAGTAACTAGTGGTCAAGCACAGACATCAAGAGAATCTAACCAGCCAAGAGAAGACTCTACAGGCCCGATCACGCAGCCAGGACATTGCCACCACCTACCTAACCAACATCCCGCGGAGAATAATGGTATAGGTGGAATGGAACGCCTACTAGACATACTAGGAACTCTCCTCACAATACTGACGACCTTGATTGCCAAATTCGACCAACTCACAGTGGACATCAAATCCGCTGTAATGACGGCCCACACAGCCGATCCCTCACAGAACCCTCAACACAATTCATGGATAGAGTCCGCATAGAGGGAATAACTCTCTGCCTATGGAATGCAGATGGCATTTACCAACAACTAGGTGAGTTTCGGCAGTTCTTGCAGGATGAGAACATCGGCATCTGTTTAGTAACCGAAACCCACCTCAAACCTGGCCTCTGGCCTCTGTCAAAGAATGTCACTTCAACCTTTCGTTTACACCTGAAAGGTATCAGGGCTGAAAGCGACCCTACACAGCTCGCCTGGGGGTTCCGCTCAAAGAGCGGGCCGTGAGGCGGTAAAACCCTATACCAAGCACGCAAGCAAGCGAGAGCACCAGAGCGACGCCAAGGCACACCAGCTCAAAGCAAAAACATGCGCGCAGCTAAAGAGCAGAACCATGAATGTCTGTAGTCTCGAGAGTGGAACGTCAGCGTCAGCGTCATCTGTTGGCTTACGCCATGTTGATAATGCAGTTCCAAGGTAAAACCCTGCTACTGCTGTCTGTTGTGCTTTTTTGGAAAATGGCTTTCTGAATAAGACATTTGTTGATCAGTGCATTCTGGTTGTTTGTTCGTGACGACATGGCGTGAGGGCGGTGATGAGCTGCGTTAGCAGCGTCACCACCACTGTTAGCTGGTCACTGGGTCCAGTACGGCATCTGTGGCAGTGATCCGTTGGATGACCTTCTTGTCGGCCGGCCGGCTGCCTACTGGATCCAGGAGACATGACATGACATGACAACAAATTGCTGGGGAAGACATAGGTCCCCAGAGTGCGGGGAAGGTTTTGCGTGATAACGCATCACCTTCAATTTTAATTTTGGCTGGCCTTACTTGTTTTACATTGTTGGAATTGTTGGTTCCGATAAATTTCTATTGCTGGTGATCAAGGAGTTTCCTTGGCCACCTTAGTCTTTATCCATAAATGGGCTCAGCACCCAGTGAGTTAATCAGGGGGTTGGCCGAGTGCTGGCTCTTTTCATAGAACTGGGCTGCAAGCTTTTGAAAGCGGGTTCTGAGTTTGGAAAGTCCGCTTATTCGGTGTAGATCTTCAGTATACGTCTCCCTGGGTACGTGGTACGCGAATCTGATAGCCTTGTTCTGTATGGTCTGAAGTCGCTGGAGGTGGGATTCCGCAGTGTTGCCCCAGACTGCCTAGGCATACTCCATAACGGGTGTGATGAGGGCAGTGTACACCTGTATGCCTACATCAGGTCTCAGATTGCTTTTCGGATATAAAACAGCGTAGAGAGTTGTTAGTCTACCTGTTGCCTTGCTGCGAACGTTGGCCACGTGGTGTTTCCATGTCAGCCGCCTGTCAAGTTTTACGCCAAGATATGTTGCCGTGTGTGTCCAAACGATGTTTTCACCGAAGAGGGTTAGAGGTTGGAGCCGTCGTGCGACCTTCCTTCTGGAAATAATGATAGCTTGGCTCTTGGGGGCGTTGAAGCCAAGTCGCCATTTGGTAGCCCATTCTTGTATAGTATTGCAGGTCTGCTGCAGTCGAGATCGTAAAATTTCGATGTTTAGACTCTTGGTGAAGAGTGCGGTGTCATCTGCGTAGAGAGCCTTTTGAACTCTTGCAGTTGATGGTGTGTCTGCCGTGTACAGATTATATAGGACTGGGCCAATCACTGAACCCTGCGGGACACCAGCGCAGATGTTTTTAACCGCCGAGTGGCTACCCTCCATCACTACTCGAAAAGTTCGCTCCTCTAGGTAACTCCTTAGTAGTTTTACATGTGAAAGAGGGAGTCCTTTCACCAACAACTTGTATAAGAGTCCTTTACTCCAGACCGAGTCAAAGGCGTGGCTGACATCAAGGAGGACGGCGCCGAAGTACTCTCGCCGTTCAAAAGCCGAGAAGGCATCTTCTGCTAGGCGGAGCAGTTGATGCGGTGTGGAGTGGTATCTCCTGAAGCCAAATTGCTCATCTGGAAGTAGTCCGTCTCTATCAATAATTGTACGAAGCCTTTTCAGATAAATTCGTTCAAACACCTTGTATAGAGTTGGTAGCAAACTAATGGGTCGGTAGGATTTTGGCGACCTCCTGTCCTTTCCCGACTTAGGAATTAGTATAATTTCAGCATGTTTCCAAGTCTGCGGAAATTCACCCGAGCGTAATATTTCATTAAACATGTCTGTGATGTATTGGACTGCCAGGGAAGGCAATTGGCGTAGAATTCCTCCTCCAATGCCGTCATGGCCTGCAGCATTTTTTGGGTTAAGGTTTGAAAGAGTGGCGGCGACATCTTCAGTGGTGGTTTCGGGAATGCGGTCATCCTCTGGGGGGAGCCGCTTCTAGAAAAAGCCGGAGGCGATCTTCTACCATTTGGATGTGTTGTTCGTCCCTCGGGATGTCAACAGGTTGAAAGTTTGCTCTGAAGGCTTCAGCTAAGGCTTCCGCCTTCTCTTCTGGATCACAGACGTAGTTGTTTCCGACAACCAGTGGCGGAATCTTATGTCGTTTCCGGAGAAGGGCTTTTGTGGTACGCCACGCCAACCCGTCTTGTGTATCCAGGGTGGAGACAAAGTTGTTCCAATCAGTGTTTCTGTGATTTTCTACCTCCGCCTTTATCTCCCTTTGCATACGGTTAATCACCCTTTTCACTGCTGCGTCTCTCGTGACGTGCCACTCTCTGGTGAGATGGTTCTTGACAGTGATTGCTTCTTTTATGTGAGGAGGCAGTCGTTTTGATTGTGGTGGGAGAGTGCGGCGTGGTCTAGTTGCCGCATCCACTGCATTATTTATCCAGTCAGCCAGGCTGACCGCGGCGGCGGAGGGGCCGACAGCTGAGGGTGGCGCTGCAGTCTCTAGACTCCGAGTGAGGATCCCTTTGAAGATGTCCCAGTTGACATCACGAAGGTTCCTGTAGTTCCTGTCCTTTCGCGATGATACATCCGCAGCCATGTAGAATAGGACAGGAACGTGATCGGAAGACAGCGCAGTTTTAGTAGTGACTGGTATGTTGTGGTGAAGACCTTTAGTTATGGCCACATCCAACACATCCGGTGGGTTCTGTTGGCCCCCAGATTACAGCATCATGATTCTTTACCATACGCAGGAGTCTTCCGCCGTTCGGATTTGTCAGTCGCGAATTACATGCCACGTTTTTTGCGTTTAGATCTCCGGCAATGAAGAGGTTGCCCTGCATGCTGAGGAGTGCAGCGAAGTCTCTTTCTTGCAGGATGCCACCGGGTGGTCTATATGGAGAGATCAGTACAATTTTGCCATAGGTGGTTTCGATGGCAACCCCTGTTGCTTCAATGGAGTCCGTGGCCGGTAATTTTACTGGATAGTCCCTGATGGTGTTTCTGACATAGACAGCAGTACCTCCTCCTGCAGTTTGTCGGTCGGTACGGTAGCAAGAGTAGCTGGGGGCGGCGGCCTTGATCCCCGGCTTTAGGTGAGTTTCTGTGACGAGGCATACGTCAATTACTTCGTCACTGAGAAATTCCCTGAGTTCTCCCAATTGACGCCACAGGCCATTGGAATTCCAAGTGCAGATTGTGAGGTCCTCAATTCTTGCCATGGCGTGGTTTGGTCGGACCTTGCTGTACTGCCTCGAGGGCTAGCTGTACTGCAGCAGTTATCTGCCGCGGGATATCCTGCATGATGGTAATGACCACCTGCAGCAGAGACATTACCATGGCATTACCGTCTGGCTGGTTACTCATGTCCGGTGCGTGGTTTCCGGATTTATTCCTCATATCAGTGTTGTTTTGCTGCTTCCTTCGTGTGTTCAATTGCTTGTTGGCAGGAAGTTCAGGTGGTTGGTTTTGTCTGTTATTGATGATATTAGTCCCAGTCCGGGTGTCTTCAGCTGAGATGTTGGAGGTCTTCTCGGCATATGTGGCGTTGGTTGTAGACTCACTGTTGGGATGACTTACTTTTTGAGTCTTTTCTTTCTGTTTCTTCTTCTGCTGATGTTGTTTTTTGATGGCAGCAAGGTATGTGCTGTTGTTGGCCTTCTGCCGTTCATCGAATTTGGAGAAGGCTGCACACTTTCTATAGCTAGCCACATGTTCTCCACCGCAGTTGTCACCCTTCCTAATGGCACATTCCTTGGAGGAGTGTTCGCCTGCACATTTAACACATTTGGCTGGCATTGAGCAGTGCCGAGCCACGTGGCCTACACCTTAGCAGTTGAAGCATTGAGGTGGTCCCCGTTTGCTTCGAAGTTTCTCGGTTGTTACCCTGAGCACACAGAGTGTCGTCATCTTGAAAATACCCCTATTTTCTACTGAATCATGGAGTACAACTAGGAAGAGTGGAACTTCTTGATTGGTCTTCGGAGAGCGAAGGCGTGCTACTTTTCTTGCTGGAAAACCTCCCTCTGCCAATTCAGTCTTTACCTCTTCTGGCTCGATACTGAAGGGCATTCCCTGATGGCCACTTTCAGGAATTTTTCGTCTTGCGATTGGAAGGTGTAGTACGCTATCTGGTTCAAGGCAGCGAACCGAGCGATAGCGTTGTACTCATCAGGGGACTTAGGGTGGACCTTGTAGAGTTCCCTACCTGCTGTCTTGATAGTGAATCTAACTCCACATAGATTCTTTAGCTGAAGGTACAACTTTATGTAGTTATCCTTGAAATTGAGCATCAGTGGAGCAGGTTTGGGTACTTTGATACCACTGATTTGAGGTTCTTCGTAAGCCTGTAGGGGTGCGAACTGGTTGGTAGTGGCAGGAGCAGGAGCCGCAGTTGTGATGAGGGTCGCTGCAGGTGCGGTACGTCGAGGCTTGGCAAAGTCATCCTTATCGACGACATTCTTCTGACGAGCGGCCTTCAGGTAGGCGCTCTTAGTGGTCCTAAGAGAAGGAAATGCAACGCGTTTCTTCGACTGCTCTTCGTTGGAACTAGTAGTTGGAGTCCTCTTCCTTGAAATAGCAGTTTGGTCCTAGTCCATAACCAAATCAGCTTCCTCGTCCGAACTGGAGTCGCTAATATTATCCATATTATCCATGTTAAGATTATGGATTGAATCCTTATCTTGATTCTCACCGGCAGCGCTGTGCCCTAATGATGAGGCCATTGTGCCGGGAGTGTTGTGCTGGCACCGTGTTAACACCGCAGGGTTCCAAGTGTCAGACACAACCCTAACGCTCACGCCAGGGGGTCCCACTCCACCTGGGAGTGGGCCGTGTGGCGGTAAAACCCTAGCACTCGGAGGACAGAGAGGAAAGGCAATCCCCAAAGAAGAAGAAGCAGCAAGCGATCCACTATCTCCTTCACTTACTGATCGAAACAGAACGCGCATATACTAGTGTGCCCCGAGAAGCACACAGGCAGATGCGAATACTGACGAGAGTAGTGGAGCCAGGAGCTGTTTGGTGTTGGTCTTGGCAGCGCGCAGGGAGGCGCGTATGCGTCTCGCGCGCAGTCGTGTCCGCCGGTCTCTGGTGCTCGTGTGGGTGTTGTCTGGAGCTGTCCTGGTGGCAGGCACGCCTGGGGGCGATGATTCGCCCTAAGCTGCTTCTTGATTTTGCAGCCCGAAAAGCAAGCTGGATGCGTGCCGCCGCATTTGCAACAGATTGCCGCTTCCCTTAGTGTGGTACAGTCAGCGGTGTTATGGTCAGAACCACATCTGACGCACCTCCGCTGGTTCTTGCAGTCCTTTACCAGGTGCCCATGGTTTTGACAGCTGAAATACTGCCGGAGCTTGTGGGAGAAGGCTTCTTTTTGACCGCTCTCCTGTCCCGCGGCAGTGAGTCCGCGGCCACAGTCGGCGGCTGTTTTGGTGTGATGGGTTGTTCTGCGGTGCTACAGATGCCTTGGTCGCTCAGGAGCGTGGTTGCCCTCGCCATGTCGGAAGGGCTGGAGGCTAGGATGTTTAAGCCTCCCTCAGCAGGCCAGCTCTGTGGCCAGCAGGAGTTGGACGTACAGGCTACCCCAGTTTCCATCGTGTGGCACCATCATGGGTTGGACAGGTCCCACCTCCACATATGGTGCTGTCTCCTCCTCCTCCTGAGGGGTTTACGCTGTTGAGCCAACTTTTTCGCTTTCAGCCTAGTCACAGCTCCTTTGAGCTGGTGTGATGTGGAGTATATTGTCCTAGGACATTGCCTCCAAGTATTTAGACGGGACAAATTTTCACTGTCGGTGTGTCTTCTCATTTGGCTGTCAGTGTCTTCTTCACTAGATAGTTGTCGCCGCGTCCATCGTTGCTTTACAGAAATGGATGCAACAAAGTGCTGCAACTGCGGGGCCACTACCCATGCACCGAACTGGAGTGGGTGCCCGGCCCGCCTAAACCTTCGTCAGAACAAGAAGAACCAGAGCTGGGAACAGCAGCAGCAACGCAAGACTCGGCAGCACCGTAGCCACTGGCTCCATACGCAGCCCGCACCAAGGCGGGAAGGGAGCAGGGTACGCCAGCAGAAGACCAGCGACTCATTCGCTGCCGAGACGCAGGCCGAGTAACATCGACCTGCTGCGGACGTCATATTGAGCCGTCAGCGAACGCCCGACACAGCAGACCTGCTGAAGTTCAGGCGCATCAAGCATGTCGTCGGACGCAACCAACAGGAAGACTGCGGCTTCCAAGAAGAGGAGATTAGGCGTGCCGCCAGAGGGACCTACACTCCCAATCCTGATCAGCTACAGCGACAACTATTGCAGTCTGCTAACCCAGCTGCAAAAGGTCGCGGAGCTGCCCATCTTCTGTTGGCCTGTGGACGAAGGTGTGATGATCCACCCTTCCAGCAACAGGGACTACTGGGCAGTGGTGGCGGCCTTCCCGGAATTGACCACCAACTGCAAAGCCTACTTCCCAGTTTGGAGGATGACCGTACCGGATGCCACTGTGCGCACAGTGCTGGATGCCTCTGTGCAGACAGAGCCGGATGCCCCAGTGCAGATGGAGCTGGATGCATCTGAGCGGACAGTGCTGGATGCCTCTGTGCAGACGGTGCGGAAGCCCAAAACCAAGTCGCCCTCCCGCAAACTGGCCCAGTGTTTCAAGTGTCAAAACTTCTGGCACTGTGCCAGGGAATGCACCAACCAAGCTAGGTGCGTTTGTTGCGGGGACGGCCATCGATTAGCGGACTGCGAAGGCGACCGCGATGACCCAGTCTGCTGCAACTGCGGCTCCAAGCACGCCGCGTCTTACCGTGGCTGCAGAGCTTGGAAGGAGCAAGTCAAGAAGCTCCTTCAGCGGCGCCAAGTGCCGCACTCGCAGCCCGCCAAGAACCGGCAGCAGACCAGCGCTCCTGCTGCGGAGGCCATCCCGCAGCAGATAGCCGCGCCGAGAAGAAAGAAGAAGACGTCACGACCACCAGTGACAAGCCATGAAGTACCACCGCCTCCAGGAGGGGCGACCTGTCGCGGTAACAGCACATGCTGTGACCGCATTCAAGACACAGGTCAAAGGGAGGACAGATTTGCTGCTCTCCTCACTCTCCTGGAACAACTGGTCTGGCAACTCTCTTCCAGAGAAGCGTCTCCGACCACGTAAATGCCCACCCATCATGGCAGGCCCCTGTCCGCGGCCGGCGCCATTAGAAGTTCTTGATGAACTGCCAACCGAGATGACCAACCACCATAACCAACCGTCAACAGAGGAAGGAGTAAATGTTTAACGACAATAAACTCCATAATAGCTGTTCCATAATGGCGGAGCAACAACTGGCTACTCTGACTGACCAGGGACTCGACGAGGAGCTGACGGGAGCGAGGACGACTAGTAGCTGCGCGCGCACTTCGGGATTAACTCCACGCATCGCCGCCAGGGCGCAATAGCGCCGCGCCACCTATACATCGCCTACGCGCTGGGCGCTGAGCCATTCGCTGCCGGGCTGAGCCATTCGCTGCCGGCCACCGGTAGCGAACACATCGCTCCTAGCGGTGCCTCCTAAGGGGGAGCACTGGGAGCGCTGCGGTCCTGCGCCAAGCGCCGGCCCACCAGGAGCTTGCTCCTGCGATACCGACGAACAAAATACTACCCTCCCACCCTCCGAGTGCTAGGGTATTACCACTCCACGGCCCACTCCTGCGCGGAGTGGGACCCCCGAGTGAGCGCTAGAGGGTTGTTTCCTCGCCGGATTCCCAGCGGTGTTAACTAAGGAGAGAGCAACACTCCCATTAGTAATTATCAACCATGGGTGGCAAACACAAGAACCGAAAAGGGAAAACGTCGCCAAAAAATAGTGGACGACCAGTGACAATCAGGGAAGAATCGCAAATGACAACTGACAGCCCACGCTCCCCGAGCCAACCAAAGGACACAGGCAAAAGGAACACGGACGTGGAGAGTCCACCGCAAAGTGAAGACGAGAACCAACATGAAACGAGTGAAGAATCAGATGAGGAGTCAGAGTTCCACAACGATGACGAACAAGATGAAGTAGATGACCAAATGGAACCCACCGTGCATGGTGCACAGCCAAACTATAACCGAAACTTCCCACCACTTAAAAGACGGAAAAGCAAATCAGCTATGCCGGAAGAACCCCCTAAGAGGGGTAGAAAAACTACTGGCATCCCGACACAGAACCGCTTTGCTCTTCTAGCCCAGGAGACAGGCACAGATCCAACCAACATGGAACAAACAGAGGAACCAGGCCCACCACCAAAGACGAGAATCCCTCCAGTGGTGGTGGAAACACATAAGGACTTCACACAAACTGCAAAAATTCTACAAAGTCAAATGACTGGAACCCTGAATATTGTCAACAATAATGGCGAAACCTCTAGATTCTACACAGACAACAAAAAGGACTATGCATTAATAATTAAGTATTTCAAAAACCAGGACATACCACATTACAGTCGTCAGATGCCAGATCAAAGACCCCTACAAGTAGTTATAAAGGGTCTAGTAATATCTATAACAGAAGAGGAAATCCATACTGAACTGACATCAAAAGGATACAAAGTGCAAAAAGTCCATCAATTCCAGAGAAGGAACCCAGAGACACGGGAACTCATCCCGATGCCCACCTTCTTAGTAACGCTCAACCCTGGAACAGACTCAGACAGGATATACAACGAGAAATCAATACTATATTCCAGAATTCGTGTAGAACGGTACAAACACGGAGATGGACCCCCACAGTGCGTCAGATGTCAAAGATTTGGCCATACTAAAAACTTTTGCCACCTACCCAGCCGCGGTGTTAAATGCGGGGGGATGCATGACAGCAAGATCTGCAGCCTACCACCATCGGAAAAAGCGAAATGTGCTAACTGTGAAGGCGAACACCCAGCCTCATGGCGCGGGTGTCCCACCTTCCAAAAGGCACTGAAACCTCTGAAGCAACAAACCTAAAGAAACAAAAGAGAAGACATGACAGGAAAAGAAAGGCCAACTCAAAATGAAAGGCCAACCCAAAATGAAAGGCCAAACCAACCGGCCAAGAGACCAAACAACACAGAAACCAACAGCAAACAAAGAAGCGAGACTCAACCAACAAAAACCAAAAGAAAACGTACGCCATTACTGCGGCAAACAAACAAGACAATCAAACCAGCTCAGGCGAGGAAGTCATGGACAAGGAGCCAGAAAACAGGAAAAAGCACAGCTGCAACTGCAACCACACAGAAAAATCAAACGAAGGCGAAAACCTGTTCAGTGGGAAATCGTTCATGGAAACTAAGTTAAAAACACTGGACAAAATAAAAAATGCAAAGGATGACTCCACTAAACTGATTGCCTTAATGGAAGGCGTAATAGCGTTACTAAAATAATGGCTACGCTACTCAGGAACCAAAATGACCTAAAAATAGCAATGTGGAATGCAAACAGCATTCAAAACAAGAAAATAGAACTACAGGACTTTATTCGACGACACAAATTAGACATAGTCCTTCTGTCCGAAACATACCTAAAACCCAAGCACAATTTTAAAGTGACAGGACATACAGTATACAGGAACGACAGAATAGGAAGACCTGGTGGGGGAACAGCGATAGTAATTAACAAAAAAATATCCCACGAGCCAATCCAGACACCACAGCTAATTGAAATGGAGACCACAGCAATAAAAATTCACACTGTTGAGGGACATATTGTACTGATATCAACATACCTAGCCCCAAAACGGATTCTACACGAGCAAGACCTGGAAGCCCTGCTCACAGTAGGCAGAAGGGTGCTAATATGTGGTGACTTAAACTCTAAGCACCACGCATGGAATTCAAGAAGGAATAACACCAATGGAGAACGTCTCCTGGAGATAGCAGAAAGACACAACATTCAAGTTTTGGGCCCAAAGTCTCCAACATATATACCTAACAACAGCAACACCCAACCTGACGTCCTCGACGTGATTGTAATCAAGGACATTACACGCCGAATCAAACTAGAAACCATTAATGATCTAATATCAGACCACCAACCAGTCCTGATCCAAATTAGGAACTGGATACTACCTTACATCAAAGAAAAGAAGACCAAAGAGGTTGACTGGAACCTTTTTACCAGAGTAATCCACAACAAAATCAGAACCACGTACAACCTGAATACAACCAACAGAATTGAGGACGCAATAAACCACCTTAACCGCGTGATATTGGATGCAGACAAAAGAGCATCAACATTCTCAACGCCACAAATAACTGACGAACATCTACCACCTGACATCAAAAATCTTCCGAAACTGAAAAATACTAGCCTAAAATTGTGGCAACGGTTCCGCGATCCCCAAGATAAACGGAGGTACAAACAACTAGGGAGAGAACTGAGAGGGCGTATGGTGGAACACTAGGACAACGAAGTGGGAAACCAAAATGTCAAACCTCACCCTAAATAACAGAGAAGCATGGCAGCTAGTGCGCGCACTCAAGACTCCAAGAGACCCAAATATAGCTATCACCGGGCCAACCGGACCTTGCTTCCAACCACTAGCTAAAGCGGAGGTCCTGGCAGAATATTTTGCCAGCCAACACACCGAAGTTGCATACGACTTGACCGAAGCAGAGACTCGAATAGCTGACAACATAACTAACATGGCGAGAAACATCATGCATACACCATCGGAGGACGAACAGGAGCTGACAACACCTGGGGAAATTAGAAACATTATTAAAAAACTGGCTAGCAACAAATCCCCAGGAGCCGACAAAATCTCGAATAACCACCTCAAGCACCTACCTAGGAAGGGAATAGTGCTACTCACCAGAATCTGCAATGCTTGTCTGTTACAAAAGTACTTCCCAGAATGCTGGAAAACAGCAAAGGTCACAGCCATACCAAAACATGGGAAAAACCAGCGTCTCCCATCTAACTACAGACCAATCAGCCTACTACCCTCTGCATCCAAAGTGCTGGAGCGGGTAATCCTAAAACGCATCAACAAGGCCCTAGAAACAGACAAAACGATCCGGAAAGAACAGTTTGGTTTCGAAAATAGAGTAGGAAGTACTAGCCAACTTATCAGATTTACCGAAGATGTATCGAAGGGATTCAACCTAAAGAACTCAACAGCGGCTATATTCTTAGATGTAGAAAAAGCCTACGACAAGGGATGGCATGCAAACCTCATAACCAAACTAGGAACCCAGACAACAATCCGCAACTGTTACGTCCAGCTTATTGGAAGTTTCCTGGAAAACAGGAAATTCTTTGTCTCAATAGAAGGTCAAAACTCATCAGTCCACCCCATTCCGGCTGGTATCCCCCAAGGTTCAGTTCTGGCACCAGTCCTGTTTAAAATTAACGTCAACGACATACAATTGCCACAATATGCCAAAATTGCACAGTTTGCAGACGACACCACCATATATGCATCGGGCAGGAGACATGACCTAAACGTCAACCACCTTCAACACGGCCTCCACGAACTGGAAAAGTGGTGTCGTACTAACAAAGTGAAAATCAACCCATCCAAGTGCGCAGCAATATATTTCACCAGGAAGAGACCAATCATAGACAATAAACTAACCATCATGGGTCAACAAATAGAATGGTCAACCAATACCAAATATCTTGGAGTCACCATTGACAAAAAGCTCCTCTTCCGAAAGTACATTCTAGACAGAAGAAAACAGGGCACAGCCATATTTAAAAACCTCTTTCCAATCCTGTACAGCTCTGAACTAACCACAGCTTAGGATCTACAATGCTTAGGATCTACAAATCAGTTATCCTCCCCTTCATCCTATATGGATGCCAGGTGTGGGGAACTGCAGCAAAATCCAACATAGACCAACTCCAGCGACTTCAGAACAGATACCTACGGGAAATTCTAAGAGCTCCCAGATACACACCAACTGACTTCCTTCATTACACAACTAACATCAACCCAGTCCACGTAGAAATATTCAGACAAACAGAAAAGTTCTATGACAGAATAGATAAGTTTAGACAAAATGACTAAAGGCTCCATTCCCTGGGCACAACAATGCCTAGGCACTGGCACAGCTATAAAGTGCCACTAAGTATTATATATCAGGCAGAAGGTAACTGATATGATCATAAGAAAACTGTAGGGGTTTTTCACATAAGGTCGTCTTTGACGAACCATAGCCATGTTTTCCCCTCAAAGAGAAATAAAAAGAGTCCCCAAAACTTTCCTCATCCTAAACAGAGAAGACCAGCAGAAGACCAGCAGAGGGTCAGCCAGCGCAGGTGGCAGGTGGCAGAGAAGTATGCGACCGCTCCTGCACCAGACACGCCGCCGATCAACGAGAAAGAAGATTGGACGAGCTCATCGTCCTCCTCACGAAGCTGACAGCTCCCCTGACTGCAAAAGAAGACCTGTCTGCCATTAACGTCAGCACATATAATGCTGTTGAGCCAACTGTCAGTACAATGCTTGTGGATATCTACACCTGGTTCCGCAACCGACCAATCACAGTCACGGAATGGTTGCGTCATTGGAGTCAGCCAGTCGGACGTCGACAACGATCCTGGCTCGCTTCTGTTCCGCTATTCAGTTCAGTTTTTGTTGTTCCTTTAGATACAACGGACCCGATGATGGCGGCAGCGCAAGTCGCCGAAAGCTTGTCGTTAGAAAATGTAATCCGGCGGCAAACCCGCGAAGAATTTGTATCAAACATACGCCGGGAAAGACTTATCTTTCATATTAGATCAGATGGTCACCCAGTACAAACTGCGCAACAACTGACTGCAAAAGACATGCAGGCGTAGAGAGATATCCCCAAAGAAGATATCCGAACACTTATTGATTCAATGCCGGCAAGGATCCAGGAATGTATTGATGCTCAAGGTGTGTGAATTTCTCACTAACAACTGTGTCTAAAGGTAATAAGCCCCTGATCCAATTCCATTTGTTATCATTTCTTCTGGGTAAGCCCCTGGGTACATCTTCAAAGTTTCCTACAATTATACCATTCCAGTATGCTTGTTGAGTTTTTAATTTCCTCCAGTGTAACTACGGGGCGACCATAAGATTCCGCTATAAATTAAAAAAAAGTTGAAATCTATCCAATCATTTATTATTGAAACGTTAACATAGGCTGTTTTCCAAATGCTTTCACAACCTTGATATTTGCTGGACCAAGGGATATTGAGAGAAAAGTTAACAGAAGTGGCTTCATCTAAGCAGAAGCAATTCCAGACTGTGTCGGGGGGGGGGTCCATTACTTTACTGTAGGTTTTTTAATATTAACTTGGTTATTGATTTCAGTTATGAAATTAATTTTTAGGTAGCAAGGATCCTGATTGCTGTTGATGAAAGACATACAATGCTTAATTTATTGTTTTCCTTGTACATAGCCGGATACATTTAACGTTACATTAGACATTATGTGTACCTGCAAGCAAAAGCACTATCCGGCTTTACAATCTGCCAGAAGATAGCAAACATAAACAGAATGTTAAATCTTTCATTTATAAAATTAAGAACATGATAACATCGTGGCCACAAGCCAACAATTAAATGTTACATGAATGGCGGATAAAATCCCTTGGGCGCCGTATTGAATTAAAAAGGATGAAAAATTTTAAGGCTGAATTTACAAGGAGCTTTAAAGTTCATGAGGTTATTTACCAGCTAGCTTTTAAATGGAATTGAGCAGAGATCCTGTCTCATGGGTCGATTACAGATCCTTCAAAGTCTTTCCAAACCATGAAACAATGATGGGCGATGGAACACATTACCAAAATCACCAGCATCAGCAGCAGCGACGTGCGGCGTTGGTCTGAAGTTGTACCATCCGTGTATGGACTACATCAATCGACCAGCCTGTGATCTAAGCCAGAGCCCGCCAGCACAGTACCACTCCACACCGTGAAGTCTGGACTCGACGACCACTGATCGCAGAATGTCCCAGTATGGACGCTTCTTCACCCTCTTCCGAAACTCCTTCCCGAAGTTTCGTTACATGGAACAAGAATTAACATTTGTAGACCCCGTATATGATACGGCATTGGTTGTCTAACTTCTTCCCAAAACCACGTGAGGCTCGAAGTCAATCTTATTTGCCCTTGCCTTACCCGCGCGTCGCTCACCCCTTCCGCCGTTCAGGTATCCTTACGCAGGGTTCAACGCACTGACCTTGACGGCTAGCGATTCCCATCCGCTGTGGCCGTGCGAACAATAGCCTGTGTCAGCCCCCGTTTTCTGGAAATTTCCATAGGAAATACCGTTGCCAGCTTTAAAATCTCTCCTGCTCCTTCAACTAGTAACCTCTTTATTCAGATAAATTGTTAAGAAATCAAGGCAGTCTGGGATATCAATTACTTTGATCAGATAATTAATTTACTAAATATTCATAAATATAAATTAATCTGAATATAAAAAAATTAAATACAAATATTTACATATTTGTAGTACGCCACAATCCTACGTGCTACAAGACTCAGAAGGGGTCACATCGGTGCAAACCCAGGATAGTGAGACGCGATAGTCAGAGAAGCTACATTAAATTCCTTCATAATAATAGAAGAATAAATAAAATATAAAAACAACGTAAATAAAAAAATAAAAAAAATTGTCAGGTAATATAAGAACATGCATTTGCGATATCTGCCGTCTTTACATAAAGAACAGTAGAAGTCCGACAATCCGAGGTAAACGGGACCGGGACCACCTCGGAAAGCGAAAAACTCGGATAACGAAAAACTCGTATAACGGGAGGTCAAGGAAAGAGGTTACAATTAATCAAAAAACGTATTGAAACAGAAATAATACAATTTATTTATAGTGTAAAACTAATTTGTGAAGCAATTAAGTTGTTTTTTGTACATTAATTACGATCACTTGCCAAAAAAGTCTTTAATTGTCTTCTGTGTCATATTTTTTTTCTCTTCTTAGCGGAAGTATAGCGCCAACGCTGTAGCATCATTATGTCGGCTGCTGTGCTTTCTTCCTGTTGCCCAATATACTCAAGTACTTCTTTTTAAACCTTCAGCATGAGAAATTTTTTGTACAGTTTCATTTACACGCAAGCGTCACAGTACCACGCTTAGTATCGTACACATTCTACAGTAGTTGGAAAAATACAGTAAAAGCTTTTTATTCGTGGTAGATACGTTCCGTAAATATGCCGCGAATATGGAAACCTCGAATATGGAATGGTAATTTGTATGGGATTATAGGGGATACGTTCCAAGGTCCGAAAAAAAAGTCAAACTAAAATCAATTTATTAAGAGATTTTAATTATTATTGTCAGGCTTAGGCAATGTTTTAAAGAATTTAGTAATCTTTTTTTTGTTTTGCCATTTTTAAAAGCCCTTTCAATTCGGATTGATATTCAGCTGTGGCATTAAAAATTTATCTTTTAAAAACCAGACATCTTTCTCTAGACGGATCAATTTTCATGAAGAAATCGCAAAGCTCATTTGTCATCCGTAGACCTTCACCCAGGTTTTTTTAAAATTAAATGTCACCATTGCAGTGATCGTTGAACAATTTTCTTCAATCGGTTGGGGATTTAACATTTCCTCCAAGTCGATTTCAGTCAAATCTTCGTCTTACGATTCAAGCAACTTTTGAATGTCATTTGATTCTATATGTTTAAAACCATCTCGTCTTATTCCATTCGCTACTTGAGCAATGTTTGCAATTAAAGTATGAATTTGCACGGATTCTCCATCGTTTCCGACAGTGAAATAAGACCACAGTTTTTTTCAAGCATGATTTCAAAGTGTATGGCTTCAGTTCTTGCAATGGTGTCTGCAGATGCAGCTTCTCCAAAAATTTTGGTGATATGCAATGATTGTCGCACCTTAAATTTATTGAACCAACCTTCCGATGTTTGAAATCCTCCTCTTGTACGTTCATCACCAGGTTCTTTAACATGTGTTTTGTCTTCTCGCGGATCATAGGACCATTTAAGGGCTCTCTTCTCTGTTTACGGTCTCCAATTCATAATAATTACGCAGCTTCCACTTTTACAGTTGCTGGATCAGGGAACAATTTTGGCCGAGGTTGAAGCTATGGAATTCCGTATTTTGTCTTCGGATTTCTTGATGAACCGTACAGTTGATTCGTTAACATTGAAAGAACGTGATATGGATGCAAACGACTCGCCAAGGCGTAAACGGTCAAGCATTTCCATTTTTACTCTAAGCGGCAACACAACTTCTTTTCGAATAGGAACTAATTTTTCTAGACGTTATAAATTGCGAACAAAGTAGATGAGACACGTGTTATTATTGCAACGACTGAGTAGTTAAAGTAATAGTTGATTCAGAGACGATCGTGGTGGAGCAGCTATATCAACGATGCCTACACATTAGTAAAGGATACCGACTCCCGCGAATAATAAAAATTTCAAGCGGCGAATACAGAAAGTTGTCACAATTACTTTATCCACGAATAAGGAGATTTTACTGAAATCCATATCTTCGTAAAAGCTCCCTGTCATATTTCAAAAATTTGCCTCGGTTAACCCGTCGGCTCGGATAATCTGAACTCGAATAACCGGACTTTTACTGTATTTAAAAGTGAAGTATTCTACAATCTGCCTGACATACGTAGCTACAGACTCCTAAATATGACATTGTTTGTATCTAAGACCATCTCCACGTGTAAATTTTAGATTTCTAGCACCACTCTGTAGCATATAAATAAAAATGTTGTAAATGGCTCCAATGTCCGTTCAGTTTATGATTCAATTTTTTTTTTTTTTTTTTTTTTTTTTTTTTTTTTTTTTTTTTGAGGAACAGAAGTTCGACATCCCTGTCGATTTAAGGAACCCGCAAGAATTTAGCTACCTCTATTTGGCAGAGAGGTTACCCATAATAGAAATTTTCTTCTTCTCTAAATTTATTATGGAAAATGTTGTTTTAGATATTTCGATACATGCCCGATTTTTCTTGAATTATGGCATTTTTTTTTTAGAACATGGTGTATTTATTGAGTTCTATTAAAATGCTAGTTTAATTTAAACCTTAATATTCTTATTAATTGAGTACAAAGAATGTTGTATAAAACTGATACTGAAATAAGACGATGAGTGAAAATTTTGGACATTATTTCGATGAAAATGTTTTAAAAGACTTTTTCTTAGAAAAGTGAATAAAATGTGGTATAATAAGTAATTTAGTTGTTTTTGTAAATGTAACTATGGCTATTATTTAATATTTCGGTTTGCTGAAATCATCATTTAGTTAAATAATGATTTAACTGCTCCGAATTGGGGGGCATATGTAAGATAACAACCATATAGGTTCGCTGAACTGTGACTTATATCGCAGGAAAAAGGTCAACTCTGAGTTTATTAAAAAAAAAAATGTTTTGTTTTGTTGGTAGTTATGAAAAGAATATATTGAGAAGTCGAGTCTGAAGGGTAAAGATTTTCTTTTTCATAATTGTAAATGGTTTAGTGGAATCAATAAATGTTTTCTTTTAATTGGAAAATGTTGAATATAATGCAGATGAATTATTAATGCAAGGAAGCCAAAGTAAGACATTTTGGTATGTGTCCAAAATGCAATACCGGCTGCAGGAAACGAGAGTGTAACCATGCAAGTTGAGTATTTGTTAATAATAATAAGGAAAACTAATATTTGGTGCTGTGAAAGGAATATCAATAACGTTCATGTAATAATTTATATGTTGTTCTACCAGTACTTAAGAATTGTGTGTCGTAATGAATGAGGGGCATTATGATGTTTAAGTAACTCTACCAATAATAATTGGCGTTAGCGTATCTAAGTTAACCAACCTTAAGTAACCAACGAAGGCAGTTAACCGGAAAAGTAAATTGTGCAGTCAACTGAGATAAATTGGCGAACATACAAATATTTAGTTGGACAGCGTCGCATGTAAACAAAATGAGATTAAAAATCAATGAAGTTGCAGCAGACACATTCATGCAATTATACGTAATTAAGGTAGCGGTCCTTTGAAGCCAATTACTAAAACGGTCGAAAATTATATGAAGCATTTATCTGTGTAGTTGGCAAGTGAATGGCACGCGTCGCCTATAAGTTGTATAATAATAACGAATTTAGCAACATTTAATGTAACCAACTAATGCTGATATTGAATTGTAAAAGAATTATTGCAAGTATGAACTGATACCTGGCGGTGAAAAGAAATTTCAACCGAAGTGAAGGAGGATATACTGTGATGTGGTTGTTATTGTAATTTTGTGAAACAGACGGGGCCTAGAATTATAAAAGTGTCACATTACAAGTAATTATATAACTGCTCCAAATAAATATTGATTGGTACTTTGAATAATAGCACTGAAAAGAAATTGTAAAGGTGTGAACTTTTATAGAACACTAATGAAAACTAATATTGTAAGTAATAGGAGAAATTGTAATTAATTCTGTTCTTGTAGCAAAGTGATGAAAAATTTAGCAGATTGAACTATATTATTTAGATGCATTAGTAACAATTGCGTAATTTCGATCGTTGCAAGGCGCTATACGGATATATCGGTAAAATTTTAAGTTGTAGTAATGACGTTAGCAAGAACACCTTACACGGCGGATGCACGACTGGTGACGATTTACTGAGCTAAGTCGGTCTTGCTGACTTCGGTATGAGCAACCGTAGGTCACTGTCACTCAGATGTAAACGCATAGCTTATAAACATTCCCTTAAACGTAATGAGTGGTAATTACTTCCGATTGAGCGCATTGCAATACCCTTTTTTCTCTGTTGTTTAAGATGAAAGTGGAGAAAAAAATCATGTATTGTACTTTGAAACATTATTGTAGACAACTAACTGTGAAATTACTATGTGTAAAAGCGACGTATTTTCTAATTGAATATGAAAGTTTTTCAGAGTCGCCAAGTAGGTGAGCATCCAGAAGGGAAGATGTTCCACTCTTCTGGGCCACGAACATGTTTTCGGGGTGAAAGTGAAACACTTCAAACGACCGCCGAAAGTAGAATGGTATGTTGGGTGACAAATTCTAAAATTTTGTATTTTCCATGACTGTATCAGTTTGCAATTATGTAACATATAATTTGATATCTTGTACATCCTCCTGATGAAGGGAAACAAAAACAGAGCCAGAGAACGACTAATTGGCATATGTACAAACAGCAAAATGTATAGCCAAAGTATTTATGTAGTGTTAACGCACCTCAAGGCAATTGTTACACACTATTGTAAAATCATGACATCTTGTATTGTACTGAATTGTATTTGTATTCAAATGTATCCCATAATTTCATTTTGTGACATCAATGTATGGATGAACTTTTATAATTTTGAAAGGCAAATTGTAAGACAACATGCCAACCAATTTTTTGTTTTGATGTAAAGATATTCTGTAGGTAATCATAATGGACATAGTTAAAATTGTAAAGGCACGGCACGCGGAATTTTGTGATTTAGTTTTGGGTAGAAGAATTACTTCCAAAGATGTCCGCAATTCTTCTTCGTTAGGATAGGCGTGTCGCGTGCCATGCCTGGATTTCTAGCTACATGTATATCGGTGGAGATAAGGCAATGTTGAGGCAACTGTGGTGTTAGTGGGTCACATCACCTGCCTTCGTCCAAGAATTTATAATAAATAACCAGCAGATGTTATCAATAAATCAAAGCATACCACGAAGAAATATATATCCGCTTGGCTTTTAGACAACTATGACTTATTAAATGAATTAATAAATTTTCATCACTTGGTGTAAAAAATATGTCTATATATAGGTCTTAAATATTACTTTACTACTAACAATTTTTGCAATGTCCTTGTACATGGAATAAATCTTTATAATAATTGTATCACTTGTGTCTTTATATTCCTAATATACTGTATTGATTATTGTTTATACACAATCAAGTATAGATTGTCCAATAGATCTTAAGTCACTGTAAATATATATAATGTAAGAATCAAGATAGTTACAACTTGAAGCCCACACACAAGTTTTACTTTATGTGGGATTAACAATATAGCCTTACAATACTCAATACAATATTATAATTGTATAACTGTTCTTTGTGATTAAAAAACAGAATTGCATATATAAAGAAGGCCATCAGGTAGCAAGGTTAGACCGTGGTTGGTCGAACTTGGTCGGTCGGTGGACGTCGCACGGAAGTTATCGCTGGCCCGGGCGGGCCAGCCCGGGCCCGAACACCGGACTCCGAAGCCTCACCACTGCCTCCTCCCTTTGCTTCGCTCTAAACCTGTAAGTATCTGTGTCTTTATCTACTGGGCCATAGTACTGTTCTATTGTGTATAGCCAAGACTATGTATCCTCCTTATTGTTCCTTTCTATGAAAGGGTTGTAAATATACTACTATATCTTCAACCACTGTTTCATTAGTAGCAGTAATAGAAGCATGCACCCACGCGCTATAGACAATAACAGCTATTAGCTCCCTCCGAGTAGTCAAGTTACTCGACTAAATGTTCCCACGAGTACCAACCCTTTCTCCCAAGCCGCTCGGGCGACGGTAGATACTTCTTAATACCATTGGAAGTTAGCTAAGCGCTTCTGGTGTAGTCTGTGGACGCGTCTCCATGAATTCTAAGAGAACAGGAACGTGACAGTCTATTTGTGCCCCACCCTCTTGAATTAGTACTACTATGGCACATATCCAGCCTTCTGGAATGCAGCAAGTCTCGAGACTTATACCAAATAATACTTCCAAGTAGGGTTCAATGTCTTTTCCAACTACCTTTAATTAATTTGTGGCAATATTATTTATACCAGCTGCTATAATGGGCACGTTGGCAAGGTTGCAGGCAAAGGATTATGAGTATTGTATCTGCTAGAGAGGACTTACCACAAACGAGAGATGGGTTACCAAAACAAACACCCACCCAAACTACGTAGCTGTCTCATAATACCCTGAGACTCTATTTCTACATTCTAAGTATGCTTATCTTTAATAAAATGTGGATCATTTTCCTCAATATATTCTCAATATGCCCCTGTGTGACAATCCTTAATAGCCACACCAAACTAGTTGCTCAGTATTTCAGCTGTTTTCATATTGTCTGTAACTTCTCTCTCTGATACCTAATTGTCTGAATACTTTCCGTCCCTCTAACAAAGCTATAGAAATTTCAACTTGTATCTTTCAGTGTTCTCAATCCATCCAAGACATTTTTCATGAGTTTATGCTTAACTTTGCTTCTATAAATTCATTGTTTAGTTGTTTCATCCGTTCTCTAATCCCTGCTGATTCTTTAATCTATTAGTTTCCCTTCTCACTCATCTTTTCAGCCTCCAAACGAAAAATCACTATTGTAGTATGCATGTTCGGTGCTCTTCGTTACTTTTTGTTTTGGAACAAATATTTCTAGCCCTGTTTAAAACAAAAAATTATGCACAACCGGATTTACAAGAAAGCTATAAAAATAACACAATCTTACAAACAAAGAGTATAAAATTCCTTGGTATTGAAACAGATGAGAAACTCAGTTGGTACGAACCATGGAGGAAGGAATATATGGAGACGACGCAAGGGACCTTCGCCACATACTGGAGTGAAACCGGGTGGAGACAAGTGGGCAGGGGAGGCCGCCATATTGCTTGACCAGAGAAACACGAAAATATGCACTAAAACCTCAAGGGAATAATAAGACAACCGTGGCACCGCAATTTGATGATGGATTATTATGTAACACGACGATACAAATCGAAAATAAAGAATAAAATTTTTCGATATCTCGCTTAGTTCGCGAGATATACTCTCTCAAAAGTGAGGTTGTTAGGTTATGAGGGGATTCAACGATAACCGTGACGCCGCAATTTGATGACGAATTCTTATGTAACTCGATGAGGGAAACTGAAAGTAAAGAATAAATTTGTTGATATCTCGCTTAGTTCTCGAGATATTGTACCTTAAAATTGACGTGGTTAGGTTGAAATGCGGCCTGGACCAGAAAAAAACTATCGCCATATCCATATTTGATGATGAATTCGGACGTAACTTAATGAGCAGGTAATTCTTTTTAACTTGAATAACAAACTGTTTATTTCTACAGTCCTTAAAATTTAGTTGATGTTCAAATAGGTTATATTTTCACATTCTATTTCAGTAATTGACAAGGAAGATTTCAAAATCTAGAAATATACTTGTAGACATATTTACAAACAGAAACAAGTCATATCTGAAATTAAAAAAAAAAAAGCATAAGTCAATGTTTACTTCATAAAACCTCATAGTTTCTGAGCTTACTTAGAAGATATTGTACTGGTAGTGGCCTATATAATTTTGCTAGAAAAATCAGTTCCTTTAAAAAATAAGAAGCTAACAGCTAATAATAAATAAATTTTTTGTTCTCTTCTGGTATACACCGCATTTCAACCTGCCCATATTTCCATTAATATTGCCGCTACAAAACCAAACTATGTAGACTTATCTAAACACAAGAAATGCATCGTGAACTACATTTCCGTCAACAAAGTTTATTTCATCACGTTTAGTAGTTCGCACAGCACAAATTATCACGATTAATTTCATCGTGCAATTTCAGTGTAAACTTAAACGTGAGTAATGCATGCAGAATACCATATTCACTGTGTCGCGATGTAAACATGACCCGTTTAAATTTAATTTCCATTTGACTACAATAAGGCTAGCTTTTCAGGTGCAAAATAGTAACATATGCTAATTTTCTACACTACACCAACAAAAATTTGAGAATAATATGATCCTATTGAGAGCAATGAATAAATTTATAGCGAATGGCACTAATGTTGCGGTTGCCTGTCAGATACTTCAAGAACGATAATTACAATGTGACTTACTTATGAAACGCTATTCCAGGTTTTTTCCTATCTCGTCTGTTTGTGCAACCATATGAATCACAACTTGGCATTATAGAAAACTTTAGAATATTAGAAAATGAAATATTCTCAGCAGCTGACACAGTGCAAACAGCCCAATGTTTTGGTACTCCTACGATGTCCGCCGCGCAGGCACAGTTTTTTCACGAGGTTTCACGGATTTCGCGTTATCTCGTCTCCATATATTCCTTCCTCCATGGTACGAACATATCACTTCACTACTGAAGAAGTTATGTAGTGCCATCTTTGCAATACGAATACTTTCTTTAACAGCAGATCTGGAATTAACGAAATAGTTCTACTCCTCATGTTTCCATTCAGTGATGTCATTTGGCATAATTTTTTGGGGAAACTCTTCACAAAGTAAAAAATTCATAGCACAGAAAAGAGCTATTAGGATGCTGTGCAAACAACTTTTTTAAAAAAAACTCAATATTCTTACTCTTCTCAGTACATATATTATCTCATGTGCTTTGTCATAGAACATTTTAACCTGTTTACATCTAATTCACAGGAACACAATTTCAATACAAGGAACAGAAGAAATAACTTGCACAAAACACACACATCTCTGTCATTAGTACAGAAAGGAGTTAATTGTTCTGGCATACATCTGATCAAAAAACATCCAAAGCGTATAAAACTGTTAGCAGATAATAAAGATATATTTAAAGACAAGCTGAGAAGTTATCTTATTGGCAACTCCTTCTACTCCATACAAGAATTTGAACAAAATACTTAATTGAATTCAATATGACCTTTTGCAAAACTCAGTTATAAAAATTAATGTTTATTTTTATTCTCTTTACTTGTCTTTGTAAAATATGATTGTTTTCCTTGTGATTACGACTCGTATGTATGTGTATTAACAATCACATGTTTCACATCCCAGAGGTCTTCCTCAGCAGGGATCCATGAAACAAGATTGATAAATAAATAAATTACTACTTCTGTTCCAAATTATTTTCTATTTTCCTAGCGTCTTTTTTCTACAAATTGAGCCTCTCGTTAAAACCCCTCCTTACATCTGAAAGCCTTGCCTTGTTATAATTATATCGGAAACCTCTCTCTTGGTTCCGATTTTCTAAATCCCCTTATGTCCATAACAACTGCTTCATGATCACTTATTCCCTCTGTCATCTGAGATATCACGCAATTTTCATCTGGGTTTATTAAGAAATCATCCATTGTTCCTTCTTGTATTTTTTACATCATTTATTTAAATCCTTCATCTCTGGCAAAGGCGTTTGCAAATCTCTGTAACTCCAGTTAACATCTGATGCATTTAAATATCCATCTGTTATGACCAATTTATTCTTACCTCTGAACTCTGAATAAGAAATCATCTTCTCCACCATGCTCTCATTTTGTTCATTCATCCTGTTACGGTAAACAGCTACAACCCTTATCTTTTCCTTTTCCTCCCAAAACTCTACCCCGATCAGTTCATGTTCATCATCTGAGAATGCATATGAACTGAAAGAAACATCACTAATCAGTATAACTATTCCTCCACCCTTTCCTCAAGAAAAACATCATTGTCATGAATTCCTTCTTCTAACTAAGACTCAAATCATATAACTAACTGTGGTCAATGTATCTCCACTAACCCACCAAAAACTAAAACTTTATTGGTTATATTTCTTTAATATACTATCATAAGGCCGATTTCTGGTTTTTGCGTCTTCTCATTGTCTATGATATCCTTCCTTTTACCAACACAATTCCCCGCTTTTATTCTTTTGTCGACTTTATTTTATAAATCTACACTATTGTTAATTAATATTACAATAACATCATATTTACGCTGATACAATTCTCAATGAAATTGTTGTGTTGGGACTTCTTGTAATGCTAACTGCTTAAATATAGTTTCTAACTGGAAAAACGAATCAATTTGTCATATATTTTTGGATTGGTTTTAACACAAAACTTATATTTAAATTTACTTTTGTAACAAACGGAAGTCTAAGTTTTGACTTTAATCAGAAAGAAGGTACAGTATGGATACCAGGACTCGTGACACGAGTGATGGTAGTTCCCCTTAATTTTTCTGTTATTTCTTAAACTAATCTAACTTTTCCCTTCATGCTAAGGCACAGGCCAAGACTAGTAAAACTCATCTCCCAATTGTGTCAACTGGAACAGTGTATGTATGAAATTTTGAGGGCGTCAGCAGCGTCGCCTATGGCTCCATGTTAATTAGTCTCACAGCAGTGTTTAACTTACGCTGGAACGTTTTCGCGGGAGCCTTTCTACAAGAATCGCATTTATACGCCCATTCGAAGCTCCTATCGGCTGCACTTAAACAACCTACTACACCTACTCTCAAACCCACCACTCTGCGGCAATATCTATACTTTTAATCCAGGATAGCTATTTATGTTTCTGCTTACTAACCAACATATAAACTCTACAAGGCCTTTAAATTTTTAATACCAAATTTCTAAAACATTTTGTACAGACAGTATATATAAGAACATCAACGTAAAATACATTCATTTTCCATAGAGAACGACTCTATTGATGCGGAACGAAGTCCATTCATAAATAAAAATTGCATAGCAAGATAGATGAATCCACCAGAAGATGTACTGTCATAGCGTAACATATACATTAATTACGTCAACAAACTAGTAAAAACTATTTTTTAGATACTTGAGAAATAAATTCAGCAATGGAGTAAAAGGAGTTATCAATTAAAAATTATTTTAATTTTTTTTCTGACTTCAATTTTAACACTTTCTAGGCATTTAAAATGTGTTGGGAGTTTATTGAAGATATGTATCTGTTAATATCGGACCCCTTTTCTGAAGAAATTACAATGGCTGTGAAGTTCATGTTTGCTTTCAGTACCATAATTGGGTTTTTTACTATTTATTTCCAACAGAGTATAGTACAAGAGGTATTTGTAAAGACTGTTGATGGGCAAATCAATATGTAATATATTAGATATGAACGACACGTAAATAATATGTAAATAATGTTTAAATAATGTGTAAATATGTAAATTATATGTAAATATGAAAATTATAAGTAAATAATGTAAAATATGTAACATGTTAGATTTGAAAGGTACTCAACAAATAGATTGTTCCAATCAAAAAGGATATTCATGCGAATCTCAGTTGGTGGGATATATGCAAGATATTCAGATGAAATGGACAAGGGAGGCCAAATTGATAGTGTAGCACTAGATCTGTCTAAGGCGTTTGACAGAGTAAGCCATAAAATGGTAGTAAATAAGGTAAAAACCATTGGAGTGGATAAGAAAGTGATTTGCTGGGTAGAAGAATTTTTAAAAGGTAGAAAACAGAAAGTTAGGGTAGGAAATGTAGTATCAAAAGAAGTGGAAGTAAAAATGGGTGTGCCACAGGGTAGCGTATTGGGACCATTGCTATTCATTATCCTAATGAATAATTGTGTTGATTGTTTACTATCTGAAATTAGATTGTTTGCAAATGACATAATGCTGTATAAAAGAATGAAAACGATAGAGGATTGTAAACAGTTGCAGGGTGATCTGGACAGGATATCTAGTTTGGTGGTAAACATGGAATGAAGATAAATGCAAATAAGAGTCAACTTATTAGATACACAAATAAAAAACAAAAGGTCAATTATGAATATGAGGTGGGGAAAGAATTGCTTGCTGAAGACTTGAAATGTAAATATCTTGGAATTACTTTTGATAACAAACTTAACTGGGCAGGACACATTGGACAGGTGGTAGGAAAAGGTTTCAAAGTTCTGCACTTGTTGGACAGAGTGATGAGGGGATGTACGAGAGAAGTCAAGGAATTGGGTTACAAAACTTTGGTCAGACCATTTTTCGAATATGGTAGTGTAGTATGGGACCCTCATTTTACGTATCAAACACAGGAGTTGGAGAGGGTGTAGAAAAGGGCTGCTAGATTTGTTTCTGGAAATTATCGCAGAATGCAATCAGTGACGGATATGATAAAGGAGCTGGAATGGGATTCATTGCAAGACATGAAGAGGATGAGGAGGGTTCATGAGAGTGTACAGGGCATATACTGGTGATGAGGCATGGAAAGATATTGCAATAGGTATGAAAAGTAGTGCATGGAAGGGAAAAGATGACCATGACCACAAGCTGGCACTCGATTTCAGGCACAAGGGTGTGGGAAGATTCTCTTTTTTAGGTAAGGGTGTCAGGGATTGGAATGAGTTACCAAGAGAAATGATGAATAATTTACCGAAAACTTTGAAAGAATTTAAAGATAAAATTTGTAGAGGGCAAATGTAGGTAGGTGCAGGATAGGGGGAAGATTGGTGTGTGGGGAAATTGCCACCAGAGCCTGTGCGCCATTGAAATTAAATTAAATTAAAAACTGTAATATATAAAACGTAGTAGGAGGGCTGGTATAATCGTCTGGCTCCTAGAAACCAATAAATTAATAAAATAAATAAATAAAATAAATAAATTTGCTAGTAGCCATCTATGGTCAAGCCAAAGAGTTTTTCTCACAGTTCTTATCTTTGCTGTTAGGCAAAGGGCATCTTTATTTATATTTTGTCAGACTGTTTCATTGTCTCTGGACTGTTGACACTTGTCAATTGCTTGCTGAATTCTGTAACTTGTGTTGTCTCTGTTCTGTAAGCACTGAGCAATGGAATACGGCAGAAGTCGAATCTATTCAGTTTGTGGGTTGCAATATTAGGGTTTAACGGTAGTTTTTTTATTATTATTATTTATACTCCATGGTGCTCCAAGCTTTAAGAATAGCCAGTGGCATAAGCCAGCCTGGCATATCATGGGAACCTGTTTTACTAAATGCAGAAAACGGGACTCTTCGAAGAGGTTAGTTAGTATTTTTATTCTTAGGTTAAAGAGTTCAGTATATGTCTCACTTGAATTGTAACAAAATTGGGGATTACTGGAGATCGCGATTCCTCCTGGATTTGGCATCATGATACTGCAGTGGTCAAACGCAAGACTCCGCCAGAAATTCTTTCAGAAGTACATTTAACAGTTTCATGCGGGTCCAGGCTGTATTACAACCTAATTTCTAGTCGAAAATAATGGGCCAGGCTGTATTACGACGGAATTACTGCTCCAGAATAACTCGACTGACTACAGCAGTATTACAACGATAATATTTAATGTTGTAGCGGAATCGTGATCTCCAATACACCCCAAAATTGCTAATATGCTCATACCTCAATCTCTCTTTAACACCAGTTACAACTCTGTTTAAATTACTAGTGTAAACTGGTGGTATTTGAAATGAAGTCTTCACGGTGTATTAGTATAGGTTACACGGGCGTTCTACGATAACCGTGGCGCCGCTATTTGCTGATGGATTCGTATCTAACTCGACTAGACAAATTGACAGTAAAGAAATTTTTTTTGGAACTCGTTTAGTTCTCGAGATATTGCATTTCAAAACTGACGTGGTTATGTTGAAATGAGGCCTGTACCAGACGAAAATTTTTCGCCATAGCTAAATTTGATAACGAATTCGTGTGTAAATCGACGAGACATTTTTTTATCTCGAGTTCCCGAGATATTGTACCTCAAAAGTGTGGAGGTTAGGGGAGATCCGGCCTGGACCAGAAAAAATCACCAAAACCACTATGTCCACACGGTGGAAATTCACTGTAGGTTTTTTATTTTCTTCCTTGTGGTTGTTGTTAGGTTGAAATACAGCCTGGACCAGAAGAAATGACACCCATAGCACAAGGAACTGATATTTAAAATACTATATCTTGAAAACCAAGTGAGATATCAAAAAATCTTAATGTTTATTTTCAATTTGTTTCGTAGAGTTCTAGAAGAATTCATCATGTGATTGTGGTGTCACGGTAATGATAGAATTGCCGGTTACACAACTATGGCACTAGAAGTAAAAATAATCTTCACAAGGATTACAAGTTGTTGTCATTTATTCTAAAGGGGGTCCTATAGCTAACAATGAGGCCCATCCAGTTGCAAAACATGCCAGTTCCAACAAACTGAATAATTTGAACATCTGTATCTCAGTTAGGGCAATCCGAGTTTTCCCTGACAACACAACCTCCTCTGAGCTATGTAGATGGGAACTAGCCTATCAAAATATCCTTGACGTCAGACATCCTCCTGGCCTCAATCTCTAATAAATTCATCACACCAGACCCAACACTTATTATCAATACTATTTACATTTCTTATATTTTTGATATTTTATTTTTCACTTATAGTTTTTCAAAATTTGTTTTTTTGTATATGTATCTGCACCAAGTTATGCTGATCTACCACTTTCAGTAATAATATACCGTCAAAGGTATCAATTATCGATTTAATATTTGAGCTTCCCCCCCCCCCCCTTTTCCCTTACACTACCATCCATGCTGGCGACGCCTTTCACCAGACGGTGGTTTGTGTGTACACATCTCCTTCTACTCCACTCAAGAATTTGAACAAATTAATTAATTGTATTCAGTATGACTTTTGAAAAATTCAGTTGTAAAAATTAATATTTATTGTTATTCTCTTTATTTGTCTTTGTAACGTATAATTGTTTTTACTATGATTATGACTCGTATGTATGTGTATTAACCATGACAAGTTTCACATCCCAGAGGTCTTAATATCTTAATTATGTTTGATTCATTTGACTCTTGGTGCGATCCCTTTTTTCGCATTTTTAGTTTCAAATTGTTAGGATATTATTACTTTCTTTTAATTTAGCTTTCATTTTAACATATTTTTTAGTTTTTTATTTGTATTATATGAAAAAAGTAGTGTTTATATATTCCTATGAAAAGTAAAGTTATTACTATACCAAAAATTATTACTATATCATACTATCTTCTCTTCCTATCTTGGATGACTCCCATTCAGTTAATTCACTCATTCTTGTCTATTCTGTTGGTAGGTTTTCTTAATTTTAGTTTGACAGTGGTACACGAGTGGTGCCCCGGGTATGAAATTAACCACATTCTTAAAATTTTCTATTTCATATGCCCTCTTGTTATGCAGATCTCAACAATAAGTCTGAAATCAACGTCCTGTCTCCCTTAATACTCTCTTTATGGGATTTCCAGCTGGATGACAAGAAGTAATATGAATAACCTCAATACCTTCCTGTTAAAGTTTTCCAGTTAGTGTTACTAGTAAATTAAGGACCATTGTCAGATTATATTTTCTTCAGTTTTCCCACTTTCTTGCAGTATTTGTCAACAACTAACTAATTAATACTATAACAACGGATTATAACTTTGTTATTGGCCATGTCCAACAGTTATTCCATAAATAGTTTCAAATTAAACACCGTCTGTTAAAAACTGTGTTAACGTTTTTCACCAGACAAGTTTTGCCTTTCTGATGCAAGGATGCAGTGGTAGCTGACGATGTAACACGCGAAAAGTGAGAATGCATCTGGTGAAAAATATTAATAAAACAGTTGTTAATAGATGGTGTTTTATTTAAAATATTTACCAATGCATTTCTTTACTGAATAGAGGTTGACAAATTTAGAAAAGAAAAAAAATAATGAAGATCTGTGTCACCTCTCCCTTAGACATGGGTAATTGCCCAGAAACTTAGTTGAAATCAATTCTAGAATATCACTTATAGTGATATTTTGTATATTATTGGCTGTTTGCTTTCTGCCAAGACTTCAACTACTAAAATACTCTTTTCCTCATGTCATTGAAATAAATATCCTCCTTCAACACCTGATAACATTTAGATTGGTCCCTAGTCCTCATAAATATAGTAGTTGCATCTAGCAACCTTTTCAACAAAATTCTTTGGTAATTAAAATTTCGAACTACCCTCGTCTACTTCATTCCTACTAAAGAACTCTCCCTTATGTAAAATATATTATTTTTGAAGCTTAGTTATATGGTCAGGGTATCACGATTCTTCTTAACTTTGGAAATAGTCACATCCTTGGCCTGTTCCACTTCAATATTTGTCAAACACTTCTTAACTTCAGTCTCGAGTGATATTCCCTTTATATAAGCAATCCGAACTTTTGTCTCTGATTTTATGCACTTTTTCTCTAATTCTAGCCCTAATAGTAGACTTGACAAAGTGTTTGCTACTTTATTTTAACTAACAGGTCATTATTGATTCTCTAAATCATACTCTTGCATGGCTAACAATTAACTGTCTGTAAACCAATTTATTTTTTTGGTGGAAATGAAAGTAATAGTTTTCTTCCATAAAAGTAAATTTGATTGAACCTCAAACAATAGACAAACATCCTTGTTCAGTAATTTTACTTGTAGTTTTGATTAACTTCAATTTCTGGCTGGCAAAAGCAGTAGTTCTAGACTCTATTTTCATGTTACTTTCCAGCTCCTGGAAAATCTGCACACCCAGAATATAATCTGAACACTGTTGTCAGGCAGAAATCTGGAATTCAATCTGAATAATGTAGAATATTTTTAATTTCTTGAAAATTTCTTTCACATTCTTCAGGCAAAACCCAATTAGCATTTTTCTTTAAATCATGAAGGTTTGTTGCAGAAAAATGTCACATGATGTTATCAGTCTGTGTTCTGGATGTGCGTATCTTCTAGGGAAAGCTGAGAAACCATTCAGCCACCTGACTATGATTTAAATTTATCTGCCCAGTAAGCAGAAGACTTTGTTTCCCATACCAAGTTCATATGTGCCATAAATGTTTATATTTATCGACTTTTAACAATACTGATTAACTCTTTATTCCATTATGTGCATAGTTACTTGTCTGTTACGTAGGTACATTGTAACACTATAATTAAGGGTGTCCTATCATGGACATATGCCATGCAATGCTAATGATGCTCATTTGCTTAAATACAGTTAATAATTGGACACGGCTGCCAGCATATAAAGCTACTCACCGGTGTTTGGAGCGGGGTGAAAAATGCCACATGGTTACTCAACCACCACGACACACAATACTTAGGTTACACAGTTTACAAGTTTATAGCCATTTATTCAGCCTAAAAATCTTATGAAAGTATGCCAGGAATAACCCATGAATAAATTAGAATAAGTCTCCAAAGTTACAAGGTCTGTATTGGGGAGCGTAGGCAGGTGCACATAACATAAACACCACTTTTGGGTACCACATACAGCCGACGTCCATGGCAACAAATGATGCCGTCAGGTCCCAATGTTCTTCTTTTCTCGCATCCAATGATTTATCAGGTGAATTAATCCATCGATTTAGGTGAATTTTCATTCGCAAAAACCTGGTTCGTGTACCAATTCATACTGATAGGTACACTGTCATCTGAGTCATCTCGCACTTACGAGTCTGCTATCTTCCATGTCTGCCCTGTGATGCTCACTGTCACCAGCTTGTACGAAGTGTTTTCAGAGTTTGAGCATATAAGAATGTAGTTTCTCTCGGCGTTGAGAACATTTCATATAGACTATTCATATGTTCATTAATTAGTACATTTATTTCAGAAATGCTTTGATGTAATGTGAAACTGAAAAGGATAAAAAAAAAAAGGAATATGTCACATATCAAAGATGATTTAGAACTGCAAAAGCAAATGAGTGCTATTATCCTTGCATTGTATGTGAATTGTGTAGTTCAATATGTGCGGTGAATTACAGAATGTCACTTTGGAAATGAGTGGGAGTGAAAGTGTAGAGAACACGAAAGGGAAAAGCAAGAAGCAGCCCAGAAAGTGTGCCAGAAGTTATTGCACACAAAAGTGAATACTGAAGATTTCATTTGTGAAATTGAACAACAATCTGCAGTTTTGAAGCTTACATTTATAAGCAAGTAAAACTTAATGCTTGGTATCAAATTATTTGTACATTCCTACCGGATTTCAACGAGTGGTGGCGAGATGGGCTGCGCCGCCTGGCAGCCCAGTGTAATAATCTGGATATGATACAATGCCCCGTGGCTGCCGACATGGTCACGGGACACGGCAGCCAGTCAGCCACTAGTTTGTGGCAACGCCACCGGCTGCCCTAATGTAATAAGCTCCATAACAGTCAATGTCCAATGACGAGCAGCGTCACCGGTGGCCTGGCTGACTGGGCCGCCTGGTGGCCTAGAGTAATAAGGGCCATAGAGTTTTAAAAAGTTCTTTCTAAGTCCTACGAGGGTTGTTTTTTAAGTAAGGGCCGTTCGCGCGTATAGTCCCGTAGTTCGTGCGGACACCGCAACAATCCACCGCGCCACTTGACGGCATCCTTCCCATTCACACTGATGCCAGTTGTAGCTCTGTAGCTGACGTGTACGCATCGCTGTGCTACTTTATAATGTTTACGATTATTGAATCTCCCGCCGCGTGTGAGATACGGTCAGTGATACGTTTTTTGACCGCGAGAAGCCTATCAGCTGCAGAAATTCATCGTCAGTTAACAGAAGTTTATGGCTTGAATGCAATGAGTGAAGGTAAAGTGCGTCAGTGGGTTAGAGACTTTAAAAATGGCAGTCAAAACGTCCATGACGAAGAACGCTCAGGCCGGCCCTCTGTGATCACTGATGATTTGGTGGCTGCAGTCGAAACAAAGATTCGTGAGACAGAAGATTCACAATTTCCACTCGTTCTTTGGAATTTCCACAAGTTTCAAGATCGGTTTTGTACAAAATTGTGTCTGAAAACCTAAAGTTTAAGAAACTGTGTTCTTGGTGGGTACCCACACTCGTCACAGAGGACCACAAAGGGAAGAGATTTGCCACTTCATTGGACTTTTAGATTCGTTACGAGGAAGAAGGGGATGACATGTTGAGTCAAATTGTCACTGGAGATAAACATGGGTATCCCATATCACTCCCGAAATCAAGCGAAAATCGATGGAATGGCGACACACAACCTCACCCGTCAAGGTCAAAGCCAAACAAGACGCTGTCAAAGCGCAAGATTATGGCAACTGTGTTCTGGGACCGGCGCGGTGTTTTGCTAGTGGACTTTATGCCACAAGGAACGACAATCAATTCAGATGCCTACTGTGCAACTCTAAAGAAGCTCCGCAGAGCAATTCAAAACAAAAGGCGCAGCATGCTGACAAAAGGAGTTTTGCTCCTGCACGATAATGCTAGGCCTCACACCTGTCAAAAGACTCAGGATTTGATTGATTCTTTTGGCTGGGAAGTTTTGGACCAGCCGCCATACGGCCCCTACCTTGCTCCTAGCGATTTTCACCTTTTCCGGTACCTGAAACCCCATCTTGGCGGGCAGCGCTTCAATGACGACGATGAAGTGAAAGTGGTCATGAACTCTTGGCTGTCGGAGGAGGCGGCCGAATTGTTTGAAGAGGGAATTAAAAACTTAGTTGTACGGTATGACAAGTGCTTAAATAAACAAGGCAACTATGTAGAAAAATAGGTAAAAGTGTGTAGAATCAGAAAATAAAAGTTTTTTTACAAAAGTATTTGTATCTTTTTAAAAAAATAAAAACGGCCCTTACTTAAAAAACGACCCTCGTAGATCAATATTTGAAACTAAAGGTTTCTCTTTTTCATGAAGGCTTTTTTTTCTAGTGCTATTATCGAGCATGGTGGTGTAACAGTTAGCGTTCTGGCCTCGCATTCAGGAGGACGGCGGTTCGAATCCCCGTCCTGGCATCCAGATTTGGGTTTTCCATGGTTTCCCCAAATCACTCCAGGCGAATGCCGGGATGCTTCCTTCAAAAGGCCATGGCCAAATTCCTTCCCATTCCTTGCCCCCCATCCTTTCTCGTCTCTAAAGACCTCGCTGTTAAGAGACGTAAAGAAGTTTTTAAAAAAATCTAGTGCTATTCTGCTTTTAACATCATTCCTGCTTCCGCCATCAGTTGTAATTTTGCTTCCCAAGTAACAGAATTCACTTACTTCTCCTATTGCATCCGATTCTATTTTTATATTTAATCTATTGTGATTGGTATCATTTCTGGTACATTTCATCACTTTTGTCTTGCTTTGATTTATATTCAGTCAAAAATCTTCCTTCAGTATTTTGTTTGTGCCATTCAGTAACTTCTAGACCTAATTAAATGTTGGGTGAAATGCTCATACGGTAGCTTTACAGATGTGATTTTGAATTGTGCAGCATTTTATTTCCGTTCAGACACTTAGTAATACTTTAACATAAAATGCAGTTATTTTTTGCAATTTGTCTTCAAATGGTGGCACATAGACAAAATAACAGGGCTACCAGACAGACATTAGGAAAATCCTGGGCTTGTTTTACTTTTTAAATTTCTGTCTGGTGCCCAGAAGCGAAGTTCAGGTTTGCACTACTTTGGAAGGATGCCTGTTATATTTTCATTGAATACAGTACCTACATATACACCAAATACATTATTTAAGTATTGTTAGAATAATAGTGAAAACTGTTCAGCACATTGTTACTGTTTACTCAGCTGTTTTTTTGCTCTTGTCGCAACATTTAATGTTTCCTTCCATTGAGAAATCAGAAAACTGGTTAACCCACTGCTTAATTAAAGACCGATTTTGAGATCAGTACCTTATTCATACAGGTGCTTTACAAAAACACACGGCTCTATGTGACTAATAGCAAACAGAGAATGAGCAACAACGACCCCATTCACTCTTATTTGAATTGTTGGAAAGAAACACTTGACAAAGTATATTTTTTTCCTGACTTAAATACGCTTTTTTTGATATTCGTAAGAAAAATAGGCAAAAAACAGGAACTTTTGAGTCATTGAAACTTCTTCCAGAACTATTTTTTGTAGATTCTAATTAAACCAATCTTATAAGTTGTTTGAAATGTCTGGACCAAGTGATTTGTTTTATTTTATGCAAATAGACCTATAAAGATCACGCAAAACTTAGTCATTTTCTGAGTTTCTTTTGACATTGCAGTATTCTCACAGATGTTTACTGAAGGCAAGTTTTCTCTCTTCTGTCCAAGTTGCGCCTCTCTTCTTGGCTTTGGTTTCTGGCTGCTGTCCTTTCAATCAATCAAGCAATGCTGCTAGTAAATGTACAGTTTTATTTTAAGATTCATACAGGTCAACCCGCTAGTCAACAACATGTAGTAGTATGTAAAGTTAATCCTTCTATTGAGAGCTCCCGACAACTAGTGACTAATGATCCAACCACTTGGCAATTTCAAGGGTTATTTAGTTCTGCCATCCCCAACCAATCAATTACTGCTTTCCCAACTTGTTGTTAGACGGCGACCTCCAGGGCGGCGTGCTGTGTGGTGTCCATGGCTGCTTAGGAATGGCACCACACCTGATGGCTGCGTCAGATGGCAAAGCGGGATAGTAGAGAATGACCTCTTAGCATCGCTGCTGGGGCTTTTAAAACCTAACCTCCCACCAACGATCCCAGATGCTAGTAAATGTCCCAACTGGCTAAAACCAATGAGGGTCAATGCGCTCCATTGCTGGTACCTTTCAGCACCTGTCAGCACTCTACAAACCGACCATTGCCTCGAGGTTTCGCAATCATCTGTGCTCATTGACACTAGTTGCGGTTTTGCAATAGGCATACTTAATACAGGATGTTCAGTAGGCTTTTCCTGTCGATGGAGTCATACGCCTTCTTGAAGTCTACAAAGGTGCATATGGTTTTATTGTGCCTTACTGATCTTATTTTAGGATGGTTTTTAGGTTAAAGATTTGCTCTGCACAGGATCTGTTGGGTCTAAACCCTGCTTGGTATTCGCTAATTTTGTGTTTGATTTGTTCTTGTACTCTTTTGCGCAGACAAGCAGAGAGAATTTTGTAGGGGACTGATAGTAGAGATATTCCTCTGTAGTTCACATTGTGCGATTGCCTTTTTTGTGAAGGGGAAGTATGAGAGTGCACATCAGTCTTTTGGAACTTCGTTTGTCTCCCAACAATGTCCGATGATTTTGGTTAGTTCTTATAGTGAACTCTTGCCCAATTTTTTCAGGAATTCTTCCACTATGCCATGTTCTCCTGATGCTCTCCCGTTTTTTAGTTTCTGAATGTGCTCTCTGATTTCTTCTAGTGTTGATGCTGGTGAATTTGGATTGATTTCTCCTGATTTTTCTGAAACACTTGAGTTGGTTCTGGGCAATTTAGCAGTTGCTCAATGTAGGTATTGAGGAGTTCAGTATTCTGTCGTTTATTGCCAATTTTCCATTAGCTTTTTTAAAGCAAAGACTCTCTGAGGAAAAGCCCTTAATTTTGTTGGGAAATGTTCTATAATAGTCTTTAGCATTATAATTTCTGAAGTTTTCTTTGATTGAATCCAATTGTTTCTTGGGGTATTGTCTTCTTGTTTTTCTGAGGGTTTTCGTGGCTAGTCTTCTCTTTTCATAGAGTTCTATTTGGTTTTCTGGTGACTTGTGAGTGCTATACTTCTTGTATGCAATATTCCTGTCCTCTGTTACTTGGTTGCATCCTTTGTTTCACCACGGGTGTTTGTACTTTTTTAATGGAATTTGTTCTTTAGCTGTTGGTGATTTTTCCTGTGAATTCTATCCAATTATTCGCAGGTTTTTCATCCCACCTCTTGGTGATTTCTGATGACTGTAGCTTGGTAAGCTCGAATTTGGATAGTGGTGTTATTTTTTGAAGCAGTTTCGAGGTGTCATCCTAATCTCAACTCTTGTGGGGTAGTGGTCAGAGTCGATGTTTGCCCCCCTTTTCTGACTTCAACATTGTTGATTTCTTTCTTGAAGTTTCCTGATATGGCTACATGGTCAATTTGGAATTTTCCATTTGAGTTAACTGGTGATCTCCAGGTCATTTTATTGCTTGGTTTTGACGAAGTGATTTAGACATGATTTTGATGTTCTTCTGGCATAACTCCACTAGCCTGTGTAAGGATCTTGGAATTTTGGCAAATTCTAGTTTTGCTTAGGCGGGACTTAGAAATTTTGTGAAGTACAGTTTTCAACCTTAAGGAATTTCCCTGTAATCTTGCTCACAGTTGTAATTCGTTATAAAAAATCATTTTAAAGTGTAATTATCATATCGGGAAACGTTTGGTTTAAGAGATATTCCCGTTTGTTCAAGTTGTGAAGCACGCGATCGTAAAAGTAGAAATCTAAGATTTGTAATATCTTCAAATCGCGTAAAGCCACAACCGAACTTTTATCACCAGCTGTAGTCAGCACTATCCCCGATATTTTGGCAATGAAATTAGGTAATTTGGTAAAGTCTTATTAGTGATTTTAATTGAGAGAAAATAATAAGCTTTTTTATTAAAAGAGATATCAATTTAAATTTTACATCAGCAGATAGCCCTAATTAAGACGAGTTCATACATATATGGGTTTTCATCAAAAGTTTAAGCGTTTGTCCGGAAATTAAGTTTTTGTAAAATAGATTGTCGCAGATTGTTGTGCACGCGCGTAAAAAGTTCTAGAACACTTACGGATTTTACCCAAATTTGAATGTATCACTACGTGGTGACTTAAACAGCTAAAACATTAAAATTAATTACTCTAAATTTCTCAAGAGACTGCCGCTGGACTTCTAGTAGATAAGTCCAGATACTATCAAAGTTTAAACATTTTTTAATAGTCGGGATCTTCAAATAAATTTCGTACTCTTTGAGCTACGCGGAGGAAAAAGATGTGATACAGTTGCTGACGTCACTGGTTCTCGTGGTTTTGATAAAAGAGCCGGTCTGTGGCTGTCCGTGGGCTGTTCCGGTCTGTCTGTTCCTGCCTGGCGTCTGTTTCGGTCTGTCTTTCGTCGCGCTGGTTGTAACTCGCCATGCTGGCTAGTTCAACCATGTTTGATCGTGTCGGGTTATATAGTAATTTTAATGACGGTTAAGAACTTTTAAATTTACTAAAGGGGTTTCGGTCGGTTAGATTTCTCTCCACAATCTGTAACTTTGGAAAAGATAATTCGATATGCCTGCTCAACTGTAAATGCACTTTTTGAACTTTTGACTTTGAACAATAAAACTTTGGATTTTTCTAACAGTGAACTTGTGTGCTTCAGTAGGTAGCATAAAACCCTTTTCTTAATTTGTGGGTAACAAATTTCGTGGCGACCTAGGCATTTAGTTGAGTTATCCTGGCTACATGGTCAAAACAAATCAAAATTATTTAGCAGATGTACTGAGAATTGTGAGCTATCAAGTGTTTAAGTTAAGGCACCCAGGCGATACTATAACCCCAGTATCGGCCTATGTCCTTACACCTGATTGCATTCCTGTTGGTAAACCTGTGGATCTGGAATTTTCCAATGGTTTGTTGGTATTCTTTCTCTCTGCCTAGTTATGCGTTGAAATCTCCGAAGAGGATTGTTACATCTTTTCGTAGGATTTTGGTGATAGTAATTTCTGGTTTGTTCCAGAAATTTTTTTTTTCACCTTTTTGGGTTTTTCTGGTTGTGTGTTGTTGGGGCATGTGCGTTTATGATAGTATAGTGCTTGTTTTTGTATTGTAGCCATGTTTCACTGGAGTGCCATACTTCGCCACTTTTCAGAGTTCACAGACCATCAAGCTTGGAGGTGCCAGGGAAACAAGTCCCAGATGGTATGCACCCTGAGGTGCAGTCTCCTACTTCATGATGTTGCCCACCTCCACGACTAGGACGAGGGGTTGGACTTTGGGAGGCAATTTGTTTTTTATATATATAAACAGAATTATGCAATAGAACTACCAACATTTTATTGTAAATGTGGATGTTGGATGTGAGGTTACTACCAATGATCAAATGCCCAGACATAAGCATATAAAGAGAAAGAAAGTGTAGATTCCAAATAAGGAAAAAACAAATAAAATAATAGAAATGGTGGGTTTAGTAGGAAAGAACTCCACATGTTGGCACCGGTCTACCAACATTTCCCATTTATCAAGTCCCTAATTTGCCACAGAACTCTTAATTGCTTAATTAAAGTTCATGCATTGAATGATGAATGAAGCTGTTCTATAGTTTTTCCACAATTTAATAAACTACTTTATTCTCTGTGTGAGCTCTAAAATATTTTTTGTATTGTCTTCCTTATAGGCAAGCCCATGATGCCTCCTTCATGAGTGGGGCCTGCTGACTGACTCTGCTTATCACAAAATGATGCCTTTCTGCAATTTCCGCATGTCGCCGATACTTCCTTCACATTATATTTTACACTGTCCCCAGGTGCACCTTTAGGCTGTGCACTATGATGTACTTTAACAGTATTCAGGGGTGAAACTGGGAGGAGCAAAAATAGGAACTCTTACAGACATAATTCCTTGTGTTATTACTATGTCTACTCAATTACATCTGCTTATCTTCTCAATGACATTTTATTTTTCTCTTTTTTCCTGCTAACATTCTAATTTCACTGCAGCAGCTACTTTTCCTGGCACTGGTTTGAATGGATACATTTTATATTTTATTGTAAAAATCATTTAGCTTCATGGTTATATCCCCAATTCTGGAACTTAAATCAACCGGTTTGGGTCCCCTACTTCTTCTGTTAAGTCAGTCAGTTGGGAGGTTTTTTTATGTGGATGATAACTCTAATTTCTTTCACTTAGTCATAAATTGTCTTTTGGTGGTTTTCTGTCCCAGAAAGATATTAATCACCATTTTCCAACTTGCTCCTTACTGTTTTTACGCTTTCGTTTGATAATTATGTTGGGCTGTGGAAATAAGGAATCTTTATAATTTCAATTTTCTATGGTTTCCCCACATCACTTCAAGCATGGAAGGGAGAAATGAAAGGTAACGCTGGCTGACGAGGTTTTCTTCACAATAAATCTGATTAGTGAATCTATTGCATAGCAATCTTATTCAAGCTGTATTTAAGGAAATTGTATGTAATATCATGCTGAATGCAGCAAAAGGCATGACTGTGCAGGTTTATTCATGTTTTTACATGCACAGACCTGTTAATCTGGTATTGTGACATGTCATTGTTGAGCTGGCTGTAAACTTGTTAGCATGAATATCACTAGTGAAACATTTACTTCCTTTCTGTTTAGAAGTGCGTTGTGTATGTTGTGTTGTAGAGTTTTATTTTTTCAACACGCCATGAAAGTGCATAAATCATGTAGATAATTCTGCTATGTTTGTGGTGAGCTGACCTTCACGTCTCAGAGGTGAAATTTTACGTGAAATAGTGTTATGAACTTTATTTTGACTGTCAGTTGGGTGATTTTGATAAGAGCTGGGTTCCAAATGTGTGTTGTGTTTCGTGTGTTAGACTGTGGACTGGGTGGAAAAATGGTAGACATCATATTACATTTGTAATTCCCATTATTTGGATGGAACCAAAAGATCATCTGATTGTTATTTTTGTTTAACGAATATTAAAGGAATCTCATATAAATCAAAATATAAAGTTAAATATAAAGTTAAATATCTGAATTTGTTATCTGCAATGAGGCTTGTCTTACACTATGGATTTCTCTGTACCATTATATGCAGATAAGACCTTAACTAGTTACTCTGATTCTGACCTAACTCAAACTGAAAAAGATTTAGATGATCGTGATTATAAAAATGATCCTACATATGAAGGCAGTAGCTGTTCGTCAGAACCATATTTTCCCAATCAAATTTCTATAATGAGAAAGAGGTACTAAGGCAAGTGGAGTTCAAATATGTTGGCTGACTTCTGTTGTACAAAGAAGAGAGATGTACCAGATGCAAATTATGCCCGAAAATCACTATCTACCAGTTTCTAGGCAAGTCAAAATGACTACTGTTGTATATCATTTAGAGTTAGATAGTTACCAATTTTATTACAAATTATATAAAAAATGAATATCACAAAAAACTCCTGCCTGATGGGGTAAAACTAAAATTATATTTGAATTCTCTATGAAACATACTTCAAGAATCTCATGTTTTTGTTCTTGTGAAAGAAAAAACGTTAATTTTTGTAGAACAGAGTAATTAGGAAAATGTTTAACTACCTGCATTTGTCTGATAACAATGACACATGAAGTTAGTCATGCCAAGAAATTTGGAAACTTGAAGCGGCATAAACTATAAAAGCATTCACTACAGACCATAAAAAGTGTGGCTTATGACTACATGATGACCAAAAATATCTTATTTTATTTTATATAAATCATCATGTGTGTTACAATTGTTTATTAATTATTACTGAAACATTTTATTGGTACGATTTTTTTCCCATTGCTAGCAGATTTTGTTATATTTCACAGTAATATTAAGATATTTCATCTAGCATACAAGATGATTTTTTTTATGTTAGTATAATTCTGTAAATGTCATATGGCTGAGCTTTCCACTAAGAAATTTATTTTCCTGCGTTGCACAGACCATACTATACGCAGAGGAGCATGTACACTGCGGCAGAATGCAATGTTGAGGTAAGTGTGTTACTTTTATTTCATATTTGTGCGAATAAATTAAAAGTTTGGTGTTCCAAAGGAATAAAAATAAGCAAAATAAACCAATTTATTTCTTCATACTGAGATCACCTATACCTAAAATTGTATATTTATGCACATGTCACTGCACCCACAATTGCTGCAAATGTGACTGCACCCTATCAATGTAGTGAGACACATACCCTCCAATTTAAATTATGAGCTATATGCAAACTTAGAAATGTGAATGGACTGATCTGCAATTTTTGTATGTATATCAGGTGTTAATCAGTGTAATGTGCTGAGTTTATCAAAGTTTAAAAACAATCCATTAGATGTGAATCAGGAGTATTTTTAATTCTTGTATGTTTGTTATCTATAAAAATTTCAAGTTTTCAATTTGCAGCTGTTACATAAAGTAGATAATTTATACATGTTAAAAATAGTGGCCTCAATATAGAACGCTAATGTACATCAAATCTGATGAATCCCTACTCGGAAAACTGTAAACAATATAAAACAGCATTCGAATGTTCCAGGGACACTTTTTATTCTTTACATTTAGAACTAAGCCATTTATTAACAATTTATACCATAACACTTTAAATTTTTATCAGAAATTCATGGTCAATACAGTTAAATGCCTTAGACAAGTTACACAAAATTCCTGCTAGCAGTAACTTATTTATTCATTATCAGATATTTTCATAGAATGCAAATATTGCTTGTTCTGTTGACTGGTTCTTTTGAAACCAAACTGTGATTTAGTTAGAAATTATTTATTTCTAAGATGCTGGTAAACTTTCTTGTACATTGCCTTTTCAAAAATTTTGGAGAAGACTATTAGTAATGGAATAAAACGGTAATTTGACGCAACTAACTTATACCCTTTGTGTAGAGTGGTGGGAAAGTATCGTGAAGTAGTGTCATATTCAATATATGGTTTAGTACATTACTAAATTATATGGAGCACAGTTTAATTAATCTGCTGGAAATACCATCATAAACAGTCAATCATTAGCTAAATTGACATACATACTGTCAAATTTTTTCTTGGAAACATGTATCAATGAAATGCTTCTGTGATTCACTGAGCTATTGGCAGTCAACTTAACAGCAACAGATAAAAAATGTTTATTAAATATATAAGTGATCGGAAAAAATGGATTCTGATTAAATTACTCACCTGATTATTTTTTTACAATATCTCATACTGCCTTCATTTTATTTCCAGAGTCATGTTTGTAGTTCAAAATTTTAGAATCTTTAATAACCTTATTCAGTATTTTGCAGTACTGCTTGTAATGAGCTTTAATATTAGAATTGTGTTTGTTCTGAGGCGCACTATTTAACTTTCTTTTAAAAATGCATGATGTTCTAATTCCCATGGTTTTTATTATTTTTGTGAAGTATGAGGAAACAACTTTCAAAGTAATTTGGAACAATATTACTAAAAATGTTGAATTTTCATTCATACCTTGTGCGCTGTAAACATTACAGTTTTTATTACTAAGATAATTTCTAAAATAACTAATTGATTTATTATTTGCTGAACTTTAAAGGCAATACTAGTTCTTATTAATGTGTTATTGCTTAATACTTGGGCATCATTATTAACAAATGTCTTGATTGTATAACTTAATTTTGAGTTATCTGTGAAAAAAATTGTCTATTGCTGAGTAAATCATCATTATTAACTTTTGTGGCTGAGTAACTGTTATTCTATTAGGAAAGTTAATGATCTGAGCTAGATTGTATGAGCTGACTAATGATTCCAGAGTAACTTTACAGGTTATTTAGAAAACCTACATTAAAATCTCCACACATGTTAGCTACTTTTCTGCTTAAAAGTGTTAGTAAGTGTTCAAATTGCTTCAAAAAGAGATCAAAGTTGCCAGAAAGCACTTCGTATACAGTCACCATTACGAAATTTTCAAAATATTGATCCAAACAATACTTAACTCCTTTCTCCAAGTTAGTCCTACAGTAAAGAGAAATTAAATATAATCAGTTAACAAACCTATTCATGTAGTTATATGGTGCTTAGACAAGTATAAAGCGTCAAATATATTGACAGCATACAATTCATTTATGTGAATCAGAAGTTCATCTTTTCCCCCTTAAACCTCTAATATTTTGGTGTAGTATATTAATCCTTACACAACTTTGAATTTTGGTGTCTGTAAATTGATCACTGCTTAAACCTAATCCAATCATGGCCCTGCCTATCAGTTGACTGTAGTCTAAAAACGTGGCTGCCCTAGCACAAGTAACTACGGGAATCCTTTCATGAGAGGTGGTATCTCCAATTAAAATAAGTGGCAATCAAATCCAAAAGAGCCCCCATCCCTCTACTATTCCAACTGTGCATTAGAGAATGGTGAAATTAATCAATCTTTTGGGAAGAACTGTTGTATTTGCAGACTAGTAGTTTTTAAATTATAATCTGCTCCATGCACTAGGGAGCTAAAGAACAGTTGGGTTTTAAGCACCAGTAGTGAATGAATTTTCATTATTTGGGTGATGGCTACCACTAGCATCACTGAATAGAAAGTGTTTTTATTTTCACCACCAAGTTTGTTTCTTTGCGAACTAAATGCTCCAACAATCGAACTTCTACAACTGTTAATAATGCAATCGGACTTCTTAATTTTTTGAGATTTTAGGCTTATTTTCATAGGCTACCAAGTATTACTTTAAATTATACACTCATGAATAATACATCAACTATTTAATGTTTATGAAGGAGGGAATATCACCGAATGAAAGAATCTCTGGTCCTTCGAACCTGAATTAATTGTTAACATCCAACTTTCTGTTCTCTCTCTTTTCTTTCCAAGATGTCAAAACCACTTCAAAGCCAACAGTCAATCATGCATAAAATAAACTTTGTATACATTTCATTTAATACAAACTTGTACAACATAAATTTTTCTAGTCACTCAATACAGAGCGGTGCACCAAATATTTCGCCATCCTGTCACTAGCAGATTAGGAGGGATGCTGTTTCATAGTTCCTAATAATCAAATTGTATATAAAGTCTTGTGTTTAGACAGAATGGAAGAAGTAAGTATTCCAAAAATGACAAGAAAATATGTGGTCTGAGAACACTGATCTGTAGGCAGGCCAACTAAGTGTTCATGATATGGAACCGGTCAATGGACATGATGACAACATCTTCTGGTCAATGGATTGAGGCAAGGAAAAATAAACGTGTATTGCATTATTGGCTGGGAGACCCTAAAGGTGTATGACCTTAAGGGTAGTACAGTTATAAAGTGACAGTTTCTTAACTTGCCACTTATTCTGTCTATGTCATGGCTTGACCTACATTTTAACATGAAATCTGAATCACAGACCATCCTGGCATAGGTTCAAAACAAAGCCTATATATAAAAAAAATTCTGGCCCTACTGGGAGACACTGGTAATATCAATTCATCAATTAACTTCAGAAGTTAATGGCTTCCCCTTGTGAATTTTGGAAGAGTAGATCTAAATAAGCAAGCATCTGATTGTAGACACTTCCTTCTTTTATCTCTCACCTACAACACAAAAAACACACCCTACTGAAAAAAACATACAATCAGTTGCCCAAACAACAATATCCCTTACTTGCACTGAAAAAGACACGGGGAAATGACCCCAGTCAAACTTCCTTTGGAATTGCCGTGGAGGACAACCTTGCCTGGGAAACCAGTATGGCACTTCATTCTGCATGTTATACCACGTTAGTACGTATAATATTATTACACACTTGCTGTCAGCTAACTGATGTTACAGATGATTTAATTGTTGTCATGAGTGTTTGAATCTTTGCAGAACATTGCATATTACATTGGGGAAGGGACATTTTCCTTTATTGCAAGTGCTGTAGGAATGTACTGAATTGACAAGTTTGTGGAGAATTAATATATTCTAAGAGTGACATTTATTAACACTGTATTTTTACAAATTGCAGTCTTACTTACTCCTTGCCCTTGCAGAATATTGCCTTTTAAAAATACTGAGCATGGTAGGTAAGTGGTTAATGCTCTGGCCTTTCATTTGAGAGGACGCTTGTCGAATCCCCGTCTGGACGTCCAGATTTGGGTTTTCCATGGTTTCCCCAAATCATTCCAGGCGAATGCCGGAACTCTTCCTTCAAAAGGCTAAGGCTAAATTCCTTCCTATTCCTAGTCCCTAATCCTTTCCTGCCTGTAATGACCTCGACTAGGTGTATAGGCATAGCAAAAAGAAAAAAGAAAAACAAAAGCCTTTTAAAAATGAACAAAAGTCCAGATTGAAGTTGTCTTTAGAATGAACTGCACAAACTTGAAGTGAAAGTTATATAATTCATTTTACATGGATGACAGCAGAATGCTAATATATTATTTTTTTGATTACTGCTCAAAAAACCTGAAATCGTCTTCATTCCTTCAAAGAATATGTTTGATTGTTTACCAGATTAATCTTTCTGTTTAATACTTTGAAAAATTTGAGCATTTGGGCATTTCTATACCAATTTCGTCCATTACCAACTGTGAGACAACAGGTTTTTCTCCCCTTGAAATATGTTACTGTAATTTTTAATATGGATATCAAATGTTGCAAGACCCATGACAAAGGAAGTGGAGGCAGATATTTGGAATAATGGAGGATGAGTTAATTATGAGAGAATGTTAAAAATATTGAATTAATTTTAGTCTCATTAAATGTATAAGGAATCTTAAAAGTTGTTAAAGTGAATTTTAATGTTTAATGAATAAAGTTGTAATACAATTTACAATAAAAGACTGGAACAATTCTAATGAGATTTTGTATTTGTAGAAGCATACCATATTTCTTACAAATTAGCAACCGTGAAAACAACTTGAATCTGAAATCTTCAGATAAGGTGAGATTGTCAGAACAAAACAAGAATCATATTTAAAATTAAACTGAATCAAATTGGTGCATGGTTAGTAAAGACACACGACAGTGTAATAAACTGAAACTAGTAAAGACTAAAGTATTGATGTGTTGGGTATCTCTTAATGAACTGTTCGTGTGAGGTGCAGTGTGATTTGTGGTGCCTATTTGTTCTTGGTACGAAAGGACTCAATTTCTTTTTCTCTATTCCCCGGTTATGTAGCGTCGCAAGATATACTGCAGATTCTAAGCTAGGCTAAAAGCTTTCAAAATCTGAAAATCCCATGGAAATTGGTTCTGAATTTTTTTCCTGGACAAATGGACATAGATGTAGCACGCTACCAGATTTATAGTAGTATACATGATATGTTATAAGTAATTATTTCTTAAATTGGCCTGACATTTAGTCCCAGTGGTAATTCATTCAACAGCTAGCTCTGCTGTCTTCTTCAGCTGTCAGGTCTCTCTTAGCTGTCGCAAGCTGACTGTCACCACCTAGAGTAGCTTAGCCTCCTATCAAACTTCCTTTATACCTTCAGGAATGGCGCGCAAAATCTTGGTCTCACTGCAACTTCCGCTCCCCGGCCGGCTGGCAGTTCGCGATGCTCTGAGACCTGATACCTGATGAAGACAACAGAGCTAGCTTTTGAAATGTCATGTTTATACAGCACCATCCGGCTTCACACCCGAGAGGATTTTATTGCATCAGTACACCAGGAAAGTCTCCACTCACATTTCCTCTACCTGTTCCTCTCTATATCTGTGGTAAAGTTAGCTATTACAGGGTGGCCACAAACCGGGAATATCGGGAATTATCAGGGAATTTCATGTAACCGGGAAATTTCATGGAAATATCAGGGAATTCAGGTAATTTCGAAAATAATCAGGGAATTCAATTGCGACTACTAGGAATTTAGATATTTTTTAAGGTCGTCTTGAATTTATTTTAATAATGAAATTTCTTATTAGATACTTTAATTTATATACATTTAACATAAAATAGCCAACGATAGTGTAAACAGCACGCTACGAGTACCTTCGACTAGCGCCAAAAAGCCGCCACCGATGTTGCGTTACTCGCGAGCAACCACGCGAGAAGACCGGCGTGCATACCTCGTGCTCCTGCATTGTTATCTCGCTCGACTCGCACAAGCTCTAGCGAAAGTAGCATTAGAATCCTCGAACTATATGCTATGTAGCTATAGATAGCCCTCTGGTCAGTTGAGTTTGCTAGCTAAGCGACATTCGCTTCATTTGTCATAAAATTTAGTCTGCTGTTTACAAACACGCAAACGCATATCGTGTGATCGTATCTAATTTAAAAGTGAAAGTATTTTCTAAATATCGTTATTTTAGTTTATTATCAAATAGTAAGTTTTTCTTAATTTTTATGATTAAGTGGAAGAAAGATTGTTATTTTTTTAAGTTATTAATTTATTTTAATCGTGAAATTTCTCATTAAACATTTCAGCTTATTTATTTTTCAACTGAAATAGCCGATTAAAGAGTATAAATAATTTATTTTACTGATCATTAACTCTTGGTATTTTCTTCTCGCAATGTTAATTACCGTTATCTGTGTTCGATCGTCAAAGTTTTTTCGAATGTTAATTCGATGCGACAGTTTAAACAGCGTATTTGCGCGCGCAACGAGTGTCTTTGACTGGCACCAAACACCGCCAGAAAAGCGAGCGGCACTCGCCATGGCACTCGCGGGCAACTACGCGAGAAGACCAATGCGAGCATACCGTGTGTTCAAGCAGTGCTATCTCGATTCGAATAAACTCGGGCGAATGTGTAAATGAGGCATAAGAATAACCGAGACACATCTCGTGCCGTCACATATAATTTTAAAGTGGAAGTGTTTTCTAAATATCGTTGGTTTTAGTTCATTATCAAATGGAAGTTTTTCTTAATTTTTATGATTATATCAAACTTTTCTACTGCTATTTTTTAAATTAATAATTATTTTTGAACATTCATTGGGTGGATGTCGATTGCATTTTGGAAGTTATTACTATTGTTTACTATTTATGTATTTAATTTCATTTTCCCGGTAAAAATATTAATTTTTAAAATTTTCAGACTAATGAATTCAGCATGATAACACACTTTCAAAATAATTGGTTGATTAATCCAGATTTTAATATTTAGTTAAAAGAAGTTAAAAATGAATTTAAAGTGCAAAATGTAGACTTTGCAATGCTACATTTTCTTTAATTAATATGGATAGAACAGCTATCAAAAGTCATGCTAAATGAAACATATTAACAAACTTAAGAATTGCAAAACTGTCTATCCTTTTAAAAGTTTTTTTAAGTCAGTCGCAACAAACTAGTAATGAGATAACTCAACGTGGTTTGTCTGAAAAATTTACTGTTTCTAATCCTATTACGGGTCAGAAAAAAGAACAAATTCCGGCTTCACAAAATACACTCTGCTCCTTTCTTCTCAAAGAAGTAAGCTGTGCAGTAATACTTTGATGTATTCAGATACTGAAACTCACAAGTCAATGTGCACAGCGGGAAGTGACGTAGAGTATTTAAAAAAAATGTTCAACGATAGTCAAATAGCCAGAGGAATGGAATTGCAGCAAACTAAAATTACCTACTCAGTTCTTCAAGGGTTTGCTCCTTATTATAAAAGTAGACTGATGGAATCTATAACTTTTTGTAATCATTTTGCTATACGGTTTGATGAGTCACTCAACAAAGTTTGTCAAAAAACTCAAATGGATTTGGAGTACTGTAAAGAATGAAGTTTGTACACGATACTTAACATCTGCTTTTCTTTGTCACACAAGAGCTTCAGATCTTCTGTCCTTCAAGCAAATGCTTCAACTCCTTATAAGCTTTAAAAGTTTAAAAATCTCAATAGATGGACCAAATGTTAATCACAAATTTTTCGGAGAATTGAAAGCTGAGCTACAGAAAATTAGATAAATAATGATACTTTGGTACTTGACATGGACAGTTGTGGTCTTCATAACATGCATTGAGGATTTAAATGTGGAATAGAGGCAGCTAAATGGAATATTGTTCAGTTTTTATGGTCAGTTTATTATCTGTTTAAAGACGCACTGACATGCCACGCACGCTCAGTTAAGAGTATTCAGGATCAACTCTTTATCCTAAAAAAATTTGTGCAGCCCATTAGATAGAAAATTACAGTTGGCTGCTTGTGCTAACGAAATTATTCCTAATCTTAAAAAAAATGGTGGAGGGATTTACAGCATGATTAAAAAGAGCTGACTAGCACTAGTTACAAAATTGTAACAGACTCTTTCAGATCGTTCCCTGCCAGCAAAAACTAGAAGTTTTTTGGTCATTACCAGCTGAATCACAACCATTCCTACAGGAATATCAAACTGATTTTCCTATAGCACGATTTCTTCACAGCTCTTTAGTGACAGTTCTCCTTAGTATATTGCAAAGATTTATCAAAGCAGATGTACTGAAGTCTGTTGACTCAGTATCAAGTATAGACTTAACTGATGAAACAATTTGATTTTGTACACTCAAATTGACATGGTATTTGGTACTAAAAGAGAGATTAAAATTTAAAAAAAATATCGCCGATCTCATGATTTTACAATTGCAGAAAAATGCCACACCTGCTTTGAAAGCTTTTACAGGAAAATTGTTGACACAGTCACTTTATAAACTTACTGAAGGAGTCTCGTGTTTTGATCCTAGTCTTGCACATTTTTTCGAAGTCAGAAGTAGGAGACTAAAAGTCTACTCACTATTTTGAATGAAAATAATTGGATCATTGGTAATAAGGCTGATGAAATTAATCAAGATTTCAACAATTTATGTTCTCAATGTTCGGCATTACAAGTTCTTAAAAAATTATTCACGAACAAGTAAACGCCTAGATCAGTTGTGGGATGAATTAATTCTTGGACACGTTTATCCAGTCAATAGTAAAACTTTTAAAGATAGTCATGGTTTTATCTTGTGGCAATGCTAATATTGAGAGAGGTTTTTCAGTAAATTCTGAAGGTTTAGTTTAGAATATGAAACTGTAATTGCTCAGCAATTAATGGATGACTGTCTTAAGTGAAACAAATGGGGATGTTGCAACTCTTGATGTTCCAAAATCTTTAGTTCATTCTTACCATAATTCACGTTCAAATTTATCTAAAGAAATTGAACGCTGAAAAAAGAAAGATAAAATAACTGAATCAGAAGATATGAAAAGAAAACATGTAGCTACTAAAAAAAAAAAAAAAAAGCATTTGGCATCAAATAAGAAGTTAAACTTCTAGCTGAGATTCAAGTTATTGATGAGCAATTTAAAAATCTTAAATGATTTTTATATAGCAAATACTAACAGTTTAATTTTTGCTAATTTATCATTAGCTTGTTTCTGTTTTACTCATTTTAAATTACTTTTCATAAGATTTTTTAATTAGTTATAAAATACCATCTATAGCAATGTATTAAAAACTAATTAAATAAATTATGATATTCAAATAAACATAATTAGAAATGTCTTTTTAGTTTTTGTGAGTTTTGTAACTTTTTCCAATTAAAATGTAATCAAATATTAAAATATTATAATTATGTGAATAAAATTTCTAATTCAGGGAAAAGTATGAGAAACTTTCCTGGAAAACCTGGAAATATCAGGGAATTTTTAAATCATTTCTTTGTGGCCACCCTGTATTACTTTGGATAGTGGTGACAGTGAAAATAAGAAAGGATAGGTAAAATCACCCATCACTTATCACAGGCGAATGTAGCAGGGTACACAACATGAAAAAGCATTAACATACTTCACAATATTTTAGTTTAAAACCTTATTCATGTACATAGTGTGCACACATGACAGCTAGTCATGTGGTAGGTGGTGGTGTGTGCATAACCCTCATGTTAAGTGGCCCAATACTATCTACATGAATGAGGTTTTAAACAAAAATATTGTAAAGTGTTTTTGTATTTGCCTGGCTCTCCTCCCTTCATATATGGAAAGTGGTGATTTATTTTACCCATCCTACCTTAAACACTTTTACTTTGTTCATTATATTCTTATAGATAACTATAACAATCATAACTATATCGGATATATTTTCATCACAGCTCTTCACCCTCATTTTTGTAACAACCCTTTTAATATTTTCATCAACTTTAACTATTTCTGAGGCTTTTATGATTTTTCCTACTGTTCACCTGTATTCAGTATCACATTCATCACTTTTATTATTATTCAAATTATTCAACCCCTGCCAGTCTCTAACAAAAACAGGGCACAGTTGTAACCACATCATAACTTGAAGTGAGCTCCGCAATACCTTTTATTTAATAGCTAAGAAATTACACCCTTCTATTTAGGTGTAGTCCATGTCTACTGAAACTCCATCTACCTGTGGCATGCATAAACATAATCCCAAATGATTTATCCCAAGCCTTTCCCAAGTAGTACTTCAGTAAATGCAGGATTTCGTAAACTTTCTATACGACTTGCCTTGATGTCCTATCCAATTGAGTTTGTCAGAAAATACACCAAATTATTTACTCTATATATCTTCAGCCACCATTTCTTCCTCCAGCTTGTACTCAAACAAAACCTAATTTTTTTATCTGTCTACTTTATCAACATACTATTTTTTTTAAATTCATTTTGTATAAACCTGCTGTACTAGATAATCTGTACCAATCACAATCCTATTGTGTAGCCTTATTTCATCTGCAAACAACCTAGCTTTTGACTGTTAATCACCAGCACATTTATTCATTATAGTAATGAACTCTACCTTGTGGCACCCCTCTTTAACTTCTACCTCTTTACCCCCAAGCCTTTGCATCCTAATCCTATGTTTTAAAAAGTTGCCTATGCAACCCATCACCTTTTTCTTTACCTAATTGGTTTTTTCCTTATTTGCAACCATTTTATGGCTTACTCTATCACATATCTTTAACAGAACCAGTGTTTGAACCAAAATGTTTTGAACGTACCTTAACTGTGATTTTCATGAATATCCTTTCCTTTCCATTCTGTTTATTTACAAATCATTTTTTTTACGGGCATTTCTTATGTGTTTGCATATTAAGGTCTTAAGCTTAGCTACCGTTCAAGTCAATTTTATTGTCCTGTAATTTTCAACACTATTCACCTATCCTCCTTTACGAACAGATATTATATTTTTTTTTTTTTTCAGTTCTCTGACAAGCAGTAAATCTCTAGACGTAGTCTTTATAATATTTCAAGGTTAGGCTCAGTGGTGTATCCCACTCTATTCAATACATCTGTACTAATATTAACCCTGCCAACCCTGCAGTCTTTAAGCATACTTAGTTCCTTTATAATATCCTTAGGATTTGTTTCTGTGATCCTCATCTGCTCTTTTCTACTTGTGTGAAGAAGATCTCCAGTGTTTATTCCCCTCCCATCTATAAATATAATAAGCAAGTCTGTCATGTATGACATCACCTATCACGTCATGACATCACTCTGATGTCGCGCAATTACGTCACCATTTACGCCATTTTTCTTGTTTTTCCCCTTTATCGAATAACATTTCTAAGCATCCGCGAATAAATTAACTGACAGATCACTGAAAAAAAGTATGTATTGCATTTAAATCATCATATCAATCATTAGATTCTTATATTTTGGTAGATAGAGGTATTTCTTTGTTCATAGATATGTAAGATAAAAGTTTTAACTTTCGAACATCAATGTTAGCGAAAGCTTTGATTAGATTGTTACTTAGCATTGGTCAGAATTACAACTGGCATTTGATGCTACAGCAGAGGGCATGAATAATTTAATTTTTATTCCAAAATAATTTAAACTGTACCCTATTATTGAAATTATTAAATCGTTTGAAGGGAAAAAGTTTCACAGTGATAGCAAACTGTGCAGCCTACACTACAGTTAAAACAAATATTACGTGGCATAATGTAAGGTTATAAGATTGATTTTAATCTTCTTTGCTTTCACTGAGTAATATTACTGAGGCTATTATTTCTGCGACATGTAACTATGTCAGCAATTCAAGCGCTGTAATATCGGTCTGAATCATGGATAACAAAAAAGAAAGTTGTAAAAACCCTTGAAGATTTTTGATCGAATTTATTTAGTAATATGTTTCTAATATACACATCAAGATAGTGTATAATGCACAAACTTCAAGCAAAAAAAATCTGCCATAACATTACACACTAAGCGATTAGAGTACGCCATTTGTTATCGCATGCGACCTCCAGCGATACTATTATTACATGCAACAAAATGCATCAATGATCAAAAATGTTGAAAATCAAACGAACTTTATAATTAAATCAAAGTCCATTAAGCTTCAAAAGGAAGCATCTATGTCAATTCTGGTCCAGGCTACATTCCAACCTATCCACAGGTGCTGCTAATGATTCTGCTTGAAAATCATGATGATTAAAATGTTTAATAAATCCAAATTTCTAGCGAATTATACTTTAACAACAAGAACTAAACGCCATTTTGGAACAGGTTGCATTTCAACTATAAAAACTAAATTCTTTTGTTCGCTTACGGTTCAAAGTTCTTGCAATTTTTTAAAAAAATTTCTATATTGAAAATTTTTATGGCTGTAATAGCAACATATTCCCAAATAATATCATTCAAGGAACGCGTGTATGGTCATTATACTTTGCTATAAGGCATCTACCAGTCGCTCACGTTACGGCACTTTTCGAGTTTGTGAGGTATGTATACATTTAACAGCTCAAAGAGTAAGACACATTAAACAATATAATCTACCGAATGTGTGCAACATTTTTCAGACCAAAAGGACAATTCCTTTATAAGTCCAAGTGATTGCGCTAGAGCCCAAATTTATGTAGTGATGCATTATTGCCACTAAAATGCATTACATTACAGTTACTAATATACGTGAGATTGAAGTATTGTTTTTCTGGTGACAAGTTTAGAGTAGTATGTGGTTAGGTTGAAATGCATCCTGGACCTGGATGGACACGGAAACTTTTTTTGTTATAGTGCAAAGCACAAGAAATTACATTGAATTTTATTTTATAACAATTCTATTTAGTTAAGCAATTGCTAGGAAACTAATTGTCAGAAAACTTAAAGGAAATTATGATTTTCATTTAAATTGGCATATTAGTTATCAGTTTTTTTACTGAAATCATTACACGGTTTGAATGAAGTTCCAGATTGATCGTGATCTATGAGGGCAAAACCACAATTAAATACGAGGCATGTTTTTTAAGTAAGTACCGTTTTGAAATTATAAAAAGACTTGCAAATATATATCAATTTTATTTTTACATGAAAGCCTGTACCTTACTCTACTTTTATACATAATTCCCTTCAATATTGGGGCACTTGTCATAAAGTAGTAACAGTTTTTGAAAACCCTCCTCATAGAAGTCTGCCGCCTGACTTGTTAACCACTGCATCACAACCGTTTTGACTTCGTTATCGTCTTCAAGACGCTGACCGCCCAGGTGTTTCTTCAAGTGCAGGAACAGATGGTAGTCACTGGGCGCCAGATCAGGGCTGTACGAAGGATGATCTAGAGTTTCCCATCAAAAAGATGTGATGAGATCTTTGGTCTGTTTAGCCACATGTGGTCGGGCATTGTCATGCAGCAAAACAATGCCCTTGCTCAACTTGCCACATCTTTTGTTCTGGACTGAACGGCGCAGATTGTTCAATGTCTCACAATAAGCTGCTGCATTGATTCTCTCATTACGAGGCAGAAATTCCACAAGCAATACTCCTTTTCTGTCCCAAAAAACAGTGCACATGATTTTCCGGGCAGAAATCATTTGCTTGAACTTCACTTTTTTGGGTGAATCTGAATGCCGCCATTCCATGGATTGTTGCTTTGATTCAGGTGTGACATAGACCACCCATGTCTCATTACCCGTAACAATTTGGCTTAAGAAATCATTGTGGTACTGCTCAAGGAAAGTCAATGCACTGCCTAAACATTTGGTTTTGTGCACATCCGTTAACATTTTCGGTACCCAATGTGAGCTCAATTTTTGGTAATTCAAGTGCTCGGTCACAATGCCATACAAAACACTACGAGAAATATTAGAAAAGTCATCACACAAGGAGGAAATCGTAAAGCATCTGTTTTCTCTCACCTTATTGTCCACTTTCTGCACCAAACTTTCATTAACGACTGAAGGATGCCCACTCCGTTGTTCATCATGCACATTTGTGCAGCCATCTTTAAATGCTCTCACCCACTTTCTTACCATTCCATCAATCATAATGTTTTGTCCGTAAACTGCACAGACTTCACGATGAATATCGATCGGTTTTAGGCCTTTAGCACAAAGAAATCTTATAACAGCCCGTACTTAGCAGTCGGCGGGACTCACGATTATCGGAGGTATTTTAAACACTCAGTGAACAATGTAAACAAGGAAGAATTAGACTGTAATGGTGTCAGTGCTTAGGCAAGAGATGCAGGTGCCCAGTGCACATGCGTGGAACGCCGACCGTAGCGCTGCAGCTACGGTGTGACAAAACGGTACTTACTTAAAAAATATGCCTCGTATTACGTGGCATAGTGTAAGTTCTTAAGATTTATTTTTAGCATCCTACGTTTTCACTTGGGTCATTATTTCAGCCGATTTAAGCTGTGTCACCCGCTTAAACCTCGCTCTTCATCACAGGTAATAAGAAAGAAAGTTCTAAGAATCTGTGATGATTTGGGATCAAATTTATATCGCAACGCATGTTGACAACTGACATGTGATACAAGGAATGTATTAATTCGCGTGTGATTGAAGCTTTGCTTTTCTAGCGGCAATATTAGCGGGGTTGGGGTTAGGCTCAAATGCATCCTGGACCAAGTTGACAACTGAAGCTTTTTTTACAGCACAAGGGATCATAAATAACAATGAGCTTTATTTTATAACAATTCTATGTAGTTAAGCAACTGCAGAGAAATAAATTACCATAACACTTCGTTAAACCTGTCATTTTTGATGTGCTTTGGGACTATTTTCTAAATAACCAGCATGAAACCACTCATCTGTTCAGTATTGTAACTAATTAATCAGTCCTGTCATGGAAAACACATAAAACCAATTAGTGATTAGTTGTTGAAGAATACTGGGAATTTATTTAGTCCGTGCATAGATTTACAGGATTTTCTCCAAAGGTTGATGCTTAACTTCTGTAACTTATAAAAGATAGTTGCTAGAATAAATACACCATTAATACAGGTTTTATTTAAATTCTTTATTCTGTATAAATCGTCAACACATACATTAGGCATCAACTTCATCCAAAGATTCTAAAGCACATTATGAATAGAACAGACAAAGCATCCTGCTAGCACCATTCGAAACTCACTTGTTTGCAATCTCAGGAGCTTAAACAAGCTGTACAGAATTTTCAAGGGAAAATTAAAAGTGCTGCCCATACTTTCTCTAGTGCTAACAATTGCTCCAACAATCAGTATTGTACAAAAAGAATTAGAACATATATAAAATAAATTATAATCGTGAAGAAACATTTTTAAATAGAGAATACTTACAGGCATTTAAACATAAAACTGACAAATTGAAACAGTTTCATATAGCCAAAAATCATACATAAAATGCTGCGTCTTACAAAACATTCATAACTAGCTGGTGCCCACAACTTCGTTCATGTTTTGGCTGAAAACTGATACACCATGACACCTACATCTTTGGTAGAAATATGAAAGTGATGCAAGTCTACCACTTTAAACCACCGTATTTTCCCACACCCCCCCATAACTACCTACATCGAACCACCATAGTTCACAAAAGGAGACATGATACTACTACCACACACAAACAACAATGGTCTACGCTATGCAGTTGTAGCAGCAAAGTGACATATATGAAGACACATGTCTTTGGTCGAAATACGAAAATATCCTTGATCGGCCACTTTCAACCACCATATCTCCCACACTCCCACAGTTACCAAAATTTCAGCCAACATTGTGATTGATGAGTGATTCTGTGCTACTACCAAACACAAACATCAGTGATCTGCGCTAGATGGTTTTGGCTGAAAAGTGATACACCATGACCAAGTGCTGCAGGTCGACCACTTTCAACCACCATATCTCCCACACCGCCACAGCTATCGGCATTTGGCCAATGTTGTGGATGACGGGAAACTCCGTTCTACTTCCACACACAAACACCAGTGATCTGTGCTAGGTAGTAGTGGCTGAAATATATAAAGATTAAAGTCTTTTAATTAAGATATATTATACTGCTTTTAGTCATACTACATGTCATCCAAACAATTTCCATCTATTAAAACAATATAAACATTTGCAATTAATTATTGTTTATTGTTCTCCATCACACACGTACAATCGTTTTGTCTGTTACTTGCTTTAGGTGAAGTCGTAACATTGGAACAATTCGGGATATTAAATTTACTAAATCTATAAAGTTGCCGCTAGTCTCACTTGAATCTGAGTCAGATATTAATTTCTCTCTATGACCTCTGAAGGCCAAATTGTGAAATGTTAAAAAATGTAAAATTGCAAGCAGTCTTTCTAAACTATCTCTTCAACACTGCCTTTCTTGTTTATTTGGTTTTGGTTTACTTTTTGATAGTGCAGTCTGGTGACGGGCTGGTGGATGTGGAGAAGCATATGGAGGGTGTTTGGAAATTTCCACTTCTTATTCATGTTATTGATTGCCTTAAAGTGTCTTTTCTTCATCCTCACTTCCATGTTCATCAGATGATTGTAATATGTAGATTATGCCATTCTAAAACATTTGTAAAAATTTAATTCATCATCCACCAGATGCTGTGACAAAGGTAACACACTATTTTTGGTGTGTGTTTTGGGATAGCAAAAATAAAGTACATTATATAGAAAAGATTACATATATTTTATTATGTTTGAATACATATTTTTCATTACCTCTAGATTTGATATATTGTCTCAGCTGGTTATGGCATGCGATTGTCGTATGGTCTCTGGTTAAAATCCCGGTCTTGGATGCAATTTTACATGGCTTAAAATTGAACCCTATTTCTGGCAAAGCATTGATTTGTTGATCCAAAGATGCTAGGATGCTAAACTGTAAGTCTCCAATTCCTGGTGGAATTACCAGTATAAAATAGGTGGATACTATTGACATGTGTAGCACAGCTGGTAAGAAACTCTGTGACTATATCTTTGAGACCACAAAATATATAATGACCTCATTCTTTAATGACAAAAACTATCAAGTGAATCGAAAGTAACCCCATACAAAACAAACACGTCAATTGCGAAGTGATTGACCTTTAACATTACATTGCTATTGCATTCAGAAATGCGAAAATATTTCAGTCCAGTATACAGTGAAAAAGATTTTTAATGGTGGTTTGTTAAGACTGCACGTGGATTCTATTTTTGTATGTGAAAGATCAACCAGTGAGGTGATAGTGTGAGTCATGTAAAGAAAATATTTCGGTGTACTTTATTACTTTCATAGCTTATTAAGTATGCCTACGCAAAAATAAGAACAATACTCTACAACCGAGTATGGTGGTAACCCTAGTTGTGACCCTCAACACACTTTTAGGGAAACAACCAAATGAAAACATTAAAAGGGACTGAAGGAAGCAGCAACACGTTCGTCACACGACCGAGCTACAGACAAATGTGAACACAGGAAGGGTGAGCCCTTCACTCGGCTGACTGTCGGTGTGGTGACGGTGCGGAGTAGTACCGGTCTAGTGTGACTCAATCTTACAGCGTAAGGTGACCAGAGTTGAAGAACAAAATGAAACATGGGAATTGCCTGACCGTAAATCTTAAGCAATACGAAAGTAAGCATTCAAGTGGATTTTTAATATGTGAGGTGCGAGATTCAAATAGTAATGAATTTTTCGATTATTTTTTACAGTTAAATTACAAAAAATATTATTATTCACTGATAAATTATTTAATTTTGATACCTTACTTTTTGTAAGAATGTGATATTGAATAACTCTTAATGAGAAATTTTGATGTTGTTACACGAGGCCCCTCCAAGAGTGAAATCCCTGGCGATTGCCCTGTTCACCACCCCTTAAGGCTGCCTCTGTATCCCCTAAAAGGAGGTGGAGAGTTGCATCTATAAGTTTATAAAATTAATTCCCATCTGCCTTCTTAGAGTTCCATTGTTGAGCTCAAGTGTTGGCATGTGGCTTTTTGTATGTAGATGTAGTGACTAACAGTATTCTGGAGGTGCATCTGCCAGCATTGTTTTATGAAAAATATTTATAATAATTAGATCAAGTGTTGACAGACTCCTACTACAGTACAGAAAAGTAGGCAATGTATATAGTATATACCCTTTCTTATTACAGTAAAATGTCTGTCATTTCTTCCATGCATTTTCCAGAAAGTTTTGAGTCTTTGATGATTCATGGTGCTATTGTAATGTCCAGCAAGAATACTGTAAGGTTGAAAACTTTCTCCACCATGTTCAAGGAGGATATATTTCCTAGAGGCAATATGTGGATAATGGAAACAAAGAAATGGCTGCTGGGCACTAAAAATAAGATAGGAAAGGGAAAGATGAATCATCACTTACCACAGATGAAGGCAGGAGGGCGAGATGAACACACAAAAACATGTGGTGGATCAGGTTGTGATCACATCTTTCCCCTCGCCATATGTATCGCCTCTCGCATGAATAAGGTTTCTCACTGAAATATTGTGCAATTTGTTTGTTTTAGTGTTTTTACGTGTTCACCTAGCCCTCTTGCCTTCATCTGTAATAAGTGAAGGGTCATCTTTGCCTTTCCTATCTTGTATCTCCTAGAGGGCTATACATGTCGTATGTGGCCTTTCTTCCAAGTGTCAGAGTTTACAGTAAAATCTCCTGCATAACTATAAAATAAAATATCTGCCCTGCTAGGAAAATATGGAAATTTGTCTGAATTGTATAAATTAATATCCTCAAGCATTCAGGCATTATGATAGATGATACAAAAGTTAATTCAGAACTCCAAGGGAGCCGTTTTGTGTAATGTTCTTCAAAGTGCAATAGAGGCGAACCTTGTTTTGGTTGTTTAGATTACACATGAATCTTTGTTTGTAGGAGATCTAAATCATTCCCTGTAAGCTTGATTATACTGCAAGACATAATGCAGCATGTTCTTATGTGCAAATGTATTTTCAAGTTGGGCAGGTATAATGTAGTTTTTAGATGGGCAATCTCATGGTGCAGTGCTAGTCTTCTCTCCTATAGACTTTGCATTAGCTGAATGATTGAAGTGGCATAGTCTACCTTTGTGTTTTGTCCTAATCTTTTGTAGGTAAATCTCATGTGGCATTTATCCAAGGAATTCCACTATATGATCAAAAATATTACTCTCTATGGTGGTCCTTAACAGATATACAAGAAATTAAAGTTTTCCCTTTTTTTATTTTCCTTGCTGGCTAATAAGCAGACGATTGAAATTTCAAAAAAATTACCAAATTCTAACACATTCCAAAAGGAGAGCAAATATTACAATAATTGGAAAATTTCACAATTTGTTATTCAGTTTTAAATGTTAAATATTTTTGGCATAAGAGAAATTGATATAGGGTTTAGAACAACCTAGTAGTGAACAGGTTTTTGTTGCCTACATTTTATTACCTAAATTGACCTACAAGGAAGTTCAATATTTTTTGATAGCAATCGCTTTGTGCATGATGGAAAATGGATATGATAATCTTTAACTACTTCCAACGGATACTGTTTTTGCTCCTATCTTGGGATATGAAATTGTTTTATTCTTCCATAACACCTCTCTCTGCTGTGACTACAGTGAGGTTTCTAACTACTGTAAGGCCACATTTACAATCATGAAGAGAATTCCAGGTTGCAGGATTATGTGCATTGAAATCAAAAGAGTTTTTAAATTGCTTAAAAAGTTGTATGTTCATTTTGACACACAATAATATAACTTTTTGTGTGTAAAATCAGTTATTTCTTCCAGGTCTAAGGTTTAAATGCTTGGAGTCAAAAATGTTTGATTATGTTTCTTAAAATGCTTGGGTCATTTTTACTTTTCCTTCAGCATCCAAAAATTTCAAAGCCATGGAGCCTCCAGTAAGATACCACAAATAACCACAAAAAGTTTTCACAGTTACTTGAAAAACCTTTCCATTGCTTTCTTTTTGAAGGTAGAGATCTTTTATAAATGTCACGTGCTTTGTACCAAATTTTTAGGAATATTTTTACAATATACTAATACCCTTCAGTCATTGCAATTCCTGCTGATTCAAGATAAATTCATTTTGAAAAATAAATGTTTTCCAGAAATATAATGTTTTTGCTTCAATCTACTGTGATGAAAAGCAGAAGGTATTCAAAGTTTGTCTCTGTTTCATATCCACTTAAAAATATAATTGCAGGTGCTCTTCACTGTCCTCTCTTATCTTTTATCTTACAATTTGTGTTTTGGCAAAATTAAGTATAATCTATGAGTATTTTCCAATACTGTCAGCAGCAAATCAATATTCAATTCCAACATGTTTAGAAATGTCTATATTGGTCCAGGCTTTTTTAAAACCTTGAAACAGTCCTGCATAGTGTCCAGATGATGTATGAATGCACATATCAAAAGTAAGTTTTTAAACCAATTCATATATGTGGTTTCTGCAAGGGTAGGTATAGGAAAGCTTCTTCAACTTTTCATTGTATCTTCCTGTATCCGATGCAGAGGTGTCACAGCACAAGGTTTCAATTGTATCTAAAAGTTGGGGTTCTAAGTGTTGTCAGTTTATTTGAGAATTATTATTTACTGTGTATTTAGTATGATTTTGTTTGTTTATGCATATCATATACTATTTAAATTTTGTCATTCCATTAGTGAAAAAAAATTTGTTCACTCCTGCTGAGGCACTTATTGGAAATATGCAAATGACCCAATTTTTTTTTCAGGTGTCAGTTTTATGGCAATTAAAAATTAAAATTGAGATGGTGAGGTTGAAAAATAAGGCCTTTGCATTGCCATGTAATGTGAAATCGAATGTTAAATGTCATGACAGGTTGGCCTGTCAGTATGAAGAGAGGCAGGGAATATTGTGTTGGCAGTAGAGAAGCAGTAATAGCAGAGTGGGTCAGTGAGTAGTGCTCAGTGACTTCGAACATGAACTAGTCATTGGATGCCACTTGAGTAACAAATCCATCAGGTACCCTCCAAACGCTGCCCATATCAAATATTGGTGACGTGATAGTGAAGTGGAAACAGGAAAGAACATTATAACAAAACCAAGACCAGGTAGACCTCATAAAATGATTGACAGGGACATTTGAGTATTGTGAAGGGAGATTGCAAAAAAAAAAAAAAAAGGGGGGGGGGAAGAAATCTTTGGGAAGAATCACTCATTAGTTCCAAAGTGCTACTAGCACAATGACTTTGCGTCAGGAATTAAAAAAATGAGTACAGAGATCGAGCTGCTGCTTATAGCCCAAATATTTCTGTATTTAGTGCAAAGCAATGTTTGAGTTGGTGTGAAGAGTGATGCCAGTTGACAGTGAATGACTAGGGAAAAAAAAAAGATTTGGTTTTATGAATCATGCTATATCCTGTGGCATTCTAATGGACAGGTTTGGGTTTGGTGAATGCTTGAAGAACACTACTTGCCATAAGTGCCAGCAGTGAAGTATGGATTAGATTGTGTTATGGTGTGGGGGTGTTTCTCATGGTTTGGGGTATGGTACCCTAATTACACATGGAAGGATTAAATCATTGTGTACAGAGTACGGTAGAAGAACAGTTCGGAGACGATGATTTATGTATCAGAATGACAATGCACCCTGTCATAAAGCTGCGTTTTGAGGCAAAGGTTTGTGGACAATAAAATTGCTGAAATGGATTGGCCTGCCCAAAATCCTGAACTGAACCTAATGGAACACCTTTTGATATTGATTTTGCTCCAGACCCCAGCATCCAACATCACTATCTTATCTGGTTTCGGCTCTTGAGTAAGAATGTGATGCCATTCCTTCATAGCAAACGGGCACCCCATTTATAGTCTCCCTAACAGAAATAAGGCTGTCTTAAAGGCAAAAGGTGTACCCACCCCATATTAATGTCCAGTTATAGAGAATGTGACATGGGTAACATCTAAGTGCATTTTCAGATAGTTGAAGAAGAATGTGATGCCATTCCTTCATAGAAAATAGGCACCTTATTTAAAGTCTTCCCAGCAGAATTAAGGCTGTCATAAAGATGAAAAATGTACCCAGCCCATATCAATGTCTATTTGTTGAGAATTCGACATGGGGTAAGTGCAGTTTCAGATAGTTATACTTTTGATCACATAGTGCATGCTCCTTTTTTTCTTGGGGCTTTACACCTACTCACCTTCCAGGACATTAAAGGTATGAAAGGATGGGTGGTAAGAAACAGAAAGGAATTCAGCCATGGTCATTTGAAGAAACTGATTTGGCATTCACCAGGAGTGATTTCACGAAACCTGAAAACCAAAATCTGGGTGGCTGGGCAGGAATTTGATCCCATGTTCCCCCAGATGCCAGACCCAAAAGTTACTTCTCACCCATCAGGCTTCCATTTGAAGTCTAGTCATAACATTAAAATTTCTGGCAGAAATCATTTCCCAGCCAATATCTTGTGAATTTTAGAAGGTTGTAGTCCAGTAGGTCCACTGAATTCTACATTCCACATTATCAGTGGATTTGTTGCTATTAGCAGAGGACTATGTTTCTTAAGATTTAATTTATTCCAAATCATTGCGCCTATTCTTCCACAGCTCTAATGACCTCAATGAGCTGTAAAACCCTAGCTTAAAACAAAACAAAAGATTTAGTCTCATGATACCTAATCGCATATCACCTGCTTTTATTGCTTCAACTGAAAGTATCTGTAAAAACAGCAAATGTTTTCTTATGGCGAAGTGGAAGAACTTTTCATCAGAGAAAAGATTGATGATTGGAGTATAGTAGATAAAATAAATGCTTTTGTGATTTCAGGCACCTCTGCTAAATATTGTCTTTGAAAATGGTTTGGTGGCAGGAAGTTTTAAATCCTGAAACATAAACTGAGGTGTGAGAGGCATAATAGGATAAACAATCTAAGATAATATATATTTTTTCAACAGAAAAATGAAAACAAAAAATTACAAACACAAGTATTTAATTTTTTTTAAAGTGGATAACGGAATGAAATAAAGCTAAATGGGGTCTTAGGGAAATGATGAAACATCTTCTTGGTTTAAGAACTGAGAGATTCATACTATTTATGTAGATAACATTACTGGTCAGAGTACTCTTTTTTCAGTGAGAACCTTAAGTTACTGCATAGAAAAAGTATGAAGTATCTCGATCAGTTTGCCTCTAAAAGTTGTTAAAATTTTGATTTGTAAATGGTATAATTTATTTATGACAATATTTCTTTCCCTCTTATAGTTTGACTTTCTTGTGGATGAAATTAAGGTAAGCCATTTATTTATTTTTATTTTTTTGGCATTATCATGTCAACTTGTCAGTTTGAAATGTTTAGAAATCTCTAACTTTCATTATTTTTTTGTAGCAAGGATAGAGAAAGCAAACCCATAATTTACCAAATCTGGAGGCATGAGTTGTTGAATTGACAAAGATTAAAATAAATGCAACTAATAAACAATATTTTCTTGAATATTTTTTTCATTTATCACCTTTATTGCCTGTATTTTGTTTATCATTTCTGTTGACTGTATTACAAGATAAATCTAAAAATAATTTGTTTGCAAAATTTACTGCTGTAGTGTTTTGGTAAGGAACTGATGCTATTTTGTAGCTATCCATTTACTGTGATGCTTAAGAAATCCAGTTAGCTGATTTTGACACTTAACTTTTAAATTGGTCTACATCTGCATATATACTCTGCAATTCACAAAATTGTGGGTGGCAGAGGGTGCTCAGCACCAAAACTAATCTCTTTGCTGTGCATTCCAATCCCAAATGGTAGGGGGAAAAAAGAATTCATATAAGAATCAGCGCGGCACCTTATTTCTCTAATCTTATCTTTCCTGTCAGTCCGACTCAAATAGGTTAGTGGACGAAGTAGTTTACCACACTCGTAAGTGAAAGTGGGAGCACACATGTTTACAAATAAGTTTAAATGAAACGTGCTTCATCTATCTACCAATGACTCCCAGCCCAGTCTACTAATCAGTTCTGTGATGCTTTCATAAGGATTGTAGCAAGTGGTCAAGACTCTAGTGAGGACTGTAGCAAGTGGTCACGAATCAAGCGGCTCTTCTCTGTACTTTCTCTATACTGTCAATCAACCCCTTATGAAATTGATCCCACATGGCACAACAATAGTCCAAATGTGTATGCACAAGAGATTTGTACGCTATCTCCTTTGTTTGTTCATTACAATTTTTTGAAGATTCGACCTACGAATTGCAGCCTAGAATTAGCTCTACCTACTAACGAATTAAGGTGTAAGTCCCATTTCATGTTCCTTTGTATTGTTACTCCCAAATATTTCACAGAATTGACCATATCAATAAATGAACTGTTTACCTCGTATTTCTGAACAATCGTATTCATTTTATTAGTTATTCACATTGTCTTGCACTCTTTACAATTTAGCGTAAGTTGCCATTCATTGCACTATGCCGAAATAACATCCAGATCATGCTGAATTTCTAAGCAATCTGCTGAAGTCCTTACTTCCCTAGAACTAACTGCATTATCAGCAAACAATCTAAAAATGCTTTTCATTTTGTCTTCGAGATCATTTATAAAAATTAAGAAAAGAATGGGTCCTATTACTCTTCCTTGAGGTACACCCGATCTAACATCTAGATTAGAAGAACTTTCTCCTTCAACGAAGACATACCTCAACCAACCAGTTAGAAAATCCTTTATCCATTCACAAAGCTGATCCAATTTACCGTACGCTCGAAGCTTCGCTAAAAGGTGGTTGTGTGGCACAGTCAAAGGCTTTATGAAAATCTAAAAAAAATTGCATCTACTTGTGAACCTGCATCAGTAACTTTCATTATGTCATGTGTAAATAGGGCCAGCTGTGTTTCACATGATCTTTTCTTCCAAAATCCGTGTTCATTTGTTGTAAGCAAATTATTTTCATCTAGAATATCCATAATGTTTGAGCACATAATATATTCCATAACTCTACTACAAACAGATGTTATAGATATGGGACAGTAGTTTCTAGGATTACTTCGATCACCTTTCTTGAAAATTGGAGTTACTTGCGCGATTTTCCAGTCAGAAGGTATTTTTCACTCTTCTAAGGATTTACTGAACATATCAGCACTCACCCATAGTTGGTGAGAAAATCGCTTTAGTTCATGATAATATTAGCCGCAGTCTATCCCTGACTGCCAAATGTTAGACGACGTTGTTCCCTAGTATGCAAAATTTATAAGTCCCAAACACACCGTCCAAATTCTATCACCCGCATGTTGACTAGAGATGTGTTCTTATGGTGACACATACACGCTGCTCCTATACCGATCAAATACTGCTGGCAACTGATTTCCCAAGGAATGCTGGTTGGCTCTTTATATACCTTGGCTAATCTTTTACTGAATTGCCATAGAACAATGGTAAATTCCCATGGGGTAGTACTGTTCTCTGGTGAATTACCAAAAACCCACATTATCATGATATAGTAATTTTTTCTGATTTTCCTGAAATTTTAATATGTCCTATGTTAATTTATTCCCAATCTTTTTGGTCATAACAAATTTCCTGTAATTACTCTCGTTTAAGAGCTATTAATTTCTAAAAGTCATACATGGTGATACCATCGCATGTTAACACTAGAACTTCATTTTTCTTACTTTAAATTTCATGTTACCTTTGAACTGTTATATTCTTGTTATTAAATGAATTTTTCTCTCTCATTTAAGCCTACTTTTATCTTCCTAGTTTTTTATTTAAAAAGTTCAAATTCTTTATTTTTTCAATATCTCCTTAAAAAAATTTTAAAAGCATACAAAATACACCTTAAAATGATTGTCATTCTCTGCTTTCTTAGTGGAAATGAATGCAACAAAATTCATTATGACTGAAAAACAACTTTATTTGAATCTTATGTCTTTTACGAAAATGGTTTATTACTAACAAAATGGTTATAAAATTTCTTTACTATGAGATTAGCCCCCTTCTAAATGGTTTTAGATAGGTAATGGGTGTATACACTGGCGGCTCTAGACGTAGTGCCACTGTGACATGTCACTACCTCTAATCATAAATAAATAAATTAAAAAATAAATGCAGTGAAAGAAAAATAAATATTTATAAATGCGGCATTCTCTACTCTACAGCTAGGGAAAGTATTGAACTCCATCTGTTGGCCACCTCAGTGAACTGTTTCGCTGTCGTGGAGACAATTCTTGGATGGCACAGATCGCGCATGCGCTCTTGCGTTTTCACGGAAATATTCAAGGTCGGGGGTTCTCTTTGTTAATGGGGAATGGAGACAACTTCGTTCTGTCTCATGCTGCAGCTCAATAAAGTTAGTAATACTGCCGGCAGAGTGCAGCAGCTACCATTTTTGTAGCTTTCAACTAAATATCCACTGGAACAGTGCTCCAGCCTGTTCGCCGATTACTGGTGGTCCGCGAAGATAATTCAGGAGTTCCACACGCAGAATATCATAAACTCTGATACTATATTCCTACTGTATAAGGTTGTATGCTCAACATTTAAAAGCCTTGAATATTTCAATGACCCGGCAAAAATATGGCATTTCCAGGATGAGATAGAACAGCACTGTTTCTACAACAGTCTATTCACTTCCATGTGGCGTCTAGAGATTAAGTAAATGACAGTTTATCAAGGGTTTTAAGTGGGTATGAGGAACTGCGGTAGTTAATAGATTGGTAACGCGAGTGGTGAAGTAAATAAAAATAAAAGGCATATGGTCTAGCGTCTTTTATTTTGGTTTAGGTATGCAGGCCGGTGGTATAGTGTAGCACACATCCTGTAATAACATTATTATTTACCTGGTTATTAACATTATTATTTATCTGGTGTGGTCTGATTAACATGTAATTAGCTTTTAATAGTTCACATCCAGTTTTATATCTGCATTTTCACAGGATTCAAAAGGAGTTTTTAGATTTATTATGTTATAATGCAGGGTGGCCACAGACCTGGAAAATCTGGAATTATCAGGGAATTTAAAGGAACCTTGAAATATCATGGAAAAATCAGGGAATCCAAGTAATTTCCAAAATTATCAGGGAATTTTAATTGCAACAACCGTAAATTTGGAAATTTTTTGATAATTTATTTTAATATTGAACTTTTGCATTAAATAATTCAGCTTATATATTTTTGACATAAAATAGCCAACAAATGCCGCATTTACACTAGCAACTTGCATCTCGTCTCGCACCTCATAGAGATACGACGACGAGATGTTCCTATGCGAGTGCTGACATGAACTTTCTCTGGAATTCAGCATCGAAATTATATTTGAAAAAAAAAAAAAGGTGGATGACATCTAAATCAGAATTATAGTACTACAAGTAAACTCAGAAGTTATATTTATTACTGAATAAAACAACAATTGTATAGTAGTAAGTTTATAAAGGTGTTGTTTCACTAAACAGTTTTACAATTTCAACTTAAGTATGAAACAGATGTTCCAAAAAATTTGAATTTGTGGAGAGTCTTCGAAGTCCTGTAGAATGTCACAAGCTGGTTTTGAACTTCTTTTTAGAAAAATTGAACCTTTAATATCAAAACAAAAGCCTAGATTCAAGATACCAATACCAGCAAAAATGTGAATAGCGATAATTACATGGCTTTATAACTTTTTTGTATTAATGATATAAGGCGAATTAAAGCAGGAACAAAATAATACATGAGATCATGTAAATACAAACCAGATGTCTAAATAGGAGGGATTTATAAAGTTTTGCGTCATTCAGAGCTCTTTCCACTGCTGAATCGATGCGACAGTATAAACATTGTGCTCGTGCCTTTACTTGGACTAAATAATTCGCTGCCAAGGTGAGTGGCACACCCAAGCAACCACCCAAGGTGAGCCAACATGATTGCATGGTTTATACAAACTCATGTTCATGGTATCTTGCGTAGACTTGTAGTAACTTATGCAAAAGTAACTCGGCAACAGAAGAAATTGAAGATGGAACAGAGGAAGCTATAATAACTGAACCAGTAGATTTGAAAAGAAAAAAGTAATAAAAAAGCTAAGCTTTTGACTGAGTCAAGTTACTAATGAACAATTTAAAAATCTTCAATTATTTTATCTACCAAATATTGAAAGCTTACTAATTTGTTCTAGTTCATATTAGTCATTATCTTAATTTTGTGCTACTCATTTTTAATTATGCTTCATAGATTACTAAATTCGTTATAAAATTTTCAAATAAACATTCTTAAAATCTGTTCCTTTTTCTTATTTTTTGAGTTTTATGCCAGATTTAATTATTTACAATCAAAATCTAATTAAAACTTTAAATATCTTAATCATGCAAATGAACTTACTAAATCAGGGAAAAATATTGCAAATTTTTCTGGAAAACCTGGAAATATCAGGGAATTTTTAAATCATTACCTTGTGGCCACCCTGTAATGGTACATTTTAATAGCAACAAAATAAAATTAGGCCCAAGGTGGAACACATTAAAAAAGACAGAGGAAAAATTGCAGAGGTAACTGGCGACGGAAGAAGGAAACTCAGAAGAGGAAAATGAAGTTGCGTAATTGTCGTCCATAGTCGGCTGAAACGAAAAGGAGAAAAAAAAAAAAAAATAGGCCTGTGTGAGTTAGTGTACTACAGCATAATTTTTGAAAATTTACTGGTCCTCGGGTTGAAAAAGGCTTGGATACGCTGCCCTAGAAGCTTTGTCAATGCGAGCAGGCAATATTGTTTTTTTCTTAGATTCTCTGAAGGAGAATTACATAAGTTTATGAATGCACACAACAGGAAAAGATTCTCAAGAGAAATGTGTTACACTGCCGTCGTGGTCATCGAAGGCAGTGCCGGATAAGAAAGTATGGGGTCAGAGGCACTCTCAAAAATTTTGATTCCCTCTGTTTTTGAAATTAATTATATGTATTTTATAAGTTCAAAGAAAAGGTTTTGTAGACGACTAATAGAATTTATCATATTTTTATCCAATTAACAAACGAATTTTACAATTTATCATATTTTGAAAATGACTTTTATTTACCGTACACTACTCTGAAACAAAAAAATTAATTTCCATGCTTTTCATATTATTTTGATTGTTTTATTCTGGATGGTTTTACTTCTTATTATTTTTATTTAGTGAAAAAATTGAACTTTCAGGGAGCCTTCAGAAATCAGGGGCTACTGCCTAGTCGTGCCTAGTCCTACCTTTTGGGTAATCCAACACTGCTTGTAGATCAACTTGTCGGTTTTTGGCTAATCATTAAATGTTACTGTTTGGTCAATTTTAAAACATTTATCATTGATTAATTTCAAAATCATTTAATTAATCCGGCAATAATTGCAGGTAATGAGACTTTCACACGTTACAAATCTTTATATAGCGAGATTCTTACTCTGAGCTGTTTTTCACCTTTCACTTCAATGATAATCAGTAAGCGTGGAAACATTCAGTGGCGGATCCAGGGAAAGAGAGGGCTAGGGGGCTTAGTCGCACCCCACCCCCAAAAGCACCAAGGTCACCCCTGACGACATAGATTTTGGATTTTTTTTTTTTTGCTGTTCTTATAACGGCATTCTGGAGTAATGAGCCCCCAAACCAAATCCTAGCCGCCCCCCCCCCCCCCCAATCAAACCAAAATCCTGGATCCGCCACTAGAAACATTTTGTTGTTGTCACTACCTGAGCAAATCACTTTGGCCGCCACTGGGTGTATAACAAGGTTATGTTCTGAGCTGAAATGTACTTTACTATTGAAAGCAATTATAAAAGTTATTTGGTATATGCATTATATGTAATAGGCCACCTACTGAATAGTTTAGGTAGGATAATAGATATATAACAAAAGCTTCGGGTACACCAAGAGGAGATGATTATTACTTCATCATTAGTAATTATGAGAGTAAGAGGAAAAGTAGGAAAAAACTAAGCTTGAAGTCTAAACTATTTTAATTTTCAGAAAAATATTTTTAGGTGGGTGAAATAGCACCACAAAGGTAGGGACTTCATGGAATAATTTTATTGTGATACATAGAAGAAATATTCGATTTTGTGAGATAAGTTGAAACATGTTTTCATGTGAGGAGGGGAGTAGGACAGAGTTAGTTTCTGCAACAAGGTTACATAGTCTTCTTGGTCTGGTTTCCCTGCCCCTTTTATAAAAATTCCCTCCTAAAAATTATAAAAGCCAACATGAAAATTTATTGCAGAAGAAAACGTGACGTTAAAGCAGAATAGCACTGGTGAAAAGACACTTTTTGAACAAGAGAAATATTTTAGTTTCAAATAATGAACTTGAACTGAGAAAACATAGCACTATGGCATTGAAGCATGGACTTAAAGAATACCAGAAAGTACGAAAATTGAAGCATTTGAAATGTAGTGCAACAGAAGTTTGTTGAAAATTAGGTGGTCTGATAAAGTGCAGAGTAAATGTGTTTTGAAAATGATGGTTAAAGAAAGAAATTGATTGATATGTCTCTAATAAGGAAAAGACAGGATGATAAGTAACTTTTAAGACATGTGGGATTGGTTAATTTAGGGAATAGTTGATGGGGGGAAACTGTAGAGGAATATAAGGATTAGAATATATGAAGCAGATAATTGGGTATGTAGGTGGTGATAGGTATATTGATATGAAGAGTCTATTTCAAGAAAGGAAGAGATGGAAGAGTACATCAAACCAGCCAAGATACAGAAAAAAAGGATAATAATCACAGAATAATTTATGTTACTCATTGGTGCAAATAAACGGCTCATGTATATTGTGTTTTTCAGAACATGTACAAATTTGAAACTTTTACTCTTTAAGGGTCTAATTCCAAAAAAAAAAAAAATCTTTTTGTGATGTTAGCAAAGTATCAAAGGAGATAAACACCTTGTGACAAAAAACACCTTACGGAAATAATGATACTTTTGCCTTTTTAAGGGTTGAATTCCACAAATTCCTTTCTTAAAATATGAATTACAAGGAAAAGGAAAATGACTCATCACTCACCAAAGTTGAAGGCAGTGACGGGAGAAGAACATATATCACCAACACACAAATATACACAATATTTCGGTCTTAAACCTTCTTCATGTTAAAGAGAATGAGTCATGTGGTTCGGGAGGTGTGCACTCGCCGAAGTTTGTTACATGACTGAGTGGATTATCAAATGGGGATGGGACTAAGATTTTTTATATAAATATGTTTATCGCAGAAGGTGATAGAAGTAGTAATATATCGAAAGGGTACAGCATGTAGAGATGAATACAAAAAATATAGATATACAGGGTGTCCACAAATGAATATCGGGGTTTTAATGCTTTATAAGATTTATTACATTATCCTTACAGTTATAAATGATATGTCAAATGAAAGAGCAACTCAAACAGTTTTATATACAAGCTTACAAGTGTTCTATGTGGGCACCATTTGTCACACGGCACACATCAAGTCTGTAGCCGAGTTCTTCCCAAACGTTGAGCAGTGTGTCTTCAGTAACTGTTGCAACAGCTGCTTCAATCCTCTGTCGTAATTCAAGGAGGTCGGCTGGTAACGGAGGCACATACACACGATCCTTGATGAAACCCCAAAGGTAGAAATCGCATGGCGTTAGGTCAGGTGAACGTGGAGGTCATTGGGCCCCTTGCGGCCAATCCAGCGGTCGGGTACAGTTACGTTCACCAACCGCGTACTTCGTTATGCCAGTGAGGTGGCGCACCATCTTGCTGGAAAATGAAGTTCTCTGGTTCATATTGTTCCAACTGAGGGAAGAGCCATTGCTCTAGTGTATCAAGGTAAGAAGTACCAGTTACAGTCGGTTCATAAAAAAACAAAGGTCCGTAAACTTTCCGCCGGGATACGGCACAAAAAACATTGATTTTAGGGGAGTCTCGTTGCACTTGTACGATCTCTTGAGGGTTTTCTGAGCCCCAGATCCGCAAATTATGAGTGTTAACATGTCCACTGAGGTGAAAGGTCGATTCATCACTGAAGACAACATGATGTAGAAAATCTTCATCGTCTTGTAACAACATTTCGTTAGCGAATTTGGCACGTAAACCATGGTCTGCAGGCTTTAGAGCCTGTAACAACTGTAAACAGTAAGGACGTAGTTGCAAGCGTTTCCTTAAAACTTTCCGAACAGTCGACTTAGAAATTTCTAATTCGCGACTAGCCTTCCGAACAGATTTCTTTGGGCTACGAGTGAACAACTCTCTCACTCGCTCAACAGTCTCTTCGCTAACTCTTGGTCGTCCCGCGCTCTTCCCTTTACAAAGGCAGCCTGTATCTTCAAACTGATGACACCATCTACGGATGTTATTGTCACTTGGAGGATCACGCCCAAACTTAATGCGGAACGCACACTGCACAGTAACTACAGATTCAGTCTTCGCAAACTGTAAAACACAAAACGCTTTCTCTTCACTAGTCGCCATCTTTGCTATTACCGCATTCTAGCGGATCGCAGTGGAAACATTTCACGCACATGCCCACTAGTGCCAACGAACAAAACTGTTTGAGTTGCTCTTTCATTTGACATATCATTTATAACTGTAAGGATAATGTAATAAATCTTATAATGCATTAAAACCCCGATATTCATTTGTGGACACCCGGTATAAATTTTGAAGAAACAACATGTAATTACTTAAATGACAATAATGCTAATACTGATAATAATGAGTGATGTGTAAAGGAAAGGAATTTTATCGGTAGCTGAGGCCGGGTGGGTGTCTGGTATCTAGGATATTTTGGTATGCAAGTTACCATCTTCAAAGTTCAGAGGCGGCGGTGGTTTCGGGGAAAACTCTGATTGCTCTCACAGTGAAACATTCATTGAAGTCGTTGGAATTGTGGTAGTTAGCATGTTCAGGTATTGGCAGATATAAATTGCGGGTGTGGACTGTTTGTCTGTGGCCTTTCATTCTGGTCGAAAGTTGTTGTGTAGTCAGGCCTATACGTGAACTTGTGCAATGGCAGCAAGTTAGCTGGTAAATGATGTGGATTGTGGAGCATGTGGCATGTCCAGTGATGGGGAATGTTTCCCTTGTGACAGGGTTGCAATATGTAGTAGTGGGAGGATGCATCTTGCAGGTTTTGCAGCGAGGTCATCTTCCACAAGCTTCCTTTTCCACCTATCATTTATAAAACTCATTCATTTCATATGGATCTTCCCACTTAATTTTCAGTGTCCTTGTATAGTACATTTCAAGTGCTTCATCCCCCCCCCCCACCCCTTTTCCCTTGTAAAGTCCATGCTTCATTAGCATAAAGCGCTGTGCTCCATACGTAGAGTTCTAAAACGTTCTTTGTGAGTCGTAGATGCTTTTGTTTTTCATGGAAGCTCATTTTGCTAGTGCTATTCTGATCTTAACATCATTCCTGCATCAGTGATTAGGATTTAAATTCATTGGCAACTCTGTGAGTTGTAGCTTAAGATTGTACCTTTCAAATAAAATATATATACTAGCAGAGTTCCTGGTGTTGCACGGTAGAGTTAGCATTGATTTACCTATTAACTATTTTTATTCACGCAATGAAAAACGTGTACCAAGTTTAATACAATTCACGCCATCCATTTCCGGAATTAAAGCAAACATAGAGTTACCCGCACCTTACCATGAATGAGTGGGTTGAAATTAATTTACCCGTACACTATTTTTATTAGTCCAAAAAAATTCATGCATACCAAGCTTCATTGATTTCATACCGACCATTTCCAATACTAAACTAAACAGTTATTTACCATCACAGTTCCAATAATGGTTTTTTTTGGATGCTTTGATATGGAATGTCAGTTTTCATTTTAGTCTAGGTTATATTTCACCCTAGTTATAGCTAATGATGCTGCTCGAAAATCCAAACATGGACTGTACACACATTGATACATACTACATGCATAAAAATTAGATATGTATGTGGAATGTATCTGTTTATTCTGTATCATGCAGAAAATACAGACTTTGAATGGATTTTCAGAATCTGAAAGTGTTGAGTAAAAGTTAAAATTTAACATATGTCTTAAGATCTTACGACGCATTTATTTTACAAACTAGCATTTACCTTCTGCTTTGCACATGCAGGTCTTGGTGTGTATAGAAATACTCTGAGCTTTTTTAGTTCTGTATCAAATATTAACTTGGAGAAGCAAAAAATATAGATTTCATCTAAAGATTTTACTTTTTTAGTTACTACCTTAGATTTGGTTTTCATACTATAGTTCAAAAGTGTTTTTGTTATTCTTATATTTTGACACATAATATATTAAAAACTAGCTGACCCGGTCACACATTGCTGTGACTCAGCAATGTTATTCTAAACTCCCTAATGTTGTTGAATTAATATTCACTAATAAAGATAAAAACGTTTTCAAAAGTAATTGCTAAAGACTATCGGAGAGTAAAATTAAGGACTAACAAACATATTTTTTTAAATTTACATTTTATTACAAATTACTTAATGGAAAATATCCGCTGAGGGATCATTTTGACGTTAAAAAGTGTACACCTAGAAATATATGGAACTATAATAATAATTTTGTGTGGTCGTAATGACCTGGTGGCAGGGTTTCTATTGGCTGCGTATTCCGCTCCTGTCGTAGCTGCCTTAACCTTATCCGCTAATCCTGCCTGATACAGGGGACCTACAGTTTAGCGTGGAATCCGAATCACGGAAATGTTCTGGCGTACTTCATATTACACAGCAAACTGTGCTGGAAGTCAAGGCAGGGTTAAGTGCGAATTCATCTCGGACAAACATTGATAGACATCGTGACGCGAGATTTTTATAAACTGCTGCTGTGAATTTTCGACTGCGAGAAGTATCTTATGGTTTTTTCCATTCCTTGTCCTCTCCTCTCCACCCTTTGTAATTCGCAATAATAAATATTTAGGTCAATAATCGAAATCAAAACTATCCTATCTTTTAAGTTGGACCAAATTACACACAATAATCTAAATTTCATCAAAATCGGTTAAGTAGTTTCGGACAAACATTGTGACGTGAGATTTTTATAAATATAAGATAAGAAGTTAAAGCTACGTGAAACATTATCGCTAACGGTCCAATAAGGATATTCCGAGAAACAACTGTCCTCTACGTCAGAAATTTGGGAAACGTTTTTCGGAGGATAGAAAGTGCCTATTAATGCAAAAACGAATGTACCTTAACCATAAGGCAACACGAAAGTTACCATCTGCAATAGTTTTTGCAGTACATTCAACAACCATTTATAAAAATATCGTTGCCGCCAACAATATCATTTACAACAACGAATCTTTCTTCATTGTATCTCAAAATAGAAGTGGTTATATTGAAATTTGTACAGGATCAGAAGAAAAAAAAAGATTGATTTTTGGCTGTCCAGGTGGTGCTGCGTCATATTTTTTGTACCCAACATTTCGACCCTCATTCTGTGGTCTTCTTCCAGGGCAGAACTGCGTCTTCGATCGGTCAGCGGTGTTGTTTTATAGCCAAGGCCCGTGCTCATCTGCAGGGTTTGATTTGCCCTGCCAATCAGAAGGTCCGGACCATCTCATGTTTCGTTGGCCTGGTGGGGCGCAGCGAGGTCTGCTGGGACATGTGACCAGCTCTGTCCACACCAGTGAGAGCCAGGCATCATGTAATTTAAGCTCGTTGTCTTCGTTAATATTGTTTGGGCGTTTAGCAATTTCCAATGCCTCTTTGGCCACCATTTATCCTCGCCCTCTATAAGGGTTGTGTTTTTGAAGTTTATGGCGTGATTAGTTTCGGCTGCATGGTGGATTTATCGATGTTGTTAGATCTATAATTGCAGATGTGCTCACACAGCCTGTCCCCTATAGTGTGCCCCGTCTTTCCTATGTACACCCGACCACAGGTGCTCGGAATCTCATAGATCCCGGCAACCTGTAGTGGAGGCAGCCTGTCCATAACCTTGATGAGCTGGTTACTGACCTTGCTGTGCGCTTTGGCGACAGGTTTTATGTCAACTTTTTTAAATAGCTTTTCTCTTATGTAGGGTAAAACAACTACTTGGTATTCCTGAGAGGTGGCTTGATTAGCTGTTAAATTGGCTTCTCTCCATGTCATGGCTGCATGCGATGGATGCCTGTCTGATACAAAGGTTGTGGTAGCCATTTGACCTGAATGTGTGTTGTAGTGCCTCCAACTCCATCGTCAAACTATTTGCATCACACACTTTCGTCACTCTTGTCACAAGGTCGTGAGGACGCCTCTTTTTGTCGCTGGATGGTGGTGTGATGCGGCATGTATATATCTGTTTCTGTATCGGCTTCCAATACACTGAGTGTCCAATGTTCCCGTCAACGTGTTTGGTTACTAGCACATCTAGGGATGGCAGCTGTCCTTGTTCCTACATTTTGGGATGTGCTTTATTTATATAATCCAGGAATTTGTCAAGGGCACTTCGTACATGGGCCCAAACAATGAATGTATCGTCAACATAGCGTAACCACAGACGCCTTTTGAGGGGTGCGTTATCCAACCTCCATAAAGATGTTTGCCACTATTGGCGAAAGCGGTGAGCCCATGGCCGCTCCTTCCACTTGGGTGTAAAATTTCCCATCATACTGGAAGATCGTTGATTTGAGACAAAACTCGGACATTCTTCTGAGATGTTAAGGGCCGATAGCTTGGTGTGTATTATTGCCACCGTTTCTTCCACAGATACGTTGGTGTAGAGTGACATGACATCAAAGCTCACTAGAATGCCAGTTTCTTTAATTTTGAGTGATGAAATGATTTCAACGAAGTGTGAGCTATTTCTGATAGTCGAAGCAATGCCTTCTGACAAGGGTTTTTATTTGTCGGCATCATAGCGGGTTATTGGATGAGTCGGAGAGTTAATTGCAATGACAATAGGCTGTAAAGGAACTTCTGCTTTATGTATTTTTGGCAAGCCATAGCACCAAGGAGCAGAGGAGTCGTTTCTCTTCAGTCTGGCCTTGATTTCTTGTTCGATTTCTGAAGAGTTATTGACAAGAGATGCTACTTCAGACCTCAGTTTATGTAGAGCAGTGTTTTCCAACCTTTTTTGGGTCATGTCCCACTTAATTTTTTTTTTTGCCCCCATATCTAATTCTTAATTAAAAAAATATTTTGCTAACATCAAACGAAACTATAACTAATAATTATTTACAGCACTGTTTTAAGAATTTGCTTTTTTGCTTTATTTTGCACCTATATCTAGCATTGCATTGAAATAAACCGAAGAGAAAGCGGTAAAGTCGTATCAAGTCAATTTCTAAATTGCCCCCCTAAAAAAACAAATTGCCCCCCTGTGGGGCGTGGGCCCCATGTTGGGAAACACTGATGTAGAGGGTTCCTGTCTAGCGGGGCATCCGTCTCATCTTCTAAAAGGCTCACAACCTTATTGTGGTAATCTTCCGATTTCATCAGTACTGTTGTTTCCCTCATCACAATATCGTCGCGCTGGCGTAATCTGTTTAGTGCTAGTTTTTCCTCTCAAGGTAGATTACTGTGAGAGAGTTTGGCTCGACTGAGGATTCGCCCCATCTCACATTGAATTTTGCCTGTTCCATATTTAACTTCCCAACAGCTCTCTCTACCCCTGTGATGATGTCCAACATCGGCAGCTTCGTCGGTATCAGAGCGAAGTTTAGTCCTTTAGCCAGCACAACATTGGTGGCAGCAGCCAGTTCTTGCCCGGTTAGGTTTACAACCGTGTACTTTGTCTCCATCTTTGTTGTTTCTAGGTGTTGTAGAATTATCAGCTTTTTTAACTTGCGTATATGGCTTGTCTTCGCTTTGTCCCGAATATTCACAGTGGATTTTGGTGTGGCTGTGTCGAGCCTAGTTCAATCGGTATAGGAAAGAATGCTGGCGAGTTATAAGTGGAGATAGAATATTTTGCCTTTGATATGAGCCAGCTCACTTCGAGTCTGATCAGCAATGCAAAACTCATGTTATGCAGAATCTAAGGGCGGCTCTTGTGTTGCGGTAGTGATGAATCCTGAGGAAGGACGGTAGCACATCTTTGTCTCTGCATTGAAGTAAAAATGCTAGTTGACAAGTTTCCGGGCCTGTGTCTCACGTAGTTTAGAAAAATCCCATATTTTATAAAATATCTTCTTCTCTTAGAGTTAAATCAAATGTAATCATAGGCTTGTGTCTCCAGAGTCGGTTGATTCTTGGCTGTTCGGGTGGCACTGCGTCATATTTCTTGTAGCTGACGTTTCGATCCTCATTCTGTGGTCTTCTTCCAGGGCAGAACTGCGTCTTCGATAAATGAGCGGTGTTGTTTTATAGCCGAGGCCTATGCCCATCTAAAGGGTTCAATTTGCCTGGCCAATTAGAAGGTCCAAACCGTCAATTGTTTCGTTCGCCTTGTGGGGCATGGCGAGGCCTGGTGGGAGGTGACATACTTTTTTTTTATGTAACTGCTTTACGTCTCTTTTTAACATCGAGGTCTTTAGAGACGGGAAAGGATGGGGGGCAAGGAATGGGAAGGAATTCGGCCATGGCCATTTAAAGGAAGCATCCCGGCATTTGCCTGGAGTGATTTGGGGAAACCATGGAAAACCCAAATCTGGATGCCGGGACGGGGATTCGAACCGCCGTCCTCCCGAATGCGAGGCGAGAACGCTAACCATTACACCGCCCCGCTCGGTATGTGACGTACTCTGTCCGCACCAGCAAGAGCCAGGTGTTGTGTAATTTAAGCCCATTGTCTTCGTTAATATTGTTTGGGCATTAACGCTATCATAGATCTAACAACATCCATAAATCTGCCATTGCACAGCATGCTGTCAAAACTAATCGCGCCATAAACTTAGAAAACATCACCCTTATAGTGCGCGAGGATAAATGGTGGCCAAGGAGGGTTAACGAGACATTGCAAATTGCTAAATGCCCAAACAATATTAATGAATACAACAGGCTTGAATTACATGACGCCTGGCTCTCGCTGGTGTGGACAGAACAGGTCACATGTCACCTCCCACCAGACCTCGCCACGCCCCACCAGGCCAACGAAATACATTATGCTTTGGACTTTCTGATTGGCCAGGCAAATCAAACCCTCCAGATAGACACAGGCCTTAGCTATAAAACACCACCACTCACTGATCGATGACGCAGTTCTGCCCTGGAAGAAGACCACAGAATGAGGGTCAAAATGTCAACTACAAGAAATTTGATGTGGCGCCACCTGGACAGCCAAGAATCAACTGACTGTGGCTGCAGACTCCTAGGATTACAGAAAGAAATATGTCTGTACTGCCACGCGGAAATATAGGCTCGACATTGGGTATTACACATCATCACTAACATGGCACTCATTAGAGCAGTTTATTAATTTACTGACAATAATTGAATGCCTTATGCCTTTTTTTTGTTCCATTAACATTATGGTTCAGACTGCATTTGACCTAACCACAATCTAAACTGATATTACTGTTTTAAAATCAAACAATGCAGATACACCTGAACGCATGAAATGCATGGCTAAATACATTTTTGGTAATGACATCATTGCCTGTTTCAGGATTCAAAGTACGCGTAGCATAAATTATAACAATTTCATAATACTACTTCATTTTGAACTGCAAAAGTACTAAAATACGTGCAGTAATACATTGCTGTATCACGATGTAAAGTTTATTCTTGTGGATAGGTTGAAATGCGGCCTGGAGCAGATTAAAAATGTTGCCAAAGGCACAAGGAACTGCACATACACTCCTGGAAATTGAAATAAGAACACATTGACGCCGGTGTGTAAGACCCACCATACTTGCTCCGGACACTACGAGAGGGCTGTACAACCAATGATCAAACGCACGGCACAGCGGACACACCAGGCACGGCAGTATTGGCCGTCGAAGGGCGCTAGCTGCGCAGCGGTTGGGTACCGCCGCAGTCAGTGTCAGCCAGTTTGCCGTGGCATACGGAGCTCCATCTCAGTCTTTAACACTGGTAGCATGCCGCGACAGCGTGTACGTGAACCGTATGTGCAGTTGACGAACTTTGAGCGAGGGCGTATAGTGGGCATGCGGGAGGCCGGGTGGACGTACCGCCGAATTGCTCAACATGTGGGGCGCGAGGTCTCCACAGTACATCGATGTTGTCGCCAGTGGTCGGCGGAAGGTGCACGTGCCCATCGACCTGCGTCCGGACAGCAGCGACGCACGCCAAGACCGTCGCATCCTACGCAGTGCCGTAGGGGACCGCACCGCCACTTCCCGGCAAATTAGGGACACTGTTGCTCCTGGGGTATCAAAGAGGACCATTCACAACCGTCTCCATGAAGCTGGGCTACGGTCCCGCGCACCGTTAGGTCGTCTTCCGCTCACGCCCCAACATCGTGCAGCCCGCCTCCAGTAGTGTCGCGACAGGCGTGTATGGAGGGACGAATGGAGACGTGTCGTCTTCAGTGATGAGAGTCGCTTCTGCCTTGGTGCCAATGATGGTCGTATGCGTGTTTGGTGCCATGCGGGTGAGCGCCACAATCAGGACTGCATACGACCGAGGCACACAGGGCCAACAACCGGCATCATGGTGTGGGGAGCGATCTCCTACACTGGCCGTACACCTCTGGTGATCGTCGAGGGGACACTGAATAGTGCACGGTACATTCAAACCGTCATCGAACCCATCGTTCTACCATTCCTAGACCGGCAAGGGAACATGCTGTTCCAACAGGACAATGCACGTCCACATGTATCCCGTGCCACCCAATGTGCTCTAGAAGGTGTAAGTCAACTACCCTGGCCAGCGAGATCTCCGGATCTGTCCCCCATTGAGCATGTTTGGGACTGGATGAAACGTCGTCTCACGCGGTCTGCACGTCCAGCACGAACGCTGGTCCAGCTGAGGCGCCAGGTGGAAATGGCTTGGCATGCCGTTCCACAGGACTACATCCAGCACCTCTACGATCGTCTCCATGGGAGAATTGCAGCCTGCATTGCTGCGAAAGGAGGATATACACGGTACTAGTGCCGACAGTGTGCATGCTCTGTTGCCTGTGTCTATGAGCCTATGGTTCTGTCTGTGTGATCATGTGTTGTATCTGACCCCAGGAATGTGTATATAAAGTTTCCCATTCCTGGGATAATGAATTCACGGTGTTCTTATTTCAATTTCCAGGAGTGTATAACTGATTTTGACTTGCAATATCTCGAACTATCGGTAAGCATTATCAATATTCACTGCCAACGGTATAGTGAAAACACTGTACTATCAATATTAAGCACAAAAATTACTTACCATAAATATTACAATTCTGTTACTCTTATTGAAGAGTTGTTATATTATGTAGTGGTTTGAATAACGATTTCCATTTAATTATACTTGTCAAAATTCATGAAACCAAAGACAAATAAAATATAAAGAATCCAGACATCGGAATATTCGTCTTTGCTCAAATGCATAATTTTATAGTAAATGTAATATCTGTAATGCTTACTACATCTGATTCGAGTATTCCATTTATTTACTGCATTCAAGAAAAATGAAAAACTAAATATTCGAAGTCAAAATATTGAACAGAATTCTAAGTTGTGTGATTTTTAGTTTTTTGTGCAAGGAGTGAATGTCTCAATTACAGTGTGATCTGTATATCTTAATTTTATGTCTAGAAATGTATTTAATTATATCCTCCATACCTCGGTACATATAAGTCATTAGCTATATCCGCAGATTTTAATTGCGACAGTTAGCTCCAAAAATTTGAAAACCCCTTCCAAATTTCTGCGGTAGTTTTTGTGCGGTACCTGTTCAAATAAAGGGACACATACAGCTTACTTACAGATTTATAATAGTATAGATATAGATAATCTAGCATTACCTGAAAACCGTGGAATTCATTTTGACCAAAGTTTTCATAGTATAAAACATTAGATATGTCTCATTATGCTTACTCATCTACTGCTACTTCATCTGGCAAGGGTACTCAAAATTAAAATATCTTCCATACCTGTCAAAATATTCTTTATTTCTTATTTATTTCAGAGATTTATAAACTGTGGTGTCATTTTATTGTGAACAAAACGTTAAAGACGATTGCCAGAGACATTGTAGCTGTACTGACAGAGATTGTGATCAAAGAAAATCTCTGTTGTTTTTTTCATTATTAATTTCCAGCATTCGATACGGCCATCTATGGCGTTTAATAACTGAATATCCTGAATTAATGTTTAGTTTGCAAAATAGTTGTTATTGTAAAGTTATTTTATTGCATTCATTAATGGTTATGGCCAGAGACATTGTAGTTGTGTGTTTAGTGTGAAGTATGCAACATCTAATCCTTCCATCTTTGGGATTTGTTACCACACATTCAGAATTTCATTTAATGCTTCTGTGTTATGTAACATTGAAACATAAGACATGCCAAACAACTAAATTGATATTCTAAGCTTTAAAACGGCGAAAAAGTTTATCTATTTATTCAGTGTGTGTTTGTGTATATATATATATTATTAAGTAGGTTTTTTTTTATCTGAAAACGTAAGTTACTTTCTGGACAGCTTGCATATTGTTTATTCACATATGCAATTTATACCAATTTTTACCAAATATCCCACTTATGCAGTAGTGCAAGTAAATATGCATAAAGATATGAATTACTGACATAGTCTGTTACTTTTGAATTAAATACCTGAAATTGTTGGGCACATTTTAATTATGCCAGTAACTACAATCAATCACTCAAATCATATTATTTGGTATTAATATTCTAAAAGACATACATTTGTAATTTCTTCTGTTTCAGAATCCACATGAAGCTACAAAGTGGAGTCACTGGTAAAGATTTTCCTATTAAAAATAGTGTGTATTCTAATTTATTACAATACATTTTTCACTTGTTGTTTGGTTATTAATTTTTAAATGTTATTTTTATGTTTACTGAGACACCAGTAAGTGCTTATGAGTGTTATTATTTTTATTAATTTATATATTAGTCATTCCATGGTATATCATTCAATTTAAAATATATATATAATCCTTGAGTTAAAAAAACTTTAAAATTGGACTATTTTGTTTCAAATGTATTTTAATTTGATACGTGACACCAACATTAGTGTGTGATATCTATTAAACATTTGAAGAAGAGAACCACAGCTTATCAAAGTTGGAGATTGACATAGTCAAAACATGCTGTGGTATACTATAAGCTGTACCCTTGGATTTATTCTTTTACAGGCAGCTTGATTAATTAATTTATAATTGATTATAGGTGTAGTTCTCAACTTAACTGGTCATTCACATAAATGCAAGTTAAACATGAATGAGATCAGAAAACATTGACTTAATTCACTTCATGAAAATGAAAACAAAAATGAAAACATTATTTTAGGATCAGTGGTTGTCTCCCCCTAGATAATTCAATTTACAGTTTGTGATTTCTTTAATTGGAAGCAAGTCTATCACTCTGTAGCAATTGTTTATGTAGAAGTTACCGTAGAATTGAGTGGGTGATACCTGATGTGTTGGCTGTGACCAAGGTAGGCATGGAAATCAGCTGAGTGCCCAGGAACCAGCCAGCCACCCCTCCTTTGTTGCAGCCGTCTGATTAGTCTCCCCACTGGCAACTAACTAGTGATATTGTTCTCGCACAAGACCCAGTGCTGCTCTCCACTGCCACCTCGTACCCAAAGCCACTGTTCTCCAGGGTGTGGAGCTTCTGTCTCAGTTGAGATTATTGGCCAATACATACAACAGATATTAAAAATTCGTAGAGGCAAACAGGAATAGTTCCTATTGGATGGGACATATCCATCCCCCACCCCTTTTTGCACTTGAACATGTTTTACAATTCCTTCCCTCCAGATAACCTCGGTTTATCATTTACTACTATTTCTTTCCTTTCAGTACGTATCTTGTGTTGCTCTCATCTGATATTTGAAGAGAAAGTCTGAGAGCACTCCCTTCTTGCGATAATGCCCAATTGATGAATTTATAATGGCCAATCTCTGTTGTGGCTGATAAAGGACACCTGCAGCTGTGCTTTGAATGAAGTCCTTTCATACTTTCTGATACCAAAGCTCACAAATTTATAATGCCATTACAGAGAACACTGGTGCCTCGTGTTTGAGTTTCAAACCGAACTGCACTGCACTTAACCACCTTCATCATTTGAGAAATTGAAAACTGTAATACCAGGAACACTCTGGCATCCAGTGTTGGGTTCGTAATAGACCTCACTAAATTGTCTATTTTATTACCTTCTTCCCTGTTTAAAGAAATACAAATATCATTCACTCTCACATGTGGCAACCAAGGTGATTATATATTACTCACAATAACTTCAAGGCTGTGTACCACTGACTGTATAATCAAACCGAATTTATTTACAGAAATTAATATGAATTGAGGCAATATTCAACATTTTTTTAACATTTCTGCATTTATGGGTGCTGATCGACATTGAGTATTACCAAAGGGGACATTTCAGCATGTAGCCATGAACACACACAGAGCATTGAAATTTTCAGGATAAATCCCTCCATCTACAATAGAGTAACACAATGGCACCTGACTGGCAGCTCAGATCGTTGATCAATAGTTCATGGTGGAAGAAATATCAGCATGGCGAGCAGTATGAAGTAAGAGTTTGAAAGCCTAAAACCTAATATTCTTAAAATGGAAACATATTGCAGGAACAAGTCACGAGCTTGTGGAAGGAGTTGCATGAAAATATTGACAAGTAAATTTTTCTATACAAAAACATAAGACAAAAATTGAACACAACCTCAAAGAAATTATAGACTACTTGAACAACAGCTCTGGTGAGTTGTGGTTCATATGGAAATAGAGAGAGTGGTTAATGGATAGGAAAGAAGGGGGAACTACTGGGTGTTATCTCAAATTAAGATATACTGACTGACTGTCTGGTACCCAGTTTATACTGGTAAGCCACTTCACACTTACTGAATTCAGAGATGCTGCTTCTGTCTGAGACGACTTTGATGGCATGGAAAGAGAAGCAAGAATTTAAATTGTCTTATCAGTGCTAGCATGAGGAGATACTGTGTGGTGGGAGTTCTGCATAAATACCATTTTTGTGTGGCTATTCATTCTCATGGTCAAATTTATGTATGCAATTGTTGCAGATTAGGTGTTATATCAGATGGGAGAATGATAGGGGGGGGGGGGCTTTTTCTAGTTGCTGGTTTGGTGTTGAGGTAGGGCCAGCATTAGGGGGAGGGGGCGAGGGTAAGTGGGGCAAAGTACTTCAGACCTGCCAGACAGGGTTCCTAGCTAGATAGAAATAAAACATTAAAAAATTTTCTTAATGGTGGCGTTTGATATTTTTTTGGGTTAAAATTTTATGACTATCAACAAACAAAAAGCAAAGTTTAAAGTAAAAAAATTTGCTGGGATGGAGGCACCAAAGCCACTTACCCAGGGCCTGAGAAACCTTGCACTGGCCCTGGGTGAAGGCATGGCGCATGTTGCACAATTTGCAGTGGGATTGAAAAGAGCCTCATGGCCTTCTTGTAATACGGGGAGGGCCATGTTTACGAACTTGGGGCCTGCTGAGGTTCAGAGATCTATGGAAGCATGTTCTAGGCAGTTGAGGGAGGGTTTTTGGGAGGAGGTTTGTCAAATTTATGACTGTTTGAGGTTATCAGATACCTCGGCTTGTTCTTCTTGGCTACCAGGGGACACAGGTCTTGTTCAGTTTATTCCCTCTTTAAAAGAGAGAAAGCAGTATTATTTTTATACTGGAGCAAGATAATTTTAATATTGTCTTTTTAATTTATGTCAGCACCAAACAACATTGCAGAAGCAATCTATTGATGTCGGAAGAATGCAAGTTCATTATTGGCAGTAACTGTAATGAAGTTAATGTTTCACTTCAAATTTTTGTTACATCCATCCTCTCCAACAGGTGTTTTTAGTTTAACTATCATATTTTCTTGCAAGTAACAACTTGACTTGCTCATATATTAATGTTGTTCCAGCTATCTGTGTATGCCGTAACTGCAACAACTAAACAAACTAAGATTTATGACAGAGAATACAAAGGGCATTTATATAATTAGATATGAATAAATATTAATATGATTTTTTGTATTAATTTGGGAGTCCATTATGCTACAGCCCTCCCCAAGTTTTATATGGATTTATGTAAGAAACAGGCTGAATTTGAGATTCTGAGAGTGAAGAAGAGCATAGATTCATAACATATAGTTTGGCATATTTCTAAATGTGAAGGCCTGATGTTGAAGAAGGTACAACACCTAGTAAAGATAGAAGAGCAGAACTGCGAGAAGTTGTTTAAGATAGCATCTGACAAGCGGAGCGGAATAAATTTGTCAGTGACCTTCAAGAAGTCAAACATGAAATTTCGCTGGTTCAGGGTAATGTCAGAGGACTGGAATCTGGAATAATTAACCTGCATGGAAAAATGGCAAGTTGTAAAGATGCAACAGAACAATAATGGGTGGAGTTAAATCAGCGGGTTGACAAAGTTCAAAGCAGGAGAGATCACAGCGCCATCAACAAGTAGTACAGTTGGAGCACGTAAAATTGCCCGAAGTAAGTTTTGTACCTGATGGGGAGATACATCTTTACATTTTTGTGGAAGTATATTGGGACGCATTACCAAGACAGTGGCCGGATGAAGAAAAAATAAAGTACATTAAAATCATTATGAAAATTGAATCTTTGAAGTGGACCTGTGAACTGGGTGGAGGTAGCAGAAGTTACAACGAACTTTGCAGATTTTCTTGAAGTATTGGTCTGATGAAAGGCAGCAGCGAGTGAAACAGGAATTTCAAAATGGTACACCCTACATAGGGCAGTACAGTAGCTTAAGAGATTATTGTGAAAAATTATTGTCACCGCCCGTGGAAGAAGATGAGTTTGTAGAAATATTGGTACAAGAAAAAAATACTGTTGATGTGATTGAATAACATACATGAATTTCTAGAAGGAGATGATAAAATTGATAGGTGCGATGCAATGAGAAAAAAAGAGCAGAACATATTAAAGTATACTGAATCCGGAAAATTTCATGCTTGTAAGGGACACCAACAACAGGCAAATACTTCCAGAACTGAGGAAATAGGAGCATGGATGTAAAGCAAGTTACAGATAATGCACCGATGACCAAATCAAGAACTGGAAATTTGCCTCCACATCATGATTAAGGGTGGCTCTTGAAGAGGTCCATTCTCAAGCTGGGAAGATCAGGGGACCAGAAGCTATATTGAAACCAAAGTGTACGCTAATGGAATTGAGTAGAGAGGAAATAATTAAGCACTGAAAAGCAGTTTTAGAAGAAGTTGTGGTGTATTTCCATAGGGAAGATGCTGAAGAAAAATGTCAAGGGGTATCAATGGAAAGTAATAACAATCAAGTCAAAACTACGGGAATAAATTATGATAAAATGGTATACAGTGAAGCTGAAAAGGAAGTAATGGGTGAACACAATTGTCTGCTTCGGGCGTTAAGCAAAACAATGCTGTCTGTACTTTAACAATAAGAATTACCTTTGCAATCTGGTACCAATTATATTGAAACAATGTGGTCACTCAATGCTTGAAATACACCTCAAACATGAAAGGTATGTGCAAATTGGCATGTTCCACAGTTTAGAGTTCCACGAGAAATTTTAATCTTAAAAAAAGTTTTTCTACAAAAGTTCAGTATCAGAGTCAAGATTTTCGGATAAAGCTATCAGACTAACAGTTTCATTGATTGCAAGTTCAACATATACTCCAGAGAAGACACTTTCATCCAGCCGCCTTATTAAGGTGAAACTACTGCATACTAAATCTTGTTGTTATTACCTAACACAAGGTGGCATGGTTCCACCAGCAACACGCAGACCTGGTCACACGAGCTGAACTCTGTGAAAACTGCCCACCAGCCAAGATGGCTACTCTCTATTTATAAAATTGGTTGACTTTGTGACTTCAGCTTTCTACTTTAAAAATGAATAACTAAATAAGTACTTAGAATTTTGCATCGTGATTAACATATGTGCCTTCGGGTAGCTTATTCTACCTGTTTTAATCTGACTTAAGTCTCAAGGAGACTTCTATTGAATTTATCACAAATTCTTTCATGTTATCAGTCTTGGTGCATCATCAATAATATTTCAACAATACATTTTGAAAATCTCATTTATCTTGTAATAGTCTTTAATTTTGTAATGAAACAAATATACGAGGGTTGGAACTTAAATAGTGACAACACTGTTGTGGAGACACTATGCAATGGAATCTACTATTGTCGCTGATAGCACACGTTGTTAACTTACCTACCTTACCTCTGAGCAAATGGACTCGCCCACTCCACGTCCCCAGCGTGCGCACAATTGAGGGAAACGCAGTCACTTGTGAGCAAGCGGTTGAACGTAATGGTGTCACTATGTTTTCGAAACAGAAGCAATGGAGTTGGATCAAGATTGAATGTGCCAGAGGTCATACAGCATGACAGTTTCATCAAGGTCTTCAAGAGGTGTGCGGGGATTCGGCATTGCCGTATAGATCAGTGGCACGTTGGGTAAAAGCCTTCAACGTAGGTCGGCAAAGTGTGGCAGACATGCGCCGGGCAGGTCGTCCTAGCATGTCTGAAGAAGTAGTGCATACTGTTGCCGCGTTAGTGGACAGTGATCAACACCAGACGATTCGTGAGCTCGCCTATGAAACCGGATTAGTGCGTACGACTGTGCATTGCAACCTGAAGGAATACCTGGGCATGCAAAAAATTGCATCACGATGGGATCCACATGAATTAACGGAAAGGCATAAATGGATGCATTAAGACACTGCTCAGACGCACTTGGAGCGCTATGAGCGTGAAGGCAAGACTTTATTACGCCATATCGTAACACTGGATGAGACATGGGCCACATCGTACGAGCCAGAACTGAAATGCCAATCCAACGAATGGCATCATTATGGGTCGCCACGAAAGTCGGAAGTGCGTCAGAGCCCTAGTATGGTGAAAGTTATGGTGATTACCGTGTACGACTGTGATGGTGTTATCCTAACGCATTACATTCCTCCACGGCAGACCATCAGTGCACAGTATTACTGTTCATTTTTGGAGCATCACCTGCCACCAGCTTTGCGAAAGAAGCGGCAGCACTTTCTATGCAACCCACCCATCATTTTGCACGACAATGCGTGGGCGCATACAGTGCAAGCTGTGGCTGCTCTGTTTGGTCGATGGGACTGGGAAGTACTGTACCATCCACCATACTCCCTGGACTTAAGTCCTTGTGACTTTGATTTGATTCCGAAGATGAAGGAACCACTTCATGGCATTCGTTTCAGAACTGTTCCAGAGATTCGACAGGCAGTAGACCGCTCCATTCACACCATCAACAGAACAGGATTTGCTAGTGGTATACTACGCCTTCCACATCACTGGAAACGGGTTCTACACAATGCTGGTGACTACTTTGAAGGACAGTAACAGGTGCAAACATGTAACGATTTTGTATCAGTTGTGAATAAATAGTTGCCACTATTTAAGTTCCAACCCTCGTATAATTTTAACCCTTTGTCTATCTTCTAAAACTAATTTCTTGCTCCTGCTTTCTTTATTTTAAATTTTGAATATTTGTGTTTCAGTTAATAATTTCTAGTTAATTCATTTTATGCCCAAAACATGCTAGAGGATGCTGACCACAACTGGTGGTAAAAGCTGTGACCTTTCGCGTTGACTAGTTATTTCAAATTTTAGGATCAGCTTCCTCTGACCTCATGGGTTAAGAACATCAACAGATCGAAATATCTTCCAAACTAATTTTTTCTTAATATGTAAATACACTTTAAAATGATCACCAAGATGAGTTTTAGCAGTGAAAATGAATGCAACCAAAACCTTTGTACTCAAAAAACTACCCTAACTGAAATTTCTATCTTTTACAAAGTCAATCTTGAAATCAGACTATAAGGTATTTCACTGCTGGTAATAGCTAGTATAAATGCTTTCCTGTACGTTTTCTTTGGATTAAACTTATCCCTAAATGGCTTTATCAAATTTATGTACATATTACAAGGGCTGGATAAAGCAAGTGAGAAAAGTGTGTAAAGAAAAGTTAGGAATGGAGACTGAAGAAGAAGAAGAAAAGAAAATGAAGATAAGTGATAGTGCAACGAGAAATCAAATGTAATGTTGAGCAACAGTGGGCCATTGAGATGGTGGGAGTGCTTGCAGGAGATAGAAGAAATCAATGTGGATAACAATGTTAAGAGGTTAGAAGTAGAGCAAATAGAGATAATTTGCCTTGCAATAATGAACCAAGGGGGAAAATGACTACCAGAAGATAATTGAAGAAACAAGATGGAAGAGTGAGATGCTATTTCCTTTCACAGATAATGATGAGGGACATTATGAGTTGCAAGCAGAAAAAATTGATAAAGAAACTTAAGATGTGGAGGAAAGTGAAAAAGAGACCAGCAGTGAAGAAGAGGGAGACTATGAACTTCCAGGGAACAGAGTGGCGAGCAACAAAGAAGATGAAGAGGAAGATGAGGTGAAATATTTTCTAATGGGGAAGAAAGAGGATGGAAAGTGTAAGGAAGATGAAGTGACAACAGGGATAGTGAAAGGATGGTCATACCAAGAAGTGAAAAAGGATTTATTAGATGATGATGAAATAGAAGGGAGTAAAGGGATAATGCAACCTTTGGTAGAGGTGGAAGTATTTGTAGTACTGGAATGAGCACTAGTGGACACAAGAAGCGATGTGAATGCAGCTTCTGAATAATTTTTCAATCAGTTAAGAAAGAGGGGCCAAATGACAGAAATACCAGCAAGTAAAACCCAAAGTGTTGGTGCCACCAGAAAGTCAAGCAAGCTGATTCGTCAGCATATATATGTGACCATGACAATTGGGAAGATGACAGTGGATCATGATATGCTAGTAATACCTGGGATAAGTGTTAACTGGATCCTGGGAATGGATTGGTTGGGAAATTATAAGGCAATAATTAACTGTAATGAAGAAAGGATGGAATTTGAGAATGGGAACGTGAAATATATACATAGTACTGTCGAACGTAAAATGGTTAAGAAGAAGGAAAGAGTGAAGATTGAAGCTGATAGCAACAATCAAAAGTATGAGTGGGAAGCGGATGAAGAAGATGGTGACTCGTATGATTGGAGACGGGAGGTGGGTCAACATGAAATAGTGGAAGCCATAAAACATATATCCTATGATCAAAAGCAGCAATTACAGGAGATATTGTTGAAAAATTCCATAGTGTTTTCTGATTGTCCAGGGCATATGGAGGGGTTTTGAATACAAACTGAAGATAAAGGATCATAACCGTTTTTTGTAAAACCTTATTCTGTACCATTAGCAAGCAGAAAAGAGGTGGAAGAGGAATTGGCAATAATGTTAAAATTAGGCATCAACATATCAGTGTCTGTTTTTGTACAAGTAATGGACAAGGCATTAGGTGATGATTTGCTCCAAAATTGACTGTATATTATCAGACAAAAACCCAATGTCTGAGCTTTAACAATGACCTTTGTCTTCTGTTACTGATTATTTTTAAATAATGATTGAAATACACCTAAAATGTGAAAGGTAGGAGCAAAAATAAAGTGCACTGCACACAGTTTAGTGTTCCATGAAAATTATAATCTTTAGAAAGAGGTTTTTTTATAAGGCTATCAGACTAACAGTTCCATTATTGATTGAAAGTTCAACACATACACAAGAGAAGAAAAACTCTCACCCAGTCCCCTTACTAGGATGAATGTGAAACTACTGTAAAGCTTACAGTTATTACTTAACAGGAGGTGACATGGTTCCTCCAACCACTCGCAGACCGGCTTGCAAGAAAAAACTGCTCTACATTATCACATGAACTGACCTCTCTGAAAACTGACGAAAGACTGCGTGTTAGCCAAGATGGCTTCCTTCTATTTATTAAATCAGTTGACTTTGTGACATCAGCTTGCCACTTTGAAAATTAATATCTATATAAGTACTTAATATTTTGCACTTATATTAACATATGTGCCTCCTTGTAGCTTGTTCTACCTGTTTTAATCCAGCTTAAGCCTCAAGGAGGCTTCTTCTTCTCTTTGATATTGGCCATCTAAGGACCACAAAAAGTAATCCCGTGCATTCATCTCAGACCTTCTTTTCTTGACTTCCAATAATTCTTCATCCTTTCACTTTGCCATTTCCTCCTTCTTCCGTCCATATGTTACTACATTTCCTCTTCTCCTTCTCCTGGTAACCCTTGAAATTTTGGATCAGTCTCCTAAAAGTTGCTCTATCTTGTATTAAATTTTCTGTTATTCTGATCTCAATCATATCTTTCTTTACTTCTTGGATCCACTGATTGCTCTTCTTACTCTTGTAAATATAGTTGAAAATTCTTTTTGTAAGTATGTTATATCCATTCTCATTATGTGAACAAAAAAAAAAAAAAAAAAAAACGATTCCCCTCTTTCTGGTCGTGTCTGACATCCTTTCAATTTCTTCTTTTTATTCCTTTGGTGGGTAAACTCACCATTTCCAATTTTTAATGGTCCCCAAATTTTTCTCTATCTCTTCTTTTTCTCTAGTTTTCATAGGGAACAAACAATCTGATGTGTAAAGACCTTCTGGTTTGATTACTGTGTTGTAGGGTTTAATTTTAGTTTTCCTTGAAAGATTATTCTTATTGTATATATATTTAGTCAGTTGGTATGCTAGTTCTAGTTTTCTTGCTTTTACTAATATTACTATTACTCCGCGATTCACTAAAAGTGTGTGGTGGTGGGTGCATTGCACCTATCCGGAAAGTTAATGGTTTGGAAGGGATATACGGGATACAGGAGGTGCCCTTGGGCTATTGTGAGGAACCATCCCACCATTCATGTGGAGTGATCTGGGAAACCATGGAAAACCCAGATCAGGATGGTCAGAGAGGTTTATCGAAAGCTACTCCTGTCGGATTTTAAGTTTACTCGCCCGGTAAATCCTTTCTATTCCATTACCTAATCGCTTGTGGAAAAAATGAATACAGAAAAGACTCGGTTCTGGCCCTGATTTCTCTAATCTTATTTTCACAGTCATTCCGAGATACGAATGTTGCTGGTAGTAATATTTGTTTTGCTGTCATTCTGAAATATGTCAGTCGTGAATTTTTCAATTAGCTTCCGTCACGAGCAACGCCTTCGGTGTTCCAGGTCTTCCCAACCTAACTCATTCAACAACGCACTTATGCTTTCCCTCCAAGTATATATACCTGTCGCGAATCGGGCGGCTCTTCTTTGGACCATCTCTAATGCCTCCATTAATCCCTTTTGATGGGGACCCCATACAAAACAACAATATTCTAAGTGATGACGCACTAGTGACTTATATGCAATCGATTTATCTTCCGGAGTGCATTGTTTCAAATTACGACCTAGAAATCGGAGCATATGATTTGCTTTCCCAATTACATTCTTGATATGCTCATTCCACGACAAATTATTACGAATTGTTACCCTTAGGTATTTAGTGGAATCTACCGTTCTAAGGACAGTACCATTAATTGTATATTCAGAGCTAAATGGTGCCACCTTTTTACTTACACGCATGACTTGGCACTTTTTAGCGTTTAACTCCAACTGCCAATCTTTACACCATGCAATTATTTTCATAATATCGTCTTGTAACAAAGCGCAGTCATCCTGGGTTGTAATTTCACAATAAATAATAGCATCATCGGCAAATAATCTTTTCATCCCCCTTATTATGTCACAAAAATCATTAATTTATATGAGAAACAACAGAAGCCCTATCACGCTTCCCTGGGGAACCCCGGACCTCACTATGGTAAGTGATGAACGCTCACCGTCGAGAACTACACACTGTGTTGTGCCCTTCAGAAAGTTGCTTAGATTTACGTATATTTGTTTTATGTAAAAGTATTGGCCACAGATATGTAAGATGAAAACTTTAATTTTCGCAATGTTAGCGGCAGTTTTGATAGATTGTTATTAGAACTGGCACTTGACATTACAGCAGAGGACATGAGTAATTTAATTTCCTTTTAAAAACAGTAAATTAATTTATTTTCTTGAGTTTTCTGTTACTTAAATCATTAATTTGTTTTAACAAAAGTAGTTCCGCACTGATTGCGATCTGTGCAGCATAGACAATTAAAACTAATATTACATGGAATGACGTAAGTTTTTTTAATTTAATTTAATTGCAATGGAGCACACGCTCCGGTGGCATTTTCCCTACAAACCCAACTTCCCCCTATCCTGCATCCACCTACATTTTACCTCTAAAAATTTTATCTTTAAATTCTTTTAATGTTTTCGGTAAGTTATTCATCATTCCCCTTGGTAACTCATTCCAATCCCTTACACTCTTACCCAAAAAATAAAATCTCCCCACAACCTGAAATTGAGTGCCAGCTTGTGGTCATGGTCATCTTTTCCCTTCCATGAACTACTTTTCATACCTACTGCAATATCTTTCCATGCCTCATCGCCAGTATACGCCCTGTACACTCCCATGACCCTCCTCCTCATCCCCCTATCTTGCAATGAATCCCATTCCAGCCCCTTTATCATATCTGTCACTGATTGCATTCTGCGATAATTTCCAGAAACAAATCTAGCAGCCCTTCTTTGCACCTTCTCCAAATCCTGTATTTGATACTCAAAATGTGGGTCCCATACTACACTACCATATTTGAGCAATGGTCTGACTAAGTTGTTAAGATTTATTTTTAACTAGCTGGTACCCACGACTTCGTTCGTGATTGTAAAGAATTCATATTGACAGCTATAGACATCTAACCACCCTAGTGCACGATGGGAGACTCGATGCTATTACCACACACAAGTACCAGTCTTCTGCGCTATGTAGTTCCGGCAGCAAGGTAAAATTTACGGATACACACAAGTCTTTAGATGAAACACGAAAATATTCATGATCGATCAATTTCAAACACCATATATCACACACTCCCACAGTTACCGAATTTCGGCCAACGTTGTGATTAATGGGAGACTCTGTGTTATTACCACACACAAACGCCAGTGATCTGCGATTGATAGTTTTCACTTAAAAGTGATACACCGTGTCACATGCGTCTTTGGCAGAAATATGAAATTGCCGCAGGTCAATCACTTTCATCCCCCATATCTTCCACACCCCCATAGCTACAGACATCTAACAACCATAGTGCACGACAAAAGACACGATTCTACTACCACACATAAACACCAATGCTCTATGCAATGTAGTCGTGGTAGAAAAGTGAAATCTGCGGAGACACATGCCTTTCGTCGAAATACGAAAATATCCTTGGTCGGCCAATTACAACCACCATATCTACAACAGTACCACAGTTTCTGAAATTCGGCCGCTGTTGTGATCAAAAGGTGACTCTGTGCTACTACTACACACAAATGCCAGTTATCTGTGATCTATAGTTTTCGCTGAAAAGTGATACACCATGACACTTCTGTCTTTGGCAGAAGTATGAAATTGCCACAGGTCGACCACTTTCAACCCCCATTTCTCCCACACCCCCATAGCTACCGACATCTAACAACCATAGTGCACTACATGAGATACGATTCTACTACCAAACACAAACACCAACGCTCTGTGCTATGTAGTTGTGGCACAAAAGTGACATATGCGGAGACAGTCGAAATACGAAAATATCCTTGGTCGGCCACTTACAACCACCATATCTACCACAATACCACAGATTCTGAAATTCGGCCGCTGTTGTGGTCGATAGGTGACTCTGTGCTACTACTACACACAAATGCCAGTTATCTGTGATCTGTAGTTTTCGCTGAAAAGTGATACACCATGACACTTTTGTCTTTGGCAGAAGTATGAAATTGCCACAGGTCGACCAATTTCAACCCCCATATCTCCCACACCCCCATAGCTACCGACATCTAACAACCATAGTGCACTACATGAGATACGATTCTACTACCAAACACAAACACCAATGCTCTATGCTATGTAGTTGTGCAGAAAAGTGACAAATACGGAGACAGTCGAAATACGAAAATATCCTTGGTCGGCCAATTACAACCACCATATCTACCACAGTACCACAGTTTCTGAAATTCGGCCGCTGTTGTGATCGAAAGGTGACTCTGTGCTACTACCATACACAAACGCCAGTTATCTGTGATCTATAGTTTTCGCTGAAAAGTGATACACCATGACACTTTTGTCTTTGGCAGAAGTATGAAATTGCTACAGGTCGATCAATTTCAACCCCCATATCTCCCACACCCCCATAGCTACCGACATCTAACAACCATAGTGCACTACATGAGATACGATTCCACTACCAAACACAAACACCAATGCTCTATGCTATGTAGTTGTGGCACAAAAGTGACATATGCGGAGACAGTCGAAATACGAAAATATCCTTGGCCGGCCACTTACAACCACCATATCTACCACAGTACCACAGTTTCTGAAATTCGGCCGCTGTTGTGATCGATAGGTGACTCTGTGCTACTACTACACACAAACGCCAGTTATCTGTGATCTATAGTTTTCGCTGAAAAGTGATACACCATGACACTTTTGTCTTTGGCAGAAGTATGAAACTGCCACAGGTCGACCACTTTCAACCCCCATTTCTACCACACCCCCATAGTTACCGACATCTAACAACCATAGTGCACTACATGAGATACGATTCTACTACCAAACACATACACCAATGCTCTATGCTATGTAGTTGTGGCAGAAAAGTGACATATGCGGAGACAGTCGAAATACGAAAATATCCTTGGTCGGCCACTTAGAACCACCATATCTACCACAGTACCACAGTTTCTGAAATTCGGCCGCTGTTGTGATCGAAAGGTGACTCTGTGCTACTACTACACACAAACGCCAGTTATCTGTGATCTATAGTTTTCGCTGAAAAGTGATACACCATGACACTTTTGTCTTTGGCAGAAGTATGAAACTGCCACAGGTCATCACTTTCAACCCCCATATCTCCCACATCCCCATAGCTACCGACATCTAACAACCATAGTGCACGACAGGAAAGACGATTCTACTACCACACACAAACACCAAAAGTCTGTGTTGTGTAGTTGTGGCAGGAAAGAGAAGTATACCGAGATACGAATTTTTGGTCGAAATATGAAAACGCCCTTCACTGACCAACTTTAATTATTATATCTCCCACATCCCCACAGCTATCGGCATTCGGCCATCGTTGTGCACGACAGGAAACTCCATGCTACTTCCACCCACAAACATCAGTGATCTGTGCTAGGTAGTAGGTGGCTGAAAAGTGAAATATTGGAAAAAACACATCTATTTTTATATATATATATAAGATTTCCTTTACTGATGCCATATTTCAGCTGCATGTAACTGTGTCAGCTACTCAAAGATGTTAGTATCTATCTGAATCACGAATATAAGAAAGCAAGAACCCGTAAAGTTTTTTGGTTTAGTTCATATCGCGATGCAGTATTACCACTAAAATGCGATATAGTACATGTATTAATATGTGTGTGATTGAGTATTGTTTCTCTGGCTGGATGTTCATAAATGGTTAAGTTGAAATGCAGCCTGGACCAGGATAGCAATGAAAACCTTTCATACATGGCAAGGCACTAGGAATTGCATTAGCTTTATTTTATAACAATTCTATTTATTTAAGTAATTGCTAAGAAATATAATGCTAGAATCGCATATTAATTATCAGTTGCTGTTTTTACTTAAATCATTACTTCGTTTGAATGAAAGAAGTTCCAAATTGACCACGATCTATGTGGCCTATACCACAATTAAAACTAATATAATGTGGCATAACGTAAGTTGTTAAGATTTATTTTTAGCATCCTTAATTTTCAGCTGGATGCAATTTGCGTCAGGCGTTAAAACCTTGATCTTCATCATAGACAATAAGAAAGATGTGAGAAACTGTTAAGATTTTGAATCAAGTTTGTATCGCGATGCATGATGACACTGGCATGCGATACAGGGAATGTATTAATTCGCATGTGATTGAAGCTTTGATTTTCTACCAGCGATATTGATCTGGAACAAGGTGACAACATAAACTTTTGCTACTTCACAAGGGATGAGAAATTACAGCACATTGAGCTTTATTTTATAACAATTCTATTTAAGAACGAAGACTTTCCCGGCGTATGACTGCAATGTAGTCTTCACGGGTGTACCGCCGGATAGTGTTGTGGAAACACGATATTTCGACGGCTGGCTCAGCCGTCTTTTTCAGGTGTAGAGACATCTGTAATGGTCGGCTGACCCACAGATACTGAGATGGTTTGGGTGCCGCTCTCCCTTATATACATGTCCGCGTGGCCTCGGCGATGGCTTACTATGAGCCAGGCCCGCAACCAACTGGCTTCATATTAGCTCGGGCTGGAACAAGAACCTTAGCCACGCCCATGGGCAGCCAACCGCCAGTTGGTTGCGGGCCTGGCTCATAGTAAGCCATCGCCGAGGCCACGCGGACATGTATATAAGGAAGAGCGGCACCCGAACCATTTCAGTATCTGTGGGTCAGCCGACCATTACAGATGTCTCTACACCTGAAGAAGACGGCAGAGCCAGCCGTCGAAATATTGTGTTTCCACAACACTATCCAGCGGTACACCCGTGAAGACTACATTGCAATTCTATTTAAGTAAGCGACAAGAAAAAACCAATAAACAATTTTACCCCTCTTGATTTTATCTATCCTCTAAAACTAATTTTTGATTCTGTCTTCTTTATTTTAAATTTTGATTTTTTTAATATCAATTAAAAATCCTACTTATACTTTTCCTAATTAGCTAATTTTATGCTCAAAATATGCTAAAATATGCTGACTACAGCTAGTGATAAAAGATCTACCGTAACTTTTTGTGTTTACATGTTATTTCAAATCTTAGGTTCAGCTTCCTCTGACCTCGTGGGTTAACATCATCAACAAATCAAAATATCTTCCAAACTAATTTTTTCTGAATGATAAATACACTTTAAATTAATCCCCATAATAAGTTTTAGCAGTGAAAATGAATGCAACAAAAACCGTTGTACATGAAAACCTACACTAACTAAAATTTCTATCTTTCACAATGGTAGTCTTAAAATCGGACTATAAGGTATTTCACAGCTGGGGATAGCTAGTAGAAATGCTTTTCTGTACTTGTTCTCTGGATTAAACCTATCCCTAAATGGTTTTAACAATTTTATAGACATATTACAATATCTAGATGATATATTGATAAGTGCCAAAACGTGGGAAAAGAACTGTGCACTATTGAAGGAGATGTTGGTAGCATTGAAAATTTGAGGACTGAAGCTAAAGGTGTCAAAATCTGAATTTGTAAAGGAAATGATAAACTTTCTAGGACATATTATCAGTGAGAAGGGAATAGCACCAGATCTTAAAAAGCAATGAAGATTTTCCCTCCTCCAATAAGTTGAAAGCAATTGAAATCATTCCTGGGTCTCTGCGGGTTTTACTGGAAATTTGTCTCGTGGCAACTGCTCAATGATCTAACTCTTAATGCTTTGTTAAAGAGAAATGTTTCCTGGTTTTGGTCTCAATAGTGCCAGAATAGCTTCGAAAGAATTAAAGGAAAGGATACTGTATCGACCAAATTTAGAACTACCTATTTGTCCTACATTGGATGCAAATGATTATGGTATTTTTTGGTTTGCGGCTATTTCAAGTGGTGAGAACAAATGGTGCCGAGGAAATCAAGACGATTGACTTTGCCAGCCATATACTAAATTCCGATGAGTGGAATTACGGAATCTGTCAGAAGGAGGCGTTGAATATTGTGTGAGGTTTCAATAAATTCTGATATTATGAATGGGGTCACAAAACCATAGTATACACTGATCAAAAAGTGCTAAGTTTCTTGCAGGAATGAAGATTGCTCCACTTGGGACTCACAAGATGGGCCCTATACTTACAGTAGTTTGACTACGAAATAAAGTACATAAGAGGAGACAAGTGGCTGATGTGTTATTCTGTTTACCGTTAGTAAGCATAGGAGATGATGATAAATCTACTAATGAATTTAAAATATACTGTATGAAGGGTGTTGAGCATGAAAAGGAGATCAAGGAGATATGTCAGAAGTTACAGTGATTGCAGAACGAGGATGAGTGTTTAGCTTTGGTGTAAGGAGAACTGGGAAGAAATTTAAATGATAAGTTGAAAAAGTTTAAATGATATATGGAGGAATACTATTCAGGAGAAGAGCAGAGAACTCTGATGATTGGAAGATTGGCCAGAAAAATATACAGAGGAGATTATAGACTATACCCACTTAAGTCATGCGTATTATGGACCAAAGAAGTGCTTAGAGAAATTGAATGAAACTGATTTTTAATAATACGGTGAGACAAGTTGCAACCAGTATTGGTAAATATGATAGATGTCAGCATGTGAAAGATTCAACGGTCATCCAGAGGGGACTAATGAGTGTGATCATACCAGCCGGTGTGGCTGTTGATGTATATGGACCACTTCCCAAAGCAAAGGGTGAATTGCTTTATGTTTTCGTGGTTTTGGATGTTTTCCAAATATCTGAAGCTATATGGAATCTAAAAGGTGTCCGGGAAGACATTGAGTAGCCGTTTGGAGAAAGATTATTTTATGAAATGTGGAATGCCAAAATGTATATTGAGTGACAATGGTAGTCAGTTCATATCAAGGAATTAGGCAAAAAGTCTGAACAATGCAGGAGTGAAGCACATAAGGGTTGTGGCTTATCACCAAACAAGTGAAATTTAATGTCAAAATATCAAGTTGTGAAACAAGTGTTTAATTAAAGAAGAGTGAAACAACCAAGTGAGCAGTACCCAGCGGAGAGGGTAATGCATGAGCTGGGAAGGTTGTGCCAGACATACTGCCACAATCAGCATTCAAGATGGGCAGAATACCTGAGTAAATTTGAAGACATGATAAACAGTGTTGTGCATACTGCGACTGGATTTATACCATTTGAAATAATGTTGAATTGGAAACCAGAAAATATCATGACGAGGTTAGTAAAATTTCCACCTAGAAAGTTCTTTGACGTGTACGATGGATCTTATATGAATATGGTTGTTGGAAGATCACATCAGCACACATATTATCTTCAGTATCCTAAATCAGGAAAGATGTTAGGATTAAGAAATGTAAGTGATTTGAAATTATACCAGGAGTAAATAAAGGAGTGAATTGAATGCTGTAAAAATGATTGAATGTTGTGAAATTAGATCACAAAAAATTTGGCGAAATGCAAATTTTTGTGACAAATTGGCTGGGTAGGATGGGTAAGGAAACAGTCTCTCTTAACACTTGAAAAATTATTAATATTTTCTTTTTTTATTTGTTTTTTGTGTAATTTTATGTTTAGTATTTTTGCCATTTATTTGAATTTAACAAGTATTATTGTGAAGTATTGTATTTAGGCTATGGCAGTGAGTCTGAGAATTATCTTTGAAAAATAAACTGTGAGTGTAGTGAGTGGATCTTTGTCAGTGGGTTTGAAAGAAAAAAAGATGGCAAGGGTGGGCAAATGAGTGGGCCTTGTTCATATTGTTGTGGACAGTGGCTAATGGCTGTGCTGAAAAATGAATAGAAGAGATTATTGAAATTAATGAACAAGGAGATTGAAATGTTACAAAACTGAAATTTAATGTTAATATATCAAGCGGTGAAACAACTGTTTAATTAAAGAAGAGTGAAACAACCAAGTGAGCAGTACAAATAAGTATTTTATAATATGAATCACCACTTTCACAGCTGCAGTTTAAGTATTATGTAATATCTTTGAGTTTTTATTTTTGTTTTATATTTGCATAGATTTTATATTTATACAAAAATTTTACTGGTCATTATTTTCTGCCACCTCCTTACGTGTGCCCATCACTTGTTTCTGCAATATGTTTCCATTTTTACAATTCTTGAGTTTAAGTTTTCCAACTCCCTCTTCATACTTCTCCTGATGTTGATTTTTCCCCCACCACAAATTGCTGATTAACTTTCTAAGCCTCAAGTTAGCTGCCAGTAGTCATCATCCAGTTGTGTCACTTTATTTTAGATGAAGGGATTCAACATTCTGTGTGCGTCTGTACATGTTTTGACTCTGCAACAACCTTCAACTTTGGGAAGCGGTAGGTATTATCTATCCAAACTTCGAGTGAAAGCCAGGACAGATCCTACAAATGGCGAAGACCAAATTCCTTGGATGTAGTCTTCTCGGGAGACCAGAAGATGGCGACGGAGACTGAGATCGCCGAAATATCGTGTGGAAACATCTTACTTACTCGGCTAGTCTCCCGAGAAGACTACATCCATTCTCAACGCCGAGAATGACTTCGTACCAAATTCCTTGCTGTTCCTTGCCCTTTATTTTGATTTACTCTGTCAGTTAATTTTTGCAATCGATGAATGCTAGGTGTGTTTCAGTGTAAAATTCCTGATGATTTTCAATTGATAATATTGGAGTAAAGTAATTATTTGTATAATACCTTCCTTTTCAAAAACCATTCTGTTTTTCACCAGTTTTGTGATTATAATATTTCCGTGATTTGTTTCATACAAGTTTTCCAAAAATATTATACCCACTGTTCAGTTGGTACCTCTGTAATTTTCACAAGCTTAATGATTTCCTTTTTTGAAATTGGAGAGAGCGATAGCTTTCTGCCAGAATTCAACTGATTGTTCTCTTTCCTGTATTTTATTAATAACATGGATAAATGTGTTTTAAATTGAATCCATTATCTTCAGGAACTTTGTTTTCTTCACTTCTTAAAATACATCCTGATTCCTTTTTTTGCAATTGGTTGTTTTAAGTTGATAGCTGAATGAATTTGGACTAAATTAATTTTAGCTTCCGACTATAGATTTTGAGAATATTGTAGCCACATTAGTTTGGTTGTGATATTTTAAAATTTTATAAATTTTAGGGTTTAGCTTAGTTAATTGTCTTTTAAACTTGGAAATGGTGTCCCAGTATTCCTTGTGGACTTCCCTTATAGCTCTTTTTGCAGTGGTCTTCTTTCTGTTGTATAAATTTTATCTGCTTTTGACTTGGTTGTTATGTACTTCTTAAATGCATTTCTTTTATCTTCTATGATTTTGGAAATTACTGCATTGCAGTACATTAGTCCTTTGTTTTCTAAACATTTCTTCTTAACCTCAATGCTTTCATAAATTCCTTCCTTCAATATTTTTACAATGTTTTTTCATTCATTCTCTATTCTACCCATTTCAAAATGTTAGTTATTAATTTTTTTTTCCTTTGGTGAAGTCGTCTAATATTGATATATCTCTGGAGATTTGTGTGGTCTTGTGGCTCGGTGGTTAAAAGCGTATGACTGGAGATCAAAAGATCTCTGTTTCAAAATCCTGTCTCAGTGGAGGTTTTCAAAAGCCCTTATCCTGACAATCACCTCTGGAATAGCTTGCTGTGTAATATGAAGTATGTCAGAACGCTTTCATGGTACAGATTTCACATTAAACTTTAGGTCTTCTGTAGGATTACCTTTTTATCAGCTCCAATAGTTTTCACCTATTTTGCACCAATTTATGGCTCACTCTATCAAAGCTTTGAAAGATCTAGTGCCCCACTATTAACTTGACCTCCCCTGTCCATTTCATCATAAATAACCTGCATATATCCTACTGAGATTCACACGAATATCCTTGTCTAAAGCCATGTTGCCGACTTGAAAACCATTTAATTTCCTCACAGACACCTCGAATATTGTTGCATATTAATCTCTCCATTAATTTACCTACCACTGATGTCAAACTGATTGGGCTAAAGTTTTCAACCCTGTTTGTCACCTCTCCTTTATGGACTAATACTACTATCACACTTTTCCAGTCATCTGGTAAACAAGTATCCAGACTCAATTTAAATAATGTTTCAAGGTAAGGTACAATGTCCCATCCTACTATCTTCGACATCTGTAGTAATATTGTCAACACCAGCCCCTTGTAACCCTGAAATATCTTTTCAGTTCCAAAAATTGTGCCTTTTTATAATTGTATCTATTTCTCCTTCAATTCTGGCTACTGGTTTACTGGATCCCCTTATATCCATTAAACTGTATTATGATCACTTATTCCTTCGGTTACTTGACACACGATTAGGTTATCATCCGGCTTTATTGGGAAAATATCCAACATGTTTTGTCCCCTTGTTTTCTGCTCGGCCACCTGTGTAAAGCCTCCTTCCCTTACTAAGGTAATTGCAAATCTTTGTTCCTTAGTGTTATTAATCTTATCTCCTACCCATTCGACACCTGGTAGATTCAAATCCCCACCAACAATGACCATTCTATGCTTACATCTGAACTCTGAATATGAATTTAATTTCTTCCCAAGAGCCTCATCTTTATCACTCATTTTTCCACTACGGTAAGTAGCCACACCCTGACTTTTTCTTTATTATTTCCTCAGATGTCTACCCCAAGTAACTCAGTCATGATCTCTAAACAACAGTGAACTGTAGTAGTCTTCGCTAACCAGTATAAATACCCCTCCCCCAGTTGCCCCCGTCTCTGCGGTACACTCTGTAACCATCGAGAAAAACCTCATTGTCTAGTACTCCTTCTTTTAACCAGGACTCTACCCCTAAAACTACTTGAGGTTTATTTATCTCAATTAGGTTTGCAAATTCCATGACTTTATGCATTATACTTCTACAGTTTACCAGTAACACTCTTCACTGGCTTTGTGATATTTTCAGCATTAACATTTGCCTTCCCAGATCTGCCCCCCTCTGTTATTTTTTTTTCAAAAGCTTCTTCTATTTCTTCAGTATTAGTGATTTTTCTAACTATGGATCTATACTCAGTAATCCTATGATTTCCTGTTTTTAATCTAAAAAAGGCACAGTCCCAACTCCATCACTACTGGAAGTGGGCTCCCTCACAGCCCTAGCCAACAACCCAGAAAATATTCCCTTGCCCTTCCTATTTAGGTGTAGGCCATGTCTAGTGAAACCCCACCTACCAATGGTCTACACAGGCACAACCCCAATGACAGAACTTATGCTGTTCCCAAGTAGCTCCTCCATTTCCACATTTACCCGCCTCACAGCGTGGTTCAATTGTGGCTGGTCATGGCGCCTTAGGACTTGACTTGCATGAGCTCCACCCTAGTGTGCTGTGCCTCTTTCAGCACTTTCTTTAGGTCACTCTATACTATAATTAGCATTTCTATCGATGCTGTTCCCCGCACCTCCCACTATCACTTCCATATCCTCCTTAGTGAAACCCCTACAAAGTGAACCTATATCTTCTATTACCTGACCTAAAGTTGCACTAAGTTTGAAAAAACTTGTGACCTGGTAACCTGAGCCCAGCTGATCCTGCAAGAGAGGGACTACACCTCTCATGTGGCTACTACGTAGCAGCAGAACCCTTTTCTTCCTATTTTTTCCTTGTACGGCCCTATTCCTAAAGGCCTGCTGCACCTTACCTACTCAATCTGTATGAGACTCCTCCCCTCCTGAATCTAGTAACAGGTCAAACCTATTTTTCCCAACAATATCTGGAGTTGTAAACCGAAACACAGCCAACCTGTTGCAATATGCATTGAATTTATTGTTTCCCACCTTCGACCCGCCTTAAGGGAGTCTTCTTCAGAACCTGTGGATATTGTACATTATTAGTGCATCTGACGTTAAGCTTGGAGTTATATACATGAAAGTTTGTGCATACTCACTTGTTAAAAAGTATTACATAAATATCTGGAGTGTCTGGCTTCTTCCACCTGTTTACCATTTTCCCCCTACGACCTGTTATCAGCTCCCAACCATTGTTATCTCCCTCTTCTCTATACCCACTATCTACCACTGTAGGCGGAGTCTCCACAGGCGAGGCCCCCACAGGTAATGCCTCCACAGGCCTTTCCACCATAGGCCTCGCTTCCACAGGCTCAGCTTTTTTCCTCTTTCTCCCTCATCCTTACACCCATCTCCCTGATCCTTTCATCCCTAAAGCAAAGTGGACAAACCCATGGGAGAGCCTCATTTGTTTCCCGCGTTCCCTCTCCACTGCATCCCTCATGAAACTCCTTCTTACACCCACTGCACCACCTAACATTCTTCATGATCCTGCGACAGGCGCCACACTTTACAGACGTGCTTTTTCCATAATACCTCAAGTACCTTCCAACCAAATTCTAATGTAGCAAGAACAATACTATATTACAGATTAAAATATGGTTTTACCATTAGTAGATTTTTATTGAGTGGAGTAGCTTTTTAGAGTACCAGATTTTAATTTAGGACAGTTTAATCAGATTACCCACACAACACCTACTTTATTCCTGATAGATGTAACTACACTAGTATACCACTGACCTGGAATAGCACCTCTAACTCTGCTGTATATGAGTTGATCGAAAATTAATTAGACAATTTACCTACTCTAATGCCCAAGTCTACAGGCAGGCAAGTTAAGATCCGATAGTTATCTCAGTCTGTAGGAACTACAGTACTGAGATGTTACAAGTCCCTCTATGCACTTGTTCTGTTATAGAACTCTAAATCCACTAAGTACCAATGTGCACTCTACTGTACTGTTAATCTGTAAATACCTGTTTTTGTTAAGCAAGTGAGTTATCGCAATGACCACTTCCCTCAGCTTTCAGAAAATCTGTTGGTTAATTCTGTTAGTCACACCTGTACAAACAGGTGTGACTTTCCCAAACACCTTTCCTATGTAAATTAAAGCAATACTTTTACTACACAATATTATTTCAGGATTTACATGCATCTCTCAACCACCACTGTAGCGATTTCCACACTATTTTTTTGGTTGCAAATTTAACCTAACCCCATTTTCTGGTTTGTAACGAACAACACTCACTTGAATTTATTTCACTTGATACTAATATTCTGCAGTATTTGTACTCTTAACTACAGCAACCTAAACCATCAAAACTACAATTTAAAAGTGTAAATTTAACTGTAATTTAATATAACGTGCCTGAGAAAGTTCTCAATGTTTCAGGTAAGACAATTTGCACAGAAACGTTTTTCACCAGATACCAGACAAAACAAAGCCATTTCAAACACTAAACCCGTTAGTAATAAGTTTTCCTTCACTGATAAATACCTTATTCCCTTTAATCGTTGTTAGTAAGAATGTAAAGAATCACACATGCTTCAGATTATTTGACCAAACACCAATATAAATTTTTTAAACTAATAAACTTATGTTACACCGCATTTTTAACACTTAATTACACTAAACAAACCACCAAACAAGTATTTCTACACACTATTTAATGATTAAAACTGTTTTTAGCGGTAATGTCGCCTTACAGTGTTCCTTTGTGAAACCAAAGAGTGAGTAAGGTAATACCACTGAGATCACTTAATAGTGAGATCTTTTGATTTGAACAATAGGCTAGTGTAGTCACTAATTATACAGTTCTTTATTAAATTTTTATGAAAAAATATGTAGAATGAATATATTAGTATCTTTGGCCTCTTTAAAACACTGTGTCATTTAACTGATGATAGATTAAATCAGAATATCTTCATGGTATTGATAATATTATACTTCTGCCCTCAAGTGAGTTGATACTTATCTCAGAACTTCATAATTAAGATGATTCTCATTTATTCCTTTACATTTTCATCCTTTTCCAATGCTTTTTCAAATAGCCATCTCCTTCCACCTTTATTCTTTCATCACTACCAATGAAGAACTACCGCTCACCAGAGGTGGTGAATTATAATTATAATTTTTTAAATTACTGCTCTTTTTAATTCTTTGTTTTACTTAATACTGTTTATATATATATTTATTTTGCTGTCGTCAGTCATTTGACTGGTTTGATGCAATCCTCCATCCCTTCCTATCCTGTGCTAACCTCTTCATTTCTACATACCCCCTACAATCCACGTTCTCAATTATCTGCTTCATATATTCTAATCTCTGTCTTCCTCTACAGTTCTTACCTTCGACTGTTCCCTCCACTAACAAAATAAAACAATCCAGCATGTCTCAAAATATGACCTACCAGCCTGTCTCTTCTTCCTGTAAGCTTCTTCCATAAACTTCTTTTCTCACCCATCATTTCCAAAACTCGTTCATTTCTTACTTTGTCTGTCCACTTAATTTTCAGCATTCTTCTGTAGCACCACATTTCAAATGCTTCAAGTTTTTTTCTTTCCGGTATTCCTAAAGTCCATGTTTCGCTACCGTAAAGTGCTGTGCTCCACACATAGTTTTAAAAAGTTCATATACATTTGTTTATATATTTTCATGTAAATGTTTGCTTATCATCTCTTTCTGTTCTCGATTTTTATTTTGCAAGGTTTGGATATATTTTCTTCAACTCTTCCCTACTCCTGTCCTTTCTTTTCTCCATTTTTCTACCTGTCTCCACTCTTTTCAACTACTCAACTGACAGTCATTGCAACAATTAGCTCTTGATACCTGTCTGGTGTGTACCATATTCTCTTGCCGAAAAAGAGTGCTGTTTCATTTGAATTTGTAATTTTTTTGTGTCGACACTGGACACTGTCTTGCTGTCATCTGTGGTAAGTGATGGTTTATTTCTTTATCCTAATTTTTATTTTTAAATTTATTTTGTATTTAGCATTTTATTGTAATTGTACTATATAATTTCATTAACTCATTCACTCATTCACCTTGATAGCTATTGGCTGGAGAAGGTGATGTCACGAGCCAGCCTTCACTCCCAAACTAACAGCAATTGGAGCTGTATTAAAAATAAGAGGTTATGTGCCCAGTTTAATAGCTATGTGACTGCTATGAAATTAATTTACAGAATACATACATTAAGTTTGCTTTTCGTATCATTTCATTCTTAAAAATGTGCAAAAACTTTACGGCTGTAAAAACCTTACATGTCCCTAATGAAAGCAACATAAAAAAAAAAACTTGAATTTCTCATGATCTTTGCTGTAATAATGAATGCCAATTTTTATTTAGCCTAGGCCTAATTAGAACTTCTGCTAATTTTTCTGCTTGTCGTAACTTAATACATTATGGTTTATTGGCTTTTTACATATTTTGCTGACCACCTTTGTTAATGGTCTTTTTTTTGTGCTCAGAGAATATCGACGTTTCCTATAAGCTGCTAAATTTTATCTTTGTCAGTAATTCTGCCATCGTTTCCATCCATTGCCATTATCTGCTTCTTACCGAGTATAAGCTTTTGGTTCGCTCTCTTTAAGCCTGTTTTCTTTACTGGACAATCCCTCACAACGTTTTCATTTTACAACTTTAAATCAGACTTCATGTTTTTCCTTAAAGTTTTACACAGTTCAGAATACTCTATCATGTCATAATCAGACCGAATCTTCATTTCCCCCCTCTTGTTCAGTACATCTTTTGTTTTAATGCAATGTTGTTGTAGGCCATTTTTCCGCAGTTGCTCAGTAAATTAATTCATAAAATGATGCCAATGCGACTGTATTATGTAGGTTTATTGCCGTACGCGTTTTGCCTCTCCTCGAGGCATCATCAGCGACGAATTATTTACATTAGTGGATTTCAGGATAGTAACCACACATCTTTGCTTTCTCTCCAAAGCATGTTTCCTTTACAGCCATGTGTCTTTGCTGTTGTGTACACAATATAAACATTGAGTCTTCTCAACGCAATGTTGCCTCGAGGAGAGGCGAAACGCGTACGGCAATAAACCTACATAATACAGTCGCATTGGCATCATTTTATGAATTAATCTTTTTTTTGTTATTGAATTTTCTCTTTTTGATATTGTTATGACAGAAGCCAACAACTTCTTGTGCGTCATGACTAATACTGCTGCTAAGTCTTCATCGTTGGTTTCTCGAAGCTTTCCCTGGAGCATCAGTTGGAATTCTTCTTTGCTTTCCTCTAAGTTTTTAATCCATGGTTCGGATTCCACTTTAAACTGTAGGTCCCAGAGGAAAGGAACTGGCTGCCCTACCTCTGACACAATGGCTTAGTATGCCTCCTTCTGGAGGATCCAACCAACCTTCGGGTTGTGGACTAAGTTACTTTTTTAAAAAAGTTTTTAATATTGATAATTTTACTCTTGTTTCTTATGAGTTTATTTCTCTCTGCCCTTACATTTATTTCAATTCTTGCTCTTACTAGTTGGTGGTTACTGCCAGTGTTAAACTTGTTTAGAACGGAGACATCTTTAACAATGTGAGGAGTATTCGAAAGAACAAAATCTAGCTCATTTTTAATGCTAAAGTTTGGGCTTCTCCATGGCCACTTTCTGGAAGGATACTTATTGAAAAATTTGTTCATGATATGTATTTTTGAGAATTCTGCAAATTGTACCTATATATATATATATATAAAACTAGAGGAAGGATAGGTAAATTGACCCTACACTTACCACAGATAAAGGCGGCTGGGAACGACGTACACAAAAAGAGCAAACACCCAACCGCCTTCGTCTGTGATAAGTGTTGGGTTAATTTCCCTATCCTTCCTTAGTTTTATTGCCTTATAGCATTTTCTTGTGCATTGTTATTATATATATGGCCAGATCGACAAAACTTTAAAAATTCACATTTTTTTATTCTATGTCATTGCAAACTTTGTAGCTTATCTGGCTAAAATTTTTCCCATATCGTGACCAGTTACATAAGCTGTCTCTATGTTCAGTTTCATTTATATCTATTTATTAGTTTTTGCATGATGTGACGAACAGACGGACAAACAGACCCAAATATTCCAAACTTTACAGTTTTTGCATCTTTATCATCAGTTGTGTACATTATAATTACTCTTAAAAAAAAAAAAGTCATGTAGAGATACAAATTTTCTACAATATTGTAATATCTATATCTATTAAGTTTTGGTCATCTGTCATGCCATGACATCACATTATGACGTGGGACTATGATGTCATGCTTTCCGCCTCCACTCCAAAACAAACAGTGAATGGAGATATCTGAGGTTAGGCACGTTTTTTAATAACAGTTCTATTTAGCTGTGTGTCTACAAATGAATTAATTGTCAGAGCACTGAAATAAAAGTAATTATTCCGTTGAAATCAACATATTAATTATTAGTTGCTTTTTCTTAATTAAAATTCATTTGATGTAGATTTTTCTTATTCACTCTTGACAGTGATACTGTTGTTTCGTTAAGATAACAAATATGTACATTATATCATTTTTCAAGATAATGAACGTTATGTGATGAAAATTGTACTTAGACAGTGAAGAAATGAATTGCTAAAATACTGCATTCAACATGTCATTTTTGTAATAATTATTATTTGCTTTTATTACTGATGTAACTATATCAGATACATGTTAATATTTCCAGTGAGTCAAATTTAGATCGCAATACAATGAATGTATTCATATGCAGATAATAGCATCTAAGAATTTTGAACAGAAATATTAGTAGTAGTTGTGGTTATGTCGAAATGCAGAAGGGACCAGACTAAATCACAATTATTAATTTTTCTAATAAAAAATTTGAGCTGCTTTCATAAGCTTCAAGTTACTGAAGTTATGATATTTTTTATAAGGATGGAAGTATTTCATATTTATCGTGCTGAATGAGACCTGGATCAGGAATAAAACCAATATCAAATTAATTTTGATTCTTAATTTATTTTTAATTTAATCGGTTCTGTAATTCTGACATCATTCATTCAGTAGAACTTCAATCTGTGCCATCTTCATCCTTAAGTTTCCAGCCTCTGGCCGGGTCTGCTTTAAGCACAAGCCTCTCCATTTGCGTTTTTCATCCCACCACCTCTCTGTCACTACTTTTTTCCAGTCCTCTCCTCTCTTCTGTACACCCTCCTTCACTCCTTTCAGCCATGCATCTCTTGGTCTTCCTCCGGGTCGTTTACCATGCATCTTAATTTCATGGATTTTTCTTGGGATACTCTGAGCCTCCATTCTCTTTACATGTCCATACCATCTGTCTGGTCCTCTTTATCCTTTCCTGTAGGGGTTCCTCTTTTATGGTGCATCTAATCACTTCATTCCTTATTCTCTCCATTTTAGTAACTCGCATTCTACCTCTTAAAAACTTCATTTCACTTGCTTGTACTCTGCTGATGTCCCGCTTTTTCACTGTCCACGTTTCAGCAGCATAAGTCAAGATAGGCACATAGTGTGTATGATAGATTACTCTCTTGCTTCTCTGTGGCACCTCTTTATTCCATATCAGGCTCCTAATGCTCCTTAGGAACGCCTCTGCTTGTCTTCCTCTTTTACTTATCTCGCCATAATTTCCTCCACATTCCTCTAATACACTCCCCAGGTACTTGAACCTGTTTACCTTCTTTAGTTGTTCCCCTGCTATCACAATTCTCTGGGTTAACCTATTCTTCCTTCTGGTTGTTACCATGTACTCACATTTCTTTACATTAAATTTCATGCCATACTCCTCCACACTGTCTGTCCATACATCAAACTGCTGCTGCACTTCCTCTTCATCACCTCCCCAGATCATCAGATAGTCCGCAAAAACCATCACCTTCATGTTTTCCTCTCCCATCCTCACTGCCACATTCTGCATTATTTCATCCATGATTACAATGAAGAGTAGTGGTGATAGAGCACTTCCTTTTTTTTTAGTCCATTCCTTTGTTCCAGCCAATCTGATCTTCCTTCCCCTATTTTCACATAGCTCACACTTCCTTGGTACAGTTCCGTCACTCTCCTGATGGTTTATTTGGGAACTCTTCTCTTCTCCAAGGCCCTCCATACCTTACTCCTGTGTACACAATTATATGCTTTCTCAATATCGAGAAATACCACCAAAAGATCCTTGCCATACTCATAATGTTTTTCCTGTAGCTGTCTATATCTGATCTACCGTCAATCTCCCTGATCTGAAGCCATACTGCTCTTCCCTTAGCCCTTTTTCCACCCTGTCACATATCCTTTTTTCATACACTATGGCACAGTGGCACATCAGTGTAATACCTCTATAATTTTTAAATTCCTTCCTGCTCCCTTTTTTGAATATAGATTCCTTTTTTCCAGTCTTCAGGAGTTGCGCCCTGATTCCATATCTTTCTCACCACACGGTATACCCACTGCTTTCATACTACTCCTGCTGCCCTTATCATTTGCACGCTCAATTCATTGATGTCTGGTGCCTTTCCACCCTTCATCTTATCCAGAGCCGTTTCCACTTCTTCCCAAGTTAGATCCTTCTCTTTCTCTCCTACATGGCTGTTATTTTCCTGCTTCTCCTGATCAACTGTATCATCGTGTGACCAATCTGGGTTCATTAAGGCTTCAAAATCTTCCTTTCACATCCTTTTTAGTCTTTCTGAGATGTTTATTTCATTTCCATCCTTATCGAGCATGTTGACATTTTCAATCCGCTCCTTCCTATTCCTTTTTACCAGTCCATATAATACTTTATTTCCTTTGCTATCTTCTTCCATCATGTTGGTCCATTTCTCCAGCCACTTCCTCCTTTCTTCCGTTGCTATTTTTTTGGCCTCCTCCTTTTTCCTCACATAGTCATCCCTTGTCTCCTGTATCCTCTGCTTGAACCATTCCCTAAAGGCCCTATTCTTGAGTTCCACTGCTTGGTTTACTCTATCATTCCACCATGCTGTTTCTTTCCACCTTATGGTGTTACCAGTCCTTCCACACACTGTTTCTGCTGCATGGACTAAAGTTGTTTTAAAATATTCTCATTCCTCATCCACTGTACCCATTTCCGCAATTGGTATCTTACTCCTTATTATTCTCTGGTATTCCTCTTCATTACTCTTCTCTTTCAACTTCCATACTCTTAATCTCCTGTCTTTCTGATTTTCTCCTCTCTGTCACAATCCTTAGCTCCATTACTAATAGCCGGTGATCACTATCCAGTGCCTCTGATGGTATTACCTTCACATCTGACACACTCTGCTTTAATTCACCAGTAAATATAAAGTAGTCTACAACTGACTTCCTCTGCCAATCGCTACTGTACCATGTTACCTTGTGGCTCTCTTGCTTTTTGTACCAGGAATTTCCTATTTTCAATCCATTTCTTTTGCAGAGATCCAGCAGTCTTTCCCCTTCTTCATTTCTGCCACCCCATCTTTCTGTCCCTATTACTTCCTCATACCCCAGCCTTCCTGTGCCAACATGGGCATTTAGGTCTCCTATAATAATAATATTTTGTCCATTCAACTGTCTTTGCAACTCCTTCTCAAATTCCTCCTTCTCTTGCATTGAACAGCCACTTCAATCTGTGTCTACAGTCGAAATATGTACAAATTACAAAATAAGATTATGAGCATTACATAACAACAACTCTATTTAGGCAACCATAGAGAAACGAATTGTCAGAACACTCAGTTCGTTAAACCCGTCATTTCTGATCGGTTTTGATTAATATTCATTTCATGTAAAAGTATTTGTTAAAATCTTTGGCCATAGATATCTAACATAAAACCTTTAAGTTTCGATTAGTAATGCTAGCAGCAGTTTCGATAGATTGTTATTAGAACTGGCACTTTACATTACAGCAGAGGGTATAAGAACTTAAATAATAATAATAATAATTTGAATTGTTTTCATGAGTGTTCTGTTACTTAAATCATTACTTCATTTTAACTAAAGTAGTTCCACACTGATTGCGATCTATACAGCATTGACTACAATTAAAACTAATATTATATGGAATGACATAAGTTATTAAGATTTATTTTTTTATTTCTGTTTCTTTTACTGATGCCATATCTCTGCTGCATGTAGCTCTGTCAGCCATTCAAACGTAGTATCAATATGATTCACAAATATCAAAATTCAAGGTGAAGGAATCCGTGAAGATTTTTGACCAAGTATCACTTGGATGCTTTTAGCCCCAAGTATTATAGATGAGACTATAGCTGAAAATTTTAGTACAAATCTGTTATTCATGATGTATATCTAGCTAGTCAGTTGATGAAATGTAAATTACATTGTGCAGGTTTTCCACTGTCATAACAATTCTTTTCCATTTTATTTTATTATGTAGTACAGTGGGAATCTAAAAAGTTTACAATGTAGTATTAATTTTTCATTATTAATTTTTTTAGAAAACTATACAATCTTAATTCAGGTTCATTTTTATTTTCTCATGATAAATTCTACTTGAATGTTTTAATACTTGAGTTAGATTGTTACTTTGTATGTGTGCCTTTATATTTGTTCTTTTTGCTTGGGATGCAGCTTTTCCTGCATGCTTCCTGTGAGAAGGAGAAAGGTTGGTTGCTACATATAGATGAATAATATTTACTAATAATTCAATTCATTAGCTTCTGCATTGAAATTAAGTACTTATATTTGTCTGTTTGTAACATCCAAAAATTAAATTAATAAAACTAACACGGGTAGAAAATAGGAATGACATGAAGTATCATGTTCATTTACTAGAAAAATAAGGGGGAACTTAAAGCAATACATAATTTCTTCCAAAAGACAAGAATTTAATTTTTTAACTAAACAAATCTATATATTTTTTGTATGATCCAGCTATAAACAAAAAGTTAATGTTTAGATAGTACATGTTAGTTATTTTTAAATAATACATATTGATTATTAAAAACTCAGTGCTGATGGCACAGTGATCATGAATTGGTGACAATAAACAAAAGTTTGTAAAATAATTGTATTAACAGTTTGACTTTGGTGTATTTCTGTATGCAAACAACAGAAGACAATAAGTAGCAACCTTATGCAAATGATAAAAAAAAAAAAATTGATAGACATATTATACCATCAGATTTTACTGAAGTTGTTCAGTATTACCTTGAAGTAACATCGAGGGAAAATTGTCTTTAAAGGACTACTACAAATTTTTTTAGCAAGGCAGAAGCACTTATTTTGTTGTGATAGGGAATTGGCTTATTGTTCATAGAGGAAGGGGTGTTGCCTACATCTTTCATAATATACTTCCTCCCACTAACCGCATCAAGTAAACCAATCACTTTCTTTTTTTAGGCAGTGTGAATTCGATTGCTGCAATGTGAAGAGCATCTTATAGTGCTGCCATACAGTTCACCAGGAGGCACAATTTGCTTGGTTTAAACCTCACATTCTTTTTCCCATGTCAATAATTCACATTTCACTGACAAAATTAAGACTTAAGACACAAAAAATAACTTGCGCAGTTCAGAAACGGATTGCAATACTTAAATCCCCACTCCCTCCTCCCAGCCACCATTGACAGTTTCACACAGCAAGTCTGCTGATGTAGTAAGCAATATAACTCTTTAAAAAGTAATATGTGTACTAGGCTCCTACAAACTAGAGCTGAAAAATGAAGAATTCATTTGCTGTAATTATCATAAACATTGGAATTAATTGAGCAGTCTAATATCCCAGAGGTAAAATGTCTGAATAGGGACTATGAATCTCTGCAGCAATGCTTGCTTTGTGTCCTACTCGTAAAACTTTAGGTCCTCTGTATCGGTAGGGTTATGTGGCGAGGTTAAATTATAGCAGAAATGTAAATTATAACAGAAGTGTAACATTGATTTGTTACTCTTTTTAAAATGTGTGCTAAACTTTATGATTAATTTTAGCTATACTTATTTCTCTTAATATGGTAGCACTTAGTTACAATAAAATTAAAACTCTAAAAGGAATTCTGAAATGTAGATAATTTTATAAGATAATTAACAGCTCTTCTAATAATTAGGAATTTTATTTTGTCCTCTTAGCCTACCAAAGAAGTTATTCTTGAATTGACTGATGATAGTTGGATTATGCATGATGAAAATGTAAGATCCAGTAGATCTCAGCAAACACACAGTATTAGGTAAGTATGAAAATATCTTTCTGTGATTTTGGCTACAATAATTTAAATTATTACAATCTTCCTTATCATGTTTCAGTGTCAGTGGAGATATGCGTATTCAAACACTAGATCCAAGATCTCTATTGCATAATAAAAATGTTTTTCATACGATAACCAGAGATCGAAGTATTAATTCATCAACACCTCCGAGCTCACTGGATTTAGAATGGGAACATGAAGGTAAAATTCTATCATTTAATCCTTTTATGGATATTAAATTAGCATTTAAATATAGTTGGAACCAAATGAAAATAACCCCTTGCAATCTAGCTGCTACCCCCGAATTAAATTGCCTTTCCATTTTAATTTGTTTAAATTCACTGTTGAAAGATATTTGGCCATATCATTTTCTGTTGTTTTTGTGGTGATAAATGCCAACTACTTCTCATAATTGTTTTATAAACTATACTAGTAGTGCCCACAACTTCATTCTTGTTTGTAAAGAATTTTGATTGATAGCTACCGACATGCAACCAGCACAGTGCATGATGGGAGACTTGAGGCTACTACAACACACAAACACCAGTGCTATGAGCTTGGTAGTTTTGGCTGCAGATTGAAATATAGTGACACACGTCTTTGGTAGAAATAGCAAAATGCCTTAGGTCCACCACTTTCAACCACCATATGTCCCATACCCCCATAAATACACAAATCTAACCACCATAGTGCATGATGAGAGACTTGAGGCCACTACCATAGACATACACCAGTGGTCTGCGCTGTGTAGTTGTGGCAGCAAAGTGAAATATGCGGACACACGTCTTTGATCAAACTACAAAAATGTCCCAAATCGACCACTTTCAATCACCATTTCTCCCACACCCCACAGCTAACGACATTCGGTCAACGTTGTGCATGTGGTGACTATATGCTACCTCAACACACAAGCTCCAGTGGTCTGCGCTAGATAGTCTTGAGTGAAAAGTGAAATGTAGGGAAACAAGTCTTTGGTCGAAATATGAAAGTGCCCCAGGTCAACCACTTTTAACCACCATATCTCCCACACTTCCATATCTAGTGACATATAACCACCATAGTGTACGATGAGAGACTCGAGGCCACTGCCATATACAAATGCCAGTGGTATGCGCTGTGTTGTTGTGGCAGTGTAGTGAAATATATGGAAACACAAATCTTTGGGCGAAATATGAAAATGTTCCTGAGCAACCACTTTCAATCACCATATCTCCTACACCCTCAGAGCTACTGACATTCCACCAACATTGTGCACAATAGGTGACTCCATGCTACTAACAAACTCAAACACTAGTAGTCTGCAATAGGTAGTTCTGGCTGAAAAGTGAAATATAAGGACACACACGTCTTTGGTAGAAATATGAAAGTGCCCTAGATTGACCACTTTCAACCACCATATCTCCCACATCCCCAAAGCTACAGACATCTATACACATTAAGCAAGATGGTAGATCCTATGCTACTACCACACATAAACGTCGGTGGTCTGTGCTACGTAGTTGTGGCAGCAAAGAGAAATATCGGGACACACATGTTTTCGGTCGAAAAATAAAAATGTCCCAGATTGACCACATTCAACCACCATATCTCCCACACCTCCCAACATAGTTCACATTTGGAAACTTCTTGCTACTACCACACACATACATCAGAGTTCTGTGTTAAGTAGTGGTGGTTGCAGGGTGAAATATATATTAAACATTTGGATAGGGGAAAACCACCGCATACCATAGAAGAGGATTCCTCTGGCGTCGAGACACGGTAAAAACACGTACACACATAGCGAAAAATTTTCAAGCTTATAGCCCTTCTTCAGTACTAGTGAGATGGCTGCGTGATGGAGGCTGGCAGCCAACTGAGTTAGCCAACAAGGTGCCATGAGAGGTGGCATGATAATATAAAGAGTGGTGAATACCGATTGTCTGTGTCCTTTCATTCATTGCCAGCCCCATGTATGAGGCTGGACAATGGTTACAGGTGAGTTGATGTATAAGGTGGGAGGATACACACTTGGCAAGTCCTGTGTTGGGGAAGCTTTCCCCAGTGAAGGTGGTGGAAGGCGGGTGTATATTGCATAGTTTGCAGTGGGATCTGTTGCAAGGAAATGAACCTTGGGGTTGTCTGGCAGGCTGAGGGTCCCGTGTTTTGTTGGTTGAGGTTTGGAGGTCTGGTGATGCAGGTTCTGGGTGCATGAGGGAGGATTTTTGGAAGGAGGGTTCACATCTCAGGACAGGCTAGAAGGAAGTCTTAACCTTGTTACAGGACTCGGTTGACGGATTCCAAACCCGGGAAGTTTGGAGTGATCAAAACGGGGCTGTGGTTGGTTTTAGAGGGTTGTGGGCTTTCTATGGGTTGAGTGTGTTGTAATCTGGCCCGTGAAATTTGTTTTTGAACTAAGTCTGGTGGGTAATTGTGTTGCTAGAATACTGTTCATTGGAAAATGTGTGTCACTCCCGAATTCCAAGGCTATAGGGGAGAGAGCATTTGATGTGATGAGGATGGCAGCTATCATAATGAAGGTACTGTTGTAAATGGGTTTGATATGGACAGATAAGTTGATGTAGCCATTCGTGAGCATCAACATCCAGGAAAGTGGCGTGTGTGTGGGAGAAAGTCCACATGATTTTCAAAGTGCTGGTGGTATTGAATTTATATATATAAGATTTTGATTAAAACTAATTAGGAATAAGTTTTTTATATGGAAAGAGAAAGTAAAATATACCCACCACTCACCAGATTTGAAGGGAGGAGGTCAACAGTAACAAAAAGCACTCCACAATCAAACAAAAAACACTATTTTGGGCTATGCCATTCTTCAAGGAGTAGTCCTGCTGCCTCCTCCCTACACTGTATTGACCGGTGGGTGTTTTACCTTTCATTTCCAAATTGTAAGTATTATTGTCCCATGGCATTTCTTCCTCTCCATTATTGCTAAGAACATATTTCCTCACATGAAAAATTTATTTTTATTGAAGTAAGTTGCACATTTCTGAACAACAAAATATAACTAATATAGTCATTCTCACACACCGGTGTCATCTTCCTTGACGTGGCTATTACCCTACGGCAGGGTGCTATCTACACCTCTGTACAGATCAAACCTACTAACTTACAACAGTACCTACACTTTGACAGTTGTTACCCTTTCCACACCAAATGTTCCCTCCCATATAGCCTTGCAATCCATGGCAAACGCATCTGTTCCAATCAGGAATCAATTTACAGTTACTCCCAAAAACTATCCCAAACCCTCGTTTCCCACTGATACCCCAATGATCGTGTGGAAAACAAATCTCCCGAGCCATCTTCCACATCCTTCATTCTGCACCTCCTAAAACTGACCGTGGCCCAACACTCGTCACCCAGTTCTTTCCTGGTTTGGAATCCATCAACCAAATTCTCCACCATGGGCATGACGTCCTACGGTCTTTCCCTGAAATGCGTCTCCTTCTTCCCAAAATTCTACCCACTGCTCCCCGCAGTTGCTTCAGCAGACCACCCAATCTGAATAACATCTTGGTCCACAAGTATTTACCCTCCGACTCTCCTAGACCTGCACAGGGATCTTTCCCTTGTAAAAGAACCCGCTGTGAAACATGCAGCATGCACCCTCCCATCATCACTTACTCTAATCTTGTCAGGAGTATCCTTTCCCATAATTGGACATGCAACATGTGTTACCACTCACCTTATTTACCAGCTCACCTGCCTCCATTGCACTGCCTCTTACATTGGTCTCACAACTCAACAACTATCCTACAGGATGAATGGCTACAGGCAAAAAGTTTATACTTCCAACCTAGACCATCCAGTGGCAATTCATGCCAACTCACATAATTCGAACAACCTCAACACCTGTTTCACAGTTAGAGTTTTTCCGAACATCACCACCCCTTCAGAATTCCACAGATGGGAACTAACCTACAAACATATCCTTGACACCAGACACACCCCTGGCCTAAACCTACACTAAGCTTGTCACTTACTATCTTTCATTTTATTTTACAGTCAGTTATATATGTATATTTCAAATTTCATTTGGATATATATATTTCTACCTCCATTTATTTTCGCCCATAACAGATCTAAATAAAATTATAATAATACCTTCTTGAATTATCCTAAACAAAGATTACTTTGATCCACTTTTATCACTGGTCAACCTTATCCCGCCACCCCCACCCCATGTTTCAGCCTTTGTTTCATTCATGTGGCATGTCGTGTTGTGACCACATCTCTTCCCCTGCCATATGTCTTGCCTCTCACATGATTAAGGCTCATGCGGAAATATTGTGCAATTTGTTTGTTTTTGTGTTTATTACGTATTCTTCTCGCCCCCCTGCCTTCATCTGTGGTAAGTGACCGGTATTTTTTCCCTATCCTATCTAATTCTTAATGCCCAATGGCAGTTTTTTGTTTCCATCATCCATATAATATGATAGAAGTCGTGGGATAGTAGAATGCAAACATACAGGTGGTATATGCATCACACTGGAAGGGTGTAAATATGCAGATGTCTGTCAGTGATGTAAGTTGAACTTGAGTGTTCTGAGGAATGCTTGCTTACTAACCTAATGGCTACCTTATTAAATTTAACAGAGTTGATACCAGAGCCATGTGACATAGTATTTCAGAAGTTCAAAAATTTATGCTCCAGAGTGCCAATGGTGAACCGAAAGCACTTTAAGGATGGTGTTACCTTCTTCATGATACAGTACAATTGCTGACCCTGTTTACTGAATAATTAGTACTTGTGATTAATGAGCAAATGTGTGTGATGAAAATCAAAAGACAATGTATAAGCTAATTATAACAATAATGAAGGATGCACTATAGAAACATTATGCAGTCCGCACAGCGACAATTGGAGCCAAATTGCATACGACCAAGGGCGTAGCCAAGTAGGGGAAGTGGGACAGCTGCCCCCCCCCCCTTCCACGCAGGACACGGGTATGTGCTCGATCAAAGTTCTGCCGAACCAAAGAGTAAACAATGTTAAACAACTTTCAAAAATTAATTCAGTTCCCGCTATCTGCGGGAAACAGACGTTAGCGAGGGTGAGGCGGCACAACGTGTCTCGTACGGTGCTGCTGGCAACTCTTAAGTTGCGTACCGACTATGCAGTTGCCACGCAAGCCATGTTTGAATGCGCCAAACCAGTTATTTGCCGCGTGAATCATTTCTGTTGACGAGCATGACTATGCAACCCAGTCAGGATTGCATGGCAAACTATCCAGCAACTGTATTTTCATGAAACCACCATGGACATTTCGTGTGTACGAGTAGCTGCAACTTTCACTGCAATGCATCACACTGTATACTAGCAACCTAAACAAAAAGTGATTTGCTGAATATAGAAATTGTATTTTAATAAAATACAGTATGGTGAGAAACATGTGGAAGACATGAGATATGAAGCCATCGAGGATACAATAAACAAATATTACGGCAAATGGCAACGGTAGAATTTCTAAAATCATTATTGAACTAGTGAACATTCAATTTCGGGAGGCAATTTCAATTACTGAAAGATACTGTGACTTCAAGATTTCTAGCAATTGGGGGCTCTTTTACTAGCTTGCAATACCTTTCTTGAGTGTCAAAAACAATCATTTTCTTGAACAGTCCCAGATGTTTTTGACGCATTATTCAGAGCTCTGAAAGAATTTGCAAACGTAAGGTAATAGCATACATTTTATACTAAATTTTTGTATTGCTATTCAATTATCTATATAAGACTGGAGATTTTCTCGGCGTTGCAAATGAATAAAATGTTCTAGGTAACTGGTCGAGTTAGTCCATCGTTTAACCACGACATTTCGGCGGTCACAAGCTCTGCCGCCATTGTCAAGTGACTGCTGCTGGTAGGTTATTGAGGCGCTTATATATCACACGATGTCCACGCTATGTCATCCTTTTTCCGGTCGGCCAATGGCTAGTGACGGGAAACGTTGGCCACTAGTGAGAAGCTTTCCTATTGGCGGAAGCCATTAGCTGCTGGTAGGTTACACTGATTGCTGGCGCGCAAGAGAGGTGCGTGTTTCCCAGAAGTCCTGTTGCACTCTCATTTCCTGGATTGCTGGGCTCCAGGCCTTACTGAACTGAAATCTAGTATCTCTGTTAACGAGGTCCTTCGAGATACGAATTTCGATAAAAACACTATCCCAATAACCTCTAGTACGCACAAGAATTATTGTTGCTTTGAAATTAAAGCCATGTCCCGTGTCGATACTGTGCTCAGCAACCGCTGACTTGTCGACCTGGCCCAGGCGGTCATTGCGCGCATGTTCGGCGATCCTTTGGTAAATACATCGTGTTTGTCCGATGTAAGCCTTTCTGCATTCACAAGGAATGCGATATACACCAGGTGTTCGTAAGGCTATATCGTCCTTGGGTGACTGCAGTATATTCCTAATTTTGGCCAGTGGTCGGAAAATGGTTTTAATGCCACATTTACTTAAAATTCTGCCAATCTTAGCAGTAGTCGTTCCGACATAAGGAAGGAAGGAAGGTGAAGTGGCTTGGGTCTTCCTGCTGTCGTATTTTCCTCCTTCCTGCTCGTCTGCAAACCAAGTTTATTAACACCTTGTTGAAATCGTTCTTGCGGAAAGTTTCCCGTAAATAACACATTTCCGCCTGCAAACTATCCTTATCACATAGAGTTCGCGCCCTGTGCACCAAGGTTTCCAGTACTGATCTGCATTGGGCTGGGTGGTGGTGGCTGCGCGCGTTGAGGCGTTGAGATAGAGATCAGTATGTGTTGGTTTCCTGTACACAGAATGACTTACAGTGCCATCAGCTCTTTTTTCAATCAAAATATCCTAAAATGGAAGGCGGCCATTCTTCTCCATCTTCATTGTAAATTTAATGTTTTCTTTGATCCCATTAAGATGTTGTAAAAATTCTTGTAGACTATTGATCCCATTCGGCCACTATAAACGTATCCTCAACATAACGAAAGAAACAGGTTGGCTGTTTTGGGGCACTTGCTAGAGCATGTTCTCCACCATCGTTAGGGAAAGGGTTCACTTCATGAGGTTCGAGCTGGTTCTTCTTCAGTGCCATCTGCGCCTTTCTGGAATACTGTCCCGTGACGCTTGGGAATGGGTTGACGATGTTACAACAGCCTGCAGCCTGATAAACTAATGACGAGTGAGGGCGCGCCAATGCGCTAAATATGAAAAACTTCCAGGGAGCCAGTGTTCTCAGTCTTTGCCTGAACTCAGGACTATTGTGAATCTCTCCGGAAAAAATCTTGACGACTCAACGATATCCGTATTATCCAAAGGACTAAACTTTGCACCAGTTCCAAGAGAGATTCCCACAACAGAAATCATTAGCGGCATTCAGCAAGCCATCAGGGGTCTTCCATCCGACGCTGCTGAAGAAATTAGGAGGGAAGCTTGTAGGATATTATGCAGGGTTAAACCTCCGAAGGCAAATATTTCAACATCTGAACGCAAGGCTCTTCGAATGCTCCGAGAGGATATGGACATCATTATCCTCCCTGCAGACAAAGGAAATTCGACCTCAACTCGGATGAATACTGGCAGAAGCTGTCGCAGATGTTAAATGACAACGCCTATAGGAGACTTCCTAAGGATCCGACCCCTGTATTGGCGAGGAAAACTAAAGCTATTGAAAGAATTGGGAATAGATGCAGAAACAAGCAAGTGCCTCCGGCCACGAGCACCGGTTCCACCTAGGTTGTATGGGCCGCCAAAGATACATAAGGATGGTACTCCTTTATGTCCTATAGTGAGTGCTATAGGCTCAGCAAAATATCAAACAAGTAGACTGTCACCACTCTTCGGAAAAAGTCCCCACCATGTGAGGAAATATGCTGAGTTCATAAACGTGTTGAAAGATCTTCGACTGGGGGCAGATGACATCATGGTCAGCTTCGATGTCGTGTCACTTTTTACGAGGATGCCACTAGCGGACACATTGGCATTGCTGGCGAAACACTTTTTTTCCAAGGAAGTGTACCTGTTCCGTCATGTGCTCCACCTACTTTCAATTCGAGGAGGAGTATTATGAGCAGGTTGTTGGGGATGCTATGGGCTCGCTCTTGTCTCCAGCAATTGCCGATTTTTATATGGAACATTTTGAAGGCCATGCTCTAGCAAGTGCCCCAAAACAGCCAACCTGTTTCTTTCGTTATGTTGATGATACGTTTGTAGTGGCCGCATGGGATCAATAGTCTACAAGAATTTTTACAACATCTTAATGGGATCAACGAAAACATTAAATTTACAATGGAGATGGAGAGGAATGGCCACCTTCCATTATGAATATTTTGGTTGAAAAGAGAGCTGATGGCACTGTAAGTCATTCTGTGTACAGGAAACCAACACATACTGATCTCTATCTCGAAGCGCACAGCCACCACCACCCGGCCCAACGCAGATCAGTACTGGAAACCTTGGTGCACAGGGCGCGAACTCTATGTGATAAGGATAGTTTGCAGGCGGAAATGTGTCATTTTGGAAAACTTTCCGCAAGAACGATTTCAACGAGGCGTTAATAAACTCGGTTTGCAGACGAGCAGGAAGGAGGAAAATATGACAGCAGGAACACCCAAGCCGCTTCGCCTTCCTTCCTTCCTTATGTCGAAACTACTACTGCTAAGATTGGCAGAATGTGGCATTAAAACCATTTTCCAACCACCGGCCAAAATTAGGAATATACTGCGGTCACCCAAGGACGATATAGCCTTACGAACACCTGGCGTATATCGCATTCCTTGCGAATGCAGAAAGGCTTACATCGGACAAACAACGCGATGTATTAACCAAAGGATCGCCGAACATGCGCGCAACGACCGCCTGGGCCAGATCGACAAGTCAGCGGTTGCTGAACACAGATACGACATGCGACATGGCTTTAATTTCAAAGCAACAATAATTCTTGCGCGTACGAGAAGTTATTGGGATAGTGTTTTTTCAGAAGCTATCGAAATTCGTATCTCGAAGGACCTCGTTAACAGAGATACTGGATTTCAGTTAAGTAAGGCCTGGAGCCCAGCAATCCAGAAAATGAGAGTGTAACAGGACTTCTGGGAAACACGCACCTCTCTTGCTCGCCAGTAATCAGCGGAACCTACCAGCAGCTAATGGCTTCCGCCAATAGGAAAGCTTCCCGCTAGTGGCCAACGTTTCCCGTCACTAGCCATTGGCCGACTGAAAAAGGATTATGTAGCACCTCAATAACCTACCAGCAGCAGTCACTTGACAATGGTGGCAGAGCTAGTGACCGCCAAAACGTCGTGGTTAAACGATGGACTAACTTGGTTACTTACCCGAGAACATTTTATTCATTCAGTTATCTGTTGCCATTCTTAACGAGAACTTACTCCTTACTTAGGTAAAATGTATTGAGTTAATCACGTCATTTGGTGATTCTATAGATTCATTAATTGGAGTTTAAAGAGATGGTTGTGGTGCTGGTGGTGGTGGTGGTGGTGGTGGTGGTGGTGGTGGTGGTGATACAATTGGAATCTGATAAGGCTACACATTTGCTATTACACAAAAAGTTTTTGACACCGTACAATTGTATTATAACGTGACAGTTTTCGTTATCCATGGTAACAAACTGTCGCTGTGCCACGCGAACCAACTCTAACAAAGACACCTCAGTGTTAACTGCGTGTGTGCCAAGTAGTGGGGGACCTTTACCGCTTGCCTAAATACGATAGACTGCAGGCTGACCCGACCCACACAGAATAGTAATACATACATTACCTATAAAAAGTAAGAATTTTATTTAATAACTGTAGTTAGTTGCATTCGTTTGTAATTTATTTATTTTTATTACCGTTAGCTGATGTGAAAAGTCAATAGTGTAAGAGCTAATTTTGTGATAAAATATTTATTACTCTTGAATTTGCAGTATATTTGTCCTAGGTACCAGGATTCTCCCAGACAAGAGTGGGGTCGGTCCAGCAGTCAAGTTGTTTCACTCATTCTATGCTCTAATCTATACTGCTACATACAGTGTCAAATTAACTTCAGTCTTATGGATTAGGTACAATGCTGTTGGGAACAGATGCTAAAACACTGCTGGGTACCTTCCTGAAATTACAACTTTCTGTAGATGCTAAAGCCGCTAATTTGAATTGAAAATTTAATCATTGTTGCTTGAAGACTTATGTGCCTCTGCTAGTGTAAATTAATTTGTTACTCGAACTTTGTCACTAAAAATATGTATGAATACTGCATAACATGGTTCATCATCTTATCAATCAGCAACTAATGATACTAAGAACTTCTCAGAAGAACTGCCGGTCACTGTAATGACGAATACTGCTCACCACAAGGAAATAGTAGACAATCGACAAATCATGTCATCTATAATATCTTCGATTATTTTCTGTGGTACACCGTATAAATTACTTGCCTTTAAGAAGTAAAGACCAACATCAAGGTGTTCTTGAAGACCTACTGAAACCAAGAATTGATTCAAGTGTCCTAGTTTTGAAACAGCATATTGAAAAATTTGGATAAGGTAAATGCAAAGAAGAGCCAGCTTATTAGTTACACAGATAAAAAGCTAAAGGTTAATTATGATTATAAAGTGGGGAAGGAGCTACTTATTGAAGACTCGAAATGCAAATACCTTGGCATAACATTTGATAGCAGACTTAACTAGACAAGGCACATTGGACAGGTAATAGGGAAAGGATTCAAAATCCTTCACCTGTTGAAAGAGTGATGAGAGGATGCACTAGAGAAGTAAGGGAATTGGGGTACAAAACTTTGGTCATACCACTGCTGATATATGGTAGTTTGGAAACCACATTTTGGGTATAAAATACAGGAATTTGTGCAGAGGAGGGCTGCCAACTTTTTCTTTGGAAATTACCGCAATACACAATCGGTAATTAATATGATAAAGGAGCTGGAGTGGGATTCATTGGAGGATAGAATGAGTTTGAAGAGAGTCACGGGAGTGACAAATCCTATACTGGAGATGAAGCATGGAAAGATATTGGTGGGAAAATTAAAAGAGGTGCTTAGAGGGGTAACGTTGACTATGACCACAAGTTGGCACTTGATTTAAGGCATAAGGGTGTGGGAAAATTTTCTTTCATAGGAAATGGTCTAAGGGACCAGAATAAATTGCCAAGAGAAGTGATGAATAATTTACCAGAAACACTGAAAGAATTTGAAATAAAAATTGGCAGAGGGCAAAAGTAGGTTGGAAGTGGTAAGGAGATTAAGGGGTGTATAGGTAGATTGCCATCGGAGTGGGCGCTCCATCGCAATTTTATCAATTATTATTAGGTTAAGAAAAATATCTTGTATATCTCCACGCAGATTCAAAACAAAATCATTGCCCTGTGTGGCTTTGTCATTAAAAGTTAAATTATGCAGGCAGCAAAGAAGGCTTATGCTTATATTGTATTGGCAGATGAGTCATGTGACATACCTAGGAAAGAATAGCTTTTGCTAAAAATCTGTTTTCATGGCTGAGATAAAAATACAATCCGCGAAAAATTTCTCGAATTAGTAGAACTGATGGCGTTGATTGACAAATTGTAGCATCAGAAATGGATAGGTTTATAGAAAACAGTGGACATGGACCTGACAGGTGTGTTAGTCAAGGATATCAAGGGTGCTCTACATTGGCGGGTGATATTGGTAGGATTCAAAACATTTTTTAATGAGAAATATGAAGAAAAAAAGCCTCGTATTTTCATTGCACAAGCCACAGACTTAATCTGGTTGTAAATAATTCTAATCAAATTACAAAAATAGGGAACACAATTAGCACCATAGCGTACATCATAAACTTTTTACAAGAAACCTTGTTATGGAGAAAGTACGTGCCAAATACGTATTTTAGCTTTATATGGTTTTGTAATTTTTAACGAGCATTTTGAAGACATTGTCAATGGACTTTCGAATGTTTCTAGAGAAGGGAATGATGTGGTGAGGAAAGGTGCTTATCAGTTACAGTGTGCTGCTATGAAGTTGGATTGAATACTCAGGAATATTGGAACCTGTTGCCACTGCATTACAATCAAAGATGATAGACATGTATACATGCATGGATCATATTAATAGAGTAATGTCTGTCATAAAAGATCTTCGCAGCAACGCAGACATGGAGAGCTAAAATATTTTAAACACATGTTCCAGATCTGCAGCTGCCATTGGAACAAATTTGAATGTCCGGCACATTGTATCTGTCCAACAACGTAGTTCCAATCATCCTGCTGAGCCTCTATACGATTTTTGAAAGGGAACTATTTTCATACCTTATTTAAATTCCTTGATAGCGTCTATCACTTTATTTGCAAAGGATTACATATATAGCCAGCAGTCAAGAAATCCCTTTCTGCCTCCTCGTTTTTTAAAAAAACTTAACAACTTCCTGCACTTTTTTGAGATCATTATAACTGGGAATCACCTCAGTATGTGAATGAACCAATGTTATGGTCACACTTTGTGCTTCAGTTGTGGCATCCAGGTCTTTGTGGTCTACTTCCGACTCAAAGTTATTTCTGTGATTTCAATTTCTTTAAGTAGGTTTCTTTTTTATGGGGATAGGTATAAAATGTTGACAACTGCTAATTGTGTGGTGTGTGAAAAGTACAATTGTAGAAACCAAGGCAGAATGTTTTCCCTAACATTTGTTCTGTCAGATCTTTTGCTGATAACATCAGTTTCAACAGTTACCCCAAAGCTTGTCAGTCGTTCTTTGACCAAACTGATGCAATGCTCCATGGTTCACGAACCACATATTCTAATGTGTTTTCTTTGCAGTGAACATAAATGTTCAAATATAGATGATTTTTTTTGGGACGTCCACTCATCAAACACTCAACGAAAATCTTTGACATTGTTTCTTGAAATATTCAAACTGAACAATTATGTCAACTTTTACGGTATTTGGAAACTTTTATTTATAATAGATCTTATAGAATTAGGAAATTGAAATCCACTTTTTGAAAATAAATATATCAAATACGATGACATATAGTTTAAAATAAAAACATTTTAACACATCATTTATTCAAGAGATTTTTAAATAGCTGTCAAATAGTTGCAACCTTCTTTTTGTATTGTTTCTACTTCCTCCTCAGAAACAACTGTTATTGTATCTTTTGTGTGTATATGACCTGGGAGCTAGGTTTGCAATAGGGCCACATAACTCAAATTACAGTAATGTGCGCAACAAAAACAAACCAGAGATCTTATAAAAACGTAAAAGTGAAAGTGAATCTGTTTATTTACGATCACACTAAGTACGACATAAAGACACATTTGTTGCCATTAGTCAAATGCCAACTTGACGGGTACAGGTAAACGGGGTGATGCAACCAGTAGAGAATCAGTCGGACCAGAAAGTGACAACAGGGAGGCAACGTGACAAAGACTGAAACAGGTTTTCACCCTGTTTTATGGATTGCGGATCCGCTTAATTAGTGTTGGATCTGCCAGACTGCCAAATGATGCGGGATCTCGCATTGTTGGATTGAAAGCCCTAGCTGCATTCTAGTTAAAGTTGGTTGATTTAAAAAAAAAAAAATATATCGCAAAGTATTTACCAATAGCAAAACTTAAAATTTTTTGATTATGATGTCGAACTATGGTATAAACTATGGAAGGAAAAGGGCATGACAACAGAAAATCTTGGAGAACTAGACCTTATGAAAGAGTTAAATGAGGCGGTAATATCCTTTTCTGTGACAAAAAAAAACGCAATAGAGTCCTCTTCTATACTGCGCCTTGTTAAAAAAATGGCTGAGATCAACGTTGCTAGAAAACCATCAAAACCGTCTTAGTATGTTTAGTGTACACAGAAAATGTTTATAAGAAAATGTTGCAGATGAAGTTGGTCGAAAAATTACTGTTAGTGTAATCTTATATATATAAAAATAGAGGTGTGTTTACCCATATTTCACTTTTCGGCCACCACTTCTTAGCACAGATCACCGGCCATTGTGTGTGGAAGTAGCATGGAGTTCCCTGTCGTGCACAACATTGGCCAAATGTCGATAGCTGTGGGGATGTGGGAGATATGATGGTTAAAAGGGGTTGATGCAGGACATTTTCATATTTCGACCAAATACATGTGTCTCCGTATATGTCACTCTGCTGCCACAACTACATAGCATAGACCAATGGTGTTTGTGTGTGGTAGTGGTATCATGTCTCCTATCGTGTACTGTGGTGATTAGAGGTCAGTAGCTATGGGGGTGTAGGAGATAAGGTGGTTGAAAGTGGTCGACCTGCCGCACTTTCACATTTCTACCAAAAACGTATGTGTCATGGTGTATCACTTTTCAGCCAAAACTATCTAGCGCAGATCACTGGTGTTTGTGTGTGGTAATAGCATAGAGTCACCCGTCAATAACAATGTTGGCTGAATTTTGGTGACTGTGGTAGTGTGGGAGATATGGTGGTTGAAAATGGCCGATCAAGGATATTTTCATATTTCAGCCAAAGACATGTGTCTCCATATATGTCACTCTGCTGCCACAACTACAAAGCATAGACCATTGGTGTTTCTGTGTGGTAGTGGTATCGTGTCTCCTATCGTGCACTATGGTTGTTAGATGTCGGTAGCTGTCAATCCAAATTCTTTACAAACATGAATGAAGTTGTGGGTGCCAGCTAGTTAGGTGAATATATATGTATTCCATTAATAAACACTTTTTTAGAGTGCACATTATCAGTTTTCTCTTGCCAGCCTCCTCCCCCCCCCTGAACAAAATCCTGCCTACGCCCTAGCATATGACAGTAGAATACTGACTTTGGTACCTTTACTCACAGTACAGCAGTGAAGTCAGTGGCTCACTTGTGCTCAAAAACTCGTTTTGCACTCTAGGTAAATTGAAGAAGGTAATTTGGGATAATTAGTCTGGTACTAGTTCTTCTACATTGATGGTCACATTTAGTTGAACACAAACTCCCTGATGCCATGAATCCAGCTTGTCAGCAAGGTATTGTGTACACTGATAGTGATCCCATAATGGTGCTGGCACTGTTTACCTGGCATCAGCTTGGTCCTCATGTGAAATTGATCTGGTTTAGGATGTCTCATTGTTATGCTCAGTTGCTTGATGGTCTTTTGTTTACTTTCATTGACTGTTCATACCCTCAAATATTTCGGGAAATTCTGAGATGATATTGTGCCATATCACCATGCTCAGTGAGGTAGTACAGTAGAACTCCAATTATCTGAACTCTGCCTATCCGAATAGCCTTTTTAAAATGTGCGTGGAATAAGTTGAAAGGCATACCAACTGAAGAAGAGAAGAAAAAGTAAAGGAAGCTCTAGAAAAGGAAAGGAAAGAGACAGAAGAAGATGGGGATGACATGTCACTTGGGAATTCAATACATTCTTTTGAAAATTCCTGGATGTTCAGAAGTTAGTGCTGAAGATATAGGAGAGTGGGTGTTGTGTGATTCGTCAGACCCTGGGTATGAAATTCTAGATGATGATGAACTTATTGTAAGTGTGAGAGAAGAAAAGTGTCTAGGAAGAAGATGAGCGTAATGATGAAGTTGAAGTAGACACGGGACCATCAGCTAGTCAAACATTTGCCAGCTTTGTAACTGCATTGAAGTGAATGGAGTGTCAGCCCAAGTGTGAACACATGCAACTTCTCATTGTCAAGCAGATGCGCGACTTGTCTACCCTTAAACGGATTTATACAGTCAAACGGCTTACTTTGACCGAGACGTTCAGCAAGCAATGATTTTTATTTGCAATATGGTACATACCTACTGTCCTAATGTACAGCACTTGTAAGTAATCTTAACATTTAAAAGTGTTGCCTTTTAATTTAATTAATTAAAAGCTCTTTTTATTTAAAATTGGTTTTTTCTCCCATTTTCAACATTCATATAGTAATTAATTAAAAAACACCCTTTTTAGGGAAAAAATCCAATTATCCAAATTTTTTTATTCAAATGTGGAATCCCTATTGATTCATATAATTGGAGTTCTACTGTAATGAAAATTTGTGTTAATGGCTATTTATTTTTGGTAAAGGTGTAAATTTTAATTAATTGATGAGTTGGGTGACTATTTGATTTACAATCATTTGTGTAATCTAAGAATGTCACTGGAAGAAATGAGAACTCTGTTACTCAGACTGTGTATTGTCAGATGTGTACCTCAAACAATACTGATTCAACAAAATGGTTTGTACCTATTATTAAGACCGAAGGGATACCACCACTGCCTCCATCTCTTAAGTTCAGCTCAACTGTCCTCAGCGCTGTCCACAGCGCTGTCCACATGAAGCAGCATTCATGGCCTCAGTGTTGACAGCAAGATTCCTTGGATCTTCCCTTTTAATTTCAAATACACTTCGGTTGTCCCCCCCCCCCCCCCCCCCCCCCCCAATCATTCAGGTAAAATTAATACTAGAGTTTTCTTGGCATTTGAGGTAGTACTGTAGATGATGACTAATATAGCTTTTATTCTTTTACTATAGATTATGTTTTTCAGTAATTCATTTTCGATATTTCATTAAACTCTGAATATTTGGCATTTGGAGTACAAAGTGTATTCATTCACAGTTATTAATAAAACCTTGTATCGCACCTTTAATGTTGAAAGTATAGAGAGTTTAGGTAAACTGAACATTTGTTAATTACATTTTGCACTATACATGGGAGTTTCTGCCATAATCTAGCTTTTATTATAATCTATTTAAGTTCTCAAGATATTGCATATCACCTGAAATATCTGGCGTTTGGAGTTGAAAGTAGATTCATTCTATTCTCAGAAATTGATGTAATAGTTTAGAACAATCTAACGGTTTTTGGTACCACTTTCTTTGCTATACACGTGAGGTCCTGTCATAATCTAGCTTTTATTCATTTTATATAATTTATTGTGTTGTTTAGTAATACAATTTCTACAATGCGTGGAACAGCAATTTGTAACTCGATAAGACAAATTGAAAGAAGATAAATTTTCCTTTTTGTATCTCACTTAAGTATTAGAGATAGTTACTGTAAAAAAATTAGTTATAGGTATAGTTCCTTTTATTTTTGGCGATGATCTTAGGGTAAAGTTTATATTGCAATGGGGTGAAAGTTTAATTGCAAGTGTATTACTCCAGTTGCAGTACAAGTTTATGATGAAAATAATTGTGTTAATTTATGCTACGGAACTAGCAATCCTCATATAAACAACGTTGTTATTACCCGAAATGTATTTTGCAATGCATTTCATATGTTTAAGCGTTTCTGAATAGTTTGATTTTTTAGAGGTAATGTTAGTTGAGGTTTAGGTTCAATTTAAATGCAACCTGTACCCGAATGACCTCATTATAGTGTAAGGCATGAAGAATTTTCTTATCATTTGTAATTTATATTAATAATTTCATAAGCGCTATGTTATTGACGATGTATATCTGAAGTAAACTACTCTCCGATTTTTTCTGGTCCATGCCTCGTTTCAATCTAACCACTAGGAAGAAACTAAAGCACTCATTGTAAATGTTCAGTGTATAGTTCCCTATTACTTTGTCCAAATTTTTTCTCATCCGTGTAGCATTTCAAACCTCAATTTAGGGATATGGTATCGCAACATTGAAGTTAGATAAAAATTCATACTTTAAGGGAAATCACGTCTAGGTCACATTTCAACCTAACCATATCCGTTATGAGAGACAATTTATTGAGAAGTATAAGGAAATATAAAAAAATTCTTTGATTTTGATTTGTCTTATGAAGATAAATGAGAATCCATGATGAAATTGAGGCATCTCGGGTATCATAGAATCCCATATATTTGCATATGCACATGAGCTTTTTTGCTCTTGGTGGGATAGACGATGCACTTATTATTGACTGATTTTTCATAAAAGTTTATACACCTATCTGATTGGATATTTAATGTTGTAGTAGTAAATCGACATGGAATTTGATTTCCTGAGAAGATGACTGAAATGTGTTCTTTAGATCTGTGAGGGTAAATTCAAATGGTTTTGAGATACAGAAAATGAAAACTCAGTCAAAATATATTCAGCAGTTTTCAGATAATGCTAAAGCATTCGTAAAATAAATGTGTCATTATGTCATAAGACGTACGTCAAATTTTAACTTTGACTCCAAGCTTTAAAATTCTGAAAATCCATTTAAAATCTGTATTTTTTGTGAGATGCTTGAATGAACAGAAACACACGATACATTTGTATGTAGGTGGTATGTATTAATGCACGTGCGGTTCATGTTTTGATTTTCAAGTGGCAACTTTTGCAGATGTTGTAATTAAGTTGAAATGTAGACTGGACCTAAATGAAACAGACATTCTATATCAAAGCATCCAACCCACCCCATTTTTAGAATTGTGCAACTAAATCACCAATTAGTTTAGTACCAGAAATGGCTGGAACCAAATTAATGAAGCCTAGTACATATGAATAATTTTGGATGAAAAAAATAGTGTATGGGTAAATTGACTTCAACCCACACCTTTCTTGGAAGGGGGCGGGTGAACCTAGATTTGCTTTAAATCCAGAAATGGATGGCGCAAAGTTTATGAAACTTGGTATACATGTTTCTCATTGCTTGAATAAAAATAGCGTACGGGTAAATCTATGCTAACTACACTGGGCAACGCCGGGATCTCTGCTAGTTTATTATTAAATACTAGAATAAGTAAAGTATGCATTGCATTGCACTATATATATGCTTTGTTGCTCAATTAAAATTAAAGTAGCTGGGTGACTGATCTTTGCTCAGCATCTTTCGATTTCTGTTCAGTAGGCAAGATTTCATCAAAATCCTTAGAGAAGTTTGTGATAAATTAATTTTATCTATTTAAAATAGTTGCCATATAATATTATTAGATTGGACAGATCAAATATATAGGCAGTATAAAAACCTAACCTGAAGGTTGGTTGGATCTTCCAGAAGAAGGCATACTAAGTCATTGTATCAGAGGTAGGATGCCAGTTCCTTTCCTCTGGGACCTACAATTTAACATAGATTCCGAACCACTGAACGTCCCAGAGTAGTTCATATGATCAAATACAAATCTCAAAAATCCTTGCCACCACCGGGATTTGAACACAGGATCGTAGCCAGAATTTTTTGAGGGCTAGCGCAGATACCGCTTTTTTCCCCCACTAATTACATTTGAGCTGTCAGACCGTTCCATATTTGTTATACATTCAGTGTATTTCTTTCCTACTTACATAAAGAATTTTACTATTAAACTGGTAGTATTTAATGATAACCGGTTACTGTGCAAAGTACGGCTACTAGAAAAACTTGTTTAATTGGGTTGGAAATATTGCTAGCTCTGCTTCCTTGGCACTTTAAGGAACAGTATACCCAAAACCCATAAAATATATAACAAAGTTATAATTTGTGCCAAAACATACAATTATGCACATTACTGCCTATGTATTAATAGTCATCTTGAGTCGTCTGTGATGTTTTTATAGTCAGAATTTGGTGTGGCAGCTGTTTTTTTTTTTACTCAAAATCCACTAAGAATCGTGGAATGTTAGTCTTCATTCTGGTTCAGGTTGCCATTCAACCTAAACACAACAAGATTAGGCACATTGCTGACTTAGCGGCAATAGATGTCTCAAACCGCCTGTGAAGTTATTATAGTTAGAATTCGGTTCTGCAGCCATCTTATTCACCCAAAAACCATGATACATCATGGAATATTAGTCTTCATGTTGGTCCAGGCTGCATTCAGATCTAACCAAACCCTCCGCTAATACAGCTCCTTGAAAATCAACACATTCACAATAAAGATGGCTGTTACATATTGGCTAATACCGCAAGTAACCCGATGATTGTATTACTCTTGTCTTACCTGTTTTTTTCGACTTTGCATATACTTTTTCTTGAATACTAATGCCTGAGAAGTGCGTTAATCACATTTTCATCCTGAAACAACAATGTTTTTTTTCTACTGGCCGTACCTTGCACAGCACCCTGATAACAACTTTTTACAATTCAGTAATATTGATGTTTGTGTTAAACACACATGCGGTCAAAAAGTAAATGATGATTACATTATAACCGCTGATATTATCTTAAAAGAAGTTTTGTAGAGTAAAGAATTACTTTTGACAAAGCCAATTTTTAAACATGTTTTTTTAATGTTTTACATGGGTCAGCTGGTATAAAAGGCTTCTTACGCAACAACCAAAGATAAAACAGTAGACACAACATGGCATTAATTTTTTTTTTTTTTTTTTTTTTAAAATAGCATTTGACAAACCCAGTATCTATTTTTCAAACTAGACGACCCGTGCGGAAATTTCACGAATAAATACGACGAATAGTCAGGTTGAATGCTTGTAATATAATGAATAGTAGAACCGTAGTTTTGTAGCAAATATTTTTTTTTTAGTCTAATAGGTACACAGCAAAATACTCACAACATATTATGAAACAGTTAGGAAAATTTAAAACACACTTTATTTATGACAAACTGTCACTGACCTTGGTAGAATAAAACCAACCTTAACAAACTGCACACAACATATCAACATCTCTGTGATATTTGTTGCTGAGCGAATTACATTGGAATTGTATAGCAAAACGACAGTGTTTCCGTAAAAGAAAAAAATATATACGAAAAACTACTTATTGAATTAAAAAAAAGTTTATTGACTTCTCTGTGATATCCGCTGCTGAAATCTGGGGACTTGGCTCTGAACAGTCTTATACGCGCTACCACTTTCAGCACCAAATTCGGAACATTTTTTTCTTAATTTATGATTTTTCCTAGCTGGAGACCTTAATTTTTAAAACGATATGCCATTTATCGGTTTCAGCTAGGTATCGAAGAAGATAAATGGCATATAATAAAAACAAAAATTTAAAAAATCAACACGTTCTATAACTAATATTGTTACTTTTGCCCTTTAAGGGTCGAATTACAAAAAATTTCTTTTATAAAATGATACCTCATTTATCGATTTCGGTTAGTTATCAAGCAAGGTAAAAAAAAAAAAATAGTTTTGAGAAATGATGTTATTTTTGCCCCTTAAGGGTGTAATTTTGAGAAATTTTTTTCTTAAAATATGTTGTGACGATAGTGGATAATTTAATATTTAAATTGATACGTCATTTATTGATTTCGATTAGGTATCAAGGGAAATAAATAGCTCATGACAGAAAAATACGTTGTAAAAAAAATTAATACTTTTGCCCTCTAAGGTTAGAATTTTTAAAAATTTCTTTATTAAAATGTGGTAACAGAACCGACGACATTACGAAGACCTTAATCTTTTAAATGATACCTCGTTTATCAATTTTGTTTAATTGTCAACGGAGATAAATGACTTGAGACACAAAAAACGCATTTTAGAAATACTGATATTTATGCCCTTTAAGGGTCGAATAACGAAAAATTCTTTCTTAAAATATAATGTGACTATGGCGGAGACCTTAATCTTTACTATCATACCTCATTTATCTATATCGGTTATATATCAAGGGAGATAAATGGCTCGTGACACAAAAATGCATTATAGAAAAATTTATACTTTTCCCTTTAAAGGTTGAATTCCAAAAACATTCTGTCTTAAAATATTATGTCACAAAGCTGAAACATTACTCCTCATAATCCTACTTCATTTATCGATTTTGGTTAGATATCCAGGGAGATAAATGGCTCGAGATACAAAAAACGAATTTTAGAAAAATCACCATTTTTGCCCTTTAAGTGTAGAAAAACGAAAAATTCCTTTCTTAGAATACAATGTTACCATGGCGGAGACCTTAGTCTTTAATATGATCTCATTTATCTATATCGGTTAGATATTAAGGGAGATAAATCACTCGTGACACAAAAATACGTTATTGAAAAATTTAAAATTTTTCCCTTTAAGGGGTGAATTCCAAAAATATTCTGGCTTAAAATATTAAGTCACAAAGCTGAAAAATTAATCCTCATAACCCTACTTGATTTATGGATTTTTGTTAGATATCCAGGGAGATAAATAGCTCAAGACATAAAAAACGAATTTTAGAAAAATTGTCATTTTTGCCCTTTAAGGATCCAATTACGAACAATTCCTTTTCTTAAAATATAATGTTTCCACGGCGGAAACCTTATTCGTTAATATGATACCTCATTTATCTATATCGGTTAGATATTAAGGGAGATAAATCGCTCGTGACACAAAAATACGTTATTGAAAAATTTAAACTTTTTCCCTTTAAGGGTTGAATTCCAAAAACATTCTGTCTTAAAATATTATGTCACAAAGCTGAGACATTACTCCTCATAATCCTACTTCATTTATCGATGTTGGTTAGATATCCAGGGAGATAAATGGCTCGAGATACAAAAAACGAATTTTAGGAAAATCGACATTTTTGCCCTTTAAGGGTCGAAAAACGAAAGATTCCTTTCTTAGAATAGAATATAATGTTACCATGGCGGAGACCTTAGTCTTTAATATGATATCTCATTTATCTATATCGGTTAGATATTAAGAGAGATAAATCGCTCATGAGACAATTACGCATTGCAAAAATATTGATACTTTTGGCCTTTAAGGGTCAAATTACGAAAAATATCTGTCTTAATATATGACGTCACTAAAGCGGAGATCTTAATGTTTAAAATGATACTACATTAAACGATTTCATATACGTATCCAGGGAGATAAATGACTCATAACACAGAAAACAGCATTTTAGAAAGATTGACATTTTTGCCCTTTAAGGGTCGAATGCCGAAAACTTCATTTCTTAAATTATGATGTGACCAAAGTGGAGACATTAAGCTTTAAAATGACACCTCATTCATTGATTTTGGTTAAGTATGAAAGAAGATACAGGCTTGTGACAAAAAAATACCTTATAGAAATAATTTATATAATATCTACTTTTTAAATATTTTACAATTAAACTGGTGGTATTTAATGATGAAAACTTTTTACAATTCAGTAATATTGATGTTCGATATATGTTCAATATTATTTTCAAAGAAGTTTTGTAAAGAATCACTTCCGACAAAGCCAATTTTTAAAAATCATTAAAAAAAGTATGCAAAAAATTTTCGTTTAAATTTGAGTTCCTTGAAACCAAAGAGAAAATACTAGTAGGCTTCTTGGTACCTGAATCGTCTACGAGGTGGCGTTAGAGCTTTTTTTCGAGATACCAAGAGCAAAAATTGTTCGTATTTTGTAAAATTATGTTTTGACAGGGAAGACAACTATTTATAATAACTTAAAAATCAAAATATTATCTAAATATTAAATTTCATCCAAATCGTTAGTGTCGTTTCCGAGATCATACAAGAATTGCTCGTTTAAAGATATAAGATTTTTATTTATAAAATTTAATTTTCAAAAATTGTCATTCTTAACACAGCTGACTTGCTAAAAAACAGCCCATTGTTCTGTAGATAGATTTATTACACATTTTTACAATGTGTTCATTTTGTATAATATATTTATTTTACAATATTTTAAAATACTTAGAAAAATAGTTTTCATTCTTATTCTGAATTGTCTAACACCTTTTCATTATTAAGTTATTGTGAAATAAAATTTAGATTCCTCGAGTACAAATTTTTTATTAGTTATGTTTAGATGACAGTACAAAATAACACATCATTCCGCCTCATTATGAAAAATGATTTTAACAGCTGAATGAAACTTGTTATAAAGTTCCAAGTCTTTCTGGCTTTTATATCCTGTTGCTTATATGGTATTTTATTTGTAGATTGAACATCATCACATTAGTTTTTGAAAATAAAAATAATATAGGAATACATTGACTTCCCTTACCACACATTACTTTATCCCCATCGATGCCACATTATTGCCTTGCTTGTGGTCTTAGTTCTTTCCTTCTTTATTTTATGGTATTCACTTGTGTTTTAGCAAAAAAGGTTCAAGTGTTGTAAAGTGTTCCCTCAATGTCTCGTCATTTTGTTTTGAAAATGCGACAACTTTGTAATATTTACCCTTTTCATCTGTGGATAACTTCAAAAGTAATTCTGTGCCATGAAAATGTATATTGCAGCACCTTCATGTGACATATGCTTGTTTTTATCTGTGTGTGCAACAGTAATTGCATCTTGAGAGTTTTCTTTTCTATGGCCTGATGTATCATTCACATCAAAAACATAGTTACGAAGAGTGTTGTCTGTAACCTAACACCACTACCAATATTAATGAGGCTCTAACAGTATGATCTACAGTCATGTCGACAACAATATATATTTCCACAATGCGATTACACCACTATTACGATTCAGTTTCAGGCTTCAATTATAATATTTGAATCCTAGTTTTAACACTCTGTTTATTACACCAAGTAAATTGTTACACAATTACTACAGGTAGATGATCAGACTGAAGGAAATGCTTTTATGATTCTCACTTTCTTTGAAAAATCCCCTATTGTAAGTTTGCATGTGTTATTCATCATGAACCAATTTTCTTTAACGCTTCTCCCAGCAAGAACTCGTGTAGGTCTCATCAAACGCATGCACTATCTAACCTTAATAGACTTAAATCATTAAACTTAGGTTACTAATGCTAATGTTATTAACAGCCTTGGCATCTCCTAACGTTCTTTACTGCTGTAAGGACTCCAATATGGAATTTTCCCTGTAGTTTTCCCACTATGATGCTGTGCGGTTTTCCTGTTGCATGTGTTTATCTATATGTGCAACAGTAATTGCATGAACATCATTCCTTACACCTTGAGTTTTCTTTTCTGTTATGACAATTTTTGCCATATGATTGGACCATTTCCTTTTTGGAACAGTTGTCCATTAGTGTTATTATTATAGACATTAGAATTATCTTTATTATAACCTCCGTCAATTATTTGTACTCTCATTATGTTCATTCCTAGGATGGTCTCCTTCTTTTTCCTCTTTTGCTTCATGCACAAGTGATGCTTTTCACCCATACTATATAATTTTTTTAATGTTTACAGAAAATGTAAAAAAAAAGTGGTGGTATTTGCAGGGTTTATATGCACTTGTACCAGCGAAGAAAAATGTGTAGCAACTGTGGAAATAAATTCTGACTCCAAAATAAGTTGCTCGAGAAGTCTCGATAGCACTATTAATTTCTCAACATACCCATTGTGATGTTTGATTTTGATTCATATCTCTCCTAATACAACCTCATACACATTTTGTTCTGATTTTTCTGTGACCAGAATTTTTCAAAAATAAATTTTTGTAATCACTATAGGACATTTCTAAGTTGAAAGAAATGTTGAACCAAGAATGATCAGTCTTGAGCATAGACTGCTGTATGATTAAAAATTTCAAATTATCAGGAACATTTTTATTTTAAAATATGTTTCCAATTCTGAAAAATATTCCTTACAGTGAATCTCTGCTAGATCAAAAACTGGAAAGCTTTAATTCAGTGTGCATCTGAGTAGGATAAACATGTGTTATGTTTGTCCCCTGTATTGTCTGTGAATTATTTAGTGTTTTAACTTCCTCTTCGACCTGTTTGTATTTTAAGGTAATTCTCCTGAAACTTTTTGAGGTGCCCAATAAAATTATTGTTATCTTCTTTCAGGCTTATTAAAGAAATAACTACATTATCTACTGTAACATTTATTTGTATTAGTTTCACATCTACCTGATCCAGTTCCTCATGCACAAAATCTGCTAATTGTTCAATAAATCTCCTTGTTTCAATTTGATTTTTTTTTTACCTTGGACTTCATTGAGTCAACTTAAGTGCTAGTTTCCTGGTGTTCTTTTCCCAATTGGTCTCATTTGTTGATCAGTTGTACAGACTATTCAGAAAGATTATTATTATTTGTCTTCACCGTGGTTTTAAATTCATTTACTTCCCCCGTTATTTCGGAGTGAAAATTGGAGAATTTTTGTTCTAAATTCATGCATGTGATCTCCCCCCTCCCCCCCCCAAGGCCTCAAACCAATGATTAGTAGAATTTAATTTAGCAGCTATATTATCAAGCCCTAGATTAAAGACTGCCTTCATTTCTATTAGTAATGGTACTAGATTCTGTAATACGCAATGTAGAAGAAATAAACACTATAATGCAATTAAACTTATATTAAATACCTATTAATGGAGAACTTATTTTAGAGAATGGATAATTAGAGTGATTTCATTCAGTCAAACCCTAAGCATAAGGTGTGAACAAGCATTCATAAATAAACAAATCAGACTAATGTACAATCCAGAGGGCCATAATAAATAACACAGTTTACAGAAAATAAACTGTTAGCTAATCAGGTAACACATTATTATTTGTCGATCTTAACAAAGCCTTTGTCATTATCCTCTGTAAAGGAAGTTTTAAATTTTTAAAGACTCCACATTGAAGACTGGTTAATTAGTTAACTACAGCTTTCAAATCATGAAAGGATAATAGCAAGAATTTTTTGTATTTCCAATTCTTTTTTAGTTTATCTTAATGAAACTCTCAGACAGTAGACAAGAAAAATCTGGTCAGATGGATATACTGATTGGAGGCTGTAGCAGCCGAAGTGATTTGCTCAGGTAGTGACAACGCTGAAATTTTTCAGCAGATTACTGATCTTCATTGTTGAAGTGAAAGATGCCCGGATGAACACCTCAGTGTTGACTAAGAATCTCTGAATCTAAAATTTACAACGTTTGAATGTCTCATTACCTGTGTGTGCTGCCAGATTAAAGAAATGGTTTTGAAATTGAAGTAATCCTGACAAATACTTTGAAATTTACCAGAAGGTAAACAATGACTGATTAGCTAAATATTGACGAGTTGAACTGCAGGTAGTGCTGGATAACCCAGTAGGCACTAGTTTAACAATAATGAGACGGGACTGAGAATTAAATTGATTATGAATGTTTGTTTTACCAGGCATTGCTATACTAAGTTCAGTATAACTATGATCTGCTGATTTTTAGTGGGCCTTAATTTTTCCTGTGAGATGTACCAAATCAGAAACTCCATCGCGTGACCAATTAAATTAACTCCTGAACATAACACATGGAAAACAGTAAAACACATTTGTCACATTGCAACCACATAGCCACTTATTTTTTTCTATATACACACCACGGTTAAATTTCTGCAGTTGAGATGCTTAAGTACTTTCTTGTCACTAAGAAATGTTTAAATGTGCTACAGGTTGTCAGATTACGACGTTTTATTATAAATTAAACAGTCTTATCACAGGCATAAGCCATGTCACACTACGACATGTATAGTGATGTTTTACTTTAATATACAGTACCTGGTCGCTGTTTATACACTTCACATAAATCAATGGCTTGTACCATTTACAAACCACCTTTATTCTGATCATCCACAAATAAAATACATCACCAGCTATCGAGCATGAATCAACCGCTCACAGCAACATCTCCCTTCATTCTTTTTTTTTTTTCACTTGTTACTCAAAGATTGTTAATTCCTAAAGTATGCTTTTCCTCTGCTGCTCTTATAACAATTTCCCAAATGTAAAGATATTTTATTATAAATTCGTAACACCAATGTTCCGATGGACAGAATATTAGGTGAACAGTACAGAAGTATTTTGTAGACTGTGTATATGGTGATCTGCTACGGTACTGTACCGCGTCAATTGTTTAATGAATAATCACAGGGCTTATACTCACTATTTCCAACCTTATTTATACTCGAAACTGCATTCTTTGGTGACAAAGATTAGTTTTAGTGTGTGGTGGCTTGCTTTTGGATTATGTAACTTCAGAATAATAAAACTTCGTGAACCGTGAAAGCTGGCACGTGTGTATATGTTTATTAGCTTCTTGCATGTGCCCTTTGACTGTTATTTAATTAAATTATCCACATAGCAATGCTAACTACACTGGCGACCGGATGGCATTTGAATCATTTAATTAGAAGTAATAAGTTACAAGGAAAAGTACTGAACATTGTGTCAAGTAACATAGCTCCACAACTACTATGTCATATATTAATTAAAAGCCCTAGTATCAATGCTAATTTAAAACAAGCTCAAGTCTCAAAACAACATTAGAGCAAATAACAGGATAGGTAAAAGCTACGAAATGGAAGGTAACGCCTAATTTTATGTCAAACTGGACATATAAAATATGTTTTGAAGGCATTTGTAGGATAAATGTTAGTGAAAGTATTTACGACATATCAGTTCTTTGCATTCTTTACCTTTCACATTCACTAGTTGAAGTGGTGTTTTTGTTTGTTGTGGCTTTTTTTTTTGTAACGGCTTGGTTAATATTTATAAGAATATTGTTCTAATTCCGTAAAAAACAGATTCATAGAAATACAAAAATATTGCAAAAAGTAGCATTAGATCCCACATTTATGATTTCCCTACCCATTGCAAAATGACAACATATTTTCCTTGACATACTGATATGTTTGAAAATATTTTATCAGAATTTTGCTGCTCATTACTTAATGTTTTATAATGAAGTATGAGGCACAAGAAGTATTCAGTTCACTAACAGAACTGTTTTCATTTGTAGATTTTTTTAGTAGTAATGAAACAGTGAGTATATTATTAGAAGAGATGGACATTAGAGTCATTAATAAGATATTTTCATACATTTTAGCTGTTCTGCCCATGCATCTTTCACACTATGCTGATGTGCCAGAAGAAGATCTGGCTGATTCAAGTGCAACCAATGGTAGGAATGGTGTTAGCGGTACTGGTTGGTCTCGTATTTCAACTCCAGATTCCCTTGAATGGGACCCAGTGGAGGCTCCCCTGACTGTTCTACCTGAAGTGCAGGGAGAGCTGGACACTGAAACAGAACAATTGCTCAGTGAGATTGAAAGGCTGACCTCAAAGGCGCTAAGGGAAACAGGAGACTGGAGTAGCTGATTTCACTTTCAGATAGCTGATCTCACTATCAGATAGTTTATTTTTTTCATTTCATTTACCACACTGTATCTGTGCTCATAACTAATCAGTAAGATATATAATTCCAGGAGTGCAGTTTTTGCTATTGAAAGTGTTACAGTTCATGTTTCTTTACAGTCAGTTATTTGTTCATGGACATGTTTCTCATTGATTATTTGGGTGATTCACTGCATAGTTAAAACCTAAGTTATGTTATAGGTTAGTAGTATTATCCTGTTTTATATTGTATTGAAGTACTGTTTTATTAATACTGATTTTTATTTTTCAAGTTTAATTGATTACATGAAGTTACTGATCTTCAGTACAGTTTTTTTTATTTTTTCATTACAATTTTGTATTCACTGATCAAATGATTTCTTCTGTTCTCTTTATAAGAGAAAAACGGAAATTAAAATTTTGAGGAAAATTTCCCGTTTTTGTTTGGTTTTTGCAAGATTTCGTCACCTTATTCAGAAGTCTTAAGAACAATTAAAAATAATATTCCCACATAAAACAGATACTACACAGCAAAGGAAAAAGTAAAAAGTTGGGATGCACCACTTAGAAATTAATTTTCAAATGATTCATACTTAAATTAAAATCTATGATTTTAATATATTGCAGGAAAAAAATGTAGTTCCCAACTTGATAAAATAGCATAACATTATAACTTTGACTTGTCTGTTAGGAATAAATAATTGTGATTTTGAAAGGAGTGTTGGACAAGTAACTAGTAAATCAGACCCTTGATTTCTGAGCTACATTTTAAGTATCTACAAGATAATAGGGTTCCCATAGTGAGGAAGAAAGGTACGAACATGATTTTAAAGATAAGGTTGAAAGCTTCATTGTCATAAAGTTTCTAAGTGAAGTTTCTAAAATTAGGATTGGGCTTCAGGACTTGAAATTGACAATGGGCAGACAAACTTAATATGTTATATTAGCCTAAATATGGGAACCATATTTTTTTATCTGTTTATCTTAACTGACTGGTCATGAAGTAGAATATGTAACAGATAATTGATATTATTGTAATAAAAAGAAATAAGTTGAGTGTCAAGAAATTCAATTGAGAGATCTGTCTTGAAGTGAGATAATTTTCATAGGATGACTGTTTCTATGTGGTGCCTTATTGTTTTTTACTGATGAGAAAAATAGCTATAAGTAAGCCTGTAGTTAGCTGGAAAAGCATAATTTAAAGATTTAGTAATCTCTTGCACATCCTGAAAGTAATTAATGTATAGTTATATTAACTTTTTAGTTATTGTTGCTATGGAGACCTTTTTTAGAAGAATTGTTTTGTCTAATAAATTCTAAGATCTCTTAAATCTGTTGTTAAAAATAAATTGTCAATTTCTTTTCATCATTTATTAGGGCTGCCAGTTTTGTTACATGTGCCTGGGCATTATCATGGTTGATTTGGATAGTCTTTATTTACCTTGCACGTGCACCTCTGATAAAATATGTGTTAATTGATATGGAAAATGATTGTCGAATTACACATAAGGAAATTGTGAAAAAATTCAGAACAGCCCTTTTGACACTGTACATATTGATCCATTTCAGCTGAAGATGTAAACTTTCCAACAAATTGTGATGAATAACCATGACAATGTTTGAAAAAAGGATGTTAAAGCATATCTTCTTGTTTTATGATTGCAATCAAACACAAGTAGTATGATTCTTTAAACAGAATTGATTTATTTAATCTTTGTGATAGTTCTTATTATGAGTAGAAAATTCATCTTAGTTGATGGCTTTTACATATTTATCAGTGTAATGCATTTATCACATATTCTTACAAGGAAGGTTTTGATTATTTCGCAGTAAGTTTCAGTAGCCTAGAATATAATTTGCGAGAAAATACTTTTACGAGTAAAGTAATGACCTCGCCCCTTTAAGTTAGGATTGTAAAGTGGCAAATTGCTTGTTTCTTACAGCAGAAAAGACAATTTTCAGCAAAACAACTGTTTTTGCCTTAATTTACAAGCATGATTGATCTTAAGAAAGTGAACCATCCTGTAATTTTCTAAATTCACAACAAAGAGATAAATTAAAAGGAAAATAATTATTATTCACTAATACATGTGCCAGCTAAGCACTTTGTGCAGCTCTTTGAAAAATTGAAATTTTGGATTAACTGCCTCTAAATTTATTTCACCAGGTGTCAAAATATTCCATTTTTGTGAGTATAAGTCACCTCTTCAAACATTAAAGGTTATGGCTCTGTATTATATATATGGCTCAGCAATTATCAAAATAACTCGCCACTTACCACAGCTGAAGGCAGGAGGTACAGATGAATAGTTAGTACTCTTAACTTTGAGATTATGTTTTTTCCTGAAAGTTTTGTCACATTCGCAATACCAAAGAAACCAATTTTCAAATCCACACAGATATTCAAGTGAATCACAGTTAGTGGGCTATACGCAAGATATTTTGGAAGAAATCTTCAAAGGAGGCCAGGTTGTTAATGAAGCACTAGCTCCTTCTAAGGAATTTGACAGTGAGCCATAAAATGGTGGTAAAAACCATTGCAGGAGATGTAAAAGTGATTTGCAAATAATGAAAAGGTAGAAAGCAAAGAGTTAGGGGTAGGAAATGCAGCATCAAAAGAAGTTGAAGTGTAAATGGAAGTGAATTGGGAATGTTGCTATTCATTATTCTAATGAATGATTGTGTGAAAGGTTTACAGTCGGAAGATAGGTTGTATTGTCTTCGTTCTCCGGGTGGAGCCGCGTCGATTTATTAATATCTAACGTTTCTGCCATCGTGCTGTGGCCTTCTTCAGAGGACTGTTTTGTTAGTTGCCACTATCGCCTTATATAGTAGCAGGAAGCAACCGCGCGCACTAATTGGCCGTGGTGACTTCACTGTTCCCAGTGTAGATAGTAGGATGGGGTCGTTCGTCTTGGGTTTTCCTGAGCAGGTATGACCAGATATGGTCAAGTTGCAAACCGCTGTCAGCATTCATGTTGTTCAGCCGTTTTTGTATTTCTAATGCTTCTCTTACATGCCTAGGTCACTGTGTGCTCTCTGGCTGTAAAGCTAGTCTTATCAAATAAAATTGAGTGGCCACTATTGGCTGAATGTAGAATTGCAGCAGACTTGCTTGCGTCATTATTTTTCAAATGTCTGATGTGCTCATTAATCCTCTCCTAAACGGTGTGTCCTGTTACCCCAGTGTAGACCTTGCGGCAACTACAAGGAATTTCATAGACCCCTGGTGTTTGAAAATGTTCTCTCTTGTCTTTAATGCTGGTCAGGATGCTGGACAATTTCCTAGGTGCCTTGTATAGGGGACAGATGTTCTTCTTTTTTAGCAGCCGACCAATCTTATCCGTCACTCCTTGGATGTATGGCAAGACGGCCACGGCCTTGTCAGGTGGTTTGTTGTTCTCCGCCGATGATGCTGCAGTGTGAGACGGGGGAGCAGTCAAGGCATGCCAAGGCTTTATTACAAGCAGCTATGCTATAGCCATTGGCTAGAAATGTCTCCTTTAAATTTCTCTTTTCAGCGTCCATACTTGCTTCATCACATACCATGGATGCTTGGAGAGTTAATGTTTTAAAAATTCTACTTTTGATCGCTGGATGATGGTGAGAGTCCGGCCTACAGTGGGCATGGTGACGTCACCGTGGCCAATTAGCGTGCACGCGGTCGCTTCCTGCTACTATACAAGGTGATAGTGGCAACTAACAAAACAGTCCTCTGAAGAAGGCCACAGCACGATGGCAGAAACATTAGGTTTTAATAAATTGATGCGGCTCCACCCAGAGAACCAAGATGATAATACAGTGACTGTGGAAGCTTATCAGTACTGATAAGGGCACTGGAATAGAATTCATTAAAAGACAGGGTGAAGAGAATGCCGAGAGTGTACAAGGCATGAATTGGTGATGAGGCCTGGAAAGATAAGAATTAAGAGTGGTGGATGGAAGGGAAAAGAGTCAGAACTTGATTTCAGGTATAAAGGTGTGGGAAAATTTCTTTCTGAGGTAAGGGAGTTGGGAATTGGAATAATTTACTAATGGAATTGAATAATTTATCAGAAACTGTGAAAGAATTTAAAGTTCATGGAGGACAAAAGTAGGCTGGTACAAGAATGGGTGTTTTGGGAAATTGCCACTGGAGATGCACTCCATCGAAATTAAATTTTCTGTCTTTGGTATTCAGAAGTGATTCACATGTTTATGTACTTCCCTTTGTTTTGTGTCATCACAGCCCTCCTGCCTCTACTTTTGGTAAATGATGCATTTACTTTCCTATTCTTATTTGAATTTTCATTACCTTATGCCATTTTTTTCAATCTGTCATAATATTTTAGAGTATTATGACATGTTATGTATTATTGAAACTGAAGCAGCAATTCGATGCCTCTTGTGAAAACCATGAAAATTAATTTAGGGATAGTTTTTGATTTCTCAAACAGAAATGTAATACTTAAATGCCAGTTGTTGCAGTTTGTTACATTTTTTTGATTTTATTATTTCTAGTAATGATCATTGCTCATGCTTTTTCTGTTGAAAATTATTTTTTCCTGCATAAAATATCCAATTACCAAGTGAGACTCTGTTCAGTAATGTTTTTATGCAGATTAAAAAAGTTTGCATCAATCTTTTATTTTGATCCACTACAGAGTTTAGCAAAATAACTGGTGTGCAAAACTTATGGACAAAAGTAATGTGCACGTTCTTTGTCACTGTCAAGTGACATAACGTGAAAAAACTTGAACCATACATAGAAATAACTGCTACAGTAGCCAAGTGAAAGAAATGTGCATCAAAACAAACACAAATAACATTTTTATACAGAGACAATTGGTTACATTGAAGTCACTGCTATTCATGGTTACAAAAAAAGGAGATACATGGTTTTCAAAAGGGTTTTCTCATCTGAATAAAGCATGTAATGCCCACTCCTTGTCAGTCCATTCATGATGCTCATGGCATCATCCTAAATGATGCTGCAAATGTGTGCATGTCAATGGAACACAACAGGATGGTCATTGGACAGAGAGCCAGCCCCATATGACTGTACTAATGTGGAACATGAGATTGCATGGTGTGCTGTCCTGTTAATGTGGTTCCAATTGCACCCACTACATCATGAGTGTCCCTTGTATGCTGCACAATGTAGTGGTCATCTGCATTTGTAGTTGCCCATGGTCAACAACCTCTTCTCCTTTAGCCAGCAGTGACTGTGAACGGAATGCTCCCATGCACTTGAAACAATGTTGTGAACACTACAATACCCAACTCCTAGGCTAAACTCTAAACACTTCATTCTTCTTCCAGTTTCCCAATGACTCTTCTCCATGTAAAGTAATCCAAATGCGGTCTCTGCACCATTTTATAATAAAGAATACCACTGCAGTACACTGTAGCAACTCGCTGATTGAAACACACTGATTGTCTCATTCCTTTAACTAGTTTGTGTTGTGAAGCAAGACATATTTGGCACAATAGTTGTGCTGAACTCTAGCCATGTGATGTCCAGCTTTCGGTGCAAGTGTAGGAGATCTCTGGCAACACGCCCGTGCACTTTCATTCTAGTTGTGAATATGTCACATTTATCATTCTGTCCTTTAGTTATGCAACACCAGACTATTAAAATTGCAATGGCATTTTCGCACAAACCCACAGCTGGCTAAAGCACCGCAAGCAATGTAATAAAATTAGAGCTTTCACGCATAGTCCGGGCCGGCTTCCAGTACCAGCGGATGCAGCTGGCAACGAACTCGATGATTGGACACCAGCCTGATCCTTGGCCCTTTGATTTCATTGTTTCTTATGCACACTTGTACACACTGGTGCCAGTGAAGGAAGGTGTTCATACGATCTACTCTGTCACTTTTTTTTCTGTCATTAGTGTCTCAACTGGTTTGATGCAGTCCTCTATCCCTATCTATCTTGCATTAGCCTTTTCATCACAACATACCCCTTAGAACCCATGTCCTCAATTATCTGCTTCATATATTGTCTTCCTCTGCAGGTCTTACCTTCGACTGTTCCCTCCACTAACAAATTAACCAATCCTGCATGTCTCAAAATATGACCTACCATCCTGTCTCTTCTTTCTGTTAGACTCTTCCACAAACTTCTTTCCTTGCCTATCATTTCCAAAACTCATTCGTTTCATACTTTATCCATCCAGTTAATTTCAAGCATCCTTCTATAGCACCACATTTCAAATGCTTCAATTTTCATTCTGTCTGGTATTCCTAAAGTCCGTGCTTCGCTGGCACATAGGTTTAAAAAGTTCTTTCTAATTCCTAGATCAATGTTCGAAACTAAAAGGTTTCTATTTTTCATGATTGCTCTTTTCACTACAGCAATTCTGCTCTTAACATCATTCCTGCTTTGGCCATCAGTTGTAATTTTGCTTGCTATGTCGCAAAATTCACTAACTTCTGCTATATACATTTGATCCATTTTTATATTTAATCTTCTAGTATTTGTATCATTTCTGCTACATTTCATCACTTTTGTCTTGCTTTGGTTTGTAATTAGTCCAAAATCTTCCTTTAGTATTTTGTTCAAGATTTTCAATAACTTCTCAATATCCTCAACCTGTGCTAAAAAGACAATGTCATCAGCAAATCGTAGCATACTGATTTTTTTTTTTTTTTTTTTTTCTCCTTGAACATTTAAGCCACATTCAAATCTTTCTTTCACTTCCTTTATTGCTTCTTCTACATACAAGTTGAATATTAATCGGGATAGACTACAACCCTGTCTCACACCCTTTTTAACTGGTGCATGTCTCTCCTGATTCGCTACTTTTATTATAGCTACTTCATTCTTATAAAGATTACGATGTGTCCTCCTATGTTGGTATTTTAGACCTGACTTCTTTAAAATTTTGAACATCTTTTCTCACCTAACATTATCAAAAGCTTTTTTCTAAATCAACAAACACCATAAAATTTTATTTGATCTGCCCTTCAAGTAATTATCTTGATGCCATAATTACTACTCTTGTACTGCAGTTTTTTCTAAACCCAAACTGATCTTCATCTACTATCCCTGCTACTACACTTTCTATTCTTCTGTATATTATTCTGGTCAGTAATTTTGAGGCATGTGATGTTAGACTTATAGTGTGTTAATTCTCACATCTATCAGCTTGTGCTTTCTTTGAAAGTGTGAAGATGACACTTTTATTAAGATATGTCTGAATCTCTCCTGTTTCATAACTTTTCAATATAACTTTGAATAATCTTTGTCTTCCTTTTTCTCCTAGGGATTTCAGAAGTTCTGCAGGAATCTCATCAATTCTAACTGCCTTATTTGATTTCAAATGATTCAAAGCTCTATCAAATGCTGTCCTCAAAACAGGATCACCTAAGTCATCAATGTCGACATCAACTTCTTGTTCTAATGCACTGTTGTACAAATCTTCTCCATCATACAGTTTCTCTAAGTATTCCTTCCATTGGTTAGCTCGATCTTCTGAATGTAGAAGAAGTTTCCCATCGACAGCTTTAATGTTTATACCTCTCTTCTTCATTTCTCCAAAATTCTGTTTGATTTTCCTATAAGCTACATCTACTTTATCTACGACCATTTCCTTTTCTACTTCTTCATACTTTTCTTTCAGCTATCTGTCTTTTGCTTATTTGCATTTCCTGTTTACTTGATTTCTAAATTGTCGGTATTGCTCTCTTCCTACTTCATCCTGAGCATTTTTGTGCCTTCTCCTCTTATCCATCAACTGCAAAATTTCTTCTGTGATCCAAGGTTTTCAAGCAGCTTGTTCCCTAAAGCCTAATGTCTCTTTACCTTTCATCATTTCGGTCTTTAATGCATTCCATTCGTCCTCAGTTGAGCCCTTTTCAGAGTTACTACTTAGACCCACATCAACCATTTCTGCAAACTTTTCTCTCATGTTAGATTGTTTCAGTTTATTCACTTACAATCTGTTCTGCTTGTGTTGCTTCTATATTCTCTTGAATTTTAGCCTGCACTTCATAACAGCCATATTATGGTTAGAATCTACATCTGCAACTGGGTATGTTTTACAGTCTAGAACTTAATTCCTGAATCTCTGTTTGACCATGATATAATCTAGCTGATATCTGCCCGTATCCCCTTGACATTTCCAGGTGTAAAACCTTCTAGCATGATTCGGAAATAGTGTGTTCACCACGACTATTTCATATATTTCCCAAAATTCTAACATTCTGCTTCCTCGCTAATTTCTTTCTCTTAAACCAAAACTTGCTATAGTATTCTCCTCTTTTCCTTCTCCCACTACTGCATTCCAATCATCCATGATTATTAGATTTTCCTCCCCCTTGGATTAATTCTTCAATTTCAGTGTATATTTTCCTATTTCTTCATTATCTTCCTGTGACGCTGGTATGTACACTTGTTCTAGCTTGGTTTGGGCAGGCTTAGTTTCTAACCTCGTCAAATAATCCTGTCACTAAACTGTTCACAATAACTCACCCATTTCCCTACTCTCTTATTTATTACAAATCCTACACCAGTGACTCCATTAACAGCTTGTGTGCTAATTGTCCTGTGTTTCCATGACCAGAAATCCTATGTGTCCTCCATTTCATCTCGCTAATCCCAACCACATCTAATTGAAGTAATTCCATCTTCCTTTTAAAGTTTTCTAATCTACTAGCCCTGTGAGACTTCTAACATTCCACACTCCAACTCGTAGAATGTGTTTATCCATTCTGATGACTCCTCCCTGAGCTGTCCCCACCCAGAGATCTGACTGAGGGACTATTTTACCTCCGGAGTATTTTACCCAGAAAGATGCCATCATACTAAAAGTAATTTTAGAGGATTACGTAGCCTCAGGATATCTTTAGGGTCTTTAATGCAGTGGTTTCCCGTTACTTTCTTTATCCCCATGCTGTTCTTCATTTCTGATTCATCCGCCTTTAAGGGGCTTTTTCCAACCCCAAGGGCAAGAATGTGTCCTGTACCACTCCTCGCTCTTCCACCCTCCTTTTGGAAGCTGTTGGCAAGCAGTGGTCGACTCCTTATACCGGGAATCTTTCAGTCGCTAGAACCTCGTCATTGCAAATGGAATGCACCACAAGAAGGAGAAGGTGGCTTTTGGTTGGGCACGGCTGATATAGTCTCTCCCAAACCCTTACACCCCCTGACAATTATCCTCATAGTTTTGTAATGAATAACTACTTGCAAGGTACTGTAATACATTAATTGAATTGGTGGAGAGTAAACAGTTTTTATGGGATAAAACATCCGGCTATTTCAAAATAGAAAAACTGAAGGTGTGGAAAAATATGTATACATTTTTGAAAGATGATCTCAAAGTGAAAGGAAAAAAAGAACTACTGAAAGTTTATAAGTTTATACAATTATTATTACTAATAAAAATGCAGAATAGTTTACACAATTTATTTTGTTATTTTGCCTCAGGAATGTGTCCACGATGTTGACAAAGTATCTTCGATACATTTACAATTTTAAGTAAAGCAAAGCAAAAGTAAATTTCTAAGTTTGATTACGCTATTATTTGTGGTATCAACTCAAAAGATACTTTTTCAGTACTGAGAACATGTCACCATGGCAAATTAACAAAATAGATTTTATAAACTATTCTGCGCTTTTATTTCTAATAATAAATGTATAACTCATCAACTTTCAGTTGTTCTCATCCTTTTACTTTGGAATCTTCTTTCAAAAATGTCTACTTATTCCCATTGAATTGGTGTCTTGTCAGTCTCTAAAGGTTGCCTCTGTATCAAGAAACTTTAAAATTGAAAGAAGAAATACAACAAATTGAAAAAAAAATTTCATATTTTTATAATCTATTTGGTTCAATTCCATTTGCAGCCATACCTTTTGTATAATATAAAAAATTAGTAATTAAGTAAAATTATTTAAGTAAATAAAAATATAGCCAAATATTTGCATACTAACACTATTTTCCTAATCCTCATTTTTATATTTGTCAATACCTTGTTATTTATATTCTGTATCTCCTTTTAAGATATAATTATCTAATAAGGTAACGTTTGTTAAATGTTGCATGCATCTCTCTTCCACCAAAGCTAAAAACTTAATTGCACACTGTGTGAAAAGATCAGCTGCAGCTCCGGTTTTGCCAGTATGTATGAAAATCCCCTTTCGCTGGTGCCAGAATCTGCTCCGGCTTTGCCAGTGTGAATGAAAACACCCTAGCCACAGGGGATAGTTTCGTTGTTGGAAATGACTCTTGCTATTAATTTTCCAGCTCATCCATCCCAAGTTCTGTATAATTGATCCATATAAATTCAACAATGTAATAATAATTACTGAAAATGTTTCAGAGTACTGAAAATATTAAAATCAAAGTAATGTGGTGAGTATTGCTGTGTTCTACTGCAGAGGTGAATTAGATGTCTTTATGAGTGGTTAGAAAATAATTTCTTTTAATTAAACACAATGATTAAATTGATTCTTTTGTACAGATCCTGGTTGCAGTTTTGTGTGAGGTTTATTTTTTATGAAGTGTTGTCAATGCATGATAAGTGACTTCCCCCCCTCTCCCCTCCCCCCCTCCATATCAATACATATCCCTCTCTTTCTTGTGGTCATTTTCTCTGACCATTCTTATAATGAATCGATAATGAAACTGTCTAGTATATACCGAGGTCGTTTCTGCCCATCTTTAATACTTTTTAGTCCTTTTAAACTTAACAGAAATTGATGTGATCAGAGAATTTCCCTGATTAATGATTCAATGTAATCTACTCAGGTGTCCAGCTGGATGGTAGTGTAGAAATGAAATCTTTATATAGCTGTCCCTGTTGTCTTTATCAGTAGTAAAGTAGCTTCCACATGATGCAAGCTTGCTGTGATTGCTTAGACTGCACAGTACAAAGTGTCATGCCCAACATCATATCATACTTCATGTCTTTAAACACTTAGAAAAGGCACACAAAAACTTGGCTCTCTATGATGTCCTCTCAGTGGCTGCTCAGATCTTGCTCACTGCCTGAACATGTGGTCTGTGAAGCTTGCAGGCTCAATCTGAGTCACAAGTGCTGGCTTAATCCATGGCTCACTGAGTTGGCCAGGTCATTTTCTCTCTTTCTGCCCTGTCATGAAGATTTGCAACATTATTGTTAAAGATCCACAATGACCTGACATACAGGTTTCACTCGGGTAGATTGATCCCTCCATCCCTATATATGTTATTTCCATTTAACCATATTTCTGATGACTTGATTATGACTAAGACCTCTTCTGAGACTTGGGTTCTGCAGAGTGAAACCTGAATGCCTGTCATTAAGGATCTCTGAAAAGAATATAGAAGATCTTCAGAACAGGACAGAAATGGAGCAAATGACAACACCCAGGTGTCCTAGCAAGCTGTGGATTAAGCCAGTGCTTGCAACAGCCTACTAGCTACATAAACAGTGTATTTAGCCATTTATCAAGATACTAGCTGTTATCCGTGACTTCATACACATGGACTTAGAATTTGATTGCTTGAATTGGATATAAAAAGCTGAAAGTTACCTAACAGATGTCCCCAACAACACCGAGTAGTTGTCAAAAGGTAACAAAAAGACGGAGGCTTACTTTTGCATATATAACATTATTAGTTTAGATCACACACAAACTGCCTGTGGAACCAGTATACCGTGAATAAAGTAAACGCTTAAGGCACTGTTCTACTGCCCTTGATTTGCCACGAATTCCAGCCCTGAATGTATGGGACCTACATTTCAACATGGTATCCTTAGTACAAAATCCCAGGCTTGGCTCAAACTATGAAAAACAATTCTTAAAAAAATTTTGCTCCCAGCGGGTTTTGAAGCCACACGGGAAATTTCTTATGAAGCAAGCACTTTGCCCACTGCACTACCAGCCCTCTCTGTCATTACGCATTACAGACACGTATAAATATTAGGTGTCTGTCTTTCACAGTTCAGATAGTTTTCATAATTTAATGACAATATGTATTATTTATACAGAAAATGGTATCCCATGTCCATCCTAATGTCAAATAACATCTCCTTGTCAAATTTCATCATGATCAGATTAGCCGTTTAGCCCAAGAAACGTAACAAACAGACAGTTACTTTTGAATTTATAATATTAGTATAGATTAACAGCCATCACAGGGAGCCAAGTTTTTGTGTGGCCTTTTGAAGCATGTAAAATGAAGCACGATATGAGGCTAGGGAGTCATGTCAAGCTAGTTGCATCTGCAAGCTGCCTGACATCAGATTACATAAGAGCTAACTGTTGAAAGTTGTGTTTCTACACCACCATCCAGCCGGGCATCCAAGAAGATTATATCAACCAAGTCAAATTAGTATTTCAGCCAGATCGGGTCTTGTCGTCATGAACAGTGACATTAAAAACTCTTTTTTTTCTGTCCCTAAAAACTAATTTATTATTATTTTTTTACTTTATCCAATGTATTTTTAGTGTAAATTGACCTTAGGAGTTATCTCTACATAAAACTACTTTGTAGATAACTATAACAATGAAATTGCCATTTTTGTGTTCTCCTGGCCCTCCTGCTTCCAGCTGTGGTGACGGGCCATTTTTCTATAGCCTTCCTGTTTTTTAATACTACTTTGTATAATACTGAATCTATGATGTGGGTGCTATTTGAAACCTGTGAACATAACATTTTAGTCAATTGGAAAATGAAACACAGCCAACCTGTTGCAATATTCATTGAATTTATTGTTTACCGGTTTTGACCCGCCTTAAGGGAGTCTTCTTCAGAACCTGTGGATATTGTACATTGATAAATTGATAATTACCATTTAATATTTGTGTAGACCATTTATTTTCACTTTGCATTTGCAACAATAAGCACGAGTTCTACAAAATTGAACAGATTTTTGTCTCGGTGTGTGTGAATTGTTGACTTATCACTGATTATTAGATAAAAAAAAAAAATGCTGACATGGTTTATGTTAAAGCTGAGTGTTAAATCTTTTTGGCATTTCTAATTTAGCTAAGAGCACAGAAATAAAGAAAATTAATAGGGGGGACCCAAAAGTAACGGGAATTGTGCTGCGGCGGGGAGGGAGAGTGGGGGAACCCATTGTTCGACCTGGTGTCTGCTAATATCATTCCATCTGAGTCAGTGTGTGAAGTTGTCACTGTGAGTGAATCGGTTCACCCATGATAGTTTTTTTAGTAAAACAACTTTTTCCAATTCAGTGAAAACGTGATGGTAGTTTGTCGAGAGCAACGCGTGGCTGTGAAATTTTGTTTCCTGTTGGGAAAATCGGCAGCGGAAACTATTGCTACGCTGAAGACTGCTTGTGGGGATGCTGCCCCAAGTAAAACCAGAGTCTACGAGTGGTTTTCACGTTTTAAAAATGGAGAAATTGCAATTGATGACTAACACCATTCAGGTCACCCCTCAATGACAAGAAGTGACGAAAACATCAACAAAATCAAAGCCCTCGTTCATAAAGCCCATCACTGAACCATTGATCAACTCTATGAGATGTCTGGAATATCATGGACTTCAATTCAGAGGATTTTATCTGAAGATTTGCACATGAGAAAGGTTGCAGCCAAATTTGTCCCGTCTTCTCACAGACGAGCAAAGGGAGCGTCAACTTCAGGCATGTTTTGAGCTTCAAAATCAGCTCAAAGTGGACCCTGAAATTTTTTTCGAAAGTGATTACTGATTATGAATCGTTGTGCAATGGATATGGCCTCGAAACAAAGAAACGATCAAGTCAGTGGAAGACATGTGCTCCCCTCGTCCCAGAAAAGCTCGCCAAGTGAAGTCAAACATCAAGACAATAATCATTTGTTTCTTCGATTGCAGTGGTGTTGTGCATGTGGAGTTCATTCCTCCAGGTCAAACTGTCAACCAGGAGTTCTACTTGGAGGTTTTTAAAAGATTGAGGGAGAGTATCTGGAAAAAAGGTCAGATGTTTGGCGCACAGGTGACTGGTTCTTCCATCATGACAACGTGCCGGCCCACACCGCCCCCTCCGTAAGGCAGTTTTTGACCAAAAACGGCATGACATCGATTGTCCACCCCACCTACTCACCGGATCTAGCCCCCTGTGGTTTCTTTTTGTTCCCCTGACTCAAAAGGGACATGAAAGGAAAGCGTTATGCGACTGTGAAGGAGATAAAACAAAAATCGCTGGAAGGCATAAATAACATCACGCTAACTGAATTTAAAAACTGATTTGAACAATGTAACGATCATTTGAAGTAGTGCATTGTGGTCAGTGGAGAATACTTTGAAGGTGATCAAAATTTGGTGTAAAAATATTAAGAAATAAAAACATTATGAATAATTTCCCATTTTTTTTGGGTCCCCCCTCGTAAATGATAGTTTCCAAGACGTGTTTCTTCTTGCACCACCAAATCTAATGTTTTACTGTCAGGCACAGGCATACTTATTTTCATGAGTGATTTTGTGCAGTAATAAGATGCCTTTAAATATTAAGGTCTTTCAGCCCAACTCATGATTTACCCAAATGGCTATCATCCTTCATACTACTTTAGTCTAATTTATTTCACTTCAGTTAATCTAACTGAGAAATAGTGTTACCATGATCAATAAATAATTAAACGTTATCATAAATGCAGCCATCATGCAGCACTTACTTTACTCTCTTTTTAAAGAAAATTCATTTATATTTTTTCTTTCTCATATCCCTTGTCTTAACAGCATTGCCTATAGTTAGAACTGTATCGCTGTGTGCTATCATTTGGCACTAGTGAGCAGATGGTTGTGAGTGTGTGATTTTTCTTGTAATTGCATCTATCATAATCATTGTATTCGGTTCACCTAGAAACTCTTGATCATAAATGGTGTAAGGGCGAAGGGCCGTATTTTAACCCTTTAAGATTTTTCTGTAGCAATATACATTGAGTATCAGGTTATTCCTCTAATAGCACTGTTCTCTTAATAGAAATCTTTGAGAAGTGGATCAATGATACCCCTCTTGTACATCTAATGTACGACAATTGCTTCTTTCATTCCCTCTCTTAAGTAGCTTTCTTCATTAAATTTGTAGAATAGATTTTTTATTCGTATTTGTCACTAACATCTATTTAAAATTTGTGCTTTCCATGTAGATTCTGTCAACTTGAACACAATTTCTTTTCTCACAACAATTTTTGCTTTCTCTACATGCAGTATTGTTTGAACGAAAGTTTGGTCTTGTTTGAATCACAGGTATCTTTGCTTTGTGCTAGATTCCAGTTTTAATTGACTCCAAGTTATCTTCCACTGTCTCCTGAGCTCCATAGCATGAAGAAAAAAATCACATATCTGAAGTTTCCATCAGTTTGGTTTAAGAGTGGTTTTCTTAATAGTAATCTGGCTTATGTTCCAATGCATAATAAGTTTCTTTCTGCCTTTTAAACAATACGTTCTGGATAATGGAAACAAAGAAACTGCCGTTGGTTACTAAAAATAGGATGGGAAACGGAAAGATGACCCATCTCTTACCACAGATGAAGGCAGGAGGGCGAGATGATCTTTGGCTTTTTCTTTGGGAAATATTTCTTTACAATGTCGATTGGCATAAAAAATGAATACATGAATGTGGTGTTCGGAAAACTCTAACTGTGAAACAGGTGTTGAGGTTGTTCAAATCATGCGAGTTGTCATGAATTGCCACTCAATGGTCAGGGTTGGAAGTATAAACTTTTTGCCTGTGGCCATTCATCCTGCAGGATAGTTGTTGAGTGGTGAGGCCAATGTAGGAAGCATTGCAATGGAGACAGGCGAGTTAGTAATTAAGGTGAGAGGTAGAACACGTAGCATGTCCAATTATGGGAAAGGATTCTCCTGTGACAGGTTTAAAGTAAGTGGTGGTGGCAGGGTCCATGCTACATGTTTTACAGTGGGGTCTGTTACAAGGAAAAGATTCCTGTGGAGGTCTAGGAGAGTCAGGTGGTAAATACTTGTTGACCAGGATGTAATTCAGATTGGGTGGTCTGCTGAAGCAAGTGCGGGGTGCAGTGGGTAGAATTTTGGGAAGAAGGAGACGCATTTCAGGGAAGGAGTATAGGAAGTCATGCTCATGGCAGAGAATCTGGTTGATAGATTCCAAGCCATGAAAGAAGTGGGTGACGAGTGTTGGTCCATGGACAGTTTTAGGAGGTGCAGAACAAGGGTTGTGGGAAATGGCTTGGGAGATTTGTTTTTCCAAGAGGTCGTGGTGGTATTGGTGGGAAATGAGGGCTTGGGATAGTTTTTGGGAGTAACTGGAAATTGATTCTTGGTTGGAACAGATGCATCTGCCACGGATTGCAAGGCTGTATGGGAGGGAACGTTTGGTGTGGAAAGGGTGACAACTGTCAAAGTGTAGGTATTGTTGTAAGTTAGTAGGTTTGATGTGTACAGACTTGTGGGGGGCACCCTGTTTTAGGGTGATATCCACATCAAGGAAGGTGTCACTGGTGTGGGAATATGACCAGGTGAAATTAATGGAGTGACTTATTGAGTGAGTTGAGGAGTTTCAGGAGGTGGTCTTCCCCATGGGTCAAGATCATAAATAGAACATCTATGTATCTGAACCACACGAGGGGACTGAGGGGGCAGTTCTTCAGAAAATTTTCCTCAAGACGGCTCAAGAAGAGGTTGGCATAGGACGGGGGCCCCGTCCATTTGATTGATCTCTCCATTGACATTTCTTCCCTTCGGCATCGCATTAAACTCTCTGTTTTTCTTATGTTTTAAATTATACTTGTCAGTTGTAAAGCCTTGATAGTTACATACAATGTAGCCAGAGATGGTTGGTGATTAGCTCTGTTTTAAGAAGCAGATAGAACCACAAATATGCCTTTGTTAAAATACAATTTTAGTCAATTTGCTCCTTCAGACTTGCAATTATGCCATTTCGTGATTAGCTTGGTCTAATACTATCTTGTTGAGTGATCAGCTTTTCATCTGTTCTTGCAGTTTAGTGCTATTACATTTTTTCTTTTTACCCCCTGTAAAGTTACAGAAACTGCAATATCTATGCACTATTGGTCATCATGATTATGAACCAAAGAAGCAATCAACTGGGTTAACTGAAATGCTTGCTTTGTTCCCAAGTAAAGCTTAATTTGTTTGTAGCATTATGGACAGCTGTCTAGATTCATGCAGTTAAAGGTATCATTCTGTTTTATCCAGATGTGGGTAAATTGTCAGGACTTTTGAGTGCTGCATAGTCCTTCAAATAACAGAGTGAAAGTATTCTTCAGTTCATTGCTCAGTTTGTCTTGTAAACTTTGTTATTGGTTGTCAGTTTTAGCTTAATTTTTTTTTCTTTTCTTTCCTTTTTGCATGCTGGTTAAAAAATGGAGATGGTTAGCACATCAGTGTGATGAGAAATTGACATTTATGCTTTTTATTTAGAGATAATATTTTGTCAGCATTATTCTTATAAATCCCTCATTTAAATACAAATTGTAAACTGTTGGTTTGTTTTGATAACTGCCATTTACTGCTGCAGGTGCTATGCTTTTAATTAATATAATGTTCCTTCAGTAGTCACATGAGACTCGCTTATGAAGTACCTGTTTTTTGTAGTGCATATAAAGAAATGTTTTGAACTTTTAGGTATAAACACCTCTATAGAGAACAATGGTAGAATACATGTTGAGCTTTAATATCGGCATCTTATCAGCTCAACAAAAATGATTGATGTGTACTGGAAAGGCTACAGAAGGGGGTTGATGTTAATTAATTTTGTACATTTATTTGTTTTATGCCTGTAACTGTTATAGATGGTGGTTTCTATTTTACTTAGTTTCATTTTATACAGTTAGTATAATCAATCCAGATTGACTGGTTAAAAAAGGGTGTTGTGCATAACCCTACCTTTATTTCTTCTTGTGTGGGAAGCCTGTTGTGGAGGAAGCAATTTTTAAAGTTTTAGAGTTTTGCACAGAATCAAAAAAATAAAAGGTTGTTTGATGAGATGAATCCTTTATTATCGATGTGAAGTGAATGTTATCAAATACGTTTATATAAAAGTCAAGAAATTGAATTTTGATTAAATAAATTAATAAGGTTGTGAAATTTGTTCAGCATGTTTGATTGTTAATCTATGTATTTACTGAAAGAAATGTGTGTTTTCTAAGAAAATACCAAAGGTGACAGTGATTTCATTCACTAAATTAACTACATTTCCTGAATTAAATACATTCCATATATTTGTTGAGACAACTCTGATAGATTTTAGTGTTTTTAAGAGTTGTAGATGGTTATGTATTAGTTCTGTAATTAAAATATAGAGATGTGTAGTACTATTTAAATTGTGATTGTCTTTGGTTGAAATGTTTTATGTTATTGGTTTAGGTTTTTTTTTTTTAAAAAAATTGGCTTCCATGATTTTTTAAATAATTATGGTGATGTGATAGTATTTCAGCCTTTTTCCCCCTCCTAAAATACATATCATATTTCAAGTGGTGCTCCCCTAAATAAATCTTCAAATGAATTCAGATTCATAAGTTGAGTGGAGTAAATTTTAAATATGAAAAGTTATTATTTGAGGACCTTCAAGATATTATGTGCTTCCTGTGCTGAATGTTAGGAAATTTTAAAACAGCTTTTATATTACTTACATATCGCAACAGTTTTTACTCTTAATTATTTATTTCGCTATTGTAGCATTTTTCTTATATGTGCTTGTATGTTTACAGAATATAGGTGCAAACCATTCATAACCTTTGAAAAGGGTTAATATTTTCATTTCATAAACATCACATAATGATAAATTTTAATATTTAAATTTTAATTACTTCCACTGAGTTTTGGGATAGTCAAAGCATAACTTAATTTGCTCTTTTTATTACCAATTTTTTGAAAAATTAATATTGTCATCACATGGATACACACAATAGTTGCAGGTAATCAGAAATATAGGATTTGAATGATTTATGACAATATATTAATAAAATATGAATGATTAGTTTTAATATGATTGTAAGATTGAAGTGCTTCACTGTACTCTTTTTTCATGTAAATACCACAGAGAGCTAGTTATAAGAAATAATCACTTTACTTAATGTTACTTGATGATAGGCTAAGTGATTCTCATTAAATGCTTACCAGTGATATGAACAACTTAAGTACTGTTGGGACCAATAATTTAAACATATTAACTTGAAACAGCAAACAGTGAAATAATATCGGTCTGAAATTAGCATGTTAAATCAGCTTTGAAATATCTATATAGTATGTTCACTTAATAATGTTGGTGCTCTGTAATTGAAAAAAAAAAAACTGTTACTTTTCACATTTATTTCCTGCTAGAACAGATTTGTCAATTTATCTTCATATATTTTGAAACATGAAATATGCCATTTTAATGTTTTGAAACACTGAATTAAAACAATAAGTGTATTGAAAAGTTTGTGAGGTCCATTGTTCCTCATCTTATGAGAATTTGAAATAGAATGATTGTAAAATAAAATTATTGCTATGGAAATTGTTAATCATGTGATTAAGTTTATAAATCATGGTACATTTTAAACCTTCATCTGTTAGTAATGTGCTCAGTACAGAAATCAATTTTAATATTCAGATACAATCAAGAATTGCTTTGACATTTATTTTTCATAGTTGCTGAATTTCTTGTGTTTTAAAGGAACTAGCTATAAGTTTTTAAGTGTCTTTTGACTTCACAGGGAAGTAGCTGTTTACTGATAATTTGTGTGCTACTCCATAAAGAAATAACATAGACTTCGAATGCCAAGTTTTTTTTTTTTAATATTTACATTTCAGCCATTTAAAAACCTTTTTAAATTATTAAAAATGATAAGAAAGGAAAATGACTCATCATTCATTAAAATTGAAGGCTGCAATGAAATAAACTAAAATACACAATATTTTGGTTTTTCACCTTATTCATGTTGCAGGGAATGTGATTTTGGAGATTTGCACACGCTGAAGTTTAACACATGACTGTGTGAATTATCGATATGCTGGAAGAGACTGAGATGTTATATATAAATATATATATCACAGGTGGTGATAGAACTAATAATGTAACCAAAGGGTATGAAATGTTAAAAATAAAAATAAATAGTGAACAAATTTTTAAGAGATTTGTAATTAGGTTAAATAACAACCATGATAATAATAATGAGTGATGGATCAAAAAATGGAATTTTATCAGTGGTTGTGGCTGGGTGGGTGTCTGGTATCAAGGATATTTTGGTATGCAAGTTCCCATTTCTGAAGTTCTGCAGCAGTGGTACTTATAAAAACACGAACACTAACAACAAAAGAGTGTTATTTGGTGCGTGTATGTGTGTGTGTGTGTGTGTGTGTGTGTGTGTGTGTGTGTGTGTGTACTAACTCTGACATCTCATTTCCATTTCAAATTAACAATACTTCATTATTGATCAATAACTTTTGACGTTTAGTTTTATAACCTCTGAATTCCTATACCTCCTAGAAATTTATGGAGAAGTGTGGGATTCTGATGAACTTTTGCAACCTTATTTAAAATCTGTTGTAAAATTTGGATATACTGTATCATGAGTGTCTAAATCTTTGCCTTTTTCTAGCATAATGACCCAGACTGTCCCTGCCAAAAGGTTTCTCTTAGTATTCCTTCCATCAGCCGTCTCTTAGCTACAAGCTTGGCGGAGACTTCCAAAAAAACTATTATTAGCTTGGCTTTCCTTATTTCCACAAAATTCACTTCATCATCCTGTATAAGGCACCTACTCTTTTCTAAGTCCTACAATGCTCTACTTCTTCACACTTCCATAGAGGTCATTTCTTTTGATTTTTTGTTATTTCTTCTTTCTCTTGTGTCTTATTTGTAATTACTATTGTCTGTCAACATTGTCTTAAATTTACTCATATGCTCTCCTCTAATCTATCATTGTCAGTATTTTTATATCTATGTCCATACTCTGCAGTACACAAATGTTGTGTAAGGTAGAGGTATTAAATGTTTGCACCAAAAAGAATCATTAATCTGTGCACATCAATCCGAAATAGCACCAGGCAATAAAGAATACATATATACAACACATTCATAAATGAAATTAAGATATTCACTTATTCATTAATAAATTCAAACAAAAACCTACATCGTCTTTCTGCCAGATAATTCCAGTCCAGTTCTGTGACGCACTTGTAAGGACTGTGGCAAGTAGTCACAAATTGAGCAGCTCTTACCTGCACTTTATAATGTCAATCAATCCCTTGTGATATGGGTCTCAAACTCCACAACAGTTATTCAAATGTGGATGATTGAGTTTTGGATGCTATCTCCTTTGTATGAGCATACAATCCTTCAAAATATGAACTATAAATTAGTATTAGCTTTACCTATGATGGAAGTGATGTGCAAGTACCACTTCATGTTGATTTGTAATATTACACCCAAATACTTGAAAGAATCAAACAAGTTGATAACCAAACTGCTTACTTTGAACTTGTGAACAAGCAGATTCTTTTAGTTAGCCATGCACATTGCCTTGCAGTTTTTTCAATTAATATAAGTTCCCATTCATAGCACCATCCTGAAATAACATCCAGATCGTGCTGAATTTCTAAACAATTGTGAGAGCTGCTTACTTCCCTATAGACAACTGCATCATTAGTAATATCTGAGATCATTTATAAAAATTAACAAATTAAATTGTTCTGTTATAATTCTTGAAGAACAGTTAAAATAACATCTAGATTAGAAGATGCTTCCCCATTCATGATATACAGTGAATGATCATTAATCCTTCAAAAATCCGATCCAATATACTCTATGCTTGAATCTTTGCTAAAAGACCGTTGTGTGGTACAGAACTGAAAGGTTTCTAAAAAGCCAAGATAATTGCATTAACCTATGAAAATGCATCAATAATTTTCATTACATCATGTGGGGAAAAAAAGGAAACTGTGTTTCACACAATCTGTTCTTCCAAAATCCATGTTGGTTCGGTATAAGCAATTCATTTTTGTTTAGAAACAATATAATGTTTGAGCATATAATATCCTCAATCACTCTACTTCAAACAGGTATTAGAGATATGGCTCGATAAATCTTAGGATGCCTCCAATCCCCTTCCTTGAAATTGGGAATTACCTGAGCAGTTTTCCAGTCTGAAGGTTTTTTTCTCTCTTATAAGGATTTGCAATATGTATCAAACAAAAATGGTTCTATTTCCATCACATACTCTGAAAATACTCAACAAATCCATCTCCATTTCCACACGATTTGAAAAAATGGCATGTTTTATATATTTTTGTTGGTGAAGGAATGTTTTATGCTAAATATGGTAGCTTAGTCGAGGCTGTTGTTAACTTCACATCTGTCCTGTGTTAGTAATGTTAGTAATAGTTGTGACTACAGCTGAATTTTTTTTTTTATATATATACTACTGAAATTTTTTTGTGTTTTTGGTGAGGCTCTTGGAAAGCAAGTTCCAAAAGAAGTCATTAAAGGCCTTGCACATTTTTAGCCTGTCCAAGTTTTCTAAGTCACTGGGGTACCGCATCCTTCTTGAACAGGCACATATCCTCCTCTGCTTTTTGAGCAACGTTTTAACTACATGTTTATCCATGGGGGTATCACGCTCTTTATTAATTGTCTGTTTTGGTATATGTATGACTATTCATGTAAATCGATGCCACATCTCTTCAATAGTGCCTCTTGTTATTTTGAAGGTATGGTAATTATCTCTCGGGTACATTCTTAAACACTTGTTGGAGGCCTTTTCAAATCTGTAAGCGACTCTTTATTTTTTTTATTTTTGTGTTCCGTTACTAATTTTACTGTAGTAATTGCTGCTTGTGATTTATTCCTGTGTTCACTGAAATGTCTGTCTGTTGGTGACTTTACTTTGATGCGGCTAGAATCCTGAGAGGTTTGCAACAATGTTCATGTTGTTGCTAAAAAATGTCAAACTTGCATCCATTTTTAACCAGCTTTCCGTAGGTACCTATTAAAATATCTGCTTCTCTACTACTAATAACGCATTCTAGTTCAGGCTGTTTGTTACAAACACTTGTACAATTAACTATTAAAACTTTTAATTGTTCAGATTCTCTTAAGGACTAGGGAACAAATGTGCCACACAACACTGAGTCTAGGTGATGCTGCAACATTGCCTGCTGTCCCACAAATTTGCTCGCAGTATTAACTTGTTACAAGAATGTTGCGTGTTGCCGCTTGCCGAGCAAAAACAGGTGTTATTCTTCAGTCCTGCATCCTTTTTTGCTGAGTGTATTATGTGTGCAACATGCTGCTCAACATGTCAGTGATGTGGGTAACCAAAAGTGGTGCTTCAATTAATCGAGCTGTACCAGAATTACGAGTTCTTGTGGTACTCTTTAAACCATGATTACAAAAACAAAATAAAGAAAAATGTGTACATGAGAATATTGGCAAGGCACTTAAATTGCCAACAAAATAACGGCCAAGGTTCATGCTCTCCAGTCACAATTTATTCATGAAAATAAGTTAATATGTTCAAAAGCCGAGACGATGTGGAGTCCAGCACATGGTTTGTGTGTGAGGCAATGATGATATTGCCAAAGAGATGGACAAATTCTGGTGACATGGACGTATTGGAGACATGGGTTTAATTATTCATTTCTCTGAATTTTACTTATACAATGCTAAAACAGTTGTTATATGTTAGGGTAGATAGTTTTGGTTAAAAAAACAGGTTATATCTAAAAATTATTCGGCCAGGAAACACTGTCTTGTTCACTCACAAAATACTCGGCATGATTGTTTCTTATTTCTCATGGTCAGTGATTTCACATCCACCACCTTCTTTTACATTTCACTGAACTAATTGATATATATATGTATGCAGCACCAATCAGCACAACCTCCTTGGGAAACATTTCTACAAGAACAGACTAGTTTGGCAGTCAAAAAGTTACCTGATATTGCCTCTAGGATTTGTTGAGCAATGAGGGCACATTACATATTCTGCAACATGTCGATCCATTTGTCCACTAGTGTATTGAAGGCTTTAAGCTAGTACTAGTACAGTGTTGTACTTATTTGGATTGCCAATTACTGTATTTCAAGTTCTGGGTCGTCCTCTGTCAGCCTAAAAAAACCTTCCAATTCACTCTACATTGCCCCTGCCACCCATGTAGCCAATTCACATGTGTAATTAACCCCTGATCTATTCAAGGAAGCCAAACATGACTTGACCCTAGGGCAAAGATCCAGGAATCTGCAGCCAAGATTATTTTCTGTGACTAAACGTTTTCACCTGGCTTCTTCCTGTTAATCGGCTTTTCTTTCTCCCTCCTTCCTTTTCTTGCATCTAAGGTTTTCATTGGTACCTCCTTATTAAGTTACTGAAAATTTTTTTTTTCATAATAGGTTCTTTATATTTGTGTTGTCCATGGAAACTGGAAAGGAAATAAGATTAATAGCAAAAAAGAGCAGAGATTTGTAAACACTTCATGAATAGGGAAGCATTATGCAATTTTTAGATAAAAAAAGGGTGAAATATGATGGATTGCTTCTTAATAAAGCCTCATAACTATGGGGTATCAGAATACAAGGAATTAAAAATTTCTTGAGGTGGAAGAAGATTATCAGTACAGTGCGGGGAAGTGATAACAGTTCAGAAAGACAAGAATGAAGAAGCAAAGTTCATTCCAAAATAAATAGCATGTAACTTGCAAATTACTGTAAGAAAATGGGACTAAAGAGTAAGTGAGCACATTAAACAAGTAATTAACAGCAAAGGGAAAGGTTAAGAAGCATTTGTAAAGAATATTACTACTGTATGGGAACACAGAATGATTCAACTAGAACTTTCTATGACAATGTAAAGAAATTGGGGGGGGGGGGGAGTTCTTGACTGTGGATGGGAAGAAAGTTACTGAAGATATGGAAAAAGGTTGAAAATAAAAATATGTAAGGGGAACATCTGTAGGGTAAATAAATAGTATTAATTACCGATTAGTTTGGACAGGGTAATAGGGAAGTTGATGGATAATGTCATATCCATCCACATAAGAATTTTCTTGTTACAAAAAGGGGTTTTGTCCTCTAGAAACATGGATTTAGGAGAGTTTCATGTGAATCTTGGCTAGTGACCTATGTACAGCCAGTTTTAAATGAAATAGATGAGGAGGGTCATGTTTATTCTGTAGCACTGGATCTCTCCAAGTAATTGGAGCCATAGAATCAATGTTAATAAGGTTAAAACCAATTGGACAGCTAAGACTGTCTAGCTTTCTTGAGGAATTGTGAAGACCTAAGAATCAAAAGGTCAGGGAAACAAAAGAACATCAAAAGAGGTGGAAATGAGTGCCACAGCATTTTGGAACCACCATTATTCTAATGAATGATTTAGTTGTTTGTTAGAAATTATATTCCAGATATGATGTATAATAAATATGTAGTAGAGTTAATACAAGATAAGGTTGTGGTTTACTACAGGGGCATCTGGACAGGATATCTTCACTGGTACATCAGAATGGAATGAAGATAAATGCCAAAAAGAGTCAGTTAATTAGGTACAAATAAAAAAATAAAGGCTTTGTATGATTGTAAAGTTGAGTGGGAATTGCTTATAGAAGTTGCAGAAAGTAAATATTTTGGAATCCCTTGTGACAATGAACTAAGTTGAGCAGGAATGTAGTGTTAGACTGGAGAAATTTTGAAAATATTGCATCTGTTGGAGAGGGTAATGATGCGATGAAACAGAGTGAGAGAACTGAGATATGAAATGTTGTTCAGATGCGTACTTGAGTATGGGACCCAGGTATGGCTATGTAATACAGCAGTTTGAGGGAGTGCAAAGATCGTAGGTAGATTTTGTTTATAAGGATTATCATAGGTCATAGCAACTGAAATGATAAAAATTTTGGTTTTTTAATCACTGAAAGACGAAATGGGTGAAGAGTGTTGAGATATACATGGACAGATATTTGGGAAAGATTTAATGGTAGTATTTGAAAGGGATGAGATTACCATTGCCATAAACAAGCTCTTTATTTCTGGTGTGGGAATTGTAAATTTTTTATCTGTAAGTGACTGGGTTGAAACAAATTTGAAATTGAGTGAAATAATTTAAAATAAAAGGTGTGTGTGTAATTCAAAACTAAATGTGTGCAACAAATTCAAAAGGAACAATGCAATTAATAATAAAATAAGTGCTATCCAATATGTTCATGTTCAGGGCACACTTACAGGTAAACAGAAATTTTCTACTGTTGTGAGGTGCCCCTAATATACTGGTCCGTTGCAAAGAAGGTGCCAGTATATGATGTTTTAAAACAGTCTTGCTATATTTTTTAGGAACATGTTAATGAAATCATAGATGAGAAGAAAAGAAATGTTTCTATACAAGGTCACACACACAATGTAACAAAGTGAAAATACAAACACAGGTATTTTTGTTTAGCACTTTAATGCCAGAAATTATAAAATGATACTCCAGTTCAAATAATGTGCTCCTACAGTCACTTATCTACCAGTTCTTGGAAGATGTTTGGCTTTTACCATGGCAGTTCTGGTTTGATGAACAGTTTTATTTCTCTACCATGAACTACAAGTGATGTAATAATGCATGTAATTTTCTCTAGTTTATGATTTTTTAAGACCTTCTACAGTAATCCCAGTCTGAATTCTAGGGAGCAAAAGAATTAGGAATACTAGAAAATAATAATTGGCAAAGAAAAGTATGCGAGTTATTCTTCAGTAGCATTAGTAAGTATTACTTAAGGATTGCTCCACTGTCCAAATGACTCGAGACTCATTGACAGAAGAATTAAAAGGCAGTTTTCTGCAGTTCCCTACATGAATGTTTAGATGGTGCCCTCTTTTGATCTCTGAAACTAAATGCAATAACACAATTCATAAATAGATAGCGGCATTAACTAACCTCATTTGCTTAGACCATCCATATTAACGCAACTCATTGACAGGATGTTATGCCCAAAACAAAAAGTTATTTTACTGATTGAATTGTTTTATTACCTGAAATTTAGTTTCAGAACCATAGTTCTAATTTCTCTGCTGGGCGTAGGTAGATTTTTGTCATGCTGAGCCAGAAAGTACTTTCATAATACAGTTATTATCAAAGAAAGTTTTAATGAAATGGTAGTAATATAATGGGCTTTGTTTCTTTTTGTATTAATGAATGAGTTGGTTACATATACTAATATATTTATTATAGGGATGTACCAGTATTTAAGGGTTCTTGCTGAACTCTGCCACATCGTCTGAGCTTTCCAAATGGGATGGAAACAGGGAGTCCAACTTAACAATGACTGTGATAGTTTCAGCTAAGTTTTGCTAAGATTTGCAGTTACCCCAAAATTTTACATTCCAAAGGGTGCATCTCTGCCATTCATCTTTTCTTCTATATGTATTACAGTGCTGTAAGCTTTAGTTTTTTCCTTACTATGAATATAATTACTCTTAAATGTTGTTCGGTTTAGATTTACTGTCTGTTAAATTATCAACCTAAGAATTAGTGCCAATACAGTACTTTAGTGATTTATTCAATAAAAAAAATCTAGTGGGTACAAATATCGTATTTTTAATTTGCAACATACACTGACAAATCCTTCACATTCTAGACTTTATGGCAATTGAAATTGAAGACAAAGTTGAAGTACACAATATAAGAATTAGTGAGTCACAAAAGCATTTCAGTATTCATAACTTTTTCTCAGAGAAACTAGGTGCATAACAAACATTATTTTGGCTATCCCAAGTAGGGAAAAAGTACTGATGGCAAAAGCAACATAGGCGCACACGTTAAACACTACCATGTGAAATAAAAGAATATTCTGTTGATTGCAGGGTTCAAAGGGTGGATGAAGACCAAAAATAATTGTGGGAATTTACAATAAATGACACAAGATAAAAGTGACAATAAAAACAAAACAATTTTATTTATAAATGATTATTTTAAACTTGTTTAAAAGTTTACAAAAAGTATTGGGTTTACCAACATCAGTGAACGAATTATGGAGGTTTGGTGGAAATTTGTGGAAAAAATATGATTGCTCATTTTGAGTTTGTTGGAGTTATGGAACCACACAGATTGTCTAGATTACTGGTGTAAGCTGAAACCATTCATAATGATAACATCTGGTTATTGATGAGGCCTTTATATGATCGAGGGCAGTGTTTATCAATTTTTTACAACCCGAGGACCAGTAAAACATCAAAAATAATTCTATGGACCACTGATTCAAGTGCACCTAGTTTTTTTTTATCTGTATGTATATTATGTAAAAAAAGTTCTCAGGCCTCCCACCAAGGGATCGTGTAGATTTGATGCACATATTTTTAACATTTAATACATATTGTACTGTACCACTCTAACATAATACAGTAGAACTCCAATTATCCGAATCAATTGGGACTGAACCCCATTCGGATAATCAAAAATTCGGATGATTGAATTTTTTCCTAAAAAGTGTCTATTTTAATTAATTACTGTATGTATGAAAATGGGAGAAGAAACTATATTTAAAGGAAAAGAGCTTTTAATTTATTAAATGAAATGGCAACACTTTTACATGTTAAGCATAGTTACAGGTGCTGTACATTAGTACAATGTACGTACCATACTGTAAATATAAGTTATTGCTTGCTGAACATCTCGGTCAAAGTAAGATGTTTGACTGTATTCATCTGTTTTCTGGCAGTATAGTCGTGCATCCGCTTGACTGTGAGAAGTTTCATGTGGTGTGTAGGCAGAATCATTATTTTTTGAATCGCAGTACGTTTCCGTTTTAATTAAAAAAGTGATTCGGATAATCAGCGATTTGTATAATCGGCGATTCAGATAATTGGAGTTCTACTGTAAATGTAATAGCATATTTTGAACTCCTGCAGAAAAACAGCTATGAAATTATTAAAAGCTATTATATATTGAACAGAATCTTAACCAAATTTATTATAATGTTGCTGGCGGTTGGAAGCTTCACTATACTACTGAGCTACATCCACAAAATAAATGAAAAAACCTAACACCCTCTTTTTATATATACAAAAATCAAATTTCATAACTCAGAGGGGACCTCAGTAGGTGGGCTGGTGTAGGCGGTCACAAGGACCCTTTCATGCCAGATGGGAGGGGATTGGGCACAAGGATCATAAAGGGATTTGGCCATGGTGTTATTAAGAGCTACCAGAAGACCTATATTATTTAAACTATTAACTTATTTTTTAAAGAAATACTGCTGACCCTGGAAAAATATTTAGTGAGTTTCCTATTCTAGTAGCTGCGTGGTCATTTTGTAGAAATTTCAGTTTTTACCAATCATTAAAACTTCATGGTTTTTAGAAAGTTTAGCTTATAATTGCTTATAGGCTTATACTATGTTATCCATTTTATGTGAACAATTTTTATTAAATATTTTTTGTTATGATACTTTTAATTTAGCTATGACAAAATGTTTAATATGCTGCCCAAGGATGACCTGTCGCATCTTTGTAGACCACAGGTTGAAAAATGCTGACCTAGGGTAATTGAGACAAGTGACATATTCAATAATGGGGAGATTGAGGGAGTCGGTATGTTTTTCTGTAGATTCGTGTCAATACATAGCATCTGGGTATCAGAACCACAAGAGGCTTGAAGTTGTTTTAGTTAGCAATATTTCTTCCAAGTGACACAGGAAAATGTTGATTTGGTAAGAGCCCTGTGGGTATCCACACCTGGGCTAGATATCCAGAGCTCAAGAAGTTTTTGGAGAGAATAAAGTGCACTTGATGGCTATGCTAAGAAAGCTGAATTTTGGGTCCTTCTAGGACACTGAGAGACTGGCAGAGTAGTCTGTTTGTCTGAGAAAAAGTGACTGATGGCTGGCATGTGGAGCAGTGGGGACCTGGGCCGTAGCTAGAGTTGAATTTAAGGTAGAGCAGCGATGGTTACAGGTAAGGTGGAAGTTAAAATTTTACTTGATCTAATCTGATGAATAAATTTTTGTCGTACTTGTGATTGTGAGTGAGTGAGGTAGTACTTAATTGTCGGGAGGGGTGATAGATAAGAGCAAAACATTCATTTATTCAAGTTTATATTATTTCCACAAACATATTATATTCAATATAATAATAAAAATCCCTGAATTCTTTGATTGGCCATATAGTTAAAAATGCAAAGGACGTCATTGAGATCAATTGATTTCGTTCTTATCTTTTCGAAGGCCAGAAATCCCATGCGTGCCATTCTTTCATGACCCATTGACAGCCTCTGAAACCTGTCGATTGCAGTCAAAGTTGAAAACGTAGATTCACACACAGCAGTACTCGTGGAGGATGGCAGTACTACATCCTATGGTTGCCACAGATGCAAAAAGTTCATATGTATCTTTGAACGCCTCTCACTGCTGTACAAAGTTGCATTGTGAGTTCCGTTTTATCCTCGCGATGACTCAAATAAGCTTTGACCACGGTAGCCTCTTCCCCGGACGGAATTGTTAGACCTAAAAAATCAGTTGAAACTGAAAAATCTGATTTATTTACTAGATTGAAACTTATGGGTTACATTAAAAAAAGATAATAATAAAATAACTTAAATATCTACCTACTATACACAAACTACCTAAAAAAAAAACTAAAAATCGTAAAAAAATGCCCCTGTGGCAAGGTATCAAGAACATGGACCAAACGTTTCAGCAGCATGTGGCATAAAAATATATTCAAACTTGAAATTGTGAATTGGACAAGCAGCAACATAGTTTTGTTTAATTTTCTCACCAGTTACCTAAATTTTTCAATGGTACCATTTTGTCTACATCCATCTCATTGAGGCGCGCTAATAAGTTTAGTAGATAGTCGTCGTCCAAAAATATTCTTTGTAACTCAGCAATTAATATTTCCAGTGTTTCAAAATAATCAGATTAAAATGGCTGAGCATCCTGGTCACCTATATTTTGTCTCACGGAGGGACAGGAAGGGCCATCATCTAGTAAACATCCATACAATTTGATTTTTTGACTGGCCTCTTGAACCTCTTCAAGACAGGCCCGCCGCTAGCTGTTTGAGCGCCCGCGTGCAATACAGATTATGCCGCCCCCTGTCTAACTACAGCCAATGGTGGATCTCGAAAATTTCCGAACCCGGTCGAAAAACTGAGATTGCCGCCCCTTTGAGCATTTTTTTCCGCCCCCATTGTTGCCATCCCGAGTGTCGCAGGACAATGGAGTAGCAACTATCGCGGGGCGGCGGCGACTGTCGATCACTCGTTTTGCCGCCCCCCTCGATGTGCCGCCCGCGTGCGGTGCACGCCCGCTTACGGCGGTCCTGCTTCTAGATCTGGGTCCTATTTTCGGAATTTCCGCTTGTCTTAGACTTAGCTTCTTCCAAAAGTTGATGATACATTTTATCTAATCTGTTTTTTTTCCATTTTGGACACACTTTACGATTGTTATGGCATCTTTCAATACTGCACTTTGGGCTTGTAAAGCTGCGTCTGCAGGCTGAAGCATGGATAAGACTTTTTTTTTTTTTCCTCAACCATGGCCATTCGGAATTTCATATTGAGTATGACTTTTAACGCCGACAATCTTAGCGACATCGTCAGCATTAAATCTGTCAATTTTAATTTCATCTAAAGTCATCAAATTCGATGAATATTTATCATTTACAACTTTTTTAACCACCAAGTGTCTTGACCATTGCTGTTCGAGAAGCCAGACAATCCTTTTTCCATCACACAAGGCAGCTATTTTGCCATGGTGAAAGAATTCAAGTAACATGATGTGTTGATCAAAAAACAGATGAATGAATGCCATTTCCGAGATAGTCCTGATAACTATAAAATGCAAGCGGTGGTTGTAGCAATGGGCGTAAGGAATTTTGCGGCCAAATTTATTTTCTGTTCTGGTCGCAACTCCCGAAATTTTTCCATACATTACACTTGCACCATCATAGCATACTGGAGAGTAAGCATATTTGATGTCAATTCTGTGAAAGTGGCTGCTTCAAGGTTTTCAGTAGTTGTAACTGTCAGCAACGACTCATTGAGAAATCTATCCCTAATGCTATTCATTATTTTTGCGGTTATTTTTAATTCTCGTCCCATCTTCCATTAGAGTAAACCAGTTCACGTCGTATTCCTCAATATCTTTAACAAAGGAACTTCGCACTGCTTGAACCATCGCTTGAATTATTTGAAATTGAATTTCAGGTGAACGATTTGTTGCGTTTTGTGGTATATGACTGAGAGTCTCCTTCAAATTCAGATGTTTCATGCAGGTGTATTCAAACAAATTCCGAAATAATCCTTTTTTTTTTTTCTTCCTCCAAAAATATGATTTCCAAACCAATTCATTTTATTACTTCAATAATAGACTTCACACAAGATCTATTTTTTTTTTTTTTTTTTTTTTTTTTTTGTAATGCTTCTACGTATCAATGTTTCAATACTGCTACTATTAGTAGTAATTTATTCTGCCACATCACCATGGCTCGTGTATTAAAAATATGTTTGTCGTGTTTTGGAAAAGCAGTTTTTTAATCAGTGGCATTTTTCCAGTTTCTGAATCCTGTGGAAGTTTACAAAGTCTGTTTGCTCCATGAGGTAAAAATTGCTGGCAAGAATAGTAAAAAGCAGCATCTTTCTCGACTGAATACTGCAATTACTTATATCACTTGAACCAGTCCGCTGCAAAGGTCCTGTTATTTTCTTTTAGATGTACATCTAAAATAACTTGCTTTATCGGTTCTCCGATTTGTGCAATGTCAGAAGGAATACTAACATTACCGTTTCACCAAACCTGTTTTCATAGTACTAGGAGTGGCAATTGTATTTTGTGCTTCCATCTGTTTTGAGGAATGAGGTCCTTCGTGATCAATTTCATCTTTAACTCTTCGTTTCTTGCTAAAGATAGCCTGTATTTTACATTGCAAAATTAATCGGTCTTCAGTTCACAACAATAAATAAACAGTTGTATCACTAACCGACTGAAATATTGTACCTACACAACACTAACACCATAGACAATATATAATTCAAATGCTATCTGTGAGCATGGTCAGGGGCGTAGCTACTATGGGGCTAGGCGGTGCATTGCACCGGGGCCCCTTCGTCTTAGGGGGCCCCTGAGACCACAGGAGCCCCCTCACTAAGAGGCCCTCACTGCTCAGAGGGGCCCCCAACCACTGCTCAGAAGGGTCCCCAGCCTTAACGCAGAGGGCCACTACCAGCAACACAGAGCAAAAAGAAGGTCGCCCATCAGGTCTGAGGGCCCAAGATAATTTTTTTGCACCGGGGCCCTTGTTGATTTAGCTACGCCACTGAGCATGGTATGTTCAGCAAAGATTAGAGTGAAGTACCTAGCCTGCCTCTTCTTTTTGTTGTTTGCCTTGGCTCTCCCTTCCCGAGGTTTACAGGGACTTACCGCCACACGGCCCACTCCCGGGGGAGTGGAAACCCCTGGCACGAGTGTTAGGATTATCTCTGGTCCTGGCAAACCTAACAACAACAAGGGACCAGAGCAACACACCCCTAAGGCCTGCACCTAACCCAGAAGATGTCTGAATCGAGTGGCACTTCCCGCGCTCCGGCGTCCGTCAACTACAGAGACTCTTTGTGCTCGCCTTCAGCAGAAGACACCGAGGCGGAATCGACGTGCCAGAACCTGGACACGGGGATGGTCACATCCCTGATTAGTGATATGCTGTCACCCCAGCCTTCACAATGACCTGACGAACCACGCGCAGGTAAGAGGCGCACCTTGCCTCTTGCTACAGAGACTTCAAAACATCCAAGAAGTGAACTCACAGCGCGACGCCCTACTGTACACGTCGCGACTGCCACCACCAGAGTCTGCACCAAACAGCTAGAGAGAAATCTTGCCATCAAACACAAGAAGACGCCGAAGAAAAGGAAAGGGGTGTCGGACCAAGAGACTGCCAAACCACCTGTGTGGAAACCATTGTCGCGTTAGAACCCCGGGCAACGCCTCTACAGTGGCTATAGCTTACCCTGGTATTGCCGAGTGGCTTGGGACACAGGGTAGGTACTTGTGGGAACATTTAGTCGAGTAGCTTGACTACTCGGAGGGAGCTAATCACTGTTATGGTCTATAGCGCAGGTGTGCATGCTTCTATTACTGCTATTAATGAAACAGTGGTTGAGGATACAGCAGTATATGTACAACAATATTGAAGATACATAGAGTCTCGACTATGTACAAAGAACGGTACTATGGTCCGACAGGTTTAGAGCAGAGCAGAGGGCGGAGGCAGTGGCGAGGCTTCGAAGTACGGTGTTCGGGCCCGGGCTGGCCCGCCCGGGACGGCGATAACTTCCGTGCGACGTCCGCCGACCGACCAAGTTCGACCAACCACTGTCTTGTGGCCTCCTTTATATACGCAATTACTGCGACCCATTAACGCCACAGTTGCCTCAACATTGCCTCGCCTCCGCCGATATTACTAGAAATCCATGCATGGCACGCGACGCCATGTAGTTCTGGAAGCTCAACTATTGTGAGAGACGAAGAGGATTTATCCATCACCCACCAGCGATCCGATGTGGAGGACTTCATGTATCCTAGGCACACTTTTAAACCTCCACCAGCGCTGGACTCCAATAGTGTGGAAACTAGAAACCAGTTTCAACACCAGCAGTTAAAAACTGAACCAATTCCATCAATACAGATATCTGCACACATCCACCCTATTGTGATGCAATTTGAGCGCAACAATAAGACGGTCCACGATATGGTTGAAGCTGTAGTGAAGATTCCCTTCGCTGCGTAAACTGCCGGTGGTGATAAGATCATATTCACTTTCACCACAGCCGGTATAGGGATGCTGAAGGACAGTAACATCCCATATTACACCTTTCCTATTGGAGCTGTTCCACTATTGAAAGTAGTCTTCAGGGGCATCCCAAGAACATTTCCCACTGAAGAACTGTCAGATATGGGCTTTACTGTGGCCCAACATCGCCGTCCTGGCAGTAACATATTAATGCGCCTATTCTTGGCGATCCTTGCGGACTGCCAGGAAAACAAAGCAATCTTTGGGGTGGAGAGAATCTACCACCTCAAAGTGAAGGTTAAGAAACTTTGGTCAATGCCCAGACCTGCGGAATGTTACAACTGCCAGCGTTTCGGTCGCGTGTCCACGAATTTTAAAATGCGTCCAGTACGCAGGCCAACACGGCTCTACCAAATGCACTTCACAGAAGGGATGAGACTCCGCCAAGTGATCCAACTGTGGAGGTGGACACGTGGCCAGTTATAACGGCTGCCCGGCCTTCAAGAGAGCCAGAGACTGACTTAGAGGACAATCAACTAAACAGGAAAAGCCATCAAACAGTACACCAACAACAAATAGAACGGCGCGTCAAGACCTGAGTCCATCTCCTGGACAACCTTTCCGCAACAAGGCAAGATCAGGCCCCCAATGGCAAGGTGGAAAAGATGTTCACGTCTCAGTCGCACAACAGACAGAAGAGAGAGGCTTGATCCAAGAACGTTGCAGTGAAACAACATCCGTCGGCGAAAGAAGACTGCTCCAGTTCCAACAAAGAACGTGTCACCCCTACAGGGCGCCCCGGTGGTCCATCTACCTGAACGCCTCCTGAGCAACGAATCCCACCAGCCGACCCACCCACCGGTCACCACGATACCTCCCATCAGCAAAGAATCACAGATGAAACAGACCGTGAAGCACAAGACAAACTTGACAGCCTAACAAACAAGCTTGAGTCTGCCCTAAAGATGGTGTGCCCCCTTCCCGAGCAACAGGAGAAAATGACCAATGCCGTTATCAATGCTCTGGCTGTTCCAAAGTGTCCACACTGCAACCACAATGGATAGACAGCCACTATTACATTCCATAACATTCTGTGCTTGAAATGCTAATAGCATGATCAGTCAACTGCTTGAGTTTAGGCACTTTCTTCGATACCAAGATGTTGACGTGTGTCTGGTGTCAGAGACCTTTTTGAAACCCTGTATGCGAGCTGCAGTAGCCAACTACAGTTATTTCCTGACAGACCCACCGCTGGAGGTGTAGTCGCGGTTTTCATTAAGAACAGTATTCCTCAACATGAAATAGTCCTACTACCGCTTCATCAGATGGAAGCCGTCGGAGTCGAAGTGGCTACTGCTAATGGGAAGTTAGCCGTTATCTCATACTACTGGTCTCCTCGAAGGCAGCTCAAAGAAGTTGACTTTACGGCTCTGGCAGATGTTAGCGGAAAAGTTCTGATCGGCAGTGACCTTAATGCTAAACATACCGCTTGGAATATTAGGTACAACAATACAGCGGGTATAGCATTGAGACGCTTCACAAACAGATACAACATGTGCATATGGGCACCAGAACAGCCAACACACTACCCGACCAACAGCAGTAGACCAGATGCACTAGACATAGTTATCACCAAGGGCATCCAGGGTTATGTCGCCAGCTCAGTCATAACCTACTCTCCTCAGATCACTGTCGATTATGGTAGAGGTCGAGGTTGGACCCTGGCAAATTCATGAAGACCCGTCTTTCAACTACCATAAAACAAACTGGAGGCGCTACCAGGTGCTCCTACAGACTAAGCTAGCTAATCCATCCAAAATTAACAACATTGACGTTAACCTTCAGTCCTTTGAGGCAGCTGTCAAAGATGAAACCACAGCTTGTACTCCAGCCAGGGTACCCAAACCAGATCCCACTCCACAGCATCCCCGCCCTCCCCTCCCCCCCCCCCTCCTGACTGAAATCCGCCACAAAAACCGGCTTGCTAAAGAAAGGAAGCTTACGAAAACCCGGAGACCAGACGACTAGTAAATAGCTTGCAAATTGAGATAAAGCTTCCCTGATTAAGCATCGGACCATGAGTGGGACTCAATAGTCTCCATGCTGGACCCGGAGGCTGGGTCTCTATGGCTACAAACAAGAAGACTCCCCAGGCGAAGGCAGCAACTCCCACCACTGCATGGTGAAAGAGGCCTAGCCGTCACTCCGGAGGAAATGGTCAACGAACTTGCTGATGTCTTCATGAAAAACTTCCATCTCACAAACAAATGTGGACCACACCCACCTTACAGCAGTCCACTAACGCCTGAGAGTCTACCTCGAAGCTGAAGACAATCATCAGATAGATTACATCACCCCGGAGGAGGTATCTGTCAAAACTGCACCCGCACAAAGCACCAGGGCGCAATGAGATCAGCAACACTCTCCGGAGGCCTCTGTCCACCTCGCCGCTATCTTTAATGCCATGCTTTACCCTAGACTGCAGAAACACGCTATAATAGTGGAAATCCACAAAGCTGGGAAGACAAATACTTACCTCAGAATTACAGGCCTATAAGTTTGCTCCCAGACATTAGCAAAGTTTTCGAACGGCTGCTACTAAAATGTCTATCTGACTTCATAGAAGACGCTAATGTTATACCAAACCACCAGCTAGGATTTCAACGTGGTCATTCCACCACTCAGCAGTTGATGCGGGTAGCTAAGTGGTGACCCACGCTTTCAACTTCAAGAACTACAGCGCTACGGTAATTCTTGACATCTCGGTTGCCTTCGATTCCAGGTGGCACCCGGGGCTCCTGCTCAAGCTCTATGAACAGGGTATCCCGCGGCCATACGTTAAGTTTCTAAAATCCTACCTCACTGCCCAGACCTACAGCGTCAAGGTAGACAAGGCTTACTCCTCTACCAGGAACATCTACGCTGACGACACTGCGTATTTGGCTACCAGTCGTAGTAGAGCACTAGCCACCCGGTTGCTATAGGAAGTTCTCCAGGAAACCGAGGCCTGGGATAGAAGGTGGCGTATAGATATAAATCCCACCAAGACTCAAGCCATTATGTTAACCAAGCGATTTTGGCCCCGTCGACCAACTCATCCAGACCCATAACTTCGTCTGTATGGTAGATAAATCGTATGGTCCATCACAGCACGCTACATAGGGATGATTCTAGACAAGAGACTGAACTGGTGTAGCCACATCAACGAAGTCCGGCTCCACAGCCTCTACTCAATACTAAATAAGGACAGCATACGCCAGTGATCAGCAAACCAGAAAGCTTCAGATCATTCAAAATATGGGCTTAAAGAGAGCCTCCGTCTCCCGTGCCGGTTCACCACTAATGCACTCCATGAGGACGCCGGTATACCTAAATTGAAGGACAGATTCCGTCAGCTGGCGGAAATATTTTACAAAAATGTTAGGCAATGTAACAACCCGGCGGTCAACTCAATTAGCTGCTATGACAATAGACATAGAAGGCTGCTCAGACTCCTAGCAAACTGATACCCAACAACAAGACACACCGACAGTAAAGGATTGTAACATCTTCATTACGTTGGAGGCAACGTCTTCGGACAAACACTCTACCCTCCACCTGCCTGTAACCTAAGGTAGTGATGGTGTCATATGTGTGAGAGCAAAATAAAGAATTAGTATGTATATGATATTGACAAACTGTAGTTAATTTGGAATTATTTACACGTAGCCACGTTGGTAGCAACTTAATTTTTTCCCATCATTTCATACTATTAACAAACACTCATATAGCAAATTATCTTAGTTGATGGTTAAGGTAGGGCATTGCTCCACAATGCCCCCCCCCCCCCTAAGCTACGGCCCTGGTGGGGAATGTGGATGAATGTTTTCAGACCAGGTGGACAAGATAGGTCAAATACATAACAGTCATGATTGCAGAAACTTCCACAGTCATTTGCAATGTTTTCTGCATTCTTCAGATGTCGAGTTTTGAAACATTTCAGCAATCTTATTGTGACTTTTACCAGAGAACTGCCATGCCCGGAATTGTTGCCACTTATAAATATCTGAAGTGTGTGCTAATTATTTCGGGTGATGTCATGGGAATTGCCACAACCTGTGTGGGCAGTCGGATTGAGGTGCGCACACTCTTCTGAGCAGATCGATCACTTGCCTAAAACTCTATTAATTTTCAAGTCAGTATGCAGGGCGTACAAGCATGAAATATTTAAGCAATGGTAGAGCGCTACGACCTGGAGAAGTAGCACGCCGAACTAAAAGAAATAAAATGAAAGTCTGTATAGAAAAGGACGAGAATAAGTTAGTTCCTAAGTGTTAATTTGGTGTATCATTGAACTAATATTGGTCCCACAGAAGTAGTTAAGAGTAGTATTAAAGGAAATGCCATATTTGTGTTCTTGTATTAAAATGTTAGGGGAGAATGTGAACTCGATCAAATGCTGTTGGACAAAAAAAGAAACTTAAGTTAATCAACTAACCAGTCTTAGTACATTTACATAATAGCAGTCACCGACATCGAGATACTAAGATCATTTGGTTTGTGATTGCAATCTCTCGAGTTATATGGTAGAAATGTAATATTAAAGCATGAATGTACATTTGAATCATACAGCAGTAGAGAAAAATCAAATGAAAAGTCATCATTGCTGTAGCGTACAGTATCTTCAACCTACTGAGTAAACTGTGGTACAGAGAAAGAAAAGATTTAATGCTAATAACATAGAATTACATTGTTATAAAAATACGATGTGAAGAAAAATCATTCACGTAAATCAATATAGAGCTGGACCATAATTGTGAATTAAAAGGTGCACGATCAACTCTGCTAATGTCAGAAGAGAGTATAATAAGGTTGTACTAAATAACAATAGAAATGGAAATTGCTCTATAGAAAATAGGTCAAGAATATATATAGGAAGTGTCAAAGTGTAAAGAACCATTGTATAAATAAAGTTAAGAGGATGTTCCACTAATGAAAATTTTTGCGAGTGTGCCAGTAACATGACTGGAGTGGTGAATGAAAGCCCAATGGACGCTGAGCTGTCCTTACGCCGCAGCATGCTGACGTGACCGTGGCGATGTCATGTCACCTGCTGGCGCAGCAAAGCGCAAACGGGGCTGCCTGTATCCGCTGAGTCACGCCAAACAAGTGTCGACACCACCACAACAATTAAATCCAGTCCAAATAATAATAATAAAAAAAATGGATTAACTATTTTAATTGTATTTGAAAACAAAGTAACACCTCAGTAACATGAATAAAAAGAAATTTTAATTTGTTTTAAGGAAAACCTGTAATTAGTTTCTAAGTAATTTTGTAAACTGCAAGCTGGTAAAATTACTTGGAGCAGGTTAGCGAGGAGTATAGCTTTCACCATACAGTGGTAATAGGAAGGGGAGATTATATTCAGATCCTGGGGTTATCATCAGGAGGGTCTGTCTCTCTTCGAAAGTCTTTAAATGTACCACATCAAAGCCGAGGGCGTCGTCGCCGGCGCCGTTGGGGCAGCGGTCGCAGACAAGAAGATATGCCAGGCGTCTAACACAAAGGAGGCTCTGCTGTGATTGCGAGATGTGGACAGTCAGATGGTCAAACTAGTAGGCATTGTCTTATAAATATTCCATTTAAGTTGGACTGTGAGGCGCCCATCAGTTGCGTGGTCGTATAGTCCTTGGCTCTATCTTAATGATGCAGTTAAGCGCATGACGATTTTGTTACAAAATCAATTAAACTTTGTAAATATTCACGTATGCCACCAGTCATTTCTTATGCAAATAAATGTGTATGCTTAATCTATTTGGATAAAATAATTGTTTAAAAAACATAAAAACCGCCTTCAAAAAAGCACTAAAAATTTTAAAATAACTTTATCCTTGCTTAGAAGAAAGTAAATCTAAATGGACAATATTTTACATTACTGTCATTGAAATTTTTACATGAATTATTTATTTTTGGTGTCGGTGCCAGCTGTCAAATCACGAAGATCGAATTACTGAACTTCTTTTGGTTTTAGAGGCGAAACGGGGAGTACGAACAAAAATTCCCAATGTTTTACAGCATGTCGTGAGGCAGATAGTGTTATTGCGGGAGACAGCTTAGGTAACAAATTAACAGTATTTTAATCTGTGGCTGGCCTTATTGGTCATCCAGGCATATCTCTTTCGCTACAAGGTCAGTTGGTGGGCTGCATCATTCAGTAATCGATTTACAGTTAGTATAATATTGGTGTATCATCTGTATGTTTCAGTTTTGTTGAAACATGTTTCTAGCATTAATTGCAGGTAAGCAGTAACATGATTTTTTTATGTATTATTGTTATTCATTATTCTTTTTATCTTTTTGTTTTTTTTTGCTTTCGCTGGCACCGACTCCAAAAATAACTAATCAATGTAAAAATTTCAATGACAGTAATGTAAAATATTGACCATTTAGATTTACTTTCTTCTAAGCAAGGAATAAAGTTATTTTAAAATTTTAGTGCTGTTTTTGAAGGCGGTTTTTATGTTTTTTAAACAATTATTTTATTTTTAAATTTTTAGTGGTATTATAGTTTGTTTTGTATTTTAAATATGCTGCAGCAGTTCCAATTTTGCGAACTTCCTGGTTGCTCAGGGATTAAAGCGCTTGCTTTCAAAGAAGAATTCTGTCTTTATATACCACAGCAACTTCCCGAACGGGGTGAATTGGGTGTTGTTCTAATTAATGTCAGTTTACATTTTGGTCCAGGCTATGTTTCGATCGTATCATAACATCTGTTAAAGCTGCTGGTCGATAACCGAAACATGTAACATCTGGGCATTAATACATACCACATACAGAAATCTGTCTCTGGAATATATCTGTTTGCTCCGGCAGCACACAGAAAATATAGCTTTTTAATTGGTTTTAACAACGTGAAAGCTTGGGATCCAAGTTGAAATCTGAAGTACATGTTGAGACATTATGATACATTTATTTTATAAATATTATGCCATGACTTAAAAATAGCTTAATTTAAAACTGTGGATTTTTGTAAAGAATATTGTAAATTAAAAGGGGTGAGGGTAAATTGAAAGAGGGATTGGGCTTTTGTAACCTAATTTAAACTCAATTGTTCTGTATGTTTTAAAGTATACGTCTGCAAATTTCCTTCAGAATTGGATAGAAACTGTAGATAAAAGGATGGAAAGGAAGGAGCGGAGTTTTGACTCTCGAAACCAAATGTAGACAGTATTTTTCTATTTGTTTTGTGGTATACCTGTGCTTCCTTCCTTCAAAATCAGAAACAAATGGTAGCTTTGTATAAGGAGAGGGTAGTTAGTTTTGATTTTTTGGTCAGAAATCTTATCCATAAAAAATTATATATATATGTGCCAACTTTCATAAAGATCAGTAAAATTGTGTCAACTGTAGCTTTCTAAAAAGAAATTGACAAAAATCAAGGGGGTCGAAAGGGGGAGAGGGGTTCAGTATTTGCAAACTCTTTGTTTTATAGTAAAAATTTGCTAAGTTCTGTCTAAACTGGATAAATAATGTGGTAGTGTATAGAAATTAAGCGGTTTAATGGGGAGAGGGGGTGGTTTTTAGATCTTTTGGTCAGACACCTTCTTCGTGAAAAAATACATATAAGCACCAACTTTCATGGTAATCGGTCAAACGGAGTCGAGTGTAGTTTTTATGAAGGACATTGACAATAATTAAAGGGGTGGGAGGAGGGAGAGGGTTGAGCAATGGCAGACCAAATGTTGACAGAATTTTTCTCTTTGTTTTAAAGTATACATGTTCAATAAAAATCAGATAAGAAATGTAGTTTTATATAAAATTAAGGGGTTTAAAGGGAGACATGGGGTGGTTTTTTTATTTATTTATTTATTTTCGTTAGAAACCTTCTCCCAAAAAAATTACATGTATATGCCAACTTTAATGGAGACCAGTTAAATGGTGTCGACTGTAGCTTTGAAAAAAGAAAATTGGCAAAAATGAAGGGGGTGGATAGGGGAAGAGGGGTTCAGGTTTTTTAACCAAAAGTTGACGGTATTTTTCTCTTTATTTTTGACTATACATGTCCAAAGTTTCATCGAAATCGGATAAAAAATGTGGGTTTGTATAAAAATTAAGGTGTGTACAGGGGAGAGGGGTGGTTTTTTATTTACTTATTTTTTGGTCAGACTCTCCATGAAAAATTACATGTATATGCCAACTTTGATGATAATCGGTCAAACGGTGTCGAGTGGAGCTTTTATGAAGAACATTGACAATAATTAAAGGGGTGGAAGAAGGGAGGGGGTTGAGCTTTGGCAGACCAAATGTTGACAGGATTTTTCTCTTTGTTTTAAAGTATACATGGGCAAAGTTCAATAAAAATCAGATAAGAAATGTAGGTTTTTATAAAATTAAAAGGTGTAAAGGGGAGAGGGGTGGTTTTTTATTTTTATTTTTTTAGTCAGAAACCTTCTCCATGAAAAACTACATGTAATTGCCAACTTTAATGGAGATCACTTAAATGGTGTCGACTGTAGCTTTGAATAAAGATAATAGGCAAAAATTAAGGGAGTATATAGGGGGAGAGGGGTTCAGTTTTTTTAAACATAACGTTGACAGTGTAATTTTCTCTTTATTTTTGGCTATATGTGTCCAAAGTTTCATCAAGATCGAATAAAAAATGTGGATTTGTATAAAAATTAAGGGGTGGAAGGGGGTAGAAGCGGTGGTTTCTCAATGAAATTCATATGGGACCACTTTGGAGGTATACCCTATCCACTAACAAAATTTCATTTAAATCGGTTCAAAATTGGCGAAGATATCGCTGAACACACATACAAAAAAAAAATAAAGAAGTAAAATCATACTCACCGAATCGGTTTGAAGCGTGATAAATAATTATTAAATAGTCCACACGATGAGAAAGCTCTCGCAGAAATGACAAGGTTCTGTTATCTATGTGACAACAATTTTTCTTTTTTTCACAGGTTGACATTCCACAAGCAACCAAAGCTGACAGACGGGCGGGTGGTAAGGCAGAAATAGCGACGAAAGAGAGGCGCGAGGTGTGAGGGGATATGCTTAGTTGCTGCTCAGTAACCGAAACATGCACTATCCATGCATTAGTACAAACGACATACTAAATCTGTTTCTGGAATATATCTGTTTGTTCTCGCATCATATAGAAAATACTAATTTTTAATGAGTTTTCGCAACTTGGGGTTCAAGTTAAAATCTGACGTATATCTTGATGCATTTAGATACATTTATTTTATGAATAATCTGTCACAATTTGAAAACTGCTAAATTGATTTTAACCAGATTTATAACTGTGTGTTTCTATAAAGAACATTGGAAATTAAAAGGGTTGTGGGATAAAGAGGGAGAGGGCTTCGGCTTTTGTATACCAAATGTAGACAGTCTTTTTCTGTTTGATTTAAAGTATACGTGTGTAAATTTCCTTTGGTATCTAATAAAAACTGTGGATATATATTTTTAAAAATTAAGGGATGTAGAGGGAGAGTAGTTCGGTTTTTGTAAAACTAATGTCGACAGTATTTTTCTCTTTCTTTTAATGTATAAGTGTGCAAAGGTCCTTCAGAATTGAATAGAAACTGTAGCTGTTGCTAAGTTCTGTCTAAACCGGATAAATACTGTGGTAGTGTATAAAAATTAAGCGGTTTAATGGGGAAAGGGGGTGATTTTTAGATCTTTTGGTCAGACACCTTCTTCGTGAAAAAATACATATAAGCACCAACTTTCATTTTAATCGGTCAAACGATTGTGAATGTAGCTTTTTATAAAGAACATGGACAAAAGTTAATGGGGTTGATAGAGGGAAAGGGGTTGAGCTTTGGCAAACCAAATGTTGTAAGAATTTTTCTCTTTGTTTTAAAGTATACATGGGCAAAGCACAATAAAAATCAGATCAGAAATGTAGATTTCAATAAAATTAAGGGGTGTAAAGGGAGACATGGGGTGGTTTTTTTACTTATTTAATTTTTTTGTCAGAAACCTACTCCATGAAAAATGACATGTATATGCCAACTTTAATGGAGTCCAGTTAAATGGTGTCGTCTGTAGCTTTGTATAAAGAACATTGGCAAAAATTTAGGGGGTGGATAGGGGGAGAGGGCTTCAGTTTTTTCAAACCAAAAGTTGAAAGTATTTTTTTCTTTATTTTTGACTATACATGTCCAAAGTTTCATCGAAATCGGATACAAAATGTGGGTTTCTATAAAAAATAAGAGGTGTAATGGGGAGAGGGGTTGTTTTTTTATTTATTTATTTATTGGTCAGATTCTCCATGAAAAATTACATGTATATGCCAACTTTGATGATAATCGGTAAAACGGTGTCGAGTGTAGCTTTTTATGAAGAACATTGACAATAATTAAAGGGATGGAAGGAGGGAGGGGGTTGGGCTTTGGGAGACCAAATGTTGACAGGATTTTTCTCTTTGTTTTAAAGTATACTTGGGCCAAGTTCAATAAAAATCAGATAAGAAATGTAGGTTTCTATAAAATTAAGGGTTGTAAAGGGGAGAGGGGTGGTTTTTTATTTATTTATTTATTTTTGGTCAGAAACCTTCGCCATGAAAAACTACATGTAATTCCCAACTTTAATGGAGATCAGTTGAATGTTGTCGAATGTAGCTTTGAATAAAGAAAATTGGCAAAAATTAAGGGGGCGGATAGGGGGAGAGGGATTAAGTATTTTTAAACCAAAAGTTGACAGTATTTTTCTATTTATTTTTGGCTATATATGTCCAAAGTTTCATCCAGATCGAATAAAAAAATGTGGAATTTGTATAAAAATTAAGGGGTGGAAGGGTGTAGAAGGGGTGGTTTCTCAATGAAATTCATATGGGACCACTTTGGAGGTATACCCTATCCACTAAAAAAATTTCATTTAAATCGGTTCAAAATTGGCGAAGATATCGCTGAACATACATACAAAAAAAAAAAAAAAATACAGACGAATTGAGAACCTCCTCCTTTTTTTGAAGTCGGTTAAAAAATACAATTGTAAATAGTGGCTTCCCGCAGGGAACTTAATCGTAAATAATTGGTGAGCGATTTTTCTTCGCTTCAGCCGATGGCAACGTCCCGAAGTCTGCAGCAGCGAGCCGGCCAGTAATAGTGTAAAACTGAGTTCCACTCACCTGTTACTGTAGGGTAGATATGAGCGTGGCAGAGGCTGATATCCTCCACAAGATCTCACGGGATGTGCGAAGTATGAGATGCAAAAACTATACTCGTAGACTTATTTGCTTATTACAGTCTTCATAAATCTGGCATAGCTAGCTGAGATTAAAGTATAGGGCTGAACTTGCTTAGTGTTCAGAAAAGCGATCAAATCCGTCGGAAACTGAGAACGTATAACAATATGCCTAAAAAAAGAAGATACACATATAATTTCCTTGGCAAACAAATCACTCAAATTACGCTCAGGCCAGTGGAAATCCAAATTACGTCAAAATGAGCCGTAATCCACCCCGAGCCCAGATGCTCGCGGTCGACGGAAAGGGAGAAAAAAAAAACGCCCAACCAGTGTAAATATGTAATCGCTGTTTACCATAATTTATCCTAGCCTTCTCAGCCATTACTATAATATAATATCTTAAAGTACTGATTCATATAACCTGGCAGGTGAGGTATTAGGGACATATGATGAAGATTCATATCAGAACCATGGTCGATATCTACGCTCGACCTTTATCCACGGCTCCAGTAGAATCTAACCCTGTCCGTTCTTGTCCATCAGCTGATCACTACAAGCAGACATGAAGATATTTGGCCAAGCTAGAAACCAGTGTCCACATTCACATTATCAGGTCTTTTTTTGAATTTCTGAAGCTTCACCCACTGCTTTCTGAGCCAAACACAATTGACATTGAATAAATTAGCGTGCCCACAGTCAGCTGATAATACAGTTGATGTGCAGGTATAATTATTTTTTAAATCTCTCCTACCGTCGCGCGTTTCGTTCAGTCTTTACTTGATAGTGCATCCTACCTTGGTGATATATACCTGACCACCGTTGCAAGGTACTTAATATACACCCACTCCCTCTTATCTTTCAACTATACAAGTATATTTAAGATCTTTATGTGCTGCCCTATATACCAGATGATATTTCTTTTTTTAGAAGGGTACCAATCTCATCTGTCATTCCTCGATGTATGGTAATATTACTATTGGCCCGTATTTTGGACTGCTCGACTCAGGCCTGTGTCTGGAAAGAAGGAGAAGTTTGAGGGTCAAGTGCTGGGATGGGCTTGTTCATAACACAAGGGCAGTATTAATTTGCAAGAAATATTCCCTTTAAAATTTTTCATTCAGCAACTACATTTGTTTCGTCATTAAGTACCGGTACGCACACAGTTAGTTTTTACAATTGCGCGTTTTATACCTGATGGAGGTGTAAGTCTGTACACAGGTATCCGTTTGTATTCATGGGCATCCATGTAGCAAGGGCACCATCCTTCCTTTTCACAATCAAAAACATAAGAAGAGGCTGTTTGTTTACCTCAATAGTAGGTCTACTTTCATAATGAGCTCTATTTTAATGCTGTAAAAAAGCGTAGAATGTTCCTTTTCTACGATGCCAGACGACAAACGTATTGTCTACATAAATTAACCATAAAGAAGATTTCAGGTTGGAGTTGTTGACGACTTCAGATTCAAATGCCTTCAAAAGTACATCGGCAATAATAATGGGAAACAGCAGCCAAACTTATTTTGTTAGTAAAATTCGGTCTTATACTGGAAGAAGGTTTTCTTAAAGTGAATAAGTTACTCCCATTCCTGCGGTAGACTGAGATTTTTAAGGCATTCCCTAATTATGTTAGTTGCGTCTGTGGCGATAAAAAAAAAAGAGTCTTTAATGGTTTTTAAATTAATTATATAGTTGAGCTGAAATAAGTCTGTGTTTTATACACTGTATTTAATGCTCCTTTTAAGTACTAATAGCTCCAACATGTAAACTTTATAGCTCGTACCGGACTTCGTGTTTATTTTAAGTTTGCAGGTTTGTTTCGCGAGACCACTCTTATGTAATGTCCGAGACCCAAAAGCACCCGTTCTCACTCCATCTAAATTGTTAATAATCAACTTACTTCTTTTATTATTTCTTTCATTTTTTTCTTCTCTTCTTTTGTTTACAAAGATTCCAAAATAATTTCCCATAATCGGCCATGGAGGAAGGAATTTATGGGGACGAAATAACGCTAAATCTGTGAAACCTCATATAAAAACTCGTCTCCTACTGCGCTTGCGTGGAGGCTATAGGAATAACTCCAAAACATTGGGCTGTTTGCACTGTATCTGCTGCAGAGAATATTTCATTTTCTAATATTCTAAAGTATTCTATAATTCCAAGTTGTGTTGCATACAGTTGCACAAACAGTCAAGATATGAAACAACCTGGAATAACGTTCATAATTAAGTCATTGTAATTATTGTTCTTGAAGTGTGTGATTCATAACTGCAACATTAGGACCTATCGTTATAAATTTATTCATTGCTCTCAACAGCATAATGTCGTTCTCAAATATTTGTTGGTGTAGTGTAGACAATCAGCATATGTTACTATTTTGTACATAAAAGGCTAGCCTTATTGTAAACAAGTGTTGGAAGTCTAACTTAAGTGGGTCAAGTTTACATCGCGATACAATGAATATGGTATTCTGCATGCTTTAGTCCAGTTCAGTTCACACTGAAAGTGTACGATGAAATTAATTGTGATAATTTGAGTTGTGCGAACTATGAAACGTGATGAAGCAAACGTTGTTGTTACCCGAAATTTAGTTCGCGATACATTTCATGTGTTTAGGAGTGTCTAGATAGTTTGATTTTGTAGCGACAATATTAATGGAAATGTGGGTAGGTTGAAATGCAGCCTGTGCCAGAAGGGACAAACAATTTATTATTAGTTGTTAGTAATTTCATAAGCACCATGTTAGTGACACAACGTGTATCAGGTACTGCAATGTATACTACTCCCATTTAAGCTTCTTTTAGAGACAGCTTATCTCGAGAACTAAACGAGATATCGAAAATTTTTATTGTTTACTTTCAATTTCTCTCGTCGTGTTACATAAGAATCTATTATCAAATTTGACTTTGGGGATAGTTTTCTTCTGTAGATCAACCTAAAACATCTCACTTTTGAGACAGTATATCTCGAGAACTAAGCAGGATATCAAAAAAATTATTCTTCATTTTTGGTCTCTCTCATCGAGTTACATAATAATCCACGATCAAATTGCGCTGCCACAGTTGTCGTATGATACCCTTGAGGTTTTTGTGCCTATTCCCCATGTTTTTACGAGCAACCAATGTGGCAACCTCCCCACCCCACTTCTCTCTACCGGTTTCACTCCATTGCGTGGTGATGGTCCCTTGCGTCGTCTCCGTATATTCCTTCCTCCATGCAATCGGCCCTGCGCAAATTAATCTCTTTTTGTACTTATCTGATTCAAAATTATCAGCAAGCTCAGACAAAGAAATATGTAAGTCCCGTCACATGTCTATTGGCAAGTTTGTAAAAAGTGACGAGGCGTCAAGACTTACTAGCTAGTCGATCTCTTCATGGCGTCTGTACTTGATAATTTTTATAAAATCGGAAGAATTTCTAATGGATGTCGTTAATTTTTTCTTTGCCCATTGGAAATTGTTATAGTAGATCATTTGCAACTTAGAAATATTGTTCTTCATTGAAGAAAGGACCAATTGACAATATGCAGAAATTCGGCGGTGCTACGATGCCCTGCAATATTCAATTATTTTTTGGGATTTTGCTGATGGATATCACTTAAACGTTAAGAGTCAATGGCGAAGAAACAATTGTGAAACGCAGCTCATATTCATACCGATTAATGATTCGAGACAACGAAGGCAATCACATTTTGAAATGCCATCAATTGTTTCACCAATCAATCGTAGAAACGCATTCAAAAATCGAAACAGAACTTTGATATTCATCCGTTTCCATCAGGTCAAGCTTCACTCTGTTGAATACTTTCATTTGCGAGATGCTGTTGTAAATGACGGCAATACAATTAGCGTTGGAACACTAACGATTTTGCCGTCTTCCTACACACGAGTACGCTAAAGTTGCAATTGCGTAAGTTCGTCACACATTACATTCACATGCAACCTAGCTCGTGACGAAATACCTCTTAATTCATGTGCAATCGCCGGTGGCTAGGTGTGACATCGCTACACAAGTTTTCAGACAAAAGCTGACGAAATTTATGGTAAATCATCTCTGCGCTGTTGGATGTACTTGGTGGAATGGAAAAACAATGGATTGCCACATGCACTCTTATAGTAATCTGGTTCCATAACGAAAGCAATTCAAACAAAATTGACAATGCAATATGCGCTTAAATTCTTAATGCCAACGTCGATAAGGATTTGCATTAAGTTAAGTTTAATTCCACCTACGTTTGCCCTCTACAAATTTCAACTTTAAATTAGTTCAACGTTTTTGATAAATTATTCATAATTTCTCGTGGTAACTTATACCAATCCCTGATACCCTTACCTAAAAAAGAGAATCTTCCTACACCCTTATGCCTAAAATCGAGTGCCACCTTATGGTCATCTCTTCCCTTCCATGCATTACTTTTAATTCTTACATCAGTAACTTTCCAATATACTACGCTTTGTACCCTCTTCACCCTCCTCGTGTATTCCAATGAATCCCATTCCAGCTCTTTTATCATGTCTGTTGCTGATTGCGTTCTGCTGTAATTTCCAGAAACAAATCTAGAAGCTCTCCTTTGCACCCTCTCCAACTCCTGTACTTGATAATCAAAATGTGGGTCCCATACTATACTACCAAATTCAAACAATGGTCTGACCAAAATTTTGCAACCCAGTTCCTTTACTTCTCTCGTTCTTCCCTCATCACTCTCTCAAACAAGTGCAAAATTTTGAAACTTTTGCTACTACCTGTCCAATGCCTGGTTAAACTTGTTGTCAAACGAATGTAATGCCAAGATATTCACATTTTAAGTCTTTATCAAGCAATTCTTTCCCCACCTTATAATCATAATCAACGTTTAGTTGTTTATTTGAATATCTAATAAGATGACTCTGCTTTGCATTTATCTTCATCCATCTGCAAACAATATAATTTATGATAGTACTATCAACACAATTATTCACTAGAATTATGAATAGGAATTGTCCCAATACGCTTCCCTGTGGCATTTCTACTTCCACTTCTTTTGATACTGCATTTCGTGATCAAACTTTGTTTTCTACGTTTTAAAAATTCGTCTACCCGTAAAATCACTTTCTCATGAACTTATAACATTACGGTGATTCATTTATGGCTTTATCTGAGCGTTTTGGGCCACTTTGGGTCGCTTCTGTGTGTGGCGCAATTGTTTGAGACGCGCGAGGGGAAATAGTTGCACCATCGGTGTTATTGACGTCAGGCGCGGTAGCGTCATATCGAAATGTTATAAGTAAGAGTGAGCTGAAAAAAAGGGAGGCAGACCACCGCCGAACTACAGTGGCAGCGTATCTTTTTCCCCACAGGAAGAGAGAAGTTGTGCAAGAAATCTTCAAGTGTAATGAAACATTATTAGTTTCTTTCTGTGGTTTGGTAATTGAATTTTGATCAACGTTTATGGGCAAGTTATTTGGCAAAGTGTTGGTTAAGAGTCGTAAGTCCCCGAGAAGGTTGCAAAGGGCTCAGAATAATTGTCTGCAGCCCCATGGATCAAATTCAGTGTTTTGGTTATGAAAGGGTGGTGACTGTTTAAAGTGTTGTGAAGGCTTTAAAAACTCCCGAACTAGAGAAGGCTCACCCAAGCGATTGAAATATTTAAATTTGTGCTTATTTGACGATCAGAAAAAAATTAGATTCGCACGGAGAAGTTTTGTATAAATGTTGATGTGTCGAGTTGCGCAATAGGCTGATATAGTGACGAGAATATGTGTGGGTGAACGATAATGAAGGTAGAAAAAAATTAGAATGGAATAATGATTTTAAATACCCTTCCGTAACTTACAGCTAAGGATTTTTCGGACCTTACAGTTGAAACTGTAAATGACAGTAAATTTCAAATGTGGTGTTAAATTTTTTGGAACTTTGTTGCAGCGGGGAATATTCTGACAATTATCTTCACATTTAGGCTACGTATCGGTCGGTGGCGGGATAGAAGAAAAGTATAATTTAAAGTATGAGTCAATTAGAAACTATTTGTTGTTTTTTTGTCAGTAATTAAGGAAACCTTAACTATTTCTGGAGTGAAATCAGAATTGCAAGAGGTTGAAGTTCTCTCTGAAGTTTAACTAACATCGTTGCTACTGATAAGTTAAGATTAACTGCTCTCACGAATACACCACTGTCTGCCAGCGTCAAAAAACGCCTTGCAGATTTGTGAGAGTTGCGAGGTCCTCCTTATCCATTATTTAGACTGCGACAAGAAAGATTGATAGCCCGCTTTACTGGCACTTGGCCCTATTATGCCTTTTTGCGGTAGTTGCTATCACCTCGCCGTTTGTATTAATATAAAGTAAATTTTATTACTAAACCCTCAATCATCTCTCAATTTGCGCAACGGATATTGTAATGCTATGTAAATGATTTTCACCACACTTTTACTATAATTCACAATTTATTACACTCAAAAATTCACACAAGATACAATGCTTTCACTGAAACAATATTCTGTACACATTTGCATTACGCTAGCCGAAATCAGTTTCTCCACATGTTCACCCTATGCTAGCTAAAAACAGTCTCTCCCGCCATATTGGCTTGTTCCTTCCGCGCCAATACAACCATACCGTACTGCCAACTCTCGCAACATGAAATTACTAAAATAACTTTTAATTACCCCGTTCTACACAAACTACTATGCTGGAAGACCTATACTATAAATAAAATATAAATTTATTTACAATCAATTTATAATGTAATAATATAACTCAGTAATGACTGGTGAGTGGGGACCTCACACATGCCCCCACTTTGCCACTAATTAGCACTTTTTTTGTAACCACAAAAGTTTATTATTTGGGGCAAAGTTCAACCCTTTCACCAGGCATTACGCCTTTGTAACAAAAATTACACATTTTCCATTACACCATGGTTCTTTACAATTTCTCACTCAATGTCTTTTGCTATAGTCCAGTAACAGAAGTTTATTAACATTTATAATATATTATATTGCAATTATTTCTCCTCTCTCACCTTGTACAACTTTAAATCAGTCACATTTCGCAACCCAAACTTCCTTCCTGACTTCGGGTTCACGAGAAAATGGGCATTCTTATATGGCTTTTCCTCCACTCGAAATGGCCAATGGAACACATTAAAGAATTTTTTAATTTCCGCATTTATCTCACAAGACCTCTCTTGCGTCTTCACCAATACCAAATCGTTCAAATTAAATTCAACAGGTTTACATCTCTGGTCGTGCTTTCTCTTCCTTTCCTCTGCTTTCCTCTTCATTCTCTCCCTTACTTGCTTACAAACGTCTGCCTTAGATACACATTGACTTGCTGGAAAATTAATTACTTCTTTAATCAAATTCGGTTCTTCTTTATGATACATCAAAAAATATGGGGTGTAACCAGTACTCTCACTTGGTACACTGTTTATGACATCTTCGAAATCTGTTACATAGTCTACCCATGTAGTATGTTTGTTACTACAATAGGTTCGGATCAACCGACCAATTTCTCTCATGACTCGTTCGGCTGGGTTACTGGCGGGATGGTACGCTGATATTCTTACATGCTTCACTTTGTTCTCCTCCATGCACTGAGCCCAACGTCTTGACGTAAATTGGCTACCGTTATCTGATAATATCTTCTTTGGATAGCCCACATTTTTAAAATAATCCTTTTCCATCCGGTCCACCAATATCTTACCTGTAGCCTTTCTTATTGCATAGAATCGCACGAATTTCGAGAACACATCCAACATGACGTAGACGTAAGTAAATCCACCCTTTGACTTTGGCAAAGGCCCATACAAATCAACGGTTACCAGCTCTAAAACATTCTCTGGCAATATACTCTGCATTAAACCTTTAGTTGCTACAGTCGAAACTTTAGTCCGTTGACATCGGTCGCAAGTCGCTATCCTCTTGGCCACCCTCCTCTTCATATTATCAAATACAAGACTTCCCTTAATTTTTGGGTGCATTTAGCTGCTCCATAATGCCCATAACTCAAATGTACATAATCTATTATGATCTCCACATATTTTTCCGGCCAACATATTTTCCAGTCACTCGACACCTCTTCCGTTCTACGAAATAATATTCCGTCATGAATTTTATAGTACTTGGACAGCTTCTTATTTCTAGGATCTCCTAAATTCTGCTTTATTAGCTTCAAGCACTCATCCTCATTTTGTTTACGCCTCATATCCTTAACTTAGGGTTACCAGAATTTTTTCTCCGAATCCGGGGACGCTTCAGCACTTTTTCACCAAAATCCGGGGACGCTTTCGACATTTTTTGTCCTAATGATGCGATGCACGTTTATAAGTTATACGATGATTAAAGGTTGGGTTAACTTAAAAGAAACATATTTGTCATTGTTATATATTTAGTATTTTAAAAGATATGTTACCTGATTTTACCTCCAACTTGTTGTCAATTGTCATTGGTATTTCTCAGAAGAATGAATCTTCTTGAGAAGATCTTGTCTGCCCGAAAATTGTCGCGCAAGTCATGGAAAAGTTTGTTAATATAGTTAGTGCAGCTTGAACTGTTTCTGTACTCATTCTGACGCTCTGTGATGTCCCCATCATGTTCATTGAGGAGAAGACTCTCTCTACAGATGTGTTACCCCCAGGAAGACACAAATACAGTTCTACTAAGTTGCGAAGCTGAACATATGGGACCATTTTGTTAGAAAAATGTAAATAAAGTTAATTCCATCTTACACCAACACTGGATTCATTCCATCCGACTTTTGACACAAATTGCTTTAGAGAAGAAATTTCATTGATTTCTTTCTTTAAACAAATGCATTAGCAAATCAGGGATTTAAAAAAAGTGTATATAGATTTTTAAAAAAAATCTGGGGTCAACAGTAAAAATCCGGGGACATTGCGGGGACGAAATCTGTCCGGGGACAAAGAGCTAAATACGGGGACTGTCCCCGGGAAACGGGGACGTCTGGTAACCCTACCTTAACTGCCTTTTCATGTAACACTCCCTTCATGTAGAACATTCTAACCACTTTTTCAAAGCGAACAGCGTCATCCACATAGTTGGTTCCCATCGGAAGTCTTGATAACGCGTCGGGAACTTGGTTTTCACTACCCTTTATATATCTTATTTCAAAATCAAACTGTTGCATGTACAATACCCATCTGGTCAACCGACTGTTCATGAGTTTGCATTCGCATAAAAAGGTCAACGCCTTGTGGTCCGTAAACACAATTGTCTTGTGCCCCCACAAGTAATACTTAAATTTCCCAAAACCCCACACGATGGCCAATGCTTCCTTCTCTGATATCCCATAAGATCGCTCATGTTTGTTCAATACACGGCTTGCAAACGCGATTGACCGTGCTTCCTCCTTTCCGTCCACACTGAAATAGATGAACTCCTAGGCCATAGTTGGAGCTATCACTCCCTAAACAAAAAGGCAAACTTAAATCGGGATGATACAACATACCACTATTCATCAACTCATTCTTCAACTTCTCGAAAGCCTGCTGGCATTGCTCCGTCCACAACCAAGATGAATGTTTCTTCCTCAATTCCACTAAGTGAGGATCATTGAATGACTGATCTGATACGAACTTTCGGTAGAAACTGCATAAACCAAAGAATGACTTTAACTGTTTCTTGGTTTTAGGCACGGGAAATTCTGTAATTGCCTTTATCTTCTCGGGATCTGGGCGTATACCCCGTGAATCAATCTGATGTCCCAAAAACTTTATTTCCTTCTTCGCAAATTCACATTTTGACATTTTTAAAGTCATGCCTCCTCTTTGTAAGGTAACCAACACTTCCTCCAAAACTTCACAATGTTCCTCCCATGTTTGAGTACTTATCAATATATCGTCGACATAGATGGATAATTTGCTAAGTAAATATTCCCCAAGTACTTGATCCAATGCTCGTATAAAAACTGAGACCGAGACATTCAGTCCAAATACTGGTAACATTTCCCACCAAATAAAAACGCCGTATACTTTCTCGATTCCGGAGCTAATGGTACTTGCCAATATCCGGCTGTTAAATCCAAACTTGTCATATATTTAACACCATGGAATCTCTGCAACATTTCTTCAAGGTTCTCAGGACGATCAGTTTCTCTGTATACTATTCTGTTTAACGTCCTGGCATCTAAAACCAATCTCACTGTTCCATCTTTCTTGCCGACCACTATCAGCGGGTTGTTGTACTGGCTACTACACCTTTCAATAATACCCCATCGTACCATTTTGTCGATCTCTTGCTCCACAGCTTTCTTGTTAGCTAGCGGTATCGGATAAGGCTTCACGAAAAATGGTGTATGAGGCTTTATCTTCAATTGGCATTCATATCCTTTTACTATTCCGGGACAGTCTGAAAACACACTCTTATACTTCCTCAATATTCCTTTTAAATCTTCCTTCTGTTCTTCGGTAACTCCCCTTAACTCATCAATATCCATTACATAGTTCGCTTCCATCCCACTTTCTGTTTCTTCACCCTCCATTTCCTCATCCTCTACAACTTCATCTTCTGTTGCTACTTCATACACAGCTCGCATGTTTACAGCTCCCTCCAACTCCTTAACTTTTATCGAACGACTTCCAAAGTTAACTTCAATATTTTCTTCGTTCTTCCATACTTGCATCTCCCCTTTGTAACAGTCAATTATAGGCGAGTAAGGCTTCCATTAATGGGGGTGTACAACTTATTGGGATTGTTACTACCACCGCTTCATTCTGTATACGAGAACTTTCCAATGCCACATCGGCTATAGTTATAGTAGAATTCGAAATGTACCCTGACCTATCATCAGTGTTGTGGTCCTCGATGATGTAGTCAGTAATTCTAATATCATAATGCAATGTTCTGTTACCGTTAGGCTCGTTCCTGCACTAGCTATCGGTTCCCTATCATTTTCAAAATTTCCTCCATTGTCTGCCATCTCTGAATTTACATTGGTACGTTCCATAGTGATTTTCAGATTATGGCCGGACCATGATTACTGCATGGCACCTAAAATTCTAGTCACGCTCAAAGACTCAATAAGCGATACCGAAAATTGTAAACAGCGCGATCTTTAATATCAATCAAATTTTTAGAATTTACTCAAATAACTGGCGCAAATCCCATCAAGAAAAAATTGAGCGTCAAACCATCCCACAAAAATACATCAAAATACAACGCTGATTCATACAACAACTCGCACGAGCAGAACATGCGCAAATAAATTCTCAATTGCTAACGTACTTAAAAGACAAACACAGACTCTACACTTTTTTTTCGAAACTGAACATTGCATGTTGAAAAAAAGCCCAAAACATTAATTTGCAATCAAATGCTTGACAATGATCTATCATGAAACAGTATTAATTTTTTTTATCATTTGCAAATTAATCAAATCATTCATAAAAATTGAATTTTCAGACAAGCAATGACAATGTATAACTTTAATTTCTATACTAGAAAAAATAATTTCCTAAGGTCATGAACATGGTTCTTCTGAGAGTTTGAAAAAAAAATGCCGATTATTAATTAATTAATTCCCCAGATTGATTAATTAATTCACCCGACATTGTACGAGCCATTGTAATGATTGCTTGGAGGGGTGACTACTGTTATTAGAATACTGAAATTAATATCAGTTTTGATAATCTGGATAGCAAGTATCTCGAATGATGTGGAATTACAGGTGAATAAAAATTAAGTTTTATTAGGTCTTATGGCATTCACATTTCCTGGGTGAATTTAACGTTATTTCTAACACAAGTCAATGTAATTGCAAGCAAAGCAATACCCAGACCTTACAATCAGCCAGATTAGAGCAAACAATAATTGGATTCTAAGTATCTCAATAGTTTACAAAGTGAATATGAAACATCGTGGCGTCATAGGCCAACAACTAGATGTTATAAATGTCATAAAATTCCCAGGGGCGCCAATCAAAACAAAATAAACATTATCTGAGTCATGTTACAATAAACAAGAAGCTTTCTAAGTTAAATGTTCGGTGAAATGAAATGCCAGCTAGCTCAGGGGCACTTGCACAATTAAAGCTGAGATTCTATTCCCAGGTAGCGTTTACGGGTTTTCAAAGCCTCGTTAAAACCCATGAAACCTTGACCTGGCGTCAGAACACACTGCCAAATGTCGGCCGCTCCACGGCGAATTAGGACACAGTGTCACCGCGAGATAACGATCACACGGACCGCTCATCCGTTCAGGCGCCTCTGTGGTGACTGCATCACGCCACTGCAAGCCAATAAGCCTCGATCTGCATCAGAGCACTATCAGCCAAGAAGAGACGATGTGCATCGGGCCACGACCGGCCAGAAAGTCCTCTTTGTCGTTTTTCAGCACAGCGCCCGTATCACATGAAAGTGAAGCTCTGCGCTAATATTAGTCTACCTCGTGGCCTCATGGCGTTTGTGGGATAGAGTATGCCAAAATCACTTGATGTCAAAGGCATTTTCTATTAGCACCCATCAGTGGCGTCCTACAACCCCTCGCGACTTGGCTGAGAGGTCAGCGCCCAGCCTCTATTAACGGGATCTGCCTCTCAACCTCTGGCACCGCTATTGTGTTGCTGGGACTGCGTGTCGCCGGCTAAAGCTTTGTCCAGCTATGCGAAAGTTCAAAATTTTCCTCTGACTGCTTGCATTTTTCACCATTTCATATTAAATTTGCTCCTTTATAATAGCAATCTTGTATTAACTATTATAATATACAACTAGCCACAAAGCCCGTCAAAAATGACTGGTTTGGAGTATTCTGGCAATTAATTTCTGTTTACTTGCATACCTAATCAGAATTGTTTTGAAATAAAGCTCAATGTGCTGTAATTTCTCGTCCATTGTGATGTAGTGAACGTTTCAGTTGTCTGCTTGATGCAGGTCGCATTTCAGTCTAACCACAATCTTCGCTAATAATGCGATGAAAATCGATGTGTTAACGGATGATATAGGTTACATACAGTCAGTGGCGTAGCTAGGTCAATAAGGGCCCCGGTGCAAAAAGTTTATTTTGGGCCCTCAGGCCAGACGGGCGACGTTATTTTTGCTTTGTGTGCTGGTAGGGGCCCCCTGAACTGAGGATGTGAAGGCTCGTGGGCCCTCTAAACTGCGCTTAGGGGCCCCTTGAGGTATGCTCGGGGGCCCCCTGAGCGTGAGGGCCCCGGTGTACTGCACCGCCTAACCGCCTAGCCCCATAGTAGCTACGCCCCTGCATACAGTTGAAATAATGACCACAGTGAAAACGAAGGATGCTAAATTAAATCATAACAAATTCAGTGTTCTGGCAAATCATTTCTTAGCAACCGCTTCAATAAACACAAAAATAAAACATAATATAATTCCTATTGCCTTGCGCAATAACAAAATGTTTCTGTTGCTATCCTAATCCAGGTTGCATTTCAATCTAACAAAAGGCAGTTCTATCATTACCGTGGCGCCACAATCTGATGATGAATTCTTGTAGAACTCGACGAAACAAATCGAAAATAAAGTTAAATTTTTTGATATCGTTCTTGGTTTTCGAGATATAGCATGTTGAAAATCAATTATAACTGTGATTTTGGTGAAGTTTCCTCTGGTCCAGGACGTATTTCAACCTAACAACAACCACCAGGTAGAAAATAAACCACATATAGTGTATTTCCACCGTGTACATATAGCGGTTTTGGTAATTTGTTTTTTCTGGTCCAGTCCAGATTTAACCCAAACCACCTAAATTTTGAGATACAATATTTCGAGAACTAAGCGAGATATGGAAAGAAAATATATTCTTTGTTTTCGATTTGTCTCTTCGAGTTACATACGACATCATCATCAAATTTGGTAATGTAGAAATTTTTCTTCTGTTCCAGGCCGCATTTCAACTTAACCACGTCAATTTTGAGATACAATATCTCGAGAATTAAGTGAGATATCAAAACATTTTATTCTCTACTTTCAGTTTTTTTCGTCGAGTTACATAAGAATCCATCAACAAATTGCGTCTTCACGGTTATCATAGAATCCCCTAACGACATACAGTACTACGCTAAACCATGCAGGTAATATTTCCTTCCTCCATGCGCTAAACATGCCGCCAGAGAAACAATACTTCCGTTACACGCATATTAATACATATACTTATCACATTTTAATGGTCACATTGGATGGCGAAATAAACCAAATAAAAAATCTATAAGGGTTCTTCAATCTTAATTTTTTTATATTCGTATTCAGAATTATACTAACACATTTGAATAGCTGACACAGTTACATGCGGCTGAAATAAGGCATCAGTAAAACCAAAGAAAATTAAAAATAAATCTTAACAATTTACGTCATTCCAACGTAATATTAGTTTTAATGGGTGGAAGGTGATATTTTCCACCGGCAGGAAACTGGTATCTACTGCCCTGTTGAAATTTGTATCAATTGCTTCGTTATAATGGCATCTTCTTCACATTTGCACCCTCCTTTTTTCGGAAAAGTCACCATGAATTAAATTAAAAAATCGGAAATGTAAAACGCTCCGCAACCGAAAAATGTTAGCAACACTTTCGTTAGAACGAAGTAATGATTTAAGTAACAGAAAAAAAAATAACAATCTATCAAAACTGCCGCTAACATTGCGAAAATTAACATACATATATGTGATTTCAACGAATACTTCTACATAAACTAATATTAAATAAATCAAGCTGCTAATAAGTATGTACTGTCAGTTAATTTATTCGTGGATGCCTAGAAATGTTATTAAATAACGTGGGTATTGCTCTGCAGTTGCTTAACTAATCAGAATTGTTACAAAATAAAGCTCATTGTAATTTATCGTTCATTGTGCTGTAGCAAAAAGCTTCAGTTGTCAACTTGGTCCAGGTTGCATTTCAACTTAACCCTAATATCCACTAAAATTTCTGATAGAAAAGCAAAGCTTCAATCACGCGCAAATTAATACATTCCTTGCATCGCGATATAAACTTGATCCCAAATCTTCACAGGTTCTGACACATTTCTTTCTTAATACCTATGATGAAGATCGATATTTTAACGGCTAAGGAAGCTTACAGCGGCTGAAATAATGACTCCAGCAAGAACGAAGGACGCTATAAATAAACCTTAACAACTTAAGCTATGCCATGTAATATTTCATTGTGGTTTAGGCCGTATATATCACGAACATTTGCAACTTCTTTCATTTGAACCATGTAATGTTTCAGTAAAAAAAAACAAAAACCGGATAATTAATATGCCAATTTAAACGCACACATTTTAAATTAAAAAAACTAAATTATTCATGCCTTCTGCGTTAACGTCAAATTCCACTTGTAATTCTGATCCATGCTAGTTATACTCTAACCAAACTTTTCGCAGCACTGATGCTCGAAATACAAAGCTTTTATCTTACAATATCTATGGACAAAGAATTTAAGGAATACTTCAATATATCAAGAGAATATTACGTAAATATAAGCATCTAATGATTGATATATCGATTTTAACGCAATACATACTTTTATTTCAGTGTTATGTGAGTTAATTTATTCACTGTTGCTTGGAAATGATATTAAATAACGCGCACTCCCACAAATAATATCGTAAAGCGTGACGTCATAGCGCAACGTCATAGGTTGACGTCACCGCGTGACATGACGTAGGTGCGACAACGCTACATCTTGTGTATTATACTAATAGACTAGCCACAAATCCCGTCAAAAATGACGGGTTTAACGGATTAACTGATTTCTTCTTAGTTGCTTACCTAAATAGAATTGTAATAAAATAAAGCTCAATGTTCTGTAATTTCTCATCCCTTGTGACGTAGCAAAAAGTTTCATTGTCTATTTGGTCCAGGTTACGTTTCAGCCTAACAACAATCTTCGCCAATATAGCCGGTAGAAAAACAAAACTTAATTCACACGCGAATTAATATTTTCCCTGTATCGCATGTCAATGTCATCATGCATCGATACCAATCATGCATCATGCGATGCAAACTTGATCCAAAATCTTCACAGTTTCATACAACTTTCTTATTTTCTATGACGAAGGTCCATGTTTTAATGCCTGAAATAATTACCCCAGTGAAAACGAAGGATGCTAAAAATAAATCTTCAAAACCTAAGCTATGTCACGTAATATTATTTTTAATTGTGGTTCAAGTAGCACACATCGCGAACAATTTGGAACTTCTTTCATTCAGACCAAGTAATGAGTTCATTAAAAAAAGCTACTGTTAATTAATATGCCATTCTAGCATTACATTTCTTAGCAATTACTTAAATAAATATAATTGTTATAAAATATAGTTCAGTGCAATTCATAGTGCTTTGCTCTGTAAGAAAAGGTTTTCGTTGCTATTCTGGTCCAGGTTGTATTTCAACCTAACCTCTACTGCACTTGCGATAAATGAAACAATACTTTAATCACACACTTGGTGATACATTACTTTATCGCATTTTAGTGGTAATAATGCATCACGATATTAACTAAAACAAAAATCTTTACGGGTTACGAATACTTTGACATAAAACGAATCTATTATTAAATAAATCAAATCTACTAATACTTATTATGTCGATTTAAACTCAATACATACTTTTATTTCAGTGTTCTGACAATTCACGGCTTAGTGTAATTCCTCGTGCCTTGCGTTGTAGCAAAAGGTTTCAGTTTCCATTAGGGTCCAGGTTGCATTTCAACCTAACCACGTTAACTTCTCGCCAGAAAAACAGTACTTCAATCTCACGCTTATTAATGCATGAACTGTTTCGTGTTTTAGTGGTAATAATGCATCGCGATATAATTTTGATCAAAAATCTTCAAGGGTTTTTGCACATTTATTTTTTGTGTTAAGACTGGTAGTAAAACGTTTGAATGGTTGGCACAATTGCTGAACTCATAGGCTCAGTAATATTAGGCAGTGAAAGCAAAGGAAATTAAAATCAACCTTATGAACTTACATTATGCCACGTATTATTGTTCTAAGTGTAGTGAAGGATTGCACAGTTCCCGGATCAATGTGCAACTATTTCCATTCAAACAAATTAATAATTTCAATAATAGGACACAGTTTAAAATATTTTGATATAAACTAAATTATTCATCCCCTCTGCGTTAACGTCAAATGAAACTTGTAATTCTAATCCATGCTAGTTATACTCTAACCAAACATTTAGCAGCACTGATGCTCGAAATACAAAGCTTTTATCTTACAATATCTATGGACAAAGAATTTAAGGAATACTTCAATATATCAAAAGATTATTACGTAAATATAAGCATCTAATGATTGATATATCGATTTTTAACGCAATACATACTTTTATTTCAGTGTTCTGTGAGTTAATTTATTCACTGTTGCTTGGAAATGATATTAAATAACGCGCACTCCCACAAATAATATCGTAAAGCGTGACGTCATATCGCAACGTCATAGGTTTACGTCACCGCGTGACATGACGTAGGTGCGACAACGCTACATCTTGTCTATTATACTAATAGATTAATTTGGTCGATGGACTTATTATGAATAAATTACCTGATGATTTGTATAAATTAGTATTAAAATAATCTGAATGATATACAAATTGGAGTGTGACATAAAACCGTCTCACTACAAACCGTCAACTGCAAGTATACAGGAAAATTGTGCAATACATCCCATACAGACCGAGTTGGGCAGCGAGTCACGCAGACTGACACGCGTTTTCGCTGCATTTTGCGGATCCACTAAATTTTGTACGGGATCCGCCGGACAGTCTAATGATGCGGGATTGCGGGGCCCCGCTTTGCTCGATTGCAATCCCTAATTGTGTAGAGGTTACTAGCAATTTCAATTTCTCGTAGGCGGCTAAAAACGCCGGCCACCATAAGTAATCAAAAGCCCCTGAGATGTTCACGAAAATGGCTATTACATACTTGATATTACTACTTTTCACTAGATTTACGGTCTTATTTATGGCATCCTCGGTTGATCTGCCTGTTCTAAATCCAAACTGATGTACACTCGTATCTTCTTTTTTTTTTACTCATTGCTTTACGCCTCGTCGCGAACCAAGGTCATTAAAGGCGGAATGGCACTTGGGACAAGGAACAGGGAGGAATTCGCCCATGGCTGTTTAGGAAGCATCCCGGCATTTTGGGAAACCATGGAAAACCTAAATATGGATGCCCGGACGGGGATTCGAACTCGCGTCCTCCCGAATGAGAGGCCAGAACGTTAACCGTTCACCCACCACGCTCGGTTACACTCGTCGTCGTCGTCGTCGTTGTTGTTGTAGCTTTACGGCGCGTCAACATCGGGGTCATTAGCGCCCTAACAATAACCATCTATTACTGTGGCTCAATAATTTACTGAGATACTGTCTGCATGGTCGACTGTAAAGGGGTCGGCCATACAGACAGCAAATAAAATAAATCATAAAATCAGACGTGGCTTTAAAGGGGCCACCGGTACTTTAGACCGTACAACACCTGGATGGCTGTAAAGAGGCCAAGCATGTTCAAAAGAGGGTTAAAAACACTACATGTCTCGCTGGCTGTGAAGAGGCCACCCATCCATCTTAAAACTAGGCCGATCTGCCTAAAATCTTAGGCGTTAGACCGGCCAATACTCAAAATTTTAAAACACTCGCCACGTTGCTGGTCTCATTGTTTAAAATGAGGGACAGATCGTTGGCCAGGCCAACGCCTGCCCTCGAGTCTAAAAGTAATACACAATCAATTAAAATGTGGCGCACCGTTAGAGGTACGCCACAGGCATTACATTCCGGAGGGTTATCCCGGCGGAGAAGAATGCTGTTGTCAGAGGATAGTGCCCTATATGGAGGCGAGTAAGGAGGACCTCATCCCTCCTCGCCCGCTGGAAGGAGCTGCTCCACGGCTAAACGGTCGGTTTGACCAGCCGGAGCTTATTATGCTCTACCTCCAGTCACTGCCTCTGCCAAATGTCAAAAACAGATCTTTTCCCCGCCGAGGCAAGGTCAGTTTATGGGACCGGATCAAAGTCAATTCTGACCTTGTTGCAGGCTAACTTGGCAGCTTCATCAGCTGCCTTGTTCCCCCTGATTCCCACATGACCGGGTACCCAGCAGAATACGACCTCCTTTCCGGAAGATTGGAGGGATCGGAGGGTGTCCTGTATATCCTGGACAAGACGATCTGCTGGGTACATGCTTCCCATTGCCTGGATGCAGCTGAGGAAATCACAGCATATGATGTACTTTGTGCCGTGACTTACTTTCATATGCTGGAGCGACTTTAACAAAGTGTAACACTCTGCAGTGTACACGCTGCAATAGCTATTCAGTTTGTAGTTATAAGTCACTCGAGGGAACACTACAGAGCAGCCAACTCCGTTAGCCTGGTTAGACACATCCGTGTATACCGGAGTAAAATCGCGAAACTGATTTAAAACATCGCTAAAAGTTCGGGTAAATACACTGTCGGCGGTACACAGCTTGTTGTACCGCGACAATTCTAACACTGTTCTGGATCTCTTTAAAAGCCAGGGAGGAGATTTACTCCAACCCTGGTGATAAAAGGAGGGGATCTGAAAACCATATTCCTCCAATATAGCCTTTGTACGGTAGCTGAACGGTTTAGTTTCTCTTTGACGGTTTGTATAAAGTCGTTCAAAGTTAGGATGAATAACTACGTCGTACACGGGACTGCCAGGAGTTGCGGCAATATGTATATATTGTCGCACCATGAGGAGACGCCGGCGGATGGAAAGTGGCGACTCACCAGACTCAGCACAAATGCTGGCTATCGGACTGGTGCGGTATGCACCTGTGGCGAGACGAATTCCTCCATGGTGGACACTATCTAATGTACGGAGATAACTGTCCATAACCGTAGACAATGCAACCATACTCCGACCGCGACCATACAAAGGCTCTATAAAACTGTAGCAGGCAGGAGCAGTCAGCGCCGCACGACCTGCCACACAGACACTTTAAAACATTAAGCGCCTTCAAGGCTCTGGCTTTAACATCTTTAAGATGTGGCAGCCATGTAAGCTTACTGTCTAAAATGAGGCCCAGAAACCGAACAGTTTCACTAAAACTTAAAACGGTGTTCCTCAAGGTGAGATGAGGTTCTGCTATAAGACTTCTACTGCGGTTAAAAAGTACACACCGGGTTTTCTCAGCAGAGAAACGAAAGCCGGTGTGCACTGACCATTCATCCAGCCTGTTCAGCGTGAGCTGCAGCTGCCGCTCAGCACTTCTCAGGTTAGCCGATGCACAAAAAATTAAAAAGTCGTCACCATATAAGGAGTATCGGATGGGTCTCCTAATAATAGTTGAGATGCCATTAATGGCAATAGCAAAAAGGGTTACACTTAAAACTGACCCTATGGGAACACCGTTTTCCTGAATAAAAAGTTCAGACATTTCTCTACCGACTCGGTACCGGAAGCAACGTCGTGATAAAAAAAGATTTAAAAAACGTGGAAGATTTCCTCTGAAACCCGATTCGTATAATTGTTTTAAAATAACATGTCGCCAGGTAGTATCGAATGCCTTTTCGATGGCAAAAAATACACCCACAAGGTGTTGGCTGCGGATGAAGGCGTCTTGAATTGCCGCTTCCAGTACGATCAGGTTATCCGTGGTGGAATGGAACTTCCTGAATCCACACTGAAAACGGCTCAGCAGCTTACGGGACTAGAGACACTAGACGAGGCGGCGGTTCACCATCCGCTCTAGTGTCTTCCCAACGCAGCTCGTTAAGGCGATGCTGCGATAGCTACCTGGCAACAACTTGTCTTTTCCTGGTTTTAAAATCGGGATTAACCTTGCTTCTTTCCACGAGTCAGGGAAGTGTCCTCCGGTCCAAACATCATTAAAAATACCCAGGAGGTACTCTTTAGCATCTTTGCTTAGATGCATCAGCATCTGGTACTGGATATGGTCAGGCCCTGGTGCAGTGTCCTTGGCGCTGTTTAGAGCTGACTCCAGCTCCCAAGATGAAAATGGGTTGTTGTATTGCTGCACATCAGAGGAGTCGAAGCAAAAGACTTGCCTTTCAGCAGATATTCTTCGTTGCTGGACCAGATGGTCCAATCCGGCAAACGAAGTGATGGCAGCGAAGTGCTCTGCCATCAGCTGCGCTTTGCTTCGCTCATCGGTGACTACACACCCTTGATCCAGTAATCCAGATACTGGCGGTCGAGAGTACCTCCCACATATACGGCGGATTGACTCCCATACTTTAGTTGACGATGTGGAACGATTAATGGTGCTCACAAAGGTCTGCCTTGACCTTCTTTTGCTCTCCTTAATAATACGACGCGACTTGGCTCTAGGAATTCGGAACACTGCGAGGTTCTCAGGTGTCGGGTGCAACCTAAACCGACGCAGGGCCCGTCTGCGACCCTGAATAGCGGAACAACCTTCGTCGTTCCACCAGGGGACGTGCGTTCTGCGCAGCGCTCCAGAGCCGCTAGGAATGGAGATATCAGCCGCCCGGTGAATCACATCTGTAAGATGTTTCATCTTTGCTTCGATGTTCTGGCGATGCTCAAAAATGACTGACCGGCTGTAAAGCTGCCAGTCAGCTCTGCTGATATTCCATTTCCGTGTCGTAATGCTTTCTCGACGTTCAGTCTCTACATGCAACCAAATTGGGAAGTGGTCGCTTCCATGCGCTCTTCAAGTTACACTTGACATTCCCTACTCCAGGCTGGGTGCTATCCGGAGCAGTTAACGCACACCTTCTCGCATCGCATTCGGGAGGACGGCGGTTCGAATCCCCGTCCGGGCATCCAGATTTGGGTTTTCCATGGTTTCCCCAAATCACTCCAGGCAAATGCCGGGATGCTTCCTTCAAAAAGGCCATGGCCGAATTCCTTCCCATTCCTTGCCCCCCATCCTTTCCCATTTCTAAAGACCTCGATGTTAAAAAGAGACAAAAAGCAGCTAAAAAAAAAAAAAAAAACGCACACCTGTAGTAGCGTGCAACTAACGCTCGGCTCATGTGCCCTCTTGCCACACTTACCACAGGTGGGGCTGCCCTTACATGACGCCGTTGTATGTCCGAATAGCTGACACTGAAAACTGCGCATCGGGTCCGGAACATACGGACGGACGTTCAGGTTGATGTACCCTCCTTTGATGTTCTTTGGTAGTACTGGAATGTCAAACGTCAGGACGAAGGTGGCAGTCTTTTAAATACCGCCACTAACCCTTCGTTTGATCTGACGTACCTCGACCACTTTCTGCTCCTTCCACTCCTTAACGAGTTCCTCGGTCCCTATGTCTAACAAGTCACGGCAGGTGACAACGCCTTTGCTGCTGTTTAGGGATTTGTGGAGTTCGCAGGTAACGGCGAACTCCCCGAGCTTCTCACAGTTAAGGAGTTGGGTAGCTTGCCTACTGGTTGTAGTTTCCAGCAGCAGCGTCCCGTTCCTCAGCTTTTTTACCGAATTCAGGGTCCCTACCAGACCCTCTCCCCACTTTGAAATGTAAAAAGGTGAAACTTTTTCGAAGGTCCCTTCCACCCTTTGCATCACTATAAAAGCGTTCGGGAGTAAACAAACTTTTCCGTTACTGTTGTTTTCCGAATCGGGGGGGGGGGGGGCTATCTACCCTCACCCGCTTCTTAGAACTCGGTGTATTTATTTTAGCCTGCGGCACACCCGTACCGCAGGATTTTGTGAAAGACTTAATTTTGGTCCCACAAGTAAAACCAGTTTAAAAAGAAGCGCTAATACAACAGGGGTGCGCAGGTGCCCCTGAGGTTGCACGTTAGCGAGTGATCTGCCTCTCACCCATGCACCTCCTCGGCACGTGTCCGACCTTGAGGTTGAGAGGTTTTTTTATAGAGGTTTGTACCGTCCTCGCGATCCGGGCGATGAAGCCAAGATCCCCGTTCTCCTAGACACACAACGTTCCACTGCCACGCCCTACGGTGGTCGTTGAAGCATGGTAGGAGTTTACGGTGTGGGAAACTTGTGGCACTCAGAAGTTTCCAGCTCGGGCACCGCGGGTTCGCCAAACCCGTACCTGGCACTTGCGTACCAGGCCCCTGCGAGGGGTTACACTCGTATCATACTTTCTCCTGTGTTCCTGTAATATCCATACTAAGATTTTTTTTTCTTGCACTTTTAGCAGGCAGATTGGCATAACAATAGAACCTAATCCCAAAAAGGGGTGGCCCTAACACTATTAACTACAGGAATCCTTTCACGAGAGGCGGTGGCCCCCAAGCAAATTTGAAAAAAAAACCCCTTCCTCTGCTATTGATATGTAGTCCATGCCTACTATAAGCCCAACTATCAATAGCATGCAGGTACCAAGCCCATGCCAGAACTAATGATAGACATAACAAGCTGTTCCACTTACCTCACAGCAGAAGTTATCTGTGGCCGATCATAGCACCTCTGGATCGACGTCATACTTACCCGAGTCCACGTAGCAGGAAGTAGCAAGTAGCAAATGCTCTCTAATACTATAACAACTATCCCTGTCTAGACTATTTCTCGCTCCTCCCAATATTACTATATGATTCTGATCTGTGGAGCCCTTACAGAAAGAACCTATACCTTCTACCACCTAAAATGAGAAGTGCCTGGTTTTACAAAACTCACAACATGAAAAGCTGGTCCTAATTTTTCCTGCACCAAGGGCGCACAACTCTTCCATGACTACAACCAAACAGCAAGACTTTCCTACACAACTTTTCCTACAAGTCTGGTGTTCTTTGTCTACACCTGTAACTACACTGCCAAGGGTCAAATTTATTTATCATTCAAACAACAAAAGAATTAGAAGCCCACCTTATTCCGGCCACCTTCTCCCCTGTTGACAGTTACCAATCATCTCCGACTTCTTCCCTAAACAATCTATCCATTTCCTTCCTAGCATATTTCAGTTCTGCCTCAATGCACTAATCCTTTACTCCTAATCTAACATCCTCCTGTTTTTAACACAGACTCTACACAACTATGAGAGAGCATTCCCCTTTTTTCACAGCACTATTTCTCATATACTTCACAAAAAACCCTACCACATTACTATAAGGCAATTAGTACATTTTCCACTCATATTTACTAGTAGTTATTAACAGCAGTTAACAAGACACAGTACAGAATGAGAGAAAAAATTTATCAAACTAACCTTACAATAAAATAGCTTTAAGTTTATTTGCATTGTGAGTTAATTTAGCCAAACACTCTACAAAGCAGTAATTAAATAAATACACTTATCACAGCCTACTGAAAAGAGCACTAATAATATGAATACCAAGAATTCAAATTTAAACTGTATTCACACACGCTATCAAAAATTTGAGGATAAACCAACATTCAAAAATGTAAACACAACACTAGATGATAATTAATAGACTTTTGCATCAATAAAACCTTCACAAACACCCAAAGTATTAAAATACATTGTAATTTAAAGTTTTAAATTAATATTAGTACAGAAACAAACATTTAACTATATTTATCTAAAATTTATACGCAGAAGACAGAGTGATGATGTGCACCAACCAGATACCTGAGATCTTAATTGATTTGAAAAGTTATCTGCCAAAACTGCTTATGTTTGTGGAAAGGGGTTTTGATCAGTTCTATCATGCATGTAAATATTAATACACCAGAAGAGAAATTTCTATATTGCCAAGATTTTTCTTAATAATAGGAATTAAATATTTCAGTTATCAAACAGAGTTTGGAAATAAACCTTGGTCTTATTAGCAGTTTTTGTATGCATGGAGAGAAAAAGATTTCTGTTTCAAATTGCAGTCAGTGTGGAAAATTTAGAAATAAGAAAGTATTCGCAGCACTTTAAATAAGAAAAAAAAAAGAAATTAAATAAACAAGTGTGATTAAATTTCAATAAATTCTTTTTTTTTTTTTTTTTTTTTTTTTTTTTTTTTTTTTTTTTTTTTTTACTTTTGCTCCATGAGGTGTGCTGTAAGTCCAGACAGGGGCGGATCCAAGATTTTGGATTGGGAGGGGCTTGAGCGGGACTTCGGTTTGGCAGAATCAAATTGCCTTAAGATTTTAACTTTTTTCTTTTAAACCAGTGTTCCCCAACCTGGGGTACCCAAAGGTATGAGAGGTGGCTTGCAAATAGAATATTAAAAATTTAATTGCAATTGGATTAAACATGCTGAATTTGCCATGCTATAAAGGTACAATACAATATTCAAGCAGGTAAATAAAAAAATAGGTCCATATAAGTTAGTGGTCTACTGAATTATTTGTGACAATTTACCGGTCCTCAGGTAAGATAAGGTTGAGAAACACTGCCTTTAGCTGCTAACTGTGCAATAAGTAGTAAAAATATTAAAATTTATGATTACAAAACACAGAATTAGAAAATATTTTCATTTTAAATTTATTAGAAATATTACAGTCCAAAATAGTTATAACATCATTTCAAATGATTACATCTTATGTTTTAAAACTAATATGTGATGCAGAAATGGGTAATGATTGTATTATAAAAAATTCAGTGACAATACTAACACAAATATCAGCACAGATCTGCAAGTATCTCCTATAAATCACATGGACGGCTTTTACGTACAAAAGAAATAGTTTCTTGCTAAATGTAAGAACTGCAATCATCTGAGACAGATTGTGGTGCTGTTCTTTCCGAACCCTGAGTATTGTGAACTGAAAGTATACACATATGTGATTCACCTGTACAGTATATCTGTGATGATCCAGAAATAAGCAATCATCTAGGAGTCTACACACAAATCTAGGAACAAAATTCTTCATATCAGCACAAAGAAAAGATGGTAACTTGAGACCCTATATTTACATTAAACATGAAAGTTTTAGCAGTCATTTAGGGTTAGCCATGGGTGCCGGGAGGGGGGTGCAAGGGGGTGCACTTGCACCCCCCCTGCTATGAACGAAAATACACATAAAAAGATTAAGAAACAAAAATTTTATTATTAAATTCACTGTTTGAATAATAACTTAAGGTGCCTAGGTTGTTGTCCAAATTTATTCAACATCTTGTCAATAAATTCAGCATTCTTATTTAAAAAGTGTTATATATAATGCATGAAAAATTTAAAAAACCAGATGCACCCCCCTTAAAGTAATCCTGCCGGTGCCCATGGGGTTAGCACTTGTTGAAGTGAAGGATAATAGCTTTTTCTCCTGTCATCTTATTTGTAATATGCTTAGACATATCCAATAGTGAAAGTTCCATTAATCTGTCTGGCTCTATTGACATAGGCTAATTAATCAGGAAACAAGTTACAATACCAAATTGGAGTCCACTTTAAATATGGCCCAACATAAACAACACTCTAATATGGAACATTACCAGCAATCCACCAATTCATTCTCTTTTATTTTAATAGATGTCAAAATGACAACTTTTTTTTAGAAATTAATAATATCTGAAGTGGAATGAATGGTTAAATAAGAACCTATTGAAACTATATATAATCAAACATAACTTGTTACATTCTTACCAAAAAGTTACTTTATAAGTTGGTTCAAAAATTTAAAGCAAAAAAGTATGAAGCTGCTGAAACCTTTATGAGAATTTGCCATCTGAGTAAACAAATAAAAATATACCCCTGCATTGTCCAACATCATGTGATATGGATGCTATGACTTGTTTCCTTACTGTATTATAAGCAAAAGCAATAGTTGTAGAAAAAGCTAGAAATTGAGTTAGGAATTACACTGTTTCAAAATTATCATGCAAGAATGGCAGGCAACTATACATCAAAAAAAATTCTTAAACAATATGGCAGTAAAACTGATCTGTTACAGCTAACTATAAATGATTTGTACTCGATTCAATTGTTCTCATTAAAATGCAAGACAGAGTTCTCATTAAATATATACATTTTACACATATTAATTTGTACAAAGACCAATTAGAAATATAAAATTTATAAATCAAAATAGATCAGTGACTTAGAGAAAATATACACTGATAACAGTGCACATATGTACACACAATCTTAGACAAAGTCTTCTTTCAGACTTTTTTTTAAAATTCTTCTTTTATTTTATATTTATACTAAAGTAGCACATTTCTTTTTAATGCCAACTATAAATACATGCATACAAAGTAGTCAGAAGTCACACAATATAGATTTTTTTGTTCAGCTTTATACGTAAATACAATTAGTTTTGCTTTAATCTTGGAGGCAAACAGATGGGAATGGACAGAAAAATCATTCTTTTGAGAAATCCTATATAGGAATTAACCAAAATATCTTTAAGATATATATTTCACTTCCTATTGCACTAAAGCAAATGAAAAATTTTCTCAAATGGTTGAGTAGTGATAGAGTTATTTTGTAAGCACCCAACACACAACTGGCTTTGAGAGAATGAGGCAATATATATATTAAAACTCAATTCATTTAGTACAAAAATAAGTAAAAAAAAGATACATTAATTGAAAAACCTTATAATGCTTTGATCACTTCCACAACTGTTTTGAGTAAATCAATTAAAAAGGTAGTATTTGAAACTACCATGCCATTTTCTTGATGAAAGAATATAAATGTTACAGATCGATCTAATTATAACATTTCCAATACATCACCTACTGGTATTCAATTAATATGGAATGCTTCGCATTAAATTACACAAGCAAAAAGTTAATTTGAGACCTTATGAATACTCTGATAACTAATTTTGACACACCCGTTGAATGAAATTTGATAGGCATCAGCAATTAGTTTACCACTTTCAAATGCCTCAATAGTATCCAAGTTGTTCACTTCCTTCAAGAAGCTTAATTTAAAAAACTATCAAATACACAGATCCTATTTGACATCAAGCTCTGTTCATTACACCATATTTGGTTACAGCAATTTAATTAATCTGAGTCACTATCACTTGATGAAGATGCAGAAGAGGAATTTTCTGAATCCTTTTGCCTTTCAGCATCACTTTCTGAATCACTTGAATCATCAGTGTCTGAATCATCACTGTCTGATGATGAATCTGCATTTGATACAGATTCCTAAAACAAAGGCAACAAATTATTTTTTTATAAATGTATTAGTGGCAATAAATACATAAAATACAAACAGTTTAATTTGCTTTTGTAAAAGGTGTTCAGGATTGGGTTGGTACAAAGAGCAATTTAATACAGGGACATAGGGTCGCAGCAGTCTCCATAGAACCAAAATACATGGATCAAGTAGGCCAACGCCCCTGTAAGGTAGGCAGGATGCAGTGGTATTGCGGTGGTGAGGAGAGATTTGATTAGTGGCAGAAACTATAGCCGAAACTACGAAGAAGATATATGCACGAAGGAAAGATAAAAATAGTGGGGGATGCTGGTGGCTGAAGCAATGGAGGGGAAGTGACAGAGAATGAATTGCATCTGATTCTGCATGCTAAACTCTAGCTGGAAACACACATCAACAATGTTCAATACCACCACTACACAAATCCTCAACTAGCGGACGAGTGTTCGTGTTATGGTTCAAGTAGTGGTAACTCAAGAGAAACAAGACATCATTATAAAATAAGGTTTCCAAATTTAGTAATTCCTGAGCAGAGAATGTTTAGAGACATTCACTGTTGACTGATGGAAACAGGGTTGTTAAACGTAAGTTTATAATTATTATTGTTGCTGGTCTTTGTTATGTGAAATTGCCTGAAGTGATAATTTCAGCCATGTGAAGACATTTACATATTTTTACTTTGACACACATATGCTGGAGGAAACGGCAGGTGGCCCATAGCCAACCAATAGTTGATAATGTTTCAAACACAGTAGAAGCAAAGTAGGACATGTCAGTTCTGCAGTCAGGGGGGAATTGTATGGAATTGCACATTCCATAATCTGGAAAATGTGGACTGTACGTGTATCTCAAACAAAAAGTTCATTAATTGAACACACAAGATTATGAGTATTGGACTTTCTTTGCCAATTTCTATAGCAGGATGCACAGACAGCAACCCAACTTTCCATACCTGATTTTATTTAGGAATGAAACAACATTTCATATACCTGCAATAACCACACTTGAGCTGATGAAAATCCACGACACTTCCAGAAGTGGTAAACACGAAAGGTACAATATCCATATTTGGTATTTGGATGGGGATAATTGGACATTACATCATCAGACCCTGCATCCTTCCTCATTGCTTGAATGCCCATAGTTCATTAGTTTTACTCATTGAGGTATTGCCGGGATTCAGGAAGGATGAGCCAATCCATATAAAAAGAGAAATGTGATTTCAGCATGATTGTGCCCCTGCTAATTATGGATTGCAATTTCAAGAATTTTTGCATCACACCTACCCTGGTTGCTGTATGACCAGGTGGTGAAATGTACCAGCTCACTCATTTTAATACAATAGTGTTTTTTTTGTGTGTGGGGGGGGGGGGGGGAGGATGCATAAATGATCTTGTACACAAAACCACAATTAGATCCAAGAAAAATTTAATTGCACAAATTCTTGCTGCTGTTCAAGTTATTCAGGAGGCACTGGACATGTTGGCATCTGCAAGCAAGCCAATGGTGAAGTGCTGGGATGACTGTATTCAAAGAAACAGAAGAACATCTGGACAGCGTTTAGTAAAAAAATCCTATCCACTTATTAATTGCTGCAAGTTTTGTATTAGTTGAGAGAAAGTGGTTTCCAAATGGAAATAATATTTAGAATTTCAGCACATATAGTTCCAGGAGAAATAAATGAACAAATTACAAGTACTATTAACTTGGGCATATATATATATATATATAGAACATTAGGATAGGATAAAAAACCACTGCTCACCAAAAAAGGGGATTCCTGCGGCGTTGGTACACGAAAAAAATGATCACACAAAGAATAGAATTTTCAAGCATGGCTCTTCCTCAGTAGAAGTAAGATGGCTGAACACAAGCATGACCATATTTATTCAAGTTGTAGTCCACTGTTTGTGTTCATGTTATCGGGTCTTTATTTTTATTTCGAATACTTATCTGACTTGCCTGGGCTATCATCCACTTTCCTGGCCTATGTCACTCACTCGCTGAATAAAATAGTGTATCCACTGTCAGCTGAATATTTTACTATAGCTGATTTACTAATGTCATTAATACAAGACAAAACAAATTGAAAGCTCCAAAAAAAAAAAAAAAAATTCTACAGAAGATTCATGACAATACCGAAAAAAAAGGTGAAGCAACTTCAATCCAACAAGAGGTCAGTACAAAATTAACCATCTCTAATCATCTGATGCCATGACTGTATTGTCTCCCAAAAATACAGCGTGCTGTTATGACCAGCTGTCAGTGCATTTCTATCTCCAACACATCTGTTGCAGTGCTCGAAATTGACCGGGCGTTAGGCGTAATTACGCCTGAATATTTTCGTTTTACGCCTGCAATCTCCATCAAAGGCGTAGAAAATACTCCTAAGCATCAAAACTTAAAAAATTACATTTCGGAACTTGTTTTCAGTTAGTTTTGCATGTTCAAGGTTAAATTCTAGTTTCAATTCTTGTCGTTTTGATCTATTTCAATGTTTACAATAATATGTTTCTAAAGTTCAGAAGTGGCAACATTGTAGGGGAAAGTACCGCGAAGGGAGAGGGGGAAAAAAAAAAAAAAAAAAAAACAATTCTAGCGCGTGCGTTATTCTTCTGGTATTCGCTTAACAAAGGATCTAAAGACGTCTTGTAAAATTACTGACTTTATACCATTTGTAAAGACAAGTATTGGTGATAGAAGTGTTACAAGTAGGCCTACCGATAAACGACGGCTGCCAGAAAGTGAAGAAACATTAGCTGCTGACAAATCATCAGGCCCTTCAGCTACTACCAGTAGGCCTGCTCCAGGAGGTCAACAAGAAAATAAACGATCAAAAACAGTTCAAAATTTATCAGCTACTATGCCTGCTGTTACCACCAGAACATCGACAACTAATGCCGTGGGTAAAGACACATTAAGTAAGTGGCAAAAAAGTTTTCCTTGGTTATCAGTAGAACAAGGCAGCGAAAATAGTATGTTTTGCGTCGTTTGTAGGCAGTTTGCGAATTCATCTATAACGAGTTTCGTAAATGCAAAGGTCATATCTAGATTATAAACAGTTAAAAAACATGACAAAAGTGAAGTCCATCAGAATTCGTGTGAGGCAGATGTGGCGAAAAAAAATTAATTGCATACACCGTTAGCCCTTACGTTGAGTGCCATGAGTGACAAAGTACACCAAAAAATGCGTGTTTTATTTAATACTGCTTACTCTGTTGCAAAAGGCAACTTTGCGTTCACAGATTACCCACGTTTGTTAGAGTTACAAGAAAATCGTGAGAAATTTCTTAACAGGATTAACAAAACGTTTCGAAGATCTTCGAACTAATTGCATGTTTCAAAAATATAAACATTTTTGATGCAATTAACATTCCAAATGAGGATATATTAAATTATGGAGTAAAGGAGTTTAAAGAGGTCCTCAAGGATTTACCTGCAGCAGTGACCATAAGCAAAGAACAAGCTTCTGATGAATTTCTGCGCTGGAAAATATGGGCTAAGGACAAGAAATCTCTATCAAGTCGTCAGCTTTGGAACAGAGTATATAGCGAAAATAGTGAAGACAAACAATATCCAAATTTATTAAAAATCATTTCATGTTACCGTGTGCTTCCATTCACCACTGCAATCTGTGAGCGAGGTTTCAGTAAGCTTAACAACATGAAAACAATGAAATCAATAATCATGTTAAATTATTTCACAATTTTGGTATATGATGTATTGGCACATGCAAATCATATTAATTTGTTTCTGGGTCTATTTATAGTTTTAAACTGTGCTGGAGTAAGTTATAAGCTATAATATCTGTATTTTCATAATTATAATATAATTACGCCTAACATTTTCATTTTACGCCTGAGTCTGAAAGTTAGGTGTAACAAATACGCCTGGATTTAAAAACGAATTTCTAGCACTGATCTGTTGGCAAGATATCTGGCAGACAAGTTAAAGAATTTGAGGAACTCTGCTTTTATAATCAGAAATTCTTCCTATTTTATAAACAGGATCAAGGTCAGACATCAAGAAGATTACGACTTACTAGTAACCGTTCACGTTACGTCATTGTTTACAAATGTGCCAATCAATGATGCCTTCACTTACTGAATTCTGCTTAAGACAATCTTCTTCCAATATAAGAATGAGTGCTACCACCAGAATGAAGGAAAAGCAATGTGCAATTGTGGCCGATATGTTTATGGAGACATTTGAGGCTGAAGTTGTTAACAATTACAATCTGAAAGCTTCTTTATGGTTATGGCTTGTGACGACACCTTTGTCATCTAATGGACAAGAATCTCTCCAGGAATTTTTCAACATTTAAACAGCACCCATCATAAAATTAAATTCACCATGGAAGTTGATGTGAAGAAACAGCTTCCTTTTATGCCTGTGACCATAAGACAGAAAGAAGATGGAACCTTGGACCGTGGAGTTTATCATAAGCCCATGCATATGAACCACTTACTATATGCAAACTCTAACCACCATCTAGCAGTGAAACATGGAATTTTAAAAACATTATCCATCCGTGCATACATAGTTATTAACGAAGTGAGCATACTCGCTAAAAGAGAAATTTTAAAGGAGATGTTTCTGGCTAGCAGTTATAGCCTTGACATTATCCATCAGGCCATCACAATTCTTGAACATCAAACAAATTCCTCTACTCAAGCACCAACAGAGGAGACCTGCAGACAAATGGACAGACCCATGGCAGTGTTACCTGTCATCCAGGGAATGACAGATGAGATCAGCCATCTTATTAAAAAGAAAAATTCTGTCCTTATTCAGAGCACCTAATAAGGTTTTTGATTTATCTGTAAAAGTTAAAGAAAGGAGGAAGAAATTAAAGACTTCAGGTGTATACCAAATCCCCTGCAGCTAAGGCTAGGTATATATCGGCAAGACAGGATGCATGGTCAAGGAAAGGCTGAGTGAACACACAAGACATTTTAAAAATAATGAAATCTGCTGTAGTGCAATATTCAGGAAAGCGGATGGTGACCGAGGCGAGTCAGGGAAGCATTGTAAATAATAATAAAAGACCTGATAATATGAACAAAGACAGTTGGCTAAAATTTGATCAAAAATGGTCATGCTTGCTCAGGTAAACATAGGATTTCAGCCTGCACCAAACCGGTCACACCGGCAGCGGGAACTTCAGTGATGTATACTCAAAGCAGTTAGCATAAGCTATTTACAGGCGGCAGCGATTCATGGCAGGGCAGTCCCCTGACCGAAGCAAAGGAATGATGTTTGAAACATTAGGTTTCAACAAATTGATGTAGTTCTGCCTGAACCAAGATAAATTGGCAATGACAGTGGAAGCCTACATGATCACTTAATTGCTAGGTTTGGTTAATAATATTCACAAAGGTTAGAAATTATTCCCATAAAAGTTAGTGATCCATAGAATTAGCTTTTGTCATTTAGATGGTCCTTGAATTAAGAAAGTTTGAGAAATGCTACTATAGGAGAAGAAATCATGTTAGTAATCACTTGCATACACACTCAGGAGTACACTGAGGAACTGGTTAGGAGAGTATCAGTATCCAAGTGAAACATTTTTGGCAAGTCATGAAAGTATTGTGGACCAATGATTTTAGTGAAGAGCTGTAAGGCAACTATGTGCAGCTTATAGTGGAGAATTTCATCTACCCAGGGAGACACTTATGTGTTACTAATATGGTGCAACACGAAATTAAGCTCAATCCAGAGGTGAATGGAGGAGTCATAAACTATAGATGATACAGGATAGCTGAGAATCAAAACATAAAACATAAAATAGAAAAAAATAATGCAGAAAGATATTATAGTAGCTTGCATGAGAGACTGGAATTCACCAACGCTAAAGATTTTGAAGAAACAGGACATTGACAAAAAGTAAAAGTGGAAAATGAACATAGATTTACAGAAATTAAATGACACAACAATAATCAGTGTTTTCAATTATCACTGATATTGGAGAAACTGGATAAGTTAGTAAAAGCATATAATTTCTCGACATGAAATTTTGCTAAGCAATATCCACAAATATTATTAAAAGAAGGTGACCAAGGTAAATGGGATTTACCACCTCCGGTGGTCATTGGGAATATAAGCGTTTGCCTATGAGGTTAACAGATTTGCTAGCCACATTACAAAGACTCACGTCTATTGTCTTACTGAGGTTATTTTATTTTATTATTCCATAGATTCCTGCTGAAGAAGGAATTAGGGATATGGAAAAGGTCTTGGTTAATTTATATAGAATCAAGATGAATAATAATCATAATAAAGAAGTATTATACAAATAGAACAAACATTAATTTTTACAACTGAATGTTGCAAAAGGAATGTTACATACAATTAATTTTTTGTACAATTTTTTGAATGGAATGTAGCAGTTGCCTATAAGATAATCCCTCAATTTTTTTGCTATAAGTGTTTATTATCTACAATATGTTTTATACCTAGTGCTGTTTTCTTTAATCTGCCATTATGTGGACCACAGAGGTTACCCTTCAACTGATAGAAAATATGCAGACCATTTGTTGCCTTTGGGATGTGTCATTACTTTGGTATAAAAATATAAATATTGAAGCAGATTGTGTGAAGAAGCAAACTGAAAAATTTAAAGAATCAGTGGCCAAAATAGAAATGAAGATTCATACATTGAAAGGACAATTTTGAAGGAAATGTAAACAATTTGTTTTAGAAGAGGAAAAGTAAAAATTCACTAAAAAACTGTTTTTGTTTTGGATATGAACTTTTGCCCGAGTCTCAAACCAACGCTACATTATGACAGAATTAGCATTTAGGAATGTACCGCTTCATCAGAAAATTCTGAAAGTTCATATCCACCATAGAACGAATTTATCCCATGCAGTCTTATTTTACAAACTTCTCAGGAAATTGATGGATATGAATATTAGAGTTTGTATTTTACTTGTACTTATCTTAATGTATTTTTTAAGAGAACATCATGGCCTCACACATGTCATGTACAAAATTTGATAAAACTTTCATTGAAATTTTGAAGGTATACATTAGATTTGTGTAGGAATTTCCATTTGCAAGGAATCTGAGTGTGGCAGCAAGCTTGATATCTGGAGAAATAGGTTGTCTGAAGTTAACCTCCCTTTAAGAAATCCGGTGCCTGACCATCTTCAAAAGACATTCAAAATCAGTTGGAGTCATCCCTACAAAATTTCTATAACCAATCCCATTTTCAGGTTTGAAGGTGTCCAATAGATCATGGGCATGAATATTTCCCTTCTTAAATGACTGACGAGTTCACCAGCGTCTTTCTTTTTACTTCTGTATCCTTTTTTTTAATGAGCAATTGAAATGCTACTGAAACTCCGACAAGTGCAAGATTCTTGGACATCTTAACAGCAAGAAGATTATCTTGAAACTGAATCCAGATGTTTCTGGCACTAAGGACATGACTCTTTGTCGTGGGGCAGCATGGACGCAGCCCTGTGACAGTGAAATACGACAAAGACTCCCAGTGTGTACTAGGCTTAATATGACGTTCTCAGGTGACTAAATGAGTGAACAAGTTGTTTGTAGACAATATTTTAGCAATCCAACTCTCTACCTCCGTGTATTGGTGAAGATGGAGACAGAAAATTTTGATTACAGAAATATCATGTTGTAACAGCCCTCATACTTGAATTTTGAATAGTATTGTACTGTATAAAGTATTTGTAGTGAGCTGAAGTTTGCTTGAAAATGATTTGGTATGTTTGTTTTGTAATTTCTTGTAAATCAGTGTATATAGACTTTTGTTTTATGAAAGAAAATTATTTAAAGTCCATTTAATATGTTTAAGAACCGAATTGTGCAAGAGAATTTCTTAAATGTTTGTAATTCCATGTATTAATGTATGTTACGATGTCTACAGGACAATTTTCTACAGTTTGAAATGATTTCTGTAAATAATTTTGTATTTAAGAATCTCTAATTTCCATATCTGATCATTTTGTAATGTTGTTAAGTAATTTTGTATTAAATCCGATTGTTTTTAATATGTTTGAGTGATTGTTAATGTTCGAGAAATATCGGGTGGATGCCTTTGAAGAATTCTCGAAATTTCGATAGAGACTATATAAACAGATCAGCAGGACAGAATTAGTATCCAGTATTCATTCATCCAGTTAGTTTTCAAGTTGAGACCAAGCGGGGCGGTGTAATGGTTAGCGTTCTCGCCTCGCATTCGGGAGGACGGCGGTTCGAATCCCCGTCCGGGCATCCAGATTTGGGTTTTCCATGGTTTCCCCAAATCACTCCAGGCAAATGCCGGGATGCTTCCTTCAAAAGGCCATGGCCGAATTCCTTCCCATTCCTTGCCCCCCCATCCTTTCCCGTCTCTTACGACCTCGATGTTAAAAAGAGACGTAAAGCAGTTAAAAAAAAAATTCAAGTTGAGTTCACAGAGATTTTATAAAGATTATCTTTGTGACGGCTCAGAAGTGCATCTCTGTATTGTATCTATACATGTGAGTATCGCTGACTTCGTTTGGAAAAAAATAAACAAATCACCAATATAACCTTCTGGTGGACTTTTAAATTAATCAGTATATAAATAAAACCACCGAAGAACTTAATAATGTTTTCACTCAGCTAGTCATACAAGAACATTATATTAATGGGTCAGCTTCATTATATTCTTAATAATTTTAAAAATCTTCTGTAATTCAAATTGTGATTTCACAAGGAATAGGGAAGAGAGGAGGGTGGGTGAAATGGAAGAACTCAGTTCATAGACACTCCATTAAGTCATCTTCATGATCCTCCCCCACTCATTTTTTTTAAAAAAATTAATTAGACACAAATTAAATTAAAAATGCCCAAATATGAGGCGGCTACTGCGAAATGCATTTTTGAAACAGAAACAATATCAACCAACACTGTTTTGTTTTCTTCCTAACGGGTGGCGGTTAAGTTGAAATGTAGCAGGACCACGAGAAAAATTCTGTTAAAACCCTTACGGAAAATTCTTTTTGCCACATCCGCCTTGAAATGTGGTATTTGCATATGACGAAAACATTTGATTCCCTCTATCAATTCAACACAGTGGAACGTACTTATTACGAAGCCGTGCAAAATAATTTGTTATCACAAAATTCTTGTGACTTTCTATACTAGAAAGAAGTTGAAATGCCAAGAAGAAATTATAGCACAGGAATTAACCAAAATTTCTAGCGAGATGTGATAATTTTTCAGCACTTGCGTGATCTTATAACTGTGCGACATTCTTGTATATTGGTATTTTTAATTTAATTTGTAAAGACGTTATCGTTAAATGTGAGTGGGGAACATAAAAAAAATATTAATTCAAACTTCAAGAGGTTAGTGCCATTTTTTGACAGGTGGAGAAAGTTGTGCAGTCCCAAAAAAACACTAAACCTCTCCTATTTTTCAAGCTCTAAGTTTGATATTATGAAAATAAATGTTTTCTGAAAAATAAAGTCCTAAAAGCTATCAGAACAGTGTCTAAAATCTGAAGATAAACAGTGAATTCCTTCTTTATTTAATCCATTTGATTCACTGGATGTTGGAAAGATACTGTACAAAATTTGCTGCATGTTAACTTTTAAAATAAAACTTCTGATTTTCAACCTGTATGTATTTTTTTATTTTTTTATTTTTTTTTTATTTTTATATCCTGGTACATAATAGCCCAGCACCTAGTTTCTACACTGGGCCCATATTTCCAATATATTACAAGAGGTACATAAGATAAAATTATAGTTTGCAGCTAATAGCTAAATATTGTTCAGGATGTAAAACAAGTTAGTAACGCATAAACTTATCAAATTTCACAAAAATTTGTTACATAATTAAATTAACAATGTGTAAGAATGTATATGATATGTGTTAGTGTTTTTTGATATATACTGTATATTAGTAATTTGAATAACATACATTCACACACAATACTACTATATATAATTAAACAAAGAAACTTTCACATACACAAATCACTTATTTCACTGTTGTCCCACTGTTTCCCACTTTGTATATTTACGACAGTTTTACACATTTACTCCCGGCACAGCCACTTCGGAGTAACCTACCTCCCTCAGGAGATGACTTCTGGAAGTAGAGGCGTCCTCCTTCGACCCATCGGGAGTTTCTTTATTCGGGAATCATCACTGCTCGGTCGCTGGTCGCTGTCGGTTGAAACGGTTTCTAAGTGCCAAGAACCTTTCTTTGGCTGCTTGTGAGGCCAGATTGCAAGCTTCATCAAGATAGTACCACAATTCCTGGTCACGCAATATGTCAAAAATTCTCCTGCCCTGTAATATTTGCTGATATGGGGTACTTTGTTCCGCTGTTGAAATACACTCCCATACAACATGTTCCGGAGTGCCCTCGCTTCCGCAGTCACAGCTACCATTGTCCACTACTCCTCTTCTTTGCAATTCACTGTTGTAAGGGCCATGACCTGTTATGTAATGTACCAGCCCAGGCGATGGGAGAAGATGCGACATTTTGAGCCTTTCACAGACACTTGGAAACATATCATATGTCCTTCTTCCTGTTGTGCTATCATTCCACCTTTGCTGCCATTCTTCCAGTAACACTTTGTTTACTTCTGCAGCTGTTGTTGCTGGTGCTCCCGTGATTTTCTCTACCTGTTCCGGATTCCCTTTCCTGAGCCAGTATAATGCTCCCCGCTTGCGAACTTCCAAGTCCAGAGGCCACACCCTCAGTGCCACGGTAAGGGCATCAGTTGCTGTTGTTTTGTAAGCACCACTCAGCCTGATTAGAATACTTCGCTGTGTCCTCCTCAAAAGTTTGCTAGGTTTTACTTTTCTGAGGTGTTTCGCCCAGACGCTGGCTGCATACCCTACAATTGAAGTTAATATTGTATTGTGGTATATTCGAATAACAAGCGGTGAAAGTTGGAAACGCCTTTGTCCCATACTGATTAATTTATTCATGACTGACGTGGCTCTCCCACATGCTTCCTCCATATGGGCCATAAAATTTAGACTTTCGTCTAATTTCACACCAAGGTATCGACTGAAGGGACTTCTTCTTATTGTAACTCCGTCTATTTTAATGGTTGGATTGCTCTGTAATCTGCCTTTCAGTAACATATAACAGGTTTTTTGAGGTGCTAATCTTAGTTTGACTTGTCTGCACCATCGACTGAGTTCACGCAGAACCTTTGCGCTTTTAGCCTCAATTTCGGCTCTGGTTTTACCCTCTATAATTAAGAATAGGTCATCTGCAAATGCAACAAGTCCCAGGAGTTCTGGCATTCTTTGCAGCCTTGCCATTCCCGGTTCAAGCCCAATGTTCCAAAATATCGGACCAAAAATGGATCCCTGTGGGCAACCCTTTGTTAGTTTTTTATCAATGGATACTCCAGGACACCTAAGTTTAACATATCTGTTCTTACAGTAATCTTTAAAGGTGTTATACAAGTTCTTTGGACAATTAAGTTCCTTAAGCCGTGCGAAAAGTGCAGGCCACCATAGATTATCAAATGCCCCAGAAATATCGACTAGGACCCCTATCACGTAATTCTGATTTGAGTTCTGTATCAGATTCATTGTCCGGTTGATTGCATCTTCTGTAGATCTCCCCGCTCTGAATCCAAATTGGTTTGGATTCATCCCTTCCTTCTCCCAATGTTCTTGTAACCTCTTACACAGCACCTTTTCTTGTATTTTTCCTAGCACGTTTATCAAGCAGATGGGTCGATATGATTTAGGTAATTTTGGATCCTTATCATCTCCCTTCTTGATGATTAATATCTCACTCTGCTTCCAGATGTCTGGTACTCTTCCCTGATGCAGGCATGCATTATAGAGCTTACACAGAGTGGGGGCTACTTGCACTACCAGTTCTTGTACTACTTCAGCTGGAATACCATCCGGACCCGGAGCTTTATTCCTGGACAAGGCATTTATTGCTTGCACTACCTCCAAGATGCTAATATCAGGAGTGTCGGTGGTACTTTGCCTATGTTGGTCAATTTCCAGACGGAGCGCTCTGTGCTCCATCTCGTCATCTTCCATTTTATCATCTGGAAGGAGTTCCTGGAGTAACACTTCTGACGTAGATTTCCAGCTCGTAGTCATGGTTCCATCTTGTTTCTGTACAGTAGACAGTGTAGTTGGGGGTTTTACCTTCCCTGCTGCAATTCTGTATGGGATACCCCAGGGGTCTGTACGCAAGTTTGTTTTCACAAATGTTTCCCAGCTTTTTTGTTTACTTAGTATTAACAGTTCTCGGAATTCATTCTTAATTTGTCTATATCTTTCCAGGAGCTGTCCTCTAACGTTGTAGATGAGGCAACGTTGGTAATCTTTTCTTGCTTTGTGCTTCCTTTGTCGTAGTCTTTGCAGTCTATCAGTCCAAGGTCTGTCGACTGTGCCAATGGTTCTCTTAAGAGGAATAGATCTCCTCATTGATATTTGGAGTGCCCGAGTAAGGTCCTTTGCGGCTCGATCTACATCATTATCATCTAATAGGATTTCTTGTTGTGTAAAACTTTCCCTCAGCCTGTTCCAGTCTGCCTGTCGGATGTTGTAATGCACCTTGGAAGTCTGCGCCTCCGATGTGTCAAAATCGTTCCTCCCTCTGACCAACTCAAAAGTAATAACATTGTGATCACTGGTAGTTAAAAACTCTAAAACGTTCCAATTCCTCAATAAGTTCCCACCTCGCAGATTGGTCAATGTTACATCAATGTCTGACCTAGCTCCTGCTCTGTTGCTATATGTGTAGGGTTTATGTGGTAGATTTCTTACTTCTAGATTCAGTTCACTAATAGCTTCCACTAAAAGCTCGCCTCTCGTATTTGTCTCCCCGCTATGCCAGAGTTCGGATCTAGCATTGGCGTCAGCCATTATCACTATTGGTCTGTTGTCTAGGGCAGTGCACACTTCTCTTATCTTCCCAATGTATGGTTCAATGGGATCACTATATTGAAAATACATGTTGACGAGAATTACACTACCCCAGTCAGCTGTAGTGGACCGTTTTAATAATTACAGTATATTTTGGGAGATGTAAAAATATTTATAATGATAATGTATGAGCGGCGGCACTCGCTGGCAGTAAGCGCCTGGCGTGGGATGTCGCAAGACAGCTAAGCAATAAATCCAGGTCGGCGAGCAATAGTTATGGAAACTGGGCTCGTGTAGAAGCTTCGAGAAACGCTAGCTGTCAGTTGATTGCCCTTAGAACGGGGACAGAGTACGCAACTGACGAAATATAAGCGCGAGCTCACCGAGGCTCGGGGGAAGTCGGTCAAGCCAAGTTCGAGTGACTAAGCAGCCACTATGCTGCGCTAAACATCGAGTTGGGAACGAAGGCCAGCTCTGCCCGCTAGTCAGCTGATCTGCCATACCAATGTAAGTCCATCAATCTTTTATATTACCAAGTGCTTGGAGTCCTGCTCGTGGCCAATGGACAAATGTAACAGCCCGCAGTGAAAGAATAAAACTATGTACGCACTTAGTGTCTTTCATTAGTGCAAGTCAGTAATGTCCAGGTTCAGGTACATAGCCTAAGTAAGATAGCCCAAGCCGAGACGGAAGTACCAAGAACGGGAGCCGCAGCAGACTCGCCCCAAGTAAGTACAACTGGCTAACGCCCGCAGTGACCACATACGATTTATTCATCCTGACGAATAAGTAACGGACCGGCATAACTATATAAAAAGAGACCGCTACAATTTGGTGTCAGATAAAATTGGAGCCAGGAAGAGATGAAAACGGGTAAAAAGACACAGCAACTGGGTGTCAGAAAAATTTAGAGCCAGGAAAGGAAGAAGCCGGAAACTTAAAACTGCTTGGTGGCGAAGGTAATTTCTTTGGCTACAGAAGATCATTTAAATTGAATGCAGTAATCTGTGGAGAGAAGAACTTAATTTTTAATCGGGCATTTAAAATGATGGCATTGGTAAGAAAGTAAAACGGCTGCGCTAGCGGGTCAGGCAGAAGGATGTCAGCGCAAGTACGTCATTCAGTAAGCAGCTGTTCCAGCAGACGTGTCCAGTGACGCGGCGGAGAGGCGGAGCCCTGGCGACAACAGACTACTGGAGGGGATATCAGCTGTCCGGCAGCCATCACTGCGGAGGCATCGGGTCACCGACGCGAGAGGGAGGAGCCGTGGCGGCACACGACTTCGACTCCAGGACGGCGCGTACGACTGTGGCGAGATATTCGGTGAGTAGAAACTAGCCCAGTATGTCTCAGAATAGAACGGACGGTCAAAACCTCCACAACGGTGCAGGAAGCTGTGCAAGATATAAATCAGAGAATGGAATGTTAGCTGTTCAAGCGAATCTTGCAAAGGAAGAGACTAGGAATTTGCAATTGATTAGTACACTTCTGTCCCCTGGCATCACCTTTTCGGGAAATCCGGGAGAAAACATTCGTGATTTTCTTGATCGGTTAGATAACGTATTTAGCATGTTTAGTTTATCCTCAGATGTTAAGTTAAGAATTCTGAAGAGTCGGTTATTTGGTATTGCATACCGGCATGTAAGATACGATCAAAATTGTAAAAATGTCAGTCACTTACGCGGGGCTTTGTGAAGAGCTTGTTAAGAGATTTGAGCCTAAAGTCAGCGCGACGTTCTATCGCGAAAAATTACGTAGTACAAAAAGAAGGTCTCAGGAATCACTTGAAGATTATGCGGACCGTTTGAAATTTTGAATGCTCAGACTTTCGAATTAACGGGAGATGAGTCTCACGACGAAGCTGTTCTCTTTGAGAGTGATATGCGGCTTTTGGAAGTTTTCCTAGCAGGAATAAAGCTCGGAATTAAATCAAGAGATTTCTTTAAGGCGGCCTAAAACATTAGTGAAGCATTAGAGATTGGCGTGTTATTTGAACAAGTTAAGAATAGAGCCTCCACAGAAAATAGATTTAAACCAGTACAGCAGGTGTTTCACGCACGGAAAGTCATCTATTGTTTTTTGTGTGGCAAGGCCCGGTCACCTACAAAGGGATTGTTATCAGAATGTAGGAAATAGAGGAGAGAAAGGGGGTAGCCAGCACCATGGATCACCGGCAAAACAAGAAGGTAAGTGGCAGAACCAATGTTCTAACTGTCATTGCAATGCGGGAAATCGCAGATATGGCGGCAATTTTTCTAAAGGATATAATAACTATAAAGCCAAGGGAGCATCAGGGAATTGGAACAGGAATAGGGGCGCGGGACACAACCAACCGGGTAAGTGTAACTAATATTCCTAAGGAGATAGTCAATCTAAACAGACTCAGCGGTAAACTGAAAATAGGCAGCAGTGTCCCCGGCTGTTTGCCTCCAAAACACGTACCTGCAGTTAATAGACAGGACACTTCAGGGGCAAACTTTGCTGATCTTACAGTTAAAGCTTATTATCAGGGAAAAAAATGTAACTTGCTTTTGGATACGGGAGCGGACTGTAACCTCCTATGGGTTGGTATATGCGGGGAGCAAGGATTAAAACCCCCAGATTGCAAAATTACGGGAGTAGATGCTACTAAAGAAATTGAAGTATTAGGGACTAAAAAAGTGGAATTAACGATTAATGGGTGTAATTTTGAAGTTGTGGTGTATGTAGTCCCACAGTTAAGTCCAAACTTTACCGGGATTTTGGGAGTAGATTTCCTCAGGGAATATGGGGCGGTGTTGGACTTTAATAATAGTTCTATCAGGTTAAGGAACCGCCAAGGCGGAAGCTTACTGGTAGAGCTTAAAGGCTCAGATAAGTGGTCCATGGAGCTATCTGACGTCGTAGCTCCTGTCAAACGGTCACAATTAGTCATAAAGTCAGACTCTGCCATCACGATCCCCGAATCTACAGGTAAGGTGTTGCAGCTACCATTGTCTCAGGAAATGGAGGCTGTAACTGGATCAGTGGTAATGGTTGAACCGTTTCCAGTAAACGAGTATTTAGACCAAAGAAAGGTGTATGTTAAGAGGTGTATAGCTTATGTAACCGCGGTTAATGGAAAAAATTGTGTTCCAGTGAGTATAGAGAATTTTGGTAAGGGCCCAGTAGAGATTCCGAAGAATTACCAAGTAGCACAAGTATCTATGTTAGATGTTGATGTTGATTGTCAAAGTAGTCCTCATTCAGGTGAGGGGAGTAAAGAAGAAATAACGAAACAAGTTCGAGTTAATTCTGCCGAACCCTTGTTAGACTTTAGCTGTAAGACAAGTCATTTACCGCCGGATCAACGAGATCGCTTAGAAGCATTATTGAGGGAGTATGAAATTTTGTTTGCACCTAAAGAGGGTTTGCCCAGCACACATCTTGTGGAACACAGGATTTTAACGGGAGATGCCCCACCTTGCAAATCTAGGCCGTATCGGGTCCCATACCACCAGAGGGAAATCTTAGATAAATTAATAGACGAACAATTGAAGGACGGTATAATACAACCATCGTCCTCAGCCTGGTCAAGTCCTGTGGTTTTAGTAAAAAAGAAGAGTGTAAATGGGGAAGACAAGTATCGATTTTGTGTAGACTACCGTAAGTTAAATAGTGTTACTATTCCTGATGTATACCCATTACCATCTATTTCGGAGACTGTAGATTATCTAGCCAACTGTGAATATTTCTCGACACTCGATCTTAAATCGGGTTATCACCAAATAAACATGGCGAAGGACGACATCGAAAAAACCGCTTTTTGTACATACAATGGATTATGGGAGTACAGAAAAATGCCATTCGGGTTAAGGAATGCTCCAAGCACGTTCCAAAGAGTGATTGATACCATTCTTCATGGGATTAAAACAAAAATGGCGCTGGTGTATATAGATGACTGCCTAATATTTTCAAAAACCTTTGACGAGCACATTTCCCATTTGAAGGAAGTTTTGGAGCGATTCAGGAAAGCGAACCTAACATTATCCTTCGGAAAATGTCACTTTGCAGCAAGCGAAATAGACTATTTGGGCCATGTAATTTCTAAGGAGGGCGTAAGACCGCAACCTAGATTGGTATCGGCAGTCCGAGAATTCCCCACACCTACTAATGTCAAGGAATTACAATCCTTTTTAGGACTGTCGAATTATTACCGGAAATTCATCAAGGGATATGCCCAAATCGCAAGACCTTTGACAAAATTATTGGTGAAAGGAGCGAAATTTGAGTGGACTAACGAATGTGAGGTGGCTATGCAGACCTTAAAGAATATCCTCACAACACGTCCTCTATTGCACCATCCTCAATTCGATAAGAAATTACGCTTATCTGTGATTGTTCTCAAATCGCAGCGGGAGCGGTTTTGGCACAAGTAATCGATAATGTGGAACGACCAATTGCATACGCATCACGTCAATTAAGCCCGGCACAATCTAAATACAGTGCTACGGAGAAAGAGCTGTTGGGAGTTTTATGGGGAATAAAGCATTTTAGACCATACTTATGGGGTCGGCAATTTGACCTCGTAACGGATCATGCTGCGCTTCGTTGGCTGATGAATTTGAAAGATCCATCTAGTAAATTAACGCGGTGGGCGTTGATGCTTTCGGAATATGATTTTAAAGTCATAGTTAAACGTGGGTCGGAAATTGCGCATGCGGACGGCCTGAGCCGTAAGGTCAGAGCTCTCGAAGTGCAAGAACCTCTGACGTTAGCGCAACTACCACTTGAGCAATCAAAAGACAAAGAATGCTTGCGTTGGCGTCAGCGGCCAATGTTCGTGTTACGCGACGATGTACTGTATAGGAAAACAAAAACAAGGGGAACGGGCGGTTGTGCCACAATCACTGCGAGAAACGGTGTTACAATTACACCATGATTCCTTTGTATGGTTGCCATGCAGGGTATAAATCTACCAATCGCCTGATTGCTAAAGCATATTGGTGGCTTTCTAGGAGGCAGGATACGCGCGATTACGTTAAAAAGTTGTCTCGCTGTGCAATCAGCGCGCGGGGGGAAACACGAAACAGGGAGAATTGCAATCACTACCCGAAACTAGTAGCCCTTTTCAAAGGATTCATTTAGATATTGTTGGCCCATTTTCGAGAAGCGATAGCGGTCATGTTTCATCTTAACCATCGTGGATGCTTTCTCACGGTATCTGGCCATGATTCCGCTAGTTGACCAGAGAGACGGAGACCATCGCGAGAGCATTTGTGACCCGATGGGTTCTACTCTACGGGATCCCAGCCGTTTTGGTAACGGACAAGGGCCAAAGCTTTCTATCTGATCTATTTACACAGATGTGCAGACTACTAGGAATTAGAAAACTAAACACCACGGCAGTACTTCCCGAATCTAATGGAATGGCGAGAGAACGCACAGAACTATAATTAAATCCCTAAGCTGTTATATGAATAAATCTCAAAAGAATTGGCCTACAGTTTTACCATTTATCGTTAGTGCTTATAATTGCCGCGTGCACTCTTCCACAAACAAGACACCGTATGAAGTACTCTATGGGAGGGAGATGAATTCGCCATTTGCTGTGTTTCCGTTGTCTAAAGAAATAACCAACCCTGACGTAAGAAGTTTGGCGCACAAGCTACGCCGAATTTGGAGTAGTGTGCGGGAAAGCGAATGCCAAAGCGTTCGCACGGCAGGCAAAGCAATATAATAAAAAAAGCTCACCCTCAGGACCTTGCTATTGGTTCATTTGTACTTTTGAACAAACCTTTTAGAAAACGTGGTACATGTTCTAAATTTAACCTATCCTGGACGGGTCCGTTTGAAATAGTAGGATTGCCTTCAGGTGTTAATGTGCGGATTCGGTTACCAGATCGGGACGTAACGGTACATAAAAAACCGGGTTAAACCTTACATCTGGAGAAAAACGCAGCGGGAAGCACGGTCGACAATAGTCGACGGGACTCGAAACACAGACCTTGGAACACCAGGGGGGAAACCCATAGCAGCGCAGAAATCCTAGACCACGCCAGGACATACCATATAATTTAAGAAATCGTGCAGTTAATGGTACAGGGAGGGATACACCTCCGCAACAGACACAGGTGACGCAACGAAAGACAGGGAAAAACTACGATGCTAGTCATTCATATAATTTAAGAAATAAGAAGGTAGTATCTTGAAAATAAGCTGTACATAATGTTTGTGCCAACCCTGCAAAGGTGCTGCCAGTGAGGAGGTGGAACGGTAATTGCAAAAGTAAGAATGTTAATGGCAGTAAGTAAAGTGATTTAGAATTGGCTCAAATTTGTGCATAAAAGCTTTAATGAAACCATGCAAACTGGGTTGGTTTCGACTCAACGAATTTGTGTTTAATCTTAATCAAGAGGAAAAGTTGTGTGTGAACCTAAGTGAAAAGTTAAAACTGTGTCAATGTTCTTTGTATGCAATAACAAGTTGGGTGTTGATTATTGTCCGACACAGCTGTTGTGTGATGTAAACACCAGTGTGCAGAATTTTGCTGTGGTTTCAAATCCCGCAGGGCTGGGCTACGCAGCGGGTAGCCGACCGCAAGGCGTGACGTGTGTCCACGCAGCAAGCGGCGGGTGCTGATCGGACTCGCGGAGCGGTAACCAGCTCAGCAGTGTCCTCTTTAAGTATTGGAACATTGTTTACAGACCCTTTTTAGAATTAAGACTGTGGTGAAAAATATTTTAGGTAGTAAGAACTTTATCTCTTAGTTGAATTAGTAATATCGTGTAGTAACAGTCAGTGTGTAATCTTTAGTAGTTAATTTCTCCAAGGGTGTTATTAGAAAAATGATGTTGCGTTTTAAGGGTTTAATAGTAGTACTAATTCTTTCACTGGGCAGGGTCCCAATACAATGTTATCAAGTCACACCCCTTAAGAGTGGTATAATGTTTGTCAAGCAAGATAATGTTATTCATTCGCCATTAGTTTGGTCCATTGTGGCTCAGATAAATTTCAGAGAATTATGGGAGCACAGTCGGCAGCTAGATACTGTATTTAATCTATTGGATGCATCTTTTAAAAAACCTCACCTCCTTTGACGATGATATAACTCATGAATTGGTAGGGAGTTTAAGAACACTATATGCAGCCCTAGACGATGAGTATCGTAATTTAGTTGATCTTTTTCCAAGAGGAGGGAAAAGGACAAAACGTGCGTTAATATCGGTAGGCGGTTCCCTTCTCAAGAAATTATTCGGGACTCTTACGGAAAAGGATTATAAGAAACTAAATTCCCGACTGGCAAATTTGGAACAAATCACGGACAATATGGAAATTAACGCCTCAAAACAAATTATGCTGACTAAGAACATTCAAAATGCCGTAACGAATAATACAGCCGCGATAACAACACTAGCGAACACTTTCATGTCAAAAGCATCCCAGTTACAAATTACCCTAACTCAAAATTTAAAGGAATTAGAAAGATTTTTTGTTCAACAATTATACAGCAACCAACTGTTACAGCAACTGGTAGTAACTATCACTAATACTCGCATGGAGTTAACTAAGTTAAGAATCGCTTTGATACAAGCCACAGATGGGAAACTTAGCGATGTATTAATCAATCCGAAAACCTTCATACAATATTTGCAAACTATTCAAAGACATCTAGAAGCGCAATGCTATATGATTTTCCCTTGCACCCTGGACAATGTATATCATTACTATCAATTAGCGTCCGTAAATGTAGCATTGATGGGTGACAATCTACACATTGTCGTTGACATACCGGTGGGTACTACTGACTCAGTTTTAACCAGGTACTCTGTGCACACATTTCCAATTTTTTGGGAGCAAACGGGTTATTATGTACAATGGAAGACACATGAGATATTGTTGTTAACCCAATCTCAGAACGCTTATGCGCTCCTAAACAAACATGACTTGGAAGGATGTAGAAACTCTGGCATAACAGTCTGTCCAGCACTCACGTTGCACAGTAGGAGTGTAGGTACTTGTGAAACCTCTATGTTCTTTTCCAACAATTTTTCAAGCTTGTGCCAACGTGACATCCTAATGCTGGATCGGCCTTACCTAAGCCTTGTAAATCAAAATTGGATCTTTTCTATGCCCAAACCTTACGAAATTATTGTCACTTGTTGGAATGAAGATGTCAATCAAACCGTTAATCGAGTGAAACTCATGAATTCAGGAATCATTCAGCAGTCATCTCACTGTCAATTTGTAGGAGAAAATTTCTTCATACCTGTGTTGCATAAAACTCTCATTCATGTCAATCTGTCATATCCAGAATATGTGTTACCTACTTTCAGTAAAGAAATATACCATAGTCCGAAATTAGTGGAATTAAATCAAACAAATCCCGCAATCTTGAGCACAGAATTATCAAAATACTTGCAACAAGCAAGGGACTCAATTAAATATAATCAATTGATAGCAGCCATAGAAACGCAAGTTCAACTGCAATCAGTATTTTGGGAGATGTAAAAATATTTATAATGATAATGTATGAGCGGCGGCACTCGCTGGCAGTAAGCGCCTGGCGTGGGATGTCGCAAGACAGCTCAGCAATAAATCCAGGTCGGCGAGCAATAGTTATGGAAACTGGGCTCGTGTAGAAGCTTCGAGAAACGCTAGCTGTCAGTTGATTGCCCTTAGAACGGGGACAGAGTACGCAACTGACGAAATATAAGCGCGAGCTCACCGAGGCTCGGGGGAAGTCGGTCAAGCCAAGTTCGAGTGACTAAGCAGCCACTATGCTGCGCTAAACATCGAGTTGGGAACGAAGGCCAGCTCTGCCCGCTAGTCAGCTGATCTGCCATACCAATGTAAGTCCATCAATCTTTTATATTACCAAGTGCTTGGAGTCCTGCTCGTGGCCAATGGACAAATGTAACAGCCCGCAGTGAAAGAATAAAACTATGTACGCACTTAGTGTCTTTCATTAGTGCAAGTCAGTAATGTCCAGGTTCAGGTACATAGCCTAAGTAAGATAGCCCAAGCCGAGACGGAAGTACCAAGAACGGGAGCCGCAGCAGACTCGCCCCAAGTAAGTACAACTGGCTAACGCCCGCAGTGACCACATACGATTTATTCATCCTGACGAATAAGTAACGGACCGGCATAACTATATAAAAAGAGACCGCTACACAGCAATGAGTTCCACACATGTCGTATGTTCATCACAGAACTGCACTATCTTAGTTACAGTAACTTGTCTGGATAGCACTACTATTGCTGTCATAGGGTTTCTACCTGTTGAGATTATCTGTGACGATACCGGCATGTAAGGAATCTTCCCGAAGCATGAATGTGTCTCCTGAAGGCATATGACATCCCATTTATGTTCCTCTGACAGCTTCCTCACCTCCTGCAAAACCAACTTGCTTCTCCTGGCGTTTAGTTGAGCAATTCGTAGCTTACAAGACATTTTGTGTTTTATGGATGTCTGGTGTGGATATTGCACTGTGGCCACGGGAGTTTTGAATCGAAAACTATACGCCCATGAGTTAATACGTACTGTTTATATATTTGATCGGGATCAAAAGTTTCATTCCTTCTTTCGAAGACTTTATGCACAAGAGAGAGAAGCTGAGAAGTCTCTGTAGGAAGATTGATAGATTTTAGATGTATACGATCAATTGCTTCTAGCTGAGGGAAGGTAACATATTTACCGGCCGGATGCGCTATTCGAGTTAGATGCCTCAGCGCCACATTGAGATTCGGAGCCTCCTCCAGTCGACCGAGTTTTAAATTGGTTTCAAAATCACTGTATATTGTTTTAGGGTTTATAGAACTGCGTCTGTCTTCTATGTTTCCAATCTTCAGCGGTTGTTCCTCCAATTTTGGACTCGCTACAGGTCGTGAGTAATGTTCAACCCAGTTTGGTCTGTCTGTGTTCCATCCCAGACCAATCCTTTTGACATAAGGGTTCCGGGGATGACTGGCGGAACTCGAAGAGATTTCGTTAATCTGTAATAAGTGGTCGTCCGTCTGCGTTCCAACATCTTGTTTCTTACGATTCTTCTCCATTTTTAGTTTCTCTCTGAAGCAGGCAGCCCTTTTTGCATTTCTTTTTTGTCTTGAAGGGTATTTAATTTCACTGATATTTTCTGAATGCAATAAATTTGAATGCAGTAACATTGAATATTAAAGTTCATTAGCAACTCAAAATTCACCCACATAGCTTACACTAATTTAAATGATCAATATCATGAAACTTCTAAAAGGTGTAGAAATCAGTCAGAAGTTACTTACTTTTTCTGAGAGTTCACTAACATTACTGCCATCATCAGAATCTGAGTTACCTAATGATTGGAGCTCTTCTTCTTTTTTCAGTTTTGCTTTTTTCATAGAATACTCTTTTAACTCCTCTTGAGACAATCCCTGGAAATTTGAATTACAGAACATTATGGAGATTACATTAATTGATAAACACTGAATTAATTAGATTAATTTATAAGAAAGTAGCCTCAAAGCCCACCAAAAATTATGTGTTTAACAGAGTGTTTTGGCAGTTAATTTCATTGCAGTTTCCTAACTAAATATAATTGTTATAAAATAAAGCTCAATGCAATTTCTTGTCCCTTTTACTGTAGCAAACGGTTTCAGTTGTCAACTTAGTCCAGGTTGCATTTCAACTTAACCACAATCTCTGTTAATATTGCCACTTGAAAATCAAAGCTTCAACCACAAGCGAATTAATATATTCCCTATATCGTATGTCAATGTCATCACGCATCACAATATAAACCTGATACAAAATTTTCAAATGTTCTTACAACTTTCTTTTTTATTATCTGTGATGAATATCGATGTTTTAATGGATGACACAGCTTACATGTGGCTGAAATAATAATCCGAATGAAAATTAATGATGCAAAAAATAAATCTTAATAACTCTCTTTTTATCTCTGATGAAGATCAGATGTTTATACGAATGACACAGGTTACATGTGGTTGAAATAATGACCCCAATGAAAACGAAGGATGCAAAAAATAAATCTTAACAACTTATGTAATATTAGTTTAATAAAATAAAGCTCAATGTAATTTCTATCCCTTGTGCTGTAGCAAAAAGTTTCAGTTGTCAACTTGATCCAGGTTGCATTTCAACATAACCATAATCCCCACTAATATTGCCACTAGAAAATCAAAGCTTCAATCACATGCAGATTAATATCTTTCCTGTATCGCATTTCAATGTCGTCATGTATCGTGATGTAAACTTGATAAAAATTCTTCAAGTGTTCTTACATCTTTCTTTCTTATTATCTGTGATGAAGATTGATGTTTTAACAGATGACACAGCTTACATGTGGTTGAAATAATGACCCCAGTGAAAATGAAGAATGCTAACAATAATTCTTAACAACTTACGTTATGCCACGTAATATTAGTTTTAATTGTGGTTTAGCACACATTGATCGCGGTCAATTTGGAACTTCCTTCAATCAAACCAAGTAAACACAGTAAACAAAAAAAATGAAGTGATAATTAATATGCCAATTTAAATGAAATGTATTCTTTTCTATCAGTGTTCTGGCAATTCATTTTTTTGGTAATTGCTTAAACAAATATAAAAAATAAAGTGCAATGTAATTCCTAGCGCTTTGCACTGTAATAAAAGGTTTCCGTTGTTATCCTGGACTATGATGCATTTCAATCGAACCACATACTATGATAAACTTGCTGCCAGAGAAACAATAGGCTACTTCAATCACACGCATATTAATACATTTAATGTTTCTCATTTTACTGACAATAATGCATTGTGATATAAACTAAATAAAAAATCTTCACATCTTTACATCTGCCTTTAATGTTATCCATGATTTAGATTTATATTTCACCAGTTGGATGGCAAATGCAGTTACATACAGGTGAAACATGTCATCAGTAAAAGCAAAGGAAATTTAAAAAAATCTTAACAACTTTTGTCATGCCAGGTAATATTAGATGTAATTGTAGTCTAGGCTGTATAGATTGTGATCACAGAAGAACAGCTTTTGTACAAATGATCTAAGTAAAAGGACACTAATGAAAACAATTCCATTTTTTAATTTAAAAAAATAACTTTAAAGTAAAGTGCTAGGTATAATAATAATCTAATCATCGCTACATGAAAATTAAAGGTTTTATCTTACATATCTATGGCCAAAGATTTTAATGAATACTTTTATATTAAACAAATACTAAATAAATATAAGCAACTAATATATTATGTCAATTTAAAAGAAATACATCCTTTTCTTTCAGTGTTCTGACAGTTAATTTATTCGTGGACGTGTGGCTAAACAGAATTGTTATAAAATAACATGCATAACCCAGAACAACATCTCTGCTAGTAAATTGGATAAAGAAGGAGAAAAGCGTGATGTCATAGCCTGACCTCATGGCGTGACAGAATGCCATGATCAAATAACCATTTTATAAGCATAGATATTCAAAAAGGAGAAATGTGAAGCAAAGTCTACTCTCAAGAAAAGAACCTTAATGGTCAACAGTCAAAATGGCTGCAGTTTAAGCATGCAAAAATTTTACTTAAGGAAACTGAAATTTAGGCTTAAACAAAACACATACGCAGCAGCATTTACAAATTGTATAAATATCTTTGAAATAAACTGACATATAATTTTATTAAATTCCCACCTATTAATTTAAACATCACAATAATGTGATATATATTAATGCTATGTAACTGAGAGGCAGAAGACATATTTTTTAAATTATATCTTTAAACGAGCAATTCTTGTATATATTTGCAATCTCGAAAAAGGCTCTAATGATTTTGATGAAATTTCAAATTTAGATAACGTTTTGCTTTTTAAGATTACCGAAATAGTTGTCTTCTCTGCAAAATCTCAGTTTTACAAAATACAAACAATTTTTGCATTGGGTATCTCGAAAATGGCTCTTAATGCCATCTCGTAGATGATTCAGGTACCAGAAAGCCTATTAACAGTTTCTCTTTGGTTTCAACAAGGAACACACATATTTAAACGACCAGTTCTTGTATACTAGCTGACCCTTGGGAATACTAGCACTACATGTTTAATTGTAAAACATTTAAAAAGAAGCTATTTAAAAAATAGATATTGGTTTTATCAGAAGTGATACTTTACTTTACAAAACTTCTTTGAAAATAATATTAGCAGTTATAATGTAGTCATCATTTACTTATTGACCGTATGTGTCTTTAATATAAACATTGATATTACTGAATTGTAAAAAGTGGTTATCATTAAATACTACCAGTTGAACGGTAAAACATTTAAAAAGTTGTGATTTTTTCAAACTTCTTTGCCTTACAAAAGTTCTTTGAAAACGATATTAATATAACAGCAGCATTTTTATCTCAGAAATGGCTGTCATAGAAGTTCCAGGTAATGCCTACTGATGTTATTTTAGTTTTTCTTTGATACGAGCAAGGAAATGTGCACTTCAAAATGCCAAGGAAGCTGTTAAATTTTTTTTTTAACTATCTCCAAGGAAAAAAATAACAACATATGTGACTACCTTGAAAAAAATACAAGAACATACAAAAAAAACCTAATGCCACGCAATCTCATAGAATTTTGAGTCACCTGTGAGCCTATTGTCTTATCTTTGGTTTTAATATGCAATTGTGAGCTTCGACATGCATAGGAAGCCTTTAAGAAAAAATTTTAACTCCAAACAAACATTATGCAGTCAAGACTTATCTGAAGAAAACCTAAAAGAAAATTGTCTCAACCAAGTTACTCAAACAAATGAATAAAAACCATAATATACCAAGTTATTTTTTTAAAAAATGTGAACTATTATTCACGATTTTTATTTAACTGACTGCAGTTCTTATGTAAGTAGGAAAGAAATATAATGAATGTATAACAAATACGGAGCGGACTAGCAGCTGAAATGTAATTACTGGAGAAAAAAGTGGTTATTGTGCTAATTCTCAAAAAAGTCTGGCTACAATCCCAGGTTCAAATTCCGGTGGGGGCAAGAGGTTTTAAGATTTGTATTTGATCATATGAACTATGTTGGGGCATTCTGTGGTTCGGATTCTACGTTAAATTGTAGGTCCCAGAGGAAAGGAACTGGCCATCCAACCTCTGACATAATGGCTTAGTATGCCTCCTTCTGGATAATTCAACCAACCTTCAGGTTAGGTTTTTATATTGTCTATGTATTTAGTATATCCAATCTAATCTAATACTATTATATGAGCAACTCTTGTAAATAGATAAAATTAATTTCTCACAAACTTCTCTAAGGATTTGGTTAAAATCTTGCATAATGAACAGAAATCAAAAGATGCCGAGCGAAGATCGGTCAGCGAGGTACTGATAAACTAACACAATCAAATTTTTAATAAATGCCTGTATATGATGTAGATGGACTTTAGAATATTTTATATAAGACAGAATTTCAGCAACAAAGCTATTTCAACTGATTATTTGTATACAGACATAACCATTATATTAGCATGTGGCCATGTTGACCATAAACTCTTGGGCGAGTTCAGCCATTTGTATACATATTTTCTTAAAAAAGGGTATTGCCCAAAATATTGTTTTTGTTGTTTTGTTTTTTTTACTATTATTTCCCCCGCTGTCCTTCTCCTTTCGGGGAGTATTGGTATATCTTATCTTTCCTTCCCATATATATATTGCCTCACACTCTTTCTTCTTACTCCATTGTTCCCTAAATTAGCAATAAATATTTACTTATCAGACAACAGGCATGCAACAATTTGGGGCACCAATATTTGGTTGAAATAAGAGAGACTGGAAGGGCATTCTACATATCAAGACAGAGCAGTTATCAGCCGCTTTGATCATTTCGTACAAGCAACATAAAATCTGTCCTGCATTGAGAACCAAGGCTGCAGCAAGACCTGAATGTGTTCAGTCAAGTGTAAAATTTCTAAGAAATTTTTTCTGTAGGTCAGTATTGTATGTCAACATATCTAACCATGCTTACAAATGACCTTTCATTAGTATAAATGAGGTACAATTGTTCATCTAAACAAAAGTTGAAATATTTCCATTTGTTTGCATGGAAAATATTGCAAAATTACTGGAATTTTAATTTTTGTGAATGCAACAAGAGAATCCATGGTTGAGATATATTGGGAAAATATAGTTGCTAAACATTAAAATGACATGCTGGCTCTTATAGATTAGAAGAAAGACTTGCCATGGATGCAAGTATTTGTTTTGTAAGACTGCGTTCTGTACAGAGTAAAATATTCTGCTGATGTCATGTCTCTTAGAAATACCATAAAAGTGTGTAAGACATTGACTGTAGGATCAGTTATCCAATTACAATAAGCAGCAAAAATAATAAATTTTGAAAGCTGTGCAGTATTAACTGAAGCATTTGAAATCTTGCAAAAATGCTGTTGGGTAGCATCGTTCTCCAAAGAACAATCAAAGTTGAAATTAATATCATCTTTTCATACAAGCACCAGAGTGAGAATCCTTAGCATTTTGAACACCTGAACAATCCATAGTATGTTAATAGTTGGAAGCAAGGTGTATATTTTTTGCACCCAAAGTCACGCCAATAATATTACTGGACCTCTCTATGATAAAACTGTGGTTAAACAGTAGGTTGTCCGTCAATGTCTGAGAGATACATGAGCTAAAGAGAGGATTCCTATTGTATTAAACTGCTCGAGTCATCAAAAAGGGGAAACTGCATGAGTATCATTGGCTAAACTTCAGCTTATAATGCCACTACAACATACAGTAAATGCCAAAATAAGTTCATATAGGTTCCTGTGTATAGATTGCGTATAGAATTTGGCCTAGCTGTGATAAGTCACTGCTTGTTTTGTTAAAATGGTGGAAGGATAAAAGTAAAACTACCAACATGCTGTAATAAGAGCAAAAATTTAAAAAAATATATGATGGAAGAATGGAGCCACAAACCGTAATCGGATCAAAAATTATGAAAATCCTCGCCTCAACTCGTTGTATTCCAATACCACATAAGATAATGATAAAAATTACACACTTCCAACATTTGCATCACAGTAGAACCCCTGTCAGTTCTAATAACAGATAAGAATTATGGAATAGTAGTAGCTTTGACATATTGCCATCCCAAAATTGCTAAAGAAGCCACACCTTGCTAATCCATATCCTGTATGTAATCAATATCTCACAGAATTACACTAATGCAGGAAGAAATGGCATTCCCCCTTCAAATGGGATCTCTCTTTTATATTTTGTAGACTAACTGCATAATTAGTTTTGGGTAATCGAGAGCATGAATAAGAGTCACTGTTACAGACAATTCATGAGATGCTAAAAAGAAATTGGATCATACAGCCAGACCCAGTGTCATGGGATGCATAAGCGATCTGCATCGATCGGAACTTAATACATGGTTAATTGTTCATATTGCAGGTTCTTCTATACTATCAAATAATTACGCATGTTACCTTATAGTTCATTAGGCAGAAAGAAGCTTGGGGCCTAGCTACACTTCGCCTAAACTGTGAAAAATTAAGTTCCGATGCAAAGTTAACAGTTTGAAATCTAGTGAAAGATTGTGAATTTTCAAGATGGCTGCAGGTACTTTTATCAACTTTCCAATTTCTATGATGTCAGCAAAATCTTTCAAAAATTAATATCTCCCTATGTACTAAATGGTTTAACTTGTAATTAATACATAGACTTCCTGATATCATAATCTAATTTAACTGAATTCAACATTTAAAAGGGTTTCTATAAGATTAATCATAAAGTCTCTTACATCATCAGCTTGTTGCAGTTTACCACATTTCCTCAGCAATTAATGACAATCTATCTTCAAAATTTTGATTATCTTACCGATGCTTAAATTTTTACAGAAACCAATAAATATACGTAATCCTCTCAATATACGCTATCTACTGACATAAATTTTTCAATTCTATTCCTTTTAGTTAAAAACTTTACTTTATTCTCTTTATTAAAAGTGGTAATTAAATTTGGCCTAATTAGTTAATTTTACTTTCAAAATACACAGACGGAAAAAAAAATCCCAACACCAAGAAAGACTTGTGTTAGATAAACGAAATTTGGTAGGCGTGTTTATACATCTGAAAGATGACATCGATTCAAATTTCGCGCTTCGCGCATAAGTGTGGCGCTAGTAGCGCTACTCAGAGCTTGCAAATCAGGTTTGCTTTAAATACGCGCTGTAAAGTTTGTGAACGTTATTTACCGCTGAGATTTGACATAGTGAGTTGATGTTAGCCAAGAATGCCTTTAAGAAGACGAAGAAGCCATTATCAACAGCTCACCGAGTTTGAACGAGGTCGTGTAATAGGGCTACGAGAAGGTGGATTTTCTTTTCGCGATATTGCAGAAAGACTTGGCCGGAATGTATCCACTGTGCATGATTGTTGGGTGCAGTGGTCAAGGGATGGTACTGCCTCAAGAAGACCGGGTTCCGGGAGGCCACGTGGCACTACTGAGAGGGAAGACCGCCGTATTCGGCGTACAGCTGTGGCGCATCGTACTGCGTCTGCGGCAGAAATTCGAGCTGCAGTTGGTACCACAGTGACACAACGAACTGTTAGAAATCGGTTACTTCAAGGACAGGCGCCCTGTAGCGTGCATTCCACTGACTACAAGCCATCGCCGTTTGCGACTCCAGTGGTGTCAAGCCAGAGCTCATTGGAGGACGGAGTGGAGATCTGTTGTGTTTTCTGATGAAAGCAGGTTCTGCCTTGGTGCCAGTGATGGCCGAGTGTTGGTCAGAAGGAGGCCAGGGGAACGCCTGTAACCAAACTGTCTGCGGCCTAGACACACTGGACCTACACCTGGAGTCATGGTCTGGGGAGCAATTTCCTATGACAGCAGGAGCACTCTTGTGGTTATACCAAACACACTGACTGCAAATTTGTACGTCAGTCTGGTAATTCAACCTGTAGTGCTGCCATTCATGAACAGCATTCAAGGGGGAGTTTTTCAACAGGATAACGCTCGCCCTCATACCGCTGTTGTCTCGCAACGTGCTCTACAGAGTGTCGACATGTTACCTTGGCCTGCGAGATCACCAGATCTGTCTCCAATTGAACACGTATGGGATATCATTGGACGACAACTCCAGCATCATCCACAGCCAGCACTGACCGTCCCAGTATTGACAGCACAAGTACAACAAGCATGGAACTCCATACCACAAAGTGACATTCGAAACCTGTATGACACAATGCATTCACGTTTGCAGGCTTGCATTCAAAATTCTGGAGGTTACACCGGCTATTAATTTAACAGTATTTCACATTTGAAATGCATTTTCTTGAGCTTAAATTAACCTGTGATCTTGAAAATTTAATCAATTAAACATGTTAACTTGACAAATGCATTGTCCAAATTTCATTACTCTACAATAATTTTTTCTTGGTGTTGGGATTTTTTTTTTGTCTGTGTATGTAAAACCATGCTGACTATAGCTGGTTATAATTCTAGCTTTCCTAACCGCATGGTTTAAAATCTAAACAAACCAAATTATCTCTTACATTAAAATTTTCCAGACATAATGAGTACACTTATAAATGATTCTTACAGTGAGCTTAAGTTGTGAAAATGAATGCAGGAAAATCCATTCAAGCTGAAAATTACTTTTACGTGAAATTTCTATCTCCAACATAAGCAACTTCAAAATCGAGCTATAGAATATGTTACTACTGGGGATGGTTAGTGGAAATGCTTTTGGAAAGCTAATAGATACCTTACAAGTTCACTCTTGGTTTTATTAGCTGACCACATACAAGTTCCACGTCACCACCAACATTTAATTTAGCAAATCTTACTGTAGATAAGCAATGCCAAGACTTCATTTCACACAATTACAGATTCACACCACAGTCCCGTCTGGCCAACAACATGCCAACCATCACTCCAACAAGCTAATTCCAACACATTTCCAGTTCTTGCAGAAACTTTAGCCTGATATACTTAGAAATGTACAGCAAAACTTTTCATTCATATCTTTGTACTCAAAAGCAGTGCACACTTGCTACCATTCTCTAAGATACTGTGGTACAGCAACTTAATCTTCAGTCGCTGCCCGCTAAACTTATACTATTTACAATAATCACCGAACCATCCTTTACCATACACATCCACACCCAACAATTCTCCAAGAAACCTAAGATTTATTAAACAATTAATCACACTAAAAAACATCTTTGATTTACTTAAACTATAAAAATGCTTTACTTCAACCCTGGATAAATTAAAAATATGTTACACTTAATGGTTGTAAGTCCACTAGCACTAACTTTTCAGCACATTATACTGACATAGTACTGTCTCGCCACACCAGTTAACTCAATTTAATTTAATTTAATTTAATTGCAATGGAGCACAGGCTCCGGTGGCAATTTCCCTACACACCCATCTTCCCCCTATCCTGCACCTACCTACATTTGCCCTCTACAAATTGGTAAGGACAATTACAAACAGGGCAACAGGCAAAACAATTCATGTTAAAATTTAAAATTTCCTATGGGTGTAAAGATATATTTCACAAGTTGCACTTAGAAATATGGTATAATTCCATAATTCAGAATTATGATGGTAAATCTATTGTGTAAAGGTCAAAAGCAATGCAATGTTGTGAGCTGTTACTTTTAGTGGTGGAAAGAGAGATAATTGACTTTATGGACACAAATTTTAAATGTAGGCTCTGTATCTCCGTGGTATTTCCAGGGAGGAGACTCAACACTAGACCAAGTTTACAGTCAAAACCATTTCCTGTCCGAGCCACCAGAGGTTGGGGCTTGACTTCCATACAGCATTGATCATGAGGTGGACATGGAGCCAGCTATGAAATCAAATGGTGCCGACTACTAAGTGCAGACTAGCGTATTCGTTTCGGAAGGTGCACCGCCACTGTGGATCTGCCGAAAGATGAATTCAGCACACATGGTACTGTGAAACCATCAAAAAAATGTGAAATGCATTTCAGCAAGGCAACCATTTAACTACCTAGTTACGACCTTGGGAAATAAACTTAGAATTTAGTCTTGGCATAAATGAATCAAAATCACTGAACCATCATCACCATTCCCTATAATCTTTTCAAATAAACAAAGTAAACATAGTTTGCACAGCTGCAAGTCTTACACTTAGCCATGAAACAATGAAGCTATAACTTCAACACAGAAATTGAATGATTGAAACAAATTTAAAAGTAGTTTTTTTGATTATTTACTAGGAAAACTGTGATAAGCTTCAACAGCTGCAACAGACAATTTTCATGCATTTTTATCCAGTGTTGCAAAATGAGGATGACTAGGTGTATCAATGACAAATAATTTTTTACCTCAAGAAACGTTGCCCTATAAATCAGGAGACAGAAAGCAAACAATGATCACTATGATGAACTTTCTTTTTACAGTACTTCAAATTCTCTTCTTGTTTCATTATATACTAAGTGGTCATAATTAAACTTTCCTTATTTAACACATTATAACATGGAAACTAACTACGATAAGAGTACCAAACTTGGTAGAAGTAGTGTCCAGAGTATGGGGTGCATGATTTCCATGCGTCACAGCACCACCATCCAGTTCCAGCTATGGCCACCAGGTACCATGATCAGTCGTGAAGTTCAACTGCTTCTCCGAAACACATTTGGAAATGATAGAATTATCAGCCAATCGTTTCCAAATGCTTGGCTGGCACGATCACCTGACCTCACTTCCTGTGATTTCTGGTTGTGGGGCTTCCTGAAGGACGGGGTTTATCAGGGGAACATTCACATATGTGCTGATCTGAAGCACAGCATATCAAGAGAGGTAGCCAGCGTATCTACGGACATGCTTCATTCTGCTGTGCAGAAGGCAATCGCGCACTTTCAGACTCTTCTGAACACTGATGGGCGCCATATTGAGTCCCTTTTTGTAGCAGTAATGGTACCAGTATGTAATGGTATGATGTACCATAGCAGCACATTAAAAATGTTTCGATTGAATTGATTCTGCATTATTTTGCTTCCCCATGTCCTTGACATTAATGCTATCAAGTTTGGTACTCATATGGTAATTAGTTCCCATGTTATAACATGTTAAATAAGTAAAATTTAATTATAACCACCCGGTATTTCTTCTTCTCTTATTTGTTTGCATACACTGTAAGCCTACAACTTTTTTGTTTAATTTTAATGATAAACTGATTGGAAGTAATGTAAATTCTACATAGCTACTCTGCCTGCAGAAATCAGTGTCATTATTAATTATAAGCTCTGTCCAAGAAGCGTTTATGATATTTTTACTCAAAATAATAAAATAGGTTTGCAACATTGTGCTGAATAAATACAGCTGACTTTATTTTATTTTTTTTGGTCTCACTTTGGTAATTATTCCTTGTACATATTATGTGTAAGAGATATTGTAGTAGTTCATCTTTCACTGCTGTCAGTTAGGTAAAACATCAAACCTGAATCAGAATTTTCTGGGTTAGAAAGTAAAAGTGCATCCACACTGGGGCAAAATTACACAACTTTTGTTGCAAATAATGTTTCTATAAGTTGTAGAATATTTTTGCTGCATAAAGTCACATAAAAAATTGTCCACACTGATACAGTAATGTTACACGATATTGGCACTAGTTATTTCCATGTTGGTTGTCAATGAAGAATATCTGATGGAGAAGTTTTGAGAAAAACAAAATTCAAGAATTATTTACTTATTACAAACTCCACCTCCCAAAATATGGCACTTTACCAGGACATAAACTGGTGCCACAGGTATTTTTAGGGTCTGATGTCTTCTCTGTACCACTAAATTGAATGAAACATCTGCAGAATACAGGAGAAAGGTTCCCCTAAAACAATATTATGCTACCGTTTCAGTAGAGCAAAGGAAATATCAGAAAATGGTTTGGAGTTTTTTTTTTTATTTAGCATATTTATAAAACCAAAACATTTGCAACGAGAAACTGCAGAAGTTTTTATGGCTTTCATTTTCCTGCAAAATTTTTTAAGGAATAATTCATGTTTCAAAAATATTTACAAACTATTATGAACTTTTGACATTCAAGATTAAGATACAGAAGACATTTTACACAGATCATGGAGATACTCAACGCAATTCTTTCAATTCATACAAAAAATTTCCTCAAAATGCTTCAAATCAAGCAAAAATATGTGGCAAAATTTCCGCTGTATATGTGTGTTTTTTCTTTTTATAATGATGTAGTTGGTTACTGAATTAAAGTTGTTTAAGAAAACTTGCCTCCAGTTCCAGATTTTTTAATTTTGTGGAACTTTTTCTCATTTTTTATAAAACTGTGATACATTTTTTTCTTAGCTCCTCCTCAAATCATTACCCCAGAGCTGCACAAACGGCATTCGATGCACAATATTTTTTCTCCCTGCATTTATAAGTTTCACTCTTTGGATATCATACACACAATTATTCTACATAATTTATACTATTCTCTGAATTTCATTAAAATCCCATGATCGCAGCTGTATTTGACAAATTCGAAGCCTCCCAAAAGATGCCTACATTGAGAATGTTAACAAATGTCTCACTATGTTGTACATTATCCTTTGATCTTTACTGTTAGAAATGGATTTATGCAACATACAGCAACTTTTGTTGTACCACAATACCAACATAATGCAACACAGTTCAACACAACACAATTTAATGCAAAAAGAGTCAACTTTTCATGTTGTAATGTGCCGCAGTTGTACTATGTTGCAGCTGTAACATGTCACAGTTGTACTTTGTCGCATAATGTTGCTGCAATGTGGATGCACCTTAACATGCCCAGACTCTATAACGTCCAGACACAACTTCTAAATTTTGGCTATATCACACAGATAAAATAGCACTAAAATGTTCCTTCGCATATAACCTTTGTCACTGTCAACAATTCCAAAAATGTTCCTTCACAGATGCTTGCAGCTATTAAAGGAATGTGGGTTCTACTCTGTGAAGGCAGAGGGAGCCTCCTTGAAGGAAAATAGAAAGTGAACTTTCTTTCTTACCATAAATTACCTCCTTTTTGTATGTACTTTTTACGCTATATGCATGTTTTATTAATAAATACAATTTATTCAAGTAAGAAGAAAGAAATGAACCATCAATTGCCACAGGTAAGTAAGCATAAAAGTAGAACAACAGAATTTTACTAGTATATACCCTTTGTCAGCAGAACAACATTATGTGGGATGGGACAAGCAGGCACTGACTCTCATACAATGTGCATAATATTCATCTGATGATTAAAATTTACACCAGGAACTATCACTTTTGTATTGATGATTGTTCTTCCACACCACCAAATAATTTATGACAGATAGAATTCCTCTTACAATCATTTAATTTTTATAATTAGCACCTCCTTTTCCCTAACACGTTCAAAATGCAATTCACTAATTACTAGCTACATTTCTATATGAAGAAAGTGAAGGTCCCATACTTACTTTAAGGAATTTCTCATAGTCTTTTATGTATTTCTGTTTTATGTCATTTAACTTTTTTCTGAACTTTTCCTTGTCAGCAGCATGTAGCATCTCCCAGTAACGAGGTGCCTCCTTTTCACGACTTTCAGGTGGAATGTGAGTTGCATCAACCAGGAAATCTTTCAGAAATAATTGATATGCATTGCTATAAAAGAGAAACGAGAGAAATAAGAGCATCCACATAAAATGGCATGCTTTAATTTCAAACTTTTGAAGCTCTTATTGCACAAGATAACAGTTAATATGTAGTATATCATAACTAAGGCCATTCCAATGTATTGAATCAGCAGAGAATATTCAAAATATCCTTAATAGGATGAAACAATTCAAGCAGGTGACTACATAGCTATGTGAAATTGTGGAAAACTAAGTATAGTGTTGATGCTTCTACAAGTATACAGTCTCATTGAACATAGCAAATGGTGGGATTCTCACTAGTTAGAACATATTTCCACCTGTAACATGACCCCCACTATATCATGGATCATATAAAATTGGCAAATATAAATATAATGGAATATAATGAAAACATGACCACGACATTGCCTATTCATAGTTAACACATTCAGGAATTACAATGAAACTATCTCCTACATCAACAACAAATGTGATTCAATTGGCAAAAATAAGGACCAGATGGAGAAAGATATGGTAAACATAATTTACATAACAATATGCTTATGAAGGAGTATCTGCACTGAATAACAAAATTCAAAGTTGGAGAGGTCACTCACTAATAATAATAATAAATAGTAAAATAAAATATACCTGTCAAACTATTCAAAAGACAAGGAAAAAATGCAATTAGTTCAGTAAACATTCACAGAATCAGCTGATCCCTAAATAGATCCACAAAACTAGTTGGTCTGGAAAATACCAACCAATAGCATGAGAATCCCAGTAAAAAAATGTCAGTTGTGGAACAAATTGGAAAACTGTAATTTCTCCCACTCCATTTTCACTATGGACAAATTAAGTATTTGAAATAATAATAAGATGGAAAATGCTTTTATGCAATATTAACACAAGAAAGATACGGTTTACTGTTAAGGACTAACTCTGACCGTATGATAGTGTGCTGGAAAGGGAAAACAACTTTGATATTGAAGATTTCGGGGATCATGTTTTAAAGACACAATTTAACAAAGCACTGAAAAATTTGAACTTAAATAAGGAAACGAATTAATGGGAGTTTTACAGAACTTCTAAAATTTCTAGGAAAAGAAGGAATCAATAATTATTTAAAACTCATGTTAAAAAGCTACAAAGCAAGACAGGTTCTAATGGATTTTTTTTTTTTAAAATTTATCGTCTTCTCCATTGTGTGAGATGGAAGGCTTTCACGACGTATCCATGAAATGTAGTCTTCACGGGTTTTCCGCCGTATGTTGTTGAAATGTGACAACGAGCTTTCGGCAGAGTCAGCTGCCGAAAGCTCGTTGTCGCATTTCAACAACATACGGCGGAAAACCCGTGAAGACTACATTTCGTCTTCTCCATTCCTAAAAGATAAAATTATCTTACTATGTTAGATATTACTGTCTTCAAAATTACTGATAATGGTAACATCCAAAATAATAGACAATAAAGGGAAGCAATATTAGGTGTAGATCAGTTTCATTTAAAAAAAAATTGAGATAAAAGAGAAACAATTCTGGCTTCATGATACTGGAAGGACAGTTCAAAAAATACTCTTAGAAGTTTTGTGCACTAACAGTAAGGTCTAAAACATAGAGCTAGAAGTATAAATTAGAATATGTTCAAGAATTAGGTGAATACAATAAAAGTGCAGACTCACGAGAGACAACTACAATTAAAAACGGTGTGAGACAGGGTTGTAGTCTACATCCAATAATATTCAGTTAGTGCGTAAAGAAAGCAATCAAGGAACTAAAAGAAAAGTTTGAAATTGATATAAGTGTCCAAGGAGAAACAATCAGTATGCTGTCATTTGCTAATGAACAAAATTTGGATTAAACATAAACTAAAGAAAGACAAAAGTAATAAAAGGTTTAAGAAATAACAGCAATAATGAAATACTAAAACAGAAATAGGACCAGATATGACAGAAGAATTCTGTTATTTATGAAGTAAAATTACTACTGATGGCTGAAATAAGAATGATGTTAAAAGAAGAAAAGCACTTGTGAAGAACAGAAATGATTTATTTGCTACATTGGTCTAGTATGCAGGGACCTAAACTTTAAGAATACCACCAAATAATAATAATAACAACAATAATAATAATAATAAATTGAGAATTTGAAATGTGGTGCTGTAGAAAGATATTCAAAAGGGTTCAATAAGTTACGAAATGAACATGTTTCGGAAAAGATGGGTGAGGAAAGAAAATCGGGAAGCATCTTAAAAAAAGAAAAGATAGAATGATAGTGACTTTTTAGATTAGCAGTATTGATTAACATGTTAGTGGAGGGAATAGGTGAGGAAGAAATTGTAGAGGAAGCCAAAGATTATAAAATGTGAAGCAAATAATTGAGGAGTTAGATTGTAATGGGAACAATGAAGTGAAGATAAATGTGATGAAGGATTACATCAAACCAGTGATCAGAATGATGGCAAACAGATACCTCTTCTCTTGTTCCCAGTATCCTCTGCTTCAACCCTTCTCTAAAAGCACTGTTCTTCAAACTGCAGTTTCTTTTATTCTGTTATTCCACCATCTATTTTTTTTGTGGTGCCAGTCTTTCGACACATTGTTTCCTTTTCCACTATCACCGCTTTCGCTATGGCTATCTTCCTTCTTAGAATTCTTGGTAATTCTATTCGTTCATCCTCTCTTTCAGTTACCGCAACTTCAGTTTTCTTTCGTCTCTATTTTCTTACTTCTCAATTTTTCTATTATTTTCCTAAACTCCAGTACCATTAGCCATAGACTTCTATCTAATGTCTCTCAGCAATTGCAAGAATACTAAGTCTGAGGTACATATTTAAAATTAATAAACTGACACCATTTTTAAAAACTGTAAGATGACAAAAACAATGTCATAAGGCAATAATAAAAGAAATATATTATTATTTTATCTGTTTCCTGCACATAACATTTCCAATGATAATGTTTATGTCACTCCCTGCAACTCTAGATGTAATGGTCCAAAAGTATGTAGCTGGGTTGTCAATTGTGTTCGTGGGAACTTAGCCATGTACTTCATTTTCTGTTATGTTGAGGAAGTGTGTTTCCCAAAATAACATTTTTGTTGTGTCTGTGTAATGTTTTTTGCAGTTGCAGGTCTCTTTCTGACAATGTTTTTAAGTTATGGGTCTACTTTATCTTTCTTTATCCTATTAATATCACCTAATGGCATTTTTTCCTATTCAATTTTTGCTGAGATGGCATGACTATCTGCAACGCACATGCAAATGTATACACAGAAAGGACCCAAATCAATAAATATCAAATACTAAATGCTGAACAAAAATTTTTTTGGTTGAAATCACAGTAAGCTTAGCTTTCTAGTCTCTGACAAGATAGTTATCTTTACTGAAAAAGTATTAAGTGATAAATTCTGTTCCAATAAGAAAAATAGAACAAAAGAAAATTCTACAAGATGTCTTCAAAAAGTTTTGCACCAAACTTTATTTTTACGACACCAACAACACTACATGGCTGAAATTTTGAGGCATTCTAGCTTGAACCTTCCACCTTTATTGTGGGAAGTTGCAAGGTCCACCGCCAGTGGGGAGTGCAGTAGGCACTGTTGATGATGGCGGCTGTCTAAGATGCATGTCTAAAAGCAGCATGTTGTGACTGAGTTTCTTGTTACTGAGGGAGAAAGTGTCACGAAAAATGATCATCAGTTTATAATTTGTACGGAACTGTCGCTGTTGACTGAAGCACTGTTAGTCGCAATGAGTAAAGTCTGTGAGACAGGCCAATCTCGCCAACCTGCCTCATAGTGGTTGTCCCAGCACAGCTGTGACTCCAGTGATGGCGCAGTGCACTGACGAACTGATTTGGCAGAATGACACATTACTGTTCAACAGTCGAGTAAAAAATTGCCCATCAGTGTCAATAGTGGATACCATATCTTCCACACACTGGGATACTTCAAGGTGAGTGCAAAATGGATCCCCAAAGAGCTCACGTTTGATCGAAAACAAGCAAGGACAAACATTTCGTCTAAACTGTTGCAATGCTACGAATGTGAGGGAAACATCTACTTATTCTGTATCGTTACCGCCAATGAAATGGGGGTTCATCAAGTGACAGTCAATATAATGGCACTGACCCAGTCGCCACGAAAGCAAAAGGTCAAATCAGTTCTGTCAGCAGGTAAGACCATGACCACTGTTTTTTCGGACATGCAAGGTGTCGTTTTGTTGGATGTGATAAATCAAGGATCTATCATTAATTCAGATGCCTATGTTGCTACACTGAAACGATTAAATGAGCACTTCAAACGTGTTCAGCCGGAAAAGAATCTGTGTGACATGCTGCTTTAACACAACAGCACAAGACCACAAGTCTGCGAACTTGTGAAGCGATTGCAAAACTTGATTTCACTGTCTTGTCACGCTCACCCTATAGCCCTGACTTGGTACAGTCAGTCATCCAGATGTTTTGGCCCTTTCAAAAATGCTTTCCGTGGGATACACTTTGAATCTGAGGACGATATTCTTCGTGCTATAAAGAAGTGATTTTATAACCAGAAAGCTGTATTGTACCAATAAGGTTCACATGCTCTTCCAGAACCCTGGCATAAAATCCAAGGAACGGATGGAGACTTCTTTGACAAATAGTCAGTACCCGAGTTGCAGAACTATTTTGGTGCAATACTTTTTGAGCGCCCTTAATATAAACTATATTTGTAGTAATATTAAACTTACAGAGGTGGTGGCTCTGGTTCTCCTTTGAATAACATGTTATTTTCTGGGTCATTTTTCAGTTTCTTTTTCACAGGCTATAAAAAAAGAAAAGGATAAATTTTTTTTTTCTTAACTGATAAGAAAAATGTGTGAACAGCAATATAAGATTAAATAAGAGTCATGGAGATAACAGTAAGACAATAAACCAAAGAAAAATTATTTGGGGATATAGATGTACATTACCGGTTAAGAACAAGGACTTTTGTGAACAGAATAATTTCACGGAAGAATTAAATGTTATATGTTGGAGAACTTAGTAAAAATACAATTGTCAATCCTAGGAAAAGGCTGGTTTGGTAATAACAAACTTTAGAACATGAAATTGAAGAAAAGAAAAGAATAAATATATTTTTCATTATTGATGAGATACTTTTCAGCAATGAGGCAACAAAGAAATGCAACTTCATTATTCCACTCGGTTTCTATTAAACTGACAGATGCATTTATTCATATACAACTTAACCATGTCTTTACCCTCAGAATTATTATGAAAGTAAAGCTAATTATAAAAAACTTAGTCTTTTGGCTGAGTTACTTACAATGATATACGATAACAGAACTTTAAATCAGGCTGGGAAATAAGACATTTCATGTGTGCATGGAGACTTTCCCGGCGTACTGAAGCAATGTAGTCTTCACGGGTGTGCAGCCGGATGGTGTTTTGAAAACACAACGTTTCAACAACCAGCTCGGTTGTCTTCATCAGGTGTCCGGTGTCTACAGGCTGACGAAAGCTGGCAGTCACCGCGTAGACTGGCTTAGCCTCCCAGACAGACCTCCTAATATACCTGTCGGCGTGGCGGAAGACCCGCTCTGATTGGCCGGAAGCGGTGGCTACATACGCGGTCCGCTACGGCACTCGACTAGTGCCGTCTCCGCCTCCCCACCCAGGAGTGCTGGCAGTCCGTGGTACTGGTAGGCCCACTCTGATTGGACGTGGGCGCAAACTCATTCTGCGGTCCGCTGCGGCCCCCGACCGGCGTAGCGGACCGTGTATGAAGCCACCGCTTCCGGCCAATCAGAGCGGGTCTTCCGCCACGCCGACAGGTATATTAGGAGGTCTGTCTGGGAGGCTAAGCCAGTCTACGCGGTGACTGCCAGCTTTCGTCAGCCTGTAGACACCGGACACCTGATGAAGACAGCTGAGCTGGTTGTCGAAATGTTGTGTTTTCAAAACACCATCCGGCTGCACACCCGTGAAGACTACAAGACATTTCATGTAAAATTCAAGTGCAAAATGACTTGTTTTCATTAAAAATGCTAGGGCCCAATCTCATTCTGATGAAATACTCCTTTTTGAGATTGTTGCCTAAACTGTTTCATCAGTGACAATACCCAAAAACAAAGAACTGAAAAAATTAATATGAAAGTAAACTGAAAAAGAAATAACAAATAGTCAAGTCAGTTTGCAATTTAGAATTTTGAAATGGCACTCCAGAACATGAAGATTCATGTCAAACAACCAGTGAGGTAATATTAAGAATATACCAAAAGTCTGAATGAATATAAACAGCTAGCTTTACAATTAGGCGATGAATTGTAAATTAAATAAGAACTGTATTAATAACTGGGTGAGAGGAATAAAGAAAGTATTTTATACTAAGGTTTTAGAAAGTGCTGCAGAGGATCAGCCATTAGCACTGAAGTCTTCATGGGTGTACAACTTAACTGTGTTGTGACAACATGATGTTTTGATTACTAACTCTGCCATCTTCCTCAGGTGAGTAGTGGCCTGCTGATCGACAGATAATGAGACAGCTCAAGGATGATCTTGGTCTAAGAGTTCAAAGAATTTATAGCATACCTTGTGAGTGTGGAAAGACTTACATTATACAAATTATCCACATTAGAAAACTGGTGTAAAGAACATAAACGCTACCTCTGCCTATGACAATACAACAAATCAGCAATCACCAAGCATTTGTACTACCAATGCCACAGGATATACTTTAATAACATTAGGATACTGGCTAGGACTTCACATTTTCAGGACTCAATAGTCAAGTAAGCGATCAATGGTTACATTCAATGGAGACAGTTGGCTGTGTCTTTGTGAGGCTTGGAAACCAGCCTTCGCAAAGCTCTGTCTAGCTCGGGGGTCCCCAAACCTTTTACCCCGTCGACCCCTTGACAGGATATTTTCCTTCTTATCGACCCCCACAAGTATTTAATAAAAACATTAAATCATTTTTGGCATTTCTGATGCTAAGCAATAAGAAGGCCTGCATAACAACTCAGCGAAATAATTTATAAAAACCACCCAATTACATTAACAGAAAAACGAGATACTTTCCACTATTATTATGATATCAAAAAATAGGAACAAAACTATGGATAGACGGAATAAAATTCAAATAAAGACCTGCCGAAAAGAACAGTCGGTTGTTGTACTGTTTTAACTTGTCACATATTTCATCATTTACTTCACATGACTTCGCAAACAGACGAGAATTGGGAGGATGAGCTCTACTTTAATTTATTGACCTGATTTTTAGTAGAGCATTCCTATTTTCTTTCCCGTAGAGTTTAATTGATTCTCTTTAGTATTAATCGACCCCCTTTCGACCCCTCTGTATTAATCGACCCCTGGAGATCTCTTATCGACCCCAAGGGGTCGGTATCGACCACTTTGGGGACCCCTGGTCTAGCTGCTGCTACAGATGATGCCAAATTAGGGTCAACAGACCGCAGTGAAAACCTACTTGCATGCCCACTGGCAGCCAGCTTCTTGGCATAGACGGTGGACAGAACCACTGGGTATAAAAGAGAGGTATGGCAACTTCACACCCAACAACACCTACCCTTCCCATGTGGTTAAGTTTAGGTTCAGTCATGTAATAAGCCTCAGTATGAACAGATCTGGTCCCTTTGCTATACGTCCTCCTCTATTCATGATTAAGTTTTAGGCCGAAATACTCTAAAGAATGTGTTTTTGTGGTCAATCTGGAGCTCCTGTCTTAATCTGTCATGAGTGATGGGTTTATTGTCCATATACTCCAATTTTTTTCCATATTAAAAAAATCGCTCCAGCAACCTGGAATGTCACAGATTGTGAATACCGACATATTCAGCCATTGGGAAGGGATAAATGTAAACTGGATGAGATAAGCTGCCAGTATAAATTGTTTGTCTGTGGCCATTAATTCCGATGCCAAATGGGTTAGTGGTCAGACTGGATCAGGTGGTGGTAGCCGGGTGCATGCTACATCTCTTGCAGGGGTATGATCTGAGTGGAGGTTTGTGAGGTTTACAAGGTTTGTTTTTGTGAACCAAGATATCTTTGAGATTCAGTGTTCTGCTAAAGCATGTGTGTGGAGAAATAGGCAGAATTATTATTATTATTATATACATATATATATTTTATTTATTTTATGCGAATAGACCTATACAGATCACGCAAAACGTAGTCATTTTCTGTCCGAGTTTCTTTTGCCATTCCAGTATTCTCGCACCCTTTAACTGAAGGCAAGTTTTCTCTCTTCTGCCCATTTTGTGCCGGTCTTCTTGGCTTTGATTTCTGGCATGACTACCCAGTCGTGTATTTTTTGTCTGAATATTTTATGAGCTAGGATTTCCGAACTCTTGATTTTAGCTTTTTCCAGGTCTTGTCTTACTTGATCGAGCCAACTGTTTGGCATTTTTAATGGTTGCATGTGTTTGAGTATCTGCTTAGTTAATCTGTGAGATGGCATCCTGTAGATGTGACCGTAGAATTTTAGTCTGTTTTTTCTGATGTCGTTGGCTATGTTTGAGTGGGACTCTACCGTTTTGTTTGACTTCAATCTGTAGCCTTCTTCAGTTTTGGTTGGTCCAAAAATTTTCCTGATTATTCTTCATTCTTCCTTTTGGATGTTCTCGATATCCCTCTTAGAGTTTAGTGTGAGTGTTTCTGTGGCGTATAGAGCGTTGGGTTTAACAACTTTATTGTAGTGTCTAATTTTTGATTGAATTCCTATGTTCTTTTTGTTGTAGAATGTTGCAGGTCTGTCCGAAAGCCTTTTTCATTTTGTTGAGTCTGTTTTGTTGTGCCTTCTTTTCAAGTCCTGTTGGACTGATAATTTCGCCTAAGTATTTAAACTCGGTGACTCTGTAGATTTTTCCATATTTTGTGTCCAGTGTTTTACGTTCAGGTTTGTGTGCCATAGAAAAACCTGTTTTCTCAAAGGAGATTTTTAGTCTCATTTTTTCTGCTAATTCTTTGAGGGATTCTATTTGTTTGATGGCTTGTTGTTCACTTTCTGACAGAATAGCCAGATCATCTGCAAAGGCCAAGCAGGAGATATTTAGTCTGTTTCTGCCTAGTTTTAGTGGGGTGTTCGTTTTGCTCCCATTCTCTAATGACTTTGTCCAGGGCTAGTATTAAATAAGATTGGCGAGAGACCATCACCCTGTCTAACGCCATTTTTTTGTTTCGAAATTCTCTGGAGAGTTCTCCCATGAATTTTACTTTGTTTGTGGTGTTGGTGAGTAGTCTGATTGATTAATTCTCTTGATTTATTGTCCAGACCATATTCCCTTAGGATGTTGAGTAGGCTTTTCCTGTCGATGGAGTCATACGCCTTCGTAAGTCTACAAAGGTATATATGGTTTTCTTGTGCCTGATTGATCTGTATTTTAGGATGGTTTTTAGGTTGAAGATTTGCTTTGCGGACGATCTGTTAGTCTGAAGCCTGCTTGGTATTCGCCAATTTTGTGTTCGATTTGTTCTTGTACTCTTTTGCGGAGACAAGCAGAGAGAATTTTGTAGGGGACTGATAGTAGAGATATTCCTCTGTAGTTGTTCACACTGGTGCGGTCACCTTTTTGTGAAGGGGAAGTATGAGAGCGCACTTCCAGTCTTTCGGGATTTCGTTTGTCTCCCAACAATGTCCGATGATTTGGGTTAGTTCTTGGAGTGAACTCTGGCCTAGATTTTTCAGCAATTCCGCCCCTATGCCATCTTCTCCTGATGCTTTCCCATTTTTGAGTTTTTGAATATGCTCTCCGATTTTTCTAGTGTTGGTGCTGGTGAATCTGGATTGATTTCTCCTGATTGTTCTGAAACCCTTGAGTTGGTTCTGGGCAATTTAGCAGTTGCTCAAAGTAGGTAGCGAGGATTTCACAGTTTTCTCTGTTGTTTAGAGCCAATTTTCCATTTGCGTTTTTAAAGCAAAGACTCTGTGAAGAGAAGCCCTTAATTTTGTTTGTAAATGTTCTATAATAGTATCTAGCATTATAATTTCTGAAGTTTTCTTCAATTGAATCCAATTGTTTCTTGAGGTATTGTCTTTTGTTTTTTCTGGGAGTTTTTGTGGGTAGTCTTCTCTTTTCATCGAATTCTGTTTGGTTTTTGGTGATTTGTGAGTGCTTTACTTCTTGTATGCAATTTTCCTGTATTCTATTACTTGGTTGCATTCTTCGTTCCACCATGGGTGTTTGTACTTCTTCTTTAATGGAATTTGTTCTTTAGCCGATGAGGTGATTTTGTCTTTGAATTCTATCCAATTATTTGCGGGTATTTGCTCCCACCTCGTGGTGATTTCTGATGACTGTAGTTTGATAAGATCGAATTTAGGTTTTTAAGCAATTACGAGGTGTCATTCTAATCTTGCCTCTTGTGAGGTAGTGGTCAGAGTCGATGTTAGCCCCTTTTCTGACTTCAACATTGCGAATTTCTTTCTTGAAGTTTCCTGATATGGCTACATGGTCGATTTGGAATCTCCGATTGAATTTACTGGTGATCTCCAGGTCTTTTTCTTGCTTGGTTTCTGATGAAGTGATGTAGACATGATTCTGATATTATTCTGCTGGCATAACTCTACTAGTCTGATTCCATTCCTATTGGTAAATCTGTGGGCCGGGAAGTTTCCTATGGTTTCTTGGTATTCTTTCTCTCTGCCTAGCTGCGCGTTGAAATCTCTGAGGAGAATTGTTACATTTTTTTGTGGGATTTTGGTGATGGTAGTTTCTAGTTTGTTTCAGAAGTTTCCTACATCTTTTGGGTTTTTTCCGGTTGTCTATGTTTGTTGGGGCATATATATAAAATGATTCCAACAAGAATCTTATCTATTTTAAGTGGTAAACTTGCAGCAGCTTTTTCAGCAGCTAAATTGATTTAATGGCAAACACATCCAACAATCACAACATTTGGATGAGCATCTTTCAAAACTAATGTAACTCCATTCTTCTGCACCATCATCACAGGTGCATTATCGGAACAGCATGCTACCTAGTTTGCAATTGGTTTTCGGCGATGTTTCAACTGTGATAAAATGAGGTTACCTATATTGCGCCCTGTTGAGTTCCCTTCCAATGCTGGTATGCATAGCACAGTACTTATTTTCTTGTTTATCATTATAAAATGTAACAACAATGGGATATAATTCTGTATTGGTATCATTTCTTCCATCTGTTGCCATTGAAAATGGACCATTCTGAAGACTCTTAAGAACTTCTGATATTGCATTTTCAGACATTTCTTTAAAATGTAAGTTGTTTTAGTGTGACCACATCCATATTTTTCCCCTACTTTTCCCTGAATAAGGCACCTGCATTGTCAGTTGCTTTTTGTGGAATATTGTGTCCCACCAAAGACGAAGCGAACAAACACTTCACTTTAATCACATCCAAAACAGAATTTCCTCATTTTTGCCAAAACGTATTGATTTTGTGATTTTTTGTTTTAAACACACAATGTGTTTACCACACTTAATGTGATGAGCCAAATCATTTCTTCTGCAATGTGCTACATTTATATCACACCACACACTGTAAAAGACGCAAATTTTATCCCTTTTCTTGATTTTTTATACATGGAAACTCTACAGAATACACTTCCCTAAATGTCTGGAAATACTGCTGCTTAGCATTACTCATGGTTACAAGGTTTACACAAACTACCAAACAATGCACGTAGGACTGTCCGGAACTCGGAAGTGAAAGAAAACGATATTCAAATGATTGCTGATTTGACTTTCAGAAAAGTATCGATGTAAAATCAGACAGATCGATTAATTATTGACTGCAGTAAAATTAGTATATCTTGGCTTAATTTCAGAGTAAAATGAAAGAAGCCTTAATGCACATATAAGAGCACTTACAACCATGAAATAAATCATAAAACTTGCGACAATTGTCCATAAAAACCGTAATAACCTTGTTCCATACAAAGATCAGACCTAAATGATCGAAATCTGTAAAATAACACAATTCATCCATAAAACCGTAAAATACAGCCCCTTTCCGTAAATTTTACGGAAAAACCTTTAAAGTTGGCAGCTATGCTTACAGATTTATAGTAATATAGAAGATAAGAAATTAACTCGTAGCTAAGCGTATAAAATATTGAGCTACCTATGTGACCTAACTTGAGCACAGTAAAGTCAGGTGAAACATGCTGTAACAGAGGGAACAATCAGTGAATGGATAAATGCAGATGAAAATAAAAAGAGTCTAATACAATTTGCCAATTGTACCAACCAAACACAAAAATATATAGTAATTAAATACAAATCAGATTCTATACAAAGTATAAATATAGTACAAAATTCAAATAAGGGGCTCAATGGCTATTTTAATTCCACTAACTATTACACTGCCAATACACTGAATACTATGACAGCTGATAAAAGGAAAGTAATAACCAGTAGGTAAATGTTAAAGAGTAATTAATGACCTCAACAAGTCACATGCAATAACAATAAACAAAATATTTAAATATTATATAAAAATTAGTACCACACTAAAGATTAACATAAATCAAATGTTCGTACTGATTAGTAGAAAGCAGCAATCATAAACATGGCATTGATAGTTTATTTCCCTATCTTAATTTTTACTTTTGTTTTGTTATCCAGCTTGCTTTGTTTCCTTGCAATCTACATGAAAGGAGTTGATGTTCACCTTCTTAGATGTTTTCTTTTTCTCCATTGGCTTCCTCTTTGGTGCACTATTAGACAATTCTTCATTCCGTTTTTCTTCGGGAAGAGATTCCAGATAAGTAGCATATTCTAATTTGTATTGCTCCAACATCTGTCAAATAAAAGATCCATACAAGTTAAAGTCATCAATCATAATAAGTTAAGCCCTTTCTGAAGAGAAGATACTTATTACGTACTTCAAGCAGGAAGGAGGGGGAGGGAGGGGAAGAAACCAAATTATAACATTTACATAATGGTTATAATAGCTTACTGTAGATTTGTTTCAAGGAGAAAAAGGGAGATGTAGGAGATGAGGAGCAGGAACGGTAACATATAAGAGGGAAATGAGGTAAGAGTATAAGAGTTTATTAGGAAAGTGATAGTGAGAATTTTTTCCTTCAAATTTATATTTAATGCACCAGTAATGTGATTTGCATGTGTGTGTCGTAAGTAAACTTGTTTTTTTTTTGTGTTGTTGCTTACCATGTTTCTACATATATTCATATATATATATATACCAACAAATGTTTAAAGGTAACAGCATTCGGTAAACCATTTGGAATTTTTTTAAATGAAATTTTTTAAATGTAGTTTATGAGTAAGCAATAAAAGAAAAAAAGAATTATCTGGGGAAATGTATTTAACATTTCCTCCCCCCCCCTCCCTACACACAAAGGAATAAGTGCAACTTATCAAAAAGAATTATACTTCCACTCATATGAATTAAATGAGCAACATCTATGCGCTCTGGGAAGTTCATAGAAAACTGTTTTCTGCAATACATAAAAATAAATGATATGAAATAAACAAAAAGGAGAGAAAATTGAATTTCATAAGAGATTCAAAATGTCATAATGTTTACAGTAAAAAGTACTTACATGTAACACTTGCTCTCTATACTTCTTTTTATCATCATTTGATAGACTTTTCCACATTCGAGAGACCTGGGACATCCGTTCCTTTGGTGGCACTTGCTTCATATCAGGATTTACAAGCATAAGACGTGAAAACAAACTGTACCCAGAGGAAGGTGGTTTTTCAGGCTTGCCTGCAATTCTATTGTACAAAAGTAAAATCTTTATTGTAAGAGATAGTTATGCTGAATGTAGTTTCCAAGTAATCGGAGAGTAAATAACTCGATTACTTAAGTAGAAACAAAGATGTTAGTTAGAGAAAGGAACCACTACTTACCCAGATGACTGCAGGATGGTACAGAAATGATGCTTAGAATAATAGGTTTTTAATGCAATTATACACAGTCCAGTCACATTAATGTGACCACCTCTCAAAAACCAGAATAACCACCTTTGGCAGAGCGGACCGCTGCGAGACGTGCAGGAAGAGAGTCAATTAGGTTTCTGAAGGTGTTCAGTGCGATGCTGAGCCATGCCGACTCCAATGCCATGGATAGCTGCGCTAGATTACGTGGTTGAGGACCCATGGCGCGAACAACCTGATCAAGGTAGTCCCACAGATTCTTGAATGGGTTTAAATCCGGTGAGTTTGCTGGTCAGGGGAGCAAGGTAAACTCATCCTGGTGCTCTTCGAACCACGCACATACACTGCGAGCTGTATGACACCTCACAATGTCCTGCTGGTAGATGCCATCATTCTGAGGAAAAATTATTCGCATGTAGGGGTGGACATGGTCCGCAAGGACAGATACGTACTTGTGCTGATCCATCATGCCTTCCACAATGATGAGTTCACCCAGTGAATGCCAGGAAAACATTCCCCAAACAATAATGCTTCCTCCTCCACCCTGGATCCTTCCAGCAATTGTTGCATGGTGTTTGCTTTCAGACGTTTCACGCTGTATGTGCCAACGTCCATCTGTCGCCACTCTGTGGACGTCCAGTTGCGGTACTGGCGTGCAAATTCCAGCCTTCGTCGCCGATGAACAGCAGTCAGCATAAGTGCATTAACCAGGCATCTGCTGCAGAGGCCCATGCGCAGCAACGTTCGCTGAACCGTTGTTGAGGATACACTCTTGGTAGCCCCTTAGTTCATCTGGGTGGTCAGTTGCTCAACAATTGCACGTCTATTTGCCCAAACGCATCTCCGTAGCCTCGTTCGCCTCTGTCATCTATAGCCTGTGGTGCACCACATGTTCCACGCCGCTGATTTTGAATAGTGCCCTTTTGCCATGCACGGTATACTTTCACCACGGAGGCATGTGAACAGTTCACAAAATTAGCCATTTCCGAAATGTTTCCACCCTTGGCCCCAAAGTCAATAATCATGCCGTTTTGGTCGTCGGATAAATCGCTATGTTTCTGCATTACGCCAATGATTGAAATGCTTTCAGATGCCCTAGGACATTCTTTATATACACTTCACTGTAATGTGCTGTCAACTGCCTTCTGTGATTGGTTATTTCACGTTGACGTCGAAAGTAGGTGGTGGTCACATTAATGTAACTGGACTGTGTATTTCAAAGTCAGAAGCACATGGTGTAGGTGTGAGCCGGAAAGAAACAGCAGAAGAAGAAAAATACAGGATACCTGAAGGACTGGAATCCCAAATTCCAAATAAGAATTCATTGAAATCTTCTGATTCAATTTCACATCACACATTTAGGTAAGTAATAAGAAGCTCAAAGAATTTTACAGAAATAATCCAAACTAAATTTAATAGTATACATCAGTACCACTATTATAGTAACTAAACCAAGGCTTTTAACAAGAATTCAGTCTTTCTCAGTTTTAATTTATATTTCAAAATATTGCTACAGCAATTCACCATATGAGATGATTTTTGCTCAACAAGTTAAAATTCAGAATTATACTGTTGGAAACTTAGCTTCAAAGCACATCCTGAAAGATTCTATATAAGGAATATAAATAATATGTTACTGTCTATGTATGTATTCTGAATGAATAAAACAAATTATAATTTTAGCATTGGGAATAGACTAATTATAAAGAAACAACAGAGTAAACAGGATATAAAATGAAAAACTAAGGAGACAAAAATGAAGGCAGAGAAGACAGTTGTTGCCAAAAAATGAAAGGGATCAGAATAGGGGGGGGGGGGGGGGGATCTCAGGAAGATGGGTAAAAATGATGGTCCAAAAATATTTCAACTAGAATCAGCTGACAAAAGATTACACAGCAGAATAGTACCATGATACAGACACATTCTGATTATTATTTTCAGAATGACTGTCAATCTCAGAGTTCACTTTGTACTGAAACTTTTAATATTACTATGTGGCGGGTTGCCTCCCACATGACTAAGACTTAAGTCGAAATATTGTGCAATTCGTTTGTTTTTGTGTTTTTACGTGTCTCGCCCTCCTGCCTTCATCTGTGGTAAGTGACGGGTAACTGTTTATATTCCCTACCCTATCTTATTTTCAGTGCCTCGCGGCAGTTTCTTTGTTTCCTTTATCCAATATTACTATTCAGAACTCTAATGTAGACTTATTTCTATTATTCTTAACTAACTTTTTTTTATGCCAACACATTAAGTCTTTTTAAAATTTCGACTGAAATAGCATTGTCAATTGGCTTCACACTTCCTAATAAGCAGCTTCTTTTCCCATTTACATTATAAATATATTTTCAGTAACACACGAAAGTTTAATTACAAAGAACTTCATATTTCAGAACTGTAAGCCTGTAACTTAAAATTTTGGAAATTTATAAAACTAAGGAAGGATAGGAAAATATGACCCAACAGTTACCACAGATGAAGGCGGCTGGGACGACGAACAAAAAATAAACACAAGAGAAGCGCAATATTTCGGCTTACAGCAGCCTTAAACGTGCAGAAGGTGAAGCACCAGGCGGCGTCACTTGTGTACACATAGACGGCCAACTGGTGAATGGCGTCTCAGGTGCGGATGGTAGTTTAGGTGGAAAAGGGGGTGGGGGGGGGAGAGTAAGCTCAAATATTAGATCGATAATCGATACTGATGACGATATATTATTATTGAAAGAGGTGAATAATAACTGTCTATACCATTTACATTTTTTGTATTTCTGTATTTACTATTAACCATGCTATTTACATTTATTTTACTTTTCACTTATAGTTATATATATATATATATATATATATATATATATATATCCCCACCCAGTTATTATTCACCTCTTTCAATAATAATAAATCGTCATCAGTATCGATTATCGATCTAATATTTGAGCTTACTCTCCCCCACCCCCTTTCCACCTAAACTACCATCCACACCTGAGACGCCATTCACCAGTCGGCCGTCTATGTGTACACATTGACGGCCACCTGGTGCTTCACCTTCTGCACGTTTAAGGCTGCTGTAAGCCGAAATATTGTGCTTCTCTTGTGTTTATTTTTTGTTTCGTCATCCCAGCCGCCTTCATCTGTGGAACGTGTTGGGTCATATTTCCCTATCCTTCCTTAGTTTTATTGCCTTAAAGCTTTTTTCTGCTCATTGTTAATATACATGGTATATACCAAAAGTAGTAGGACTGATTTTTTTTTAAAAAAAACATTATTGAAGATATCTTTACAATTCCTTAATCATCTTTGAAATAGCACCCTTAGGCAGCTACACACCAAAAATTACGCTGCTGCCATTGGCCATACGCCTTCTGGAAGTCAGTTTCAGGGACGCTGTTGAGAGCCCTCGTCGATGCTGCTTCAACATCCTGGATTGAGTCAAACCGCTGTTCCTTCAGCTGCTTTTTCATCCTTGTGAGTAAGAAAAGTCAGATGGAGCCAAATCAGGACTGCAGGCGGGTTGCAGCAATGCGGCAATGTCAATTCGGGCTAACAGTTGGCTCATGACGGCGCGCCTTGGCACGGCGCATTGTCGTGATGCAGAGTCCAGTTGGCGGAGATGACTGGTCGAACGTGATTCACTCGGGCTGACACTTGCACGTAAAAGATCGAATTGACAGTTTCCCCAGGGGAAACGAACTCCTTATGAATCACCGCGCGACGGTCAAAAAACACGATCAGCATTGTCTTGATCTTTGATTTGTTCATGCGAGCCTTCATTGGACGGGAGGATGAAGAAGGCAACTGTTGGCCCGATTCAGCGTTGCCACGTTGCTGCACCCCGCCTACAGTCCCAATCTGGCTAAAACTGACTTTTTTTTTATTCCCACGGATGAAAAGGCAGCTGAAGGAACAGCGGTTTGACTCAATCCAGGACGTTGAAGCATCATCGACGAGGGCTCTCAACAGCGTCCCCGAAACTGACTTCCAGAAGGCGTATGGCCAATGGCAGCAGCGTAAGTTTTGGTGTGTAGCTGCCTAAGGGTGCTATTTCGAAGAGGATTAAGGAATTGTAAAGATATCTTCAATAATTTTTTTTTTTTTTTTTTTTTTTTTTTTTAAATCAGTCCTACTACTTTTGGTATAGACCTGTATATATGAAACAAAGTTGCTGAAAGCGAATATATTAAACATTAGGACAAGATAAAAACCACCGCTTACCATTGAAGAGGATTCCTGCGGCGTTGGTACATGAAAAAAACAAACAAACACACATAGAATATAATTTTTGAGCCCATGCAGCCGCCAGCGTGCAGCCTTCTCACTCCTACTGATGAAGAGCCATGGGCTCGAAAATGTGTGTTCGTGTGTTTTTTTCGTGTACCAACACCACAGGAATCTCTTCTATGGTGAGCGGTGGTTTTTATTCTATCCTAATATATATATATATATATCAAATTAGGATAGGGAAATGAGCCACCACTTACCTTTAGATGATGGATGTGGGGCGCGAACACACAGAAAAGACACAAACACAAATAATAAAGAAATTTTCGGGGAAAAAAAAACCCTTCGTCAACAAGAGAACATTATCGGAGGTGGGTGCAGCTGGAGATTGCCTCACAGAAATTAGTTTGGATATTTATTTTTGCTCTGTTATGAGCTCTGATTCACTGCTCCTCTACTTCTCCGATGTTTGAATTTACCCCCACCATTTTCTCGACCGGCGGTCTTTCTGTGAGGCAATCTCCGGCTGCACCCACCTCCCATAATGTTCTCTTGTTGACGAAGGTTTTTTTTCCCCCAAAAAAATTTCTTTATTATTTGTGTTTGTGTCTTTTCTGTGTGTTCGCGCCCCACATCCATCATCTAAACGTAAGTGGTGGCTCATTTCCCTATCCTAATTTGATTCCTTTCCGCTACTTAGCGTATTTTTTTCATTGTTATTATATATATATATATATATACACACGAGGTTTGTCCGGAAAATACGTATAAAAGTTGAATAATGTCTTTGTTACAGGTTGCAGTCGCCGCCAGGTGGGACTACTGCTGCAATCGATCCCATCACGCTCAGTTCGAGTCAGAGCACTCTGCATGAAGATGGGAGTGTGCGGCAGCTTGTTGACAGTTACCCTTTTTCACCTGCCGTCGGCATGGAGCTCTCTCTGATTGAGGAACAGCGCGTCAACATCAAGTTTCTTGCAAAGCTAGGCAAGAATGGCTGTGAGATTTTTGAGTGTTTGAAACAGGTTTACGGAGACAATTCTCTGAAGGAACCGACCGTGAACAAGTGGTTAAAAAGGTTCCGGGATGGCCGAGAAGAAGTGAACGATGATCCTCGCCCAGGACGCCCGCCGACATCGAGTTCCGATGCAAATGTTGAACGAATTCGGGCTTGTGTTCTTAAAGACCGTAGATTGAATGTCAGAATGATTGCTGATGAACTGTCAATCCCCAAAACAATCGTTCACGAAATCCTGACACAAAAACTTGAAATGAAGAAATTGTGTGCGAAAATCATACCGAAGCTCTTGACACCAGAACAGAAAGCAAAGAGGGTTGAGTGCTGTGAGGATTGGTTGGAAGCAGAGGGACGAGGGGACTTTCTCAACCGAGTCATCACTGGACACGAGTCCTGGTTTTACGAATTCAATGTGGAGCTCAAATCTCAAAGCAAGGAATGGAAACTAGCAGGAGAACCGAGAACAAAAAAGTCGCGAAAATCAAGGTCCAATGTGAAGACAATGTTGATTGTTTCCTTTGATTCTAGGGGCATTGTTCACAAGGAATTTGTCCCTCCCGGCCAGAGAGTGAACGGAAATTTTTACGTTGAAGTTCTGACACGTCTCAGAGCTCGTGTGGCCCGAGTTCGGCCGGAGTTGGCAAAAGGGGACAGGTGGATCCTTCATCACGACAATGCGCCCGCTCACATGTCGTTCGTTGTGCGCGAGTTTTTGGCCCGAAGCTCAATCACCGTGACAGACCACCCGCCTTATTCACCCGATTTAGCCCTGTGTGACTTCTTCATGTTCCCGAAATGCAAAATGGTGTTTTGGGGGCGGCACTTGGGAGATGTGGAAGCCATCAAGGCAGAAACGACAAGGCAACTGAAGACTTTCAGCAATGTTATCAACAGTGGAAACGGCGTTGGCAGAAGTGTATCGCGTCTCAGGTCGAGTACTTTGAAGGAGACCATATTGTAATACCTGAATAATTGTAAAATAAAGTTATTATTCATCTTTTATACGTATTTTCCGGACAAACCTGATATATATATATATATACACACACACATTTTTTTTTTATTTATTTACTCTTATAGCAGTTCGATTTTTCTTATCCCAATTAATAATCATAGGTATTATTCTGTTTCATAGTTAACATTGATCAACTTCCCCGTCCAACGGTTAGATCCCAGCTCTTCCCTCTTGATCATGATTGGTTCATTTATATGATAGAACCCAATGTGTACACATTTTCTGTATGTCTCACCTCTTGAAACTATTAAGGTTATGTACCGAAATATTGTGAAGTGTGCTAGTTTTTTGTGTTTTTTCTTGTGTTCATCTGGTCCTCCTGTCTTCATCTGTGGTAAGTGACCAGTTATTTTTCCCTTTCCTATTTTATTTTCAGTGTTTAACGGCAATTTCATTGTCACCAATATCCAGACCACAAGATATTTTGAGAACAAAAACTGACTTACCGCTCCTTTAATGCAAGCTCCTCCTTTGTAAGAACTGATTTTACATTTGGTGGCACAAAATCTGGATTTTCAGCCATATAAGCTTTCAGTTCTTCCTAAACAAATGAAAACAAATGTATGAAAATTTTTAAATGTCAAACAAAATATATGCTTAACACTACTTTCCATCAGAAGGCAGTTCTACTTATTAATGTTTTCTATCCAAAAATGTATGTTCTGTGTACTCTGAATTTTTGTTTCTAACTATCCTAGATTCCTACTTAAATTTCCCACAACCCCCTGTTTTTACACATCAAAATAAATGAACAGCATATTAACCTAATAAACGCTTCTCAGGCTTCCAGTCGTGTATAAATTTCACAACTCTGGGACATTTCAAAGATGTCTATCTCTGCCCTCATTTTCAACCAATTGTTTTTTTTTTATGCAGTGTGGTGTTGGTAAGTAGCAGAAGAATGGATGACGTCATCGTGCGGGGTCGGCTTTTGTCTTACACCTTTTCCGCAGCACTGCATAGAAAAAAAGTTGGTTGAAAATGAGGACAAAGATAGACACCTTCAAACTGTCCCAACATTGTGACGTTTATACAAGGCTGGAAGCCTGAGAAGAGTTTATTAATTTACAATGCCTTGAAAATCTAAGTTTGTATAGCATATTAAGCTTTTGAAAAATCCATTAACATTAAGGCCACCAGTGGATACATTTAAACTATATGTGAAAAGTGATCTCTAGCAATTCTCACAATCAATATATTTTCAATACTGCATAACACTCAAGGATATAAGAAAAATACTATGTTTATCATAAGTGACGGAACAGCAACACAACGTCTTTCTTTCTTTTTCAAAACTACTAACTAACTAATGTGTCACAGAATAAAATAATGTAGTAATTATGACTTCCATTACTGGAAACAAATATATTTACACAGTAAAGATGAAAGTGATAAGATGATACTTCCACTCACACCTACAGGCAGGTTTGTGATATTAGCTGAAAGCTAAAAATCAGTGTGAATATTCTACTTAATATCCCCCACTTATAAATATGAAATTTTCATGACACTTTTTCCATTATACATATTGCAGAAGCTGACCAAAATACTGGTATCACTTAAGTAATATTTAAACTAACGTAACACAGAAGAAAGCACAAAAATGCTTGACTCAAAAGATCAGAAGTACTGATACTTTGGATACGAGACAAACAAAGTCAGAAAGAAATAGAATAATGGCTTGAAGAGAATTGTAAAGAAGTAGGTAGAGCAGATATAGCATACAATAATAGCAAACGAAATAGGATATTTGACAATTTTTGAAAATGGTTTTAAATTGTTCATTGATACGTGTTGTTCACCAGATACTATTGATTTTTTGAAAAACGTGCTTATTTTATGTATAATTTAATGTTATAGTTTAGAGTATTTAAAAGCTCACCAAAACACTCCTTTGCTGCCTGGCACGAGCCAACGACACTTCTGACGTCACATGCCAGGAAGTGCTCACTCTAGATAAGTAACATCTGGTTTGTTTCTTTGAATTTGTGGATAAATGGTTGGAAATAGGGTTTATAAATAGTATCTAGTACACCAACTTGCAACCGCAACAACAAACACACCCAAAAAAACTGTGTTCTCACAATAGATAAAACACAAAAAAAAGTCACTGCAACTTGCTAGTAGAAACCCCAATGACATTGTGACAAAGACACTTACCATTTACTGTGAAGTTCATTTACACTGTTGCATTGTATATTCATTTTCTTTCTAAAAAAAACCACCAAAACATCAGTTTTTTTCCCAAAGGCTTTAAAACTTTTTGTATAATAAGCGAATTACAAACATTTGAAACATAACTGAAGAAGACTTCAGAAAGGAAATTGGATGTTACTTGCACATAAAAAAACAGTTGTTTTATTATTAATTGAAAGTTACTTGCACATTAAAAGTAAATACCACCTAAATAGATGCATTTATGTCAGCTAGGTAACCTGCAGTTGTATCGCCATGTAAAAGTTCGAACAGAAGGGATTCAAAGTGTTCTGGAACTGTTGCAAGATTAGCATGAAATTTTAAAATAAATTCCGTTATTCACTGCTGTGCACCTGTATTTTTTGCATGATAATGTATCTCTGCAATGTTTAAAAATTAAAAGACGAAGGATTCTTTTCATAAAATGTTTCTTGTATGGCAGCAATTCACGTTTCAAACATTTGCATGACACTCAAGAACCAAAAATTTACGAATTCTTCAAATAAAAACATAATTTTGTATTGCAACAAACAGAAAAAAGAAACGAAAAAAAAATCACTCGCAAAAAATATCTCATGTGACGTTTAGAAATTCTTGTAGGATTGTAGAGCTATTTCGCCCCAAAAGTTTGGTATAATCGCCCTTGGAAGGATGCGATTTAAAAAAAAAGCCTCAAAAAGTTACAAGGTCAATTAGTAGTGGGGGGTTGCCATCAAAATCTCACATCACTTTACAGGGGGCGTCTGAGAGGGTGGGGGGGGGGGGGGGTTTCCAGAATTCTGGAAAACACCTCACATACATAATGGCTGCCCTCTTAGTTCTCTTTAACCATGCAACTACTTGGATACTACTTCTTAGTTGCTTCTCTTTATGTTAATAGTAAACACTTAAACATCACAGTTTCTTCATGTGAGATGAAACATGGTAGATATTTCTATGGCTATATCAGGAAACCGAGGGTAAGGGAGGGAGTAGAGATGCTGATACATAAGGATGGAGAAGAAATTACTGAGGATTTGAAAAAAGGAGAGATTTTAAGTAACTGGTTTAGTGAAAGCATTAGGGACAATGAATCAGAAACGGGAGGGTCTAATTCGGAGAACGAGCTTAACAGCACAATTAGAAATGAAGATACTAAAAAATTTGAAATTCATTCTGAGGAAATCATGAAGGAAATAAGAAAGCTGAAAAAACATAAAGGGGCAGGTGTAGATAATATTACTACAGATATCTTAAAGATAGCCGGATGAGACATTATACCTTATATTGAAATATTATTTAAATTGAGTCTGGATACTTGCTGCTTACCACACGACTGGAAAAGTGCAATAGTGGTACCAGTACATAAAGGAGCGGTGAGAATAGAGTTGAGAATTACAGGCCAATCAGTTTGTCATCAGTGGTAGATAAATTAATGGAAATATTGATATGCAACCACATCAGAAATATATGTGAAGAACGTAAGTGGTTTCCAATCAGGCAACATGGGTTCAGGCAAGGATATTCATGCGAATCTCAGTTGGTGGGATATATGCAAGATTTTTCAGATGAAATGGACAAGGGAGGCCAAATTGATAGTGTAGCATTAGATCTGTCAAAGGTGTTTGACAGAGTGAGCCATAAAATGGTAGTAAATTAGGTAAAAACTATTGGGGTGGATGAGTAAGTGATTTGCTGGGCAGAAGAATTTTTAAAAGGTAGAAAACAGAAAGTTAGGGTAGGAAATGTAGTATTAAAAGAAGTGGAATTAAAAATGGAAGTGCCGCAGGGCAGCGTATTGGGACCATTGCTATTCGTTATTCTAATGAATAATTGTGTTGATTGCTTACTATCTGAAATTAGATTGTTTGCAGATAACATAATGCTATATAAAAGAATCAAAACGACAGGATTGTAAAAAGTTGCAGGGTGATCTGGACAGGATATCTAGTTGGATTGGTAAACATGGGATGAAGATAAATGCAAAGAAGAGTCAGCTTATTAGATACACAAATTAAAAAAAGGTTAATTATCAATTTAAGGTGGGGTAAGAATTGCTTGCTGAAGACTTGAAATGCAAATATCTTGCCATTACATTTGATAACAAGCTTAACTGGGCAGGACACATTGGACAGGTGGTAGGAAAAGGTTTCAAAATTCTGTACTTGTTGGAGAGAGTGATGAGGGGATGTACGAGAGAAGTAAAGGAATTGGGTTACAAAACTTTGGTCAGTCCATTGCTCGAATATGGTAGTGTAGTATGGGACCCTCATTTTGCATATCAAATACAGGAGTTGGAGAGGGTGCAAAAAAGGGCTGCTTGATTTGTTTCTGGAAATTATCGCAGAATGGAATCAGTGACAGATATGATAAAGGAGCTGGAATGGAATTCATTGGAAGACAGGAGGAGGGTGAGGAAGGTTATGGGAGTGTACAGGGTGTATACTGGCGATGAGGCATGGAAAGATATTGGAGTAGGTATGAAAAGTAGTACATGGAAGGAAAAAGATGACCATGACCACAAGCTGGCACTCGATTTCAGGCACAAGGGTGTGGGAAGATTCACTTCTTTTAGGTAAGGGTGTCAGGGATTGGAATGAGTTACCAAGAGAAATGATAAATAATTTACCGAAAATGTTGAAAGAATTTAAAGATAAAATTTGTAAAGGGCAAATTTAGGTGGGTGCAGGATAGGGTGAAGATGGGGGTGTAGGGAAATTGCCACCGGAGCCTGTGCTCCATTGAAATTAAATTAAAGAAAAATTGAAGCATTTGAAATGTAATGCTATACAATGCTGTTTTATGAAACAAATGGGAAAATGAGGGAGAATAATGTTATATTGGTTACGTTTGTCAGAAGATGGAACAGATGAAAGAAGAACTGTAGAGGAAAGTGTTAAAATACATGTACAGATGTGAAAGGAATTATGAATAGCATCTTTAAATGGCAAAATAAAAGAACATAAGAATAATACCAAGAGCATATTACTAGGATGAATGACAGCAGACTTGCAAAATACCACATACATACTGACCATTGGGATGAAGAAATGTAGGTCAGTCCAGTATCAGGAAGGCTCTAAAAAAAGCAGCTGTAACAGGAAGGAGTGTAAAATGTGATGATGATGTTAACTGATAGAAATAATGTTTGTAATGGGTATGTGCAGATACAATGGTAAGTGATCATTCCACACAGGTGCCCATCAAGACTTGAAAAAAATAATGCCAAATCCCATTAAGAATATATTTTAATATTTGAGAGATACCAAAAAAAGAAAGAAAGATCTAAGAGAACACTTCTGAACTATTTGTAGTTCTAAAGTAGAAGTAAATTGAAATAAGTGTAATTATGCAATCTAGTAAGAAACTTCACACTTACTTATCTGTTTCCTCCAATTATTTGTAAACAGCTTTGAGAAAATTCTGAAGATTTATCACTTCTCGAAGAAGTAATTTTTAATTGCTTAATGATGTCAAAGCAGCAACCTTGTAAAATACTTTTAGATTGGGAGACAAGTCAGACAACATAAAGACTAGGAATCAAGATACATCAGCTAATGTCTGGGAGGTGCATCATCATACTGTGGCACCCAATGTTTGTCCTCAAGCACTCAACATTTTCATCTTCCATGGTTCAAAAAATGTTCCCTACTTACTCCCTTAGAAGTGAATAATAATCAGGGGCGTAGCTACTATGGGGCTAGGTGGTGCAGTGCACCGGGGCCCCTACGCTCAGGGGGCCCCCAAGCATACATCTGGGGGCCCACAAACGCAGTTCAGAGGCCCACGAGCCTTCCTGGCAAACTGGCGACCTTTTTTCTTTAGATCTACAGTCGTCTAAGGGAGCCCCTGAGACACAGGAAGCCCCTCACTAAGGGCCCTCACACTGCTCAGGGGGGCCCTAAGCACAACTCAAGGGCCCCATCCTCAGCTCAGGGGGCCTCTACCAGCAACACAAAGCAAAAAAAAAGGTCACCCATCTGGCCTGAGGGCCCAAAATAATTTTTTTGCACCGGGGCCCTTGTTGACCTAGCTACGCCACTGATAATAATTTCAGAATAATAAAACAGAACTGCATTAACATCTAACTACCTTTCTGGGTCAATTCAATAGGGTACTTGACACTAAAACGAAACTTATGAAACTTTAATTGAAAAAGATAGAGTAAGTGGTACAAACACTGAAAATAAATTTTATTTACTCGAAAAGAGTTAAAAACACATTATTTTTGATAAAATAAAAATGCAGAAAAGTCACGTGATGTGAAAAGACAGTCAGAGCATGTGATGTCACATCCCTGCATGCACCAGTTTTGCTCCTTGTGTTAAGGATCCGTCACCAATCTTTGTGTTGTATATTTAAGGTTTTAAGTCAATCTATTGTTTAGGCCTGGTTACCAGTCCATAAAATAAATAATATTCTCATTGAAAGCTGCATTTAGCAAAGGAAATAGCTCTGATTTGTCCATAATTGAGGTGACAATGATGGATTTTTATTTTGCTGTCGTCAGTCTTTTGACTGGTTTGATGCAATCCTCCATCCCTTCCTATCCTGTGCTAACCTCTTCATTTCTAGATACCCCTTACAACCCACATCCTCAATTATCTGCTTCATATATTCTAATCTCCGTCTTCCTCTACAGTTCTTTCCTTCGACTTTTCCCTCCACTAACAAATTAACCAATCCAGGCAGCATGTCTCAAAATATGACCTACCAGCCTGTCTCTTCTTTCTGTAAGGTTATTTCACAAACTTCTTTTCTCACCCATCATTTCCAAAACTCATTCATTTCTTTCTTTGTCAGTCCACTTAATTTTCAGCATTCTTCTGTAGCACCACATTTCAAATGCTTCAATTTTCTTTATTTCCAGTATTCCTAAAGTCTATGTTTTGCTACCATAAAGTGTTGTGCTCCATACAAAGATTTTTAAATAGTTCTTTCTAATTCCAAGATCAATATTTGAAACTAAAAGGTTTCTCTTTTTCATTAAGGCTCTTTTTGCTAGTGCTATTCTGCTTTTAACATCATTCCTGCTTTGGCCATCGGTTGTAATTTTGCTTCCCAAGTAACAAAACTCACTTCTCCTATTGCATACGATCCTATTTTTATATTTAATATACTAGTATTGGTACCATTTCTGCTACATTTCATCACTTTTGTCTTTCTTTGATTTCATATAATTAAGAAAAGTTATATAAGGATGAAGTCATTCTCGGCATCATGTTAGAATGTTAGGGTTTAGACTCAGTTTTGAGAATAGATTTATATGGTCTAGGAAGTATTGCAGTTATAAGTTAAATATTGTTTTATACTAACAATATTAGCAGAGGAAGAAGTTAAGTTAACAATATAGACTAATTGTTGTGCACATAAGTAGATAAAGAACCAACAGCAAGCATTCTTCATGAGAATATATAATTGTGATGATAGAATGTGGGTAAATCTATCAAACTGTAACTGTATTTGTATTAGCCATAGGCAATTAAAAAAAAAATCGCAGACAATTTTATTGATGAACAATGCACTCTACAGAGTTACAAAAATTACTGACATATTTTGAAAAGAATGACTAATTTTCTAGATGTGTTATATACTGTATTCTTTTAAATCATGTCTCAGACCATGTGGATGAAGTCTGACTAATTTCAAGAGCTTATAAAGATGTTGTGTTTATGGGGGCAAATGATAATCAACTTCAAAACTTATAATTTATTTATCAATAAAAATTTAAGTAGAGAGGGAACAAAATATTGAGGTACATAGCTTATTAAACATAAGAAAATATTAAGTAAAAACTTATGTCAAAGTATTCTTCACAAACGTATATTGAAGACTTTGTAGATATACTTGGTCACATTGTGCAAGACTTAGCTATTTTTTCACATATCTGTCATGTGTGGAACACATATAAACAATTTGTTTGCTTTTTATTTGATGTATTTACACACTGAGACACTATACACCAGTTGTAAACTATAGAACTCATAGTATCAATAAAATAAGCAAACCACTACTTGCTTACAGTTGCATGATCATGGATGTGGTGTCATGAGAGATGACATGACAGCTGCAGGTGTTAGGCACCAAATTCAAATAAGCGTATAAAAATGCAGAATTTTGCATTTTTCCATCCCCCCTCCCCCAAGAAATAATATTGTTTTTGGTTATAGTGGATGCATAGATACAATACTGACTAATTTCCAAAATTAGTAAAGTACCCCATTATACACCCTTCGTCACAAAATGTATACCTAAATGCCGTTTCCAATAATCTCATTTTTTATCTGTAACAGATCGGATTTTGCACAAATCTGCTGCTTGATGATATGACAGAGAGAATTGGAGGCAGTTGGCTCTTGCTAACACAAACAGAATAACAAAAGCAGTTGGCAAGAAAGTACTTGTAGAACATATTAAAAAAGACTCTCAGACAGATAGCAGTGCATTCAGATGCAATCATTGGTTGCCAAATAATATACAAATTAATAAGCTTTTGGATATAATATAAAAAACAGACCACTGGCAATTTTATGTGCATATACAGTTTTAAAAATATTTTGGCTCAGATGTTAACACATTAATAAGTCATATACACAAACTTCCTACCTCACAGCAAAACTAACTGAAACAACAGTCTGAAAGTAGTTTGGAATAATTTTTTTCTTTGGCAGCAAAGTTAAGAAACGGTAATCAAATAACGATAACATTAGAATTTAGCTTATTCTACAACCAGAAGGTTGGTTGGATTCTCCAAAAGGAAGTGTACCAAACTTGTGTTTCAAGAGGTAGAACAGTCAGTTCCTTTCTTTTGAGACCTGCAATTTTGAGAGCTATCCAAACCACAAAGCGTCCTGGCTTACTTCATCCAATCCATAAAAATTCCTGGCTGCAGAGGAATTCAAACTTGGGATTCAGAATTTTGAAGCCAAGTACCTTATCTGCCGAGCTACTGGACAGCTCAACATTTCTGAAATTTATGATTATTGAACTTACTATCATCATTGTGGTGCAAGGTTTGGGCAGGAGGCAACTGGCCTTCTATTAGCAGGGGCACCAAACATTAAAAATGTGATACTCAAGGAGCTGAATGTACCATGGAATGGAGCAGTTCTGCAGCACAGTGATAATCTAAAATACCTTGGCGTAACACTTGACAGAAGTCTCACTTTTAAAATCATTGCTGCAATGCCAAAATGAAAATATCATCATGCAAGAATATCTTACGCAATCTGACTGGAACAAGCTGTTATGTGTGGTAAAAAACATGTCATGTTCAGACAGATATTGCGATCCACAGAACGAAAGAGGATATAGCAACTGGATCTGAAGAACCATGGATCGAAGTCACTGAGCAGACTTTGAGTTGGAGTTGCCTCAAGGGAATACCTGGGAGAACATCCAGATACCACACGTTCCTGTGACAATCTTGAAGCTATAGTTCATTTGCTGTCATGCCCACAACTCGGAATTAATGAATCACAGTCAGACCTTTAATCAGCTAGTGACAAAGCCATTGCATTGGCGAAAAAACTACCTTGTATATGATGCTGTGATGCTGCCACCGACACAAAAAGGATATGAACTGACTCAAACATTGAAAATTTAAAAAATACTCATTCTGAAGCTACCTGATACTTTGCTTCCTCCTCTAATGCCCAGTTGATCCAAACAATTTTTTTCTTTTCAGACATATCACGCCATTGTTCCTTGCAGTTTTCTAGAAATGTGTTTCTGTCGAAACTAGGGTCATTTTTAAGCTGGTTAAGCCTGTCAGCACAAAAAAGCTGTAACAAAATTAGAAACAAATTTTAGAATTATGTAACAATAATATGAGTAGCATTTTGGACACAATATGCATTAATTTAGATGCAAGAAATAGAAAAGGAATTACAGAAAACGATACATATAATAGGTAATACATATAATAGTGAAAACTTATAAATAACTAAATTTTGAGGCAGTGAACATCTGCATCCGCAAAGTTGACCTCCGTCACAACCCTACTTAAAATGCGCCCTCTACACACTTTCCGTAGCACTGCCTTCCTCATTTCACTGGTCCAATGCATACTAACCAAAATTTCTTCATCTTACAATCCCATTTTTACCATCAGGTATTAGTCTCTACTATGGGCACTCTCATTACACCTGCCTAGCAATCTCTGCCTGGGCAGTTAGAAGAATCTTTTTACAGAAGATTACCTTACAATGCATCACATGGTTCAGATATCATCTGGAACCACTGTGAAAACATACTCCTTCACTTCCTGAACTCTCTGAACAACTCTCTTAACTTCACATGGTCCTACTCCCATACTGACATCACAATCCTTCATGAAGACATCTCTGTGCATAAAGCCCACTAACAAACAGCCCACAAACCTACAATAATATTTACACTCTAATAATTGCCATCTATAACACACAAAACGCTCCCTTCTCTACAGCCTCACTATCAAGGCAAATGCATTGCTGTAACCATGAATACTTAACCAGATACTTCAACAACCCAACACAAGCCCTTATTTTCTAAAATCATCCACCAGAATTGAACCACAAACTGTCCACCACACAACCCTAAACTAACTGTAATCCTGTCTACCCTTGCCCCCTTCTCCCCCAGCTCTCCCCTGTCCTGGAATCCCTAAACCAGATTTATCATGGCTATGACTTTTATCAGATCTCTCTGGAATGCATTGCACTCTCTGCATTCTCCCCACTATCCTTAACACAACCTCCTGCATCACCTTCAGCAGGCCACTTAAGAAATACACTTGTGCACACATACCAACTCTAATAATCCTAAACCACCTATCAGCTATTTTTCTTGTAAAAGGCCTCACTACAAAATGTGTAATATGTAGCCACCGATCATAATCCATTGTAACCCTACCACTGGCATAACCTACCCCACATAAGCCATGGCACCTGCCTCGGCTGCCACGGTTCTTATATCGACCCATCAGAATGAATGGTCACAAACAGTTTATTCCCAAAATCTTGACGACCCTGTTGCTTTTTATGCGAGCTCTCATAACTCTAGTAATTCCTATAGACTTATCTCTCACATTAAATCCCTATAGATGTTTTACACTCAGAGCCATCAGAGTATTCCATGAAATGACATCTCCATCCAAACTCGCGAGGTGGGAATTGGCCTACCAATATATTCTGGAGACCAGATAACCCCCCTGCCTTAATCTTAGATAAAACCCACTTTCCTCAACTTTGTTTACCCATAATTTGATGGTATAATCTATATATATACAGATCCTACAACTTCAATATGCCAAGAAGTACCTCCAAGGCCCCTTACAAGGACTCTCCCCCAACTCTTTGTCCCTACTTAGCCCGCAGAACCCCCGTACCCCCACCTTTTACCTTCTTCCCAAGATCCACAAAACTGGAAATCCGGGGAGACCTATAGTTGCGGCATATGGGTCTCCTACAGAACGGATTTTAGCTTTTGTGGATCAGCACCTCCAGCCTTTTGTACAGGACCTCCCTTCATTCATTCATTAAAGACACCCCACACTTCCTTGAACGACTTTCCACAGTCCCCAATCCTCTACCACCTGACTCCTTCCTTGTCTCCATAGATGTCTCTACCCTTTACACCAAGATCCCTCATGGACAGGGCCTCAGTGCCATGGAACACTTCCTGGAAATGCAACCTCCCGACATTCTCCCCAAGACATCCTTCCTCATTTCCTTCGCTAACCTCATCCTGTCTAACAACTACTTTTCCTTTAACTCACAAATTTACCACCAGATACGTGGTACTGCAATGGGCACCCGCAAGGCACCATCCTATGCAAACCTTTTCTTGGGCCATCTGGAACAACGATTCCTCAACAATCTTCCCATTAAACCTCTTGTGTGGTTCAGATACATAGATGACATGTTTATGATATGGACCCACCATGAGCATCATCTAATAGACTTCCTCAACTCCCTAAACAACTACTCCATCAAATTTACTTGGACGTACTCCCATACTCATGTTACCTATCTTGATGTTGACGTTTCCTTGCATAACAGGCACCTACATACCTCTGTTCATTTCAAACCTACTAATCTGCAGCAATATCTTCATTTCAACAGTTGTCATCCCTTCCACATCAAATGTTCCCTTCCTTACAGTCTGGCCCTCCATGGCAGGCGAATCTGCTCTGATGAACAATCTCTTTCCCAATACACAGAAAACCTGTCTGGAGCTACCCTCCTGACTTAGTACACAAACAAATCTCCCATGCCATATCCCTTCCTTTACACAGCCACTCTAAGTCAGTAGCCCTTGAAACTAACCACAGTCCCGCCTTCATCACTCAGTTCTTCCCTGGTCTTGAGTCCATTAACCCAATCCTTCACCGTGGACATCATTTCTTATATTCCTTCCCCGGGATGCGCACCATTCTCCATAAAATTCTACCCACTGCCTCTCGCACATGTTTTAGCAGACCACCAATTTAAGAAATATCTTGGTTCACAAGTACTCACCAAGTAATTCCCCCAGACTGCCAGAGGGTTCATTACTGTGCAATAGACCCCGTTGTAAAACATGCAGCATGCACCCAGCCACTACCACCTACTCCAATCCTACCACAGGTGAAACATTCCCTATCATTGGTCATGCTACTTGCATGACAACACACCTCATATACCAACTGACATGCCTCCATTGCTCCAGTTCATATATAGGCCTCACAACCAATCCCCTAGCTATCAGAATCAATGGCCACAGGCAGACAGTTTATACTAACAATGAGGCCCATCCAGTTGCAAACATGCCAGTTTCCACAAAATAAATAATTTTAACATCTGTTTTTCAGTTAGGGCAGTCAGAATTTTCCCTAATAACACGACACCCTCTGAACTTCATAGATGGGAACTAGCCTACCAGAATATCCTTGACAAAAGACATCCTCCTGGCCTCAATCTCCAATAAACTCTGCCCACCAGACCCAGCATACCATTTACATTTTTTGTATTTCTGTATTTACTACAGAGTGCGGCAGCATAACTTCCTTTTTCTAAACTTAATAAAACCCATTGTATGAATCAGAAAATTTTATTTGTTTTTTATAATGTAGGCACATACATAAAGTTTTGTTTTACTAAGTTTTGAAGATCAAATCAGGTAGGTGACGTCCTCCTTTCTGCACACACCGAGTAAATCGATTTCTGCTGTTTGTCATGATTCTCGCCAGCATAGCAGGCGTTATCTTGGCAATTTCTTCCTGGATGCTGGTCTTCAAATCTTGTACAGTCCTTGGGCGGTTCACATAAACACGGGATTTCACAAAACCCCTACAGAAAAAAATCACAAGGGGTCAAATCGAGAGAGCGGGGCGGCCACTCCAAATCGCCCCTAATTGAGATGAGGCGCTGTGGGAAGTGTTCCCTCAAAACAGCCATCGATGCTCTTTAAAAGTGTGCCGTTGCACCGTCTTGTTGGGACCAAGTGTCCCCTAAATCCAACTCATCTAACCGTGGGGAAAAAATATTCCTGTAACATATTTACATACCGGTCCGAATTCACTGTCACTGTGACTTCATTTTCCTCAAAGAACCAGGGACCAATAATTCCACTTGAGAAAATTGCATACCACACTGTGACTTTAGGTGAATGCAAAGGCCTTTGACGCAATTGTCGTGGATTGGTGTCAGCCCAGTAGCGCATGTTTTGTTTGTTGACGGATCCACACAATTTAAAATGGGCTTCATCACCCAAAAAACAATAGCGTCCTCAGGAACGTCTTCCAGAAGAACCTCACACGCGTTCCTCCGAGAATTGAAGTCACGTTCAGAGTGTTCGTGCTCAATCTCCTTCTTGTATGGATGGAAATGAAGGTTATCATGAAGAATTCTCCTCATAGAACGATCGGAAATTCCTAGGGCAGACGTATGTTTGGGCGCAGAACGTCGTGGTGATCGCAACATTGAAGTTCTCACTGTCTCAATGTTCTCAGGTGATATAATGGGTCAAGGGCCTCCAGTTCTTCGTCTTGTCGCACTTGCAGTTTGCCTGAACATAGTGACCCACGTAACAATTGATTTCCGGTCTGCAACAGGGGACAACGGGCCTAAATTAAAGCGATTCCGAAAAGCGCGCTGGGTTGCAATCACAGAACATCCGCTCGAAAATCAGGCTTCAACGGGAAAAGTAAGCTCCTCACTGTTCCAAAGCATGATGGTGACTGAACTGTGTCGGGGCAAAACTTTATAGTCACGCCTCTCGAACGAGACCACTAGCGCTGCACTACGATATCAACCGACTGAATGGCGCACATTTAAAAAAAGGAAGTTATGCTGCTGCACCCTGTATTATCCATGCTATTTACATTTATTTTACTTTTCACTTATATATATATATATATATATACCCAGTTATTATTCACCTCTTTCAATAATAACATATCGTCATCAGTATCGATTATCGATCCAATAATTGAGCTTACTCTCTCCCCCCCCCCCTTTCCACCTAAACTACCATCCGCGCCTGAGACACCATTCACCAGTCGGCCGTCTATGTGTACACATGTAACGCCGCCTGGTGCTTCACCTTCTGCAAGTTTAAGGCTACCGTAGGGCGAAATATTGCGCTTCTCTTGTGTTTGTTTTTTGTTCGTCGTCCCAGCCACCTTCATCTGTGGTAAATGTTGGGTCATATTTCCCTATGCTTCCTCAGTTTTATATATATATATATATATATATATTTGTTTACCCGATTTCGATAGAAATTTGGACACAGATACTTTACAACAAACAGAAAAATACTGCCTGCCTAAATATGGTTTCAAAAAACGCAACCCCTATCCTCTTTACAGCCCCTTAATTTTTGCCAATGTTCTTTATACAAAGCTACATTTTTACCCAATTTTGAAGGAACTTTGCTCACATTTAAAACAAACAGAAAATGCTGTATATATTTAGTTTTCCAAAGCCCACCCTTCTTCTCCTTTACCCCCAGCCCTTTTAATTTCCAATGATCTTTATAGAAACCCACAATTTTTATCTGATTTTGATGGAACTTTTTATACATATACTTTAAAACAAGGAGGAAAATATTGTCTATATTTGGTTTACAAAAACCAACCCCTCTTCCCCTTTCCCCTTTCCACCCCCTTAATTTTTGTCTAGTTTTATTATACAAAGTTACAATCTATACCATTTGACCAATCACCTTGATTGTTGGCACACACACACACACACACACACACACATATATATATATATAGATTGTTTGGAAACAAAGGCGCTGAGAGCGGATATATTAGACATTGGGATAGGAGAAAAACCACCGCTTACCAAAGATGAGGGCTCCAGCGGCGTCAAAACACGAAAAAACACACAAACACAAACATAATACAAATTTTCGAGCTTAGCTCTTCATCAGGTTGTAGGATGAGGTGGCTGCTAGCATTCCGCGGGGCAGCCACCTCATCCTACAACCTGATGAAGAGCTAAGCTCGAAAATTTGTATTATGTTTGTGTTTGTGTGTTTTTTCGTGTTTTGACGCCGCTGGAGCCCTCATCTTTGGTAAGCGGTGGTTTTTCTCCTATCCCAATGTCTAATATATATATATATATATTCATTCATGGAGGTTTATGAACAAACAAACAAAAATCCAAAAGCCACACCCTCTCCCCTTTACACCACTTACTTTTTATGCAAACCCACACGTTTTATCAGATTTCAATGGAGCTTTGCAAATGTATACTTTAAAACAAAAAGAAAATACTGTACACATTAGTATTACGAAAACTCAATCCCTCTCCCCTTTTTCACCCTGTTAATTATTGTCATTGTTCTTTATACAAAGCCATAATTTCTATCCGATTTTGAAGGAAGTTTGCACACATATACTTTAAAACAAACAGAAAAATACTGTTCACATTTAGTTTTCCAATGCCTAAAACCTCTCCCCTTTTACCCCCTCCTCTCTTAATTTCAGTGATCTTTAAAGAAAACCACAGTTTTTATATGATTTCAATGGAACTTTGCATTTGTACACTTTAAAACAAAAAGAGAAATACTGTCTACACTTGGTTTAAAAAAGCCAACTACTCTCCCCCTTTATACCAGCCCCCTAATTTTTGCCAATGTTTCTTATACATATCCACAGTTTTTAAACAATACTGATGGAACATTGCACATACATACTTTAAATTAAACAGAAATATATGGTCTACATTTAGTTTGCAAGGACCCAACTCCTTTCCTCCCCCTTATTGTTTGCAAATGTCCTTTATACATACCCACAGTTTTTATCTAATATAGATGGAACTTTGCACACATATTCTTTAAAAGAAACAGAAAAATACTGTCTACATTTGGTTGCCAAATCCCAACACCTCTCCTCCTTTACTCCCTCCTCTCTTAATTTCCAATGTTCCTTACACAAACTCACAGTTTTTATTCAATTCGGATGGAACTTCGTACATGTATACACTAAAGCCAAGAGAAAAACACTGTCTACATTTCGATTACAAAAACCCAACCACTTTCCTCCCAGTAACCTAATTATGCAAAATTTATACTTGAAACCGTTCAGTTTCCCCCCCCCCCCCCAGATATCCTGAAAATTGTGGAGGAATTAGCCAAAGTACACAGTGAAATTCTTAGAGTATACAATATTACCTGTCAAACAGCACTGGACCTGATTGGACAATTCGTGACCAAGAAATTTGAACTAGAATTTTAAAAACACACAAATCTATAGCTTTAATTTGATATTGAAGGAAGTTTGAATACATACATTTAAAATAGGTGAAAATTATGTTTAGATTTAGTTTACAAAACTGCACAAACTCTCCCCCTTCACCCCTCTTAAGACTGATTTACACATACAACTTTTCCATGTTTAGCATATATCTCCAAAACGAACAGAGAGATTTTTTTGTATATATGCCAAATGAAGTCACAAAAAACATTGCGTATCCAAGACTATTGCAATTACACAGTAATTAAAATTATATGAAAATATCCAATTTAAACTAAATACAAACTTCCAAATGTATTCATTTAGTCCATATGTGTACTCAAGTCTAGCAATAGTGATGAAGCATTGCCGGGTCAGCTAGTTAATATATATATATATAAGGAAGGATAAGGAGACACAACAGTTATCATAGATGACAGTGGCTGGGAACGATGAACACAAAAAGGACAAATACAAGAAACACAATTTTTCGGTGATTTACATTCTTCTTGCAAGTAGCTGAGACACTTGGCAGAGTTCACTCACTGGCATCCCCTTGGTGAATAGAGAAGGCTTCTCAGCATACGTAGCAAGAGGGGAGGGGTGAAAGTACTAAAATGCTGGAGTTAATAACAGGTATATTATCAATGGGACATAATTAAAGTATGATGATGTAAAAATTTTAAAAAATTAAGTAGAAAATATACAACATCAGAACTACCAAAAGTGAACAGTAGTAATAATAGTGCTGGGTCTACTAGGAGACTTATTGGAGATTTTGTCTTGAGACTGTCTGATAACAAGGAAGTTCTAGTAGGCCAGTTCCCATCTGTGGAGTTCAGCAAAGGTTGTGGCATTAGGGGAATCTGGCTACCATCACCAATTCCAATCCAACCACAAGGGACATCTTCTCCACCACTGGACATGCAACTTGCACCACAAAACACGTCGTATACCAACTTACATTTGCTTCCACTCTACTAGTTCTTTTATAAGCCTCACCATTAACCGTCTTGCCATAAGAACGAATGGACACAGGCAAACACTGTATACCAGCAATGTATCCCACCTGGTGCCAAAACTTTCCAGAACCAACAAGTTGAATTTAAACAAATATTTTACAGTTAGGACCTTCCCTGACACCACAACCTCCACTGGACTCTGTAGATGGGAACTAGCCTACAAGAATATCCTTGACCCCAGACACCCTCCAGGCCTCAACCTTTAATAAAGTCCCTCCCCCCCCCCCCCCAGTAAACTTAGCACTTGTTATTACTACTATTCACCTTTTTGAGTACTAATACTGTATTGTTCCTTCTTAAAGTTTTTTTAAAAATATTCTTATCCTTAAACATTATTTTGGTGAAATCATGAGAGGGGAGCAGAAGGAGATGATTCCTGTTCAAAGAGACATGTTAGACATACCTAATCTATTGAATGAAAGACTTATGTTGCCATCTGCATGCAAAATTGTGTAGCTTCGTATGTTCTCCATAAAACATTTATTTTTTGTTTATGAAATATGTAGTTTATGAGGCAGAGATTATGGATCATCCCAGCATTTGCCTTGTCGGAAGCTGCCTAAAACTGCAAAGAGGATAGCAGGCATGTGGAGGCCTAAGCTTGTGCCTGGACCTGTTGTACCTCCTCAATCCAATGTGAAGTGTCTCAGCACATGTGCCAGACTGGCAAATTGCTACCTCTACTCTATTTTTAAAAATATGTAAATTTTTCACCTATTTTAAATGTCCCCTTTCATATCTTATTTTGATTGATTTCTTCTTTGCAATTAACATTTACACTGATATTAATGTTGCTCCCCCACCACCTACAAAGGTCATCATGTGGCTGTGTTGACTGTGGACACTTTCATAAGCTCAATAGTACCTATTTCCTTGGGAAAGGGCATATTCAGAAATATTCTCTCTCTCTCTCTGTGTGTGTGTGTGTGTGTGTGTGTGTGTGTTGTTGTTGTTGTTGTTTTTTCTTTTGTTGCTACTGCCCTCCTTCCTTTAACTTTAGTAAGTTGTGGGTACAGTTTATATTTGTTTACATTTAAATAGCCTCAACGAACCTTGCACACTGGGAAAAACTGAATTTCAAAGTAATGCATATAATGAACAAAATAAATCCCCTCGTGCATGAAACAATGTAAGCTGTATATCTTTTGATGAAAGTGAACCACGTAAGTATTTGGATGTAAAGAACAACATGAAATGGGATGAGCACATAAGCTCAAGTTTGTATAAAGAGAACTTCAGACTGTTAGCTATAAGTTGATTTTGCATAACAGTAACACATTTTCATAGAGCATGGTGTATTATAACCTTGTATCTTAACTTCCTGTTGTGCTGCATAGGATTGAAATTACAAAGGATGGATTATTAGTACAAAAAATTAAAGGAAAAAATAAACAGAAAAACTATCTGTTTTGTGACCGCTTGCTATAATCCTTAAAAGGGAAACCAACTTGATGTTGGGATGCAGTTGTCTAACAGACCAATCTTGTAGATCCTAGCAAACATTTAAACACTCAGTTTCATTTACAATTGTGGTGAAATACTTAGCACACCAACATAATTAGGTCGCAATGACAGGAGAGAGAAAATCATGTGCCTTAGATGTTACACGGGGTGTAAGGGTTTGGGAGAGGCTATACTAGCCTTTTCCAACCAAATGTCAACCTCTCCTTCACGTGGTGCACCCTGATAGCACGGACGAGGCTCTGGCGACTGAAAGATTCCCGGTATAAGGAATCACCCACTGCTTGCCAACGGCCTCCGAAAGGAGGGCGGAAGAGCGGGGAGCGGTTCAGGGCACCCTCTTGCCCTTGGGGTTGGAAACGGCCCCTAAAGGCGGATGAATCAGAAATGATCAACGGCATGGGGATGCAGAAGGCAACGGGAAACCACTGCATTAAAGACCCAAAGGGTATCCCGAGGACATGTAATCCTCTCAAATTACATATATCATGATGGCTTCTTCCTGGGTAAAATATTCCGGAGGTAAAATAGTCCCCCAATCGGATCTCCGGGTGGGGACTGCTCAGGGAGGAGTCATCAGAATGGATAGAAACATTCTACGAGTCGGAGCGTGGAATGTTAGAAGTCTGAATAGGGCAGGTAGGTTAGAAAACTTAAAAGGGAGATGGAACAACTTAAGTTAGATGTTGTTGGGATTAGTGAGATTAAATGGAAGGACGCACAGGATTTCTGGTCTGGGGAACACAGGATAATTAGCACACAAGCTGTCAATGGAGTCACTGGTGTAGGATTTGTAATGAACAAGAAAGTAGGGAAACGGGTGAGTTATTATGAACAGTTTAGTGACAGGATTATTTTGATGAGGTTAGAAACTAAGCCCGTCCCAACCACATTAGTACAAGTGTATATGCCAACATCACAGGAAGATGACGAAGAAATAGAAAAAATATACGCTGAAATTGAAGAATTAATTCAATATGTGAAGGGGGAGGAAAATCTAATAGTCATGGGTGATTGGAATGCAATAGTGGGAGAAGGAAAAGATGGGAATACTGTAGGAAGTTTTGGTCTAGGAGAAAGAAATGAACGAGGAAGCAGGTTGCTAGAATTTTGTGAAAGATATAAGCTAGTAGTGGCAAACACGCTGTTTAAGAACCATGTAAGAAGAATTTACACGTGGAAACGTCCTGGGGATACAGGCAGATATCAGCTAGATTATATCATGGTCAAACAGAGATTCAGGAATCAAGTTCTAGATTGTAAAGCGTACCCAGGAGCAGACATAGACTCTGACCATAATTTGATAATAATGGAGTGCAGGCTGAAATTTAAGCGAATAAGGAAGCAGTATAAGCAGAACAGACTGGAAGTGAATAAACTGAAACAATCTAGCACTAGAGAAAAATTTGCAGAAATGGTAGACTTGGGTCTAAGAAGTATCTCTGAAAGGAGCTCAACCGAGGACGAATGGAATGCATTAAAGACCGAAATAATGAAAGCTGGTAAAGAAACATTAGGCTGTAGGGAACAATCTGCCCGAAAACCTTGGATCACAGAAGAAATTTTGGAGCTGATGGATCAGAGGAGAAGGTACAAAAATGCTCAGGATGAAGCAGGAAGAGAGCAGTACAGGCAATTTAGAAATCAAATAAATAGGAAATGCAAAATAGCAAAAGAAAAATGGCTACAACAAAAGTGTGAAGAAGTAGAAAAGGAAATGGTCATAGGTAAAGTAGATGTTGCCTACAGAAAAATCAAACAGAATTTTGGAGAAATGAAGAAAAGAGGTATGAACATTAAAGGTGCCGATGGGAAACCTCTTTTAAGCTCAGAAGATAGAGCTAACCGATGGAAAGAATACATTGAGAAACTTTATGATGGGGACGACTTGAACAATAGTGTAATGGAAAAGGAAGATGATGTTGACATTGATGACTTAGGGGATCCTGTTTTGAGGACAGAATTTAATAAAGCTCTGAATGACTTGAAAGCAAATAAGGCAGTTGGAATTGATGAGATCCCTGCAGAACTTCTTAAATCCCTAGGAGAGGAAGGAATCGAAAGATTATTCAAGCTGATATCCAAAAGTTATGAAACAGGAGAAATTCCAACTGATTTTAATAAAAATATCATGTTCACACTTCCAAAGAAAGCACAAGCCGACAAATGTGAGAATTATCGCACCATTAGTCTAACATCACATGCTTCAAAATTACTGACCAGAATAATATACAGAAGGATGGAAAGGGTAGTAGAAGAGATAGTAGGTGAAGATCAGTTTGGGTTTAGGAAAAATCGCGGTACAAGGGAAGCAATTCTGTCTTTAAGATTAATACTTGAAGGGCGGATCAAGAAAAACAAAGATACTTTTATGGCATTTGTTGATTTAGAAAAAGCCTTTGATAATGTTAGGTGGGACAAGATGTTCAAAATTTTAAAGAAGTCAGGTCTAAAGTATCGAGATAGAAGAATACTCTATAAACTATACAAGAATCAAGTGGCGGTAATAAAAGTAGAGAATCACGAGAGACATGCATCAGTTAAAAAGGGTGTGAGACAAGGTTGTAGTCTATCCCCGTTAATATTCAACTTGTATGTAGAGGCAGCAATGAAGAAAGTCAAAGAAAAATTTCCATGTGGCATATGTTTTCAGGGAGAAAAAATCAGTATGCTACGTTTTGCTGATGACATTGTCTTATTAGCAGAGAGGGCTGAGGATATTGAGAAGTTACTGAATGGCATGAACAAAATACTGAAGGAAGATTTTGGACTGAATATAAATCAAAGCAAGACAAAAGTGATGAAATGTAGCAGAAATGAAACCAATACTAGATTAAATATAAAAATAGGATCGGATGCAATAGGAGAAGTAAGCGAATTCTGTTACTTGGGAAGTAAAATTACAACCGACGGCCGAAGCAAGAATGATGTCAAAAGCAGAATAGCACTAGCAAAAAGAGCTTTCATGAAAAAGAGAAACCTTTTAGTTTCAAATATTGATCTAGGAATTAAAAAGAACTTTTTGAAACTCTTTGTGTGGAGCACAGCTCTTTATGGTAGCGAAACGTGGACTTTAGGAATACCGGAAAGAAAGAAAATTGAAGCATTTGAAATGTGGTGTTACAGAAGAATGCTGAAAATTAAGTGGACAGACAAAGTAAGAAATGAACGAGTTTTGGAAATGATGGGTGAGAAAAGAAGTTTATGGAAGAAGCTTACAGAAAGAAGAGACAGGCTGGTAGGTCATATTTTGAGACATGCTGGATTGGTTAACTTGTTAGTGGAGGGAACAGTCGAAGGTAAGAACTGTAGAGGAAGACAGAGATTAGAATATATGAAACAGATAATTGATGACGTGGGCTGTAAGGGGTATGTAGAAATGAAGAGGTTAGCACAGGATAGGAAAGGATGGAGGATTGCATCAAACCAGTCGAAAGACTGACGACCAAAAAAAAAAAAAAAAAAAAAAAAAAAAGATGTTACACAGTTACTTTACATGTATACTTTTTGCCTGACGCCATTAATGATTGGAGAGATTAATTTTGGTGTGGAGTACTCTCTGCCACCTAGAAATTTATGATAAGTAAGACAGGGGAACAGAATCCAGTAAAACTTACATTGATCATGAATTAATTTCTTTTAAAATATGAGTATTTTTACAATATGTCATGAATTGTTAGTAAAATTCATCACTTTTGAAGTGTCATTGAGGGATCATAAATATGAACTGACATTGTGCAACACATTTGGCACAGACTTTATGTAGCATCTGGCAAAAGATTTTTAAGAATTTGGTACCACTTTAACTAACAGAGCAAGATTCAAGCAAAGCAAATAACAACAATGAAGAATGCAATGGTGTAACAAACCAATGCATTACATATATCTCTTCTGGGCTGTGTTCTCCCACTTTTTAATTCATGTCTTTGTTTAGTTTGTACCTACAGTTGTTTACAAAACCAGAACAGTGATAGTTTGTTTCCTAATTCCATTTTTTTAATATTAAGTTTGAGCAGAAAAAATTATCATGTACATAGTCCATCATGCATTCCTCATTTGACACAAAAGAAAGTGAAGAATTTCAGAGAGTTATACGTGCTTACCTTGAATGGTGTCTGTGGTTTCTTAGGTCCGATTTCATTGGAATTTGAATGACTTCGGGATTCTCTCATTGCCACTGTTTTAGGTATCAGCTCTGGATGTTCCTGACTACAAAAGAAGGTAAACAGTATAACTGAAAGTAATTTCCATTGGTATAGCTAGTTGCAAACTTCAAAACTTTTAATACATTTACAGCTGTGGTAAAAACAAATTAAGAAACAATAATTATTTTTGGTTTTATGGAACATCGAGGTCATTACAGCCAGAACATTAATGCAAACTATATGGCCCATACGAAAATTTCGCGAATGCGATGAATAGTAACGAGGGTGGTTTGTAATAGGACAAAAGAATAACTTCATTATGTGTACCAATTATTTATTTGTTTAGTGTAACATGTACATACCAAAAGTCGATGCCAGTGAAGCAGTTTATTAATATCTCTGTGATATGTGCTGCTGCTATCTTGTGGCTTGCCTGTGAACTGTCTCATATGTACAACTTTCACAGTTATTATGTTTGCCCTTCCAAAAATTTTGTTCTCAATTTATAATGTTGCCTGAATGGAGACATAATCTTTCAAATGATACCCCATTTCATCAATTTTGATCAAAGGAGATAAATGGCTCATCTATATCTATAAAACGAAAACCGGGTATATTTGTACCAGAAAAACTAAAAAACTACTGCACAGATTTCGATGTGGTTTACACCATTTTAAAGATTTGAATCTCAATTGAATTGTTTGGTATGACTTATGCTCCAACGTAACATAACGCTGGAGCGGTAAATGAAAATTAGAACGTACAGCCTGAAACAAAACAAACGAAATACGATCCATACGTCGTACATTGTAAAAAACAATAGCCATATTATTGCATGTAACTTTTACTTTTTAAATTTTGGTTTTTAGTCTTTAAACCCCCTACATGGCTATATCGAATGCGAAGAGGAAATTACGTGAAGTGGAAAATATTAATTTTAATAATATAATGAAAAAACTTTTCGATATCTTCTTTGTTTCTTGAAGTTATTATCTGAGGCTGCACTGCTACAATCTCTGATGTTTGTGAAATTATATTCGCTGTTGATATTTAGTAATGCATATTTGATGGGTTTGAACATGAGAGTGAACTGTTACAACCTTCAGTGTAGAACCTTCTGAGAAATTTGTTGCTATTTGAAACTACGGTCTCAGGCCGCACAACTACAATCTCTGTTTTTTGGAAGTGAATTAAAATTGCTGTTAATAGTAAGTAATGCATATCTGGTGACTTTGAACATGAAATTGAGCTGTTTAAAACATTTAGTGTTAACATAGTGTTAATTTTTGTAATTTATTGATGGGCGATTATGTCTTTACCACATTTCCTGAAAAAAAAAAAATCATTGCTTCTATTGCTACACGAATTGCTGTGGTTATTATGATGAAACTTAGTACACATGTTCCTGATATGGCTAAAAATATTGTATGAATAAATCAATCCCAACCCCATTTCTTTTCTGCTACACGGGGGGTTAGCAGTTTAAATACATATAGAAAAATGGAGCGACTGACATGGAATGATTGACAAGTGCAGAGAACTGACCTCTGTTAACTTCAGTGTTTACTGTGTGCGCAAATCAGTCTAGATCATACCGGGCAACGCCGGGAACTCTGCTAGTAACAAAAAAGTTATGGTAATAATGATGATTTTGCCCTATAGGGGTGAAATTCCTAAAAATCCTTTCTTAAGGTATGATGTGGCCAAAGCAGAGACATTAATCTTAGATATGACACTACACTTATCTATTTAAGTTAGGTATCAAGGATGATAAATGGCTCCTGACAAAAAATAGACTATGGAAATAATACAATGTTGTTGTAGGCCATTTTTCCGCAGTTGCTCAGTAAATTAATTCATAAAACGACGCCAATGCAACTGTATTATGTAGGTTTATTGCCGTACGCGTTTCGCCTGTCCTCGAGGCATCATCAGCGACGAATTATTTACATTAGTGGATTTCAGGATAGTAACCAAACATCTTTGATTTCTCTCCAAAGCATGTTTCCATTACAGCCATTTGTCTTTGCTGTTGTGTACACGATATAAAAATTGCGTCTTCTGTGTTCACCATGTGAAAAACTCGGCGGAATTTATTAATATTGTTAAAGAACTTCACCTACGTCAACAGGATTTGATGATGAGCTTCAATGTGGTTTCCCTCTTCACCAGGGTTCCTCTGGCTGATACAATGGCTTTACTACAACAGCACTTCGAGCCCAGGTTAGTTGAGCTGTTCCGCCACACATTACAATTGTCGTACTTCTTGTATGACGGGCACTACTATGAACAGATTGAGGGAGTTGCAATGAGCAGTCCCCTGTCACCTGTTATAGCTGATTTCCATATGGAACATTTTGAGGAGAAAGCCCCCATGAAGCCCAGTGCCTTCTTTCGGTACGTTGATGACACATTTGTTGTTTGGCCCCATGGTAGAGACAACCTAGATAAGTTTCTCCTTCACTTGAACAGTGTCAACAAAAACATCCAATTCACGATGGAGGTTGAAAAGGAAGGCCGCATGCCCTTTTTGGACATTCTGATTATAAAGAAAGCTGATGGAACTTTAGGACACACGGTGTATAGGAAGCCAACGCACACGGACTTGTACCTAAACGCCCACAGTCATCACCATCCAGCTCAGCGCAAGACAGTACTAACTACTCTTGTCCACAGAGCGCGGGCAATATGGGATAAAGACAGCCTTCCTAGTGATTAAAACATCTACGTGATACCTTCAGAAAGAATGGGTACAATGAACATCAGATACAGTTGGCATTGCGGGAAATGAAATGCAGGCCTAATAAACACAAAAATGGTACACATGATAAATTAGCCTTCTTGCCGTACTCTGGCACCACAACATCTAGGGTCGGAAGAGTCCTGGCAAGAAATGGCATTAAGACCATTTTCCTACCACCACCAAAATTGAGAAACATTTTGCGCTCTCCAAAAGATGACCTTGCCCTTCGTACACCCGTGAATCCCGTGTGAATATGGAAAGAAATACATCGGCCAGACCATATGGTGCATACAACAATGTTGTTTGGGACACGCCCGACATGTTCGCCTGGGGCAAAAATACAAATCAGCAGTGGCGGAACATAGTTTGACAGAAGGACATGGTTTCGATTTCGAAGCGACTAAGGTGCTGACACATGCGAGAGGCTTCTAGGATAGTGTCATTAATGAAACATTTGAAATTCGCATCGCGTCTGATTTGGTTAACAAGGATTATGGGTTCCAGATAAGTGATGCATGGATTCCTGTTATTGAGACTGCTCGTCACCAACGCTCTGCTTTTTGTGTTCCGCGAGCGTCTAATGACATCTGAGATGCTGCTAGGCAACATAACAACGTCTGTCGTTGCCATGCCAGTTTACAAACAACACGCTCAAGGCTGACTTCAAGACTTACAACTGCATCTGAAGATGGCGACAGAGAATAAAGTCGCCAAAATATTGTGTATTAATAATAATATTACTCGGTTTGTTTCCCGAGAAACGTTCATAAATAAAATGAAGACCTTAGTCCTTAAAATACTACCATGTTTATCAATTTTGGTTATGTAGGAAGGGATATAAATAGTTTGAAGGGATATAAATAGTTCGAAGGAAAAAACATGTTTTAGGAAAAAATAATATTTTTGCCCTCTAAAGGTCGAATTCCAAAAAAATCCTTTCATAAAATATGTTGTGACCACGGCAGAGGTCTTAATCTTTAAAATGATACCTTATTTATCTATAGCAGTTAGACATCAAGCGAGATAAATGGCTCGTGACACAAAAACCTTTTGCAGAAATATTGATACTTTAGCCACTTAAGGTCCAAATTCTGAAAAATTTCTGTCTTAATATATGATGTGACCAAAGTGGATATCATAAGCTTTAAAATGACACCTCATTCATCAATTTCAGTTAAGTATGAAGTTAATGGCTTGTGACAAAAAAAAAAAAAAAAAAAAAAAAAAAAAAAAAAAAAAAAAAAAAACTTATAGAAATAATATATACTAGATGACCCATGCGAAAATTTCGCTAATAAAATACAGTGAATAGTGAGGTTGAATGCTTGTAATATAATGAAAAGTAGAAACGCACTTTGTATCAAATATTTATTTGTTTAGTGTAATAGGTACGCATCAAAACATATTACGAAACAGTTAGGAAAATTTAAAACACATTGTATGTACGACAAACTGTCACTGACCCTAGCAAAATGCAACAAACCTGAACAAAATGCACACAGCATATCAACATCTCTGTGATATGTGCTACTGTGCGAATAAAATGTTTAAACTGGAATTGTATAGCAAATTAAAATGTTTCCGTAACAGAAAAAGTATCCGAAAAGCTACTTATTGTATAAAAAACAGTTTATTGACATCACACCGATACTGCTGCTGCAATCTGTGGATTTGCCCCTGAACTGTTTGATACACATGACCACTTTAAGCATCAAATTCCAAAAAATTCTTTCTTAATTTATGATTTTGATTAATTGGGACCTTAATATCTTAAAAAGATATTTCATTTATCGATTTTGGTTAAGTATCAAAGGAGATAAATGGCTCGTAATAATAATAATAAAAACATGTTGTAGAAATAATATTCCTTTTATTAAATATGGTGTGACCACAGTGGACAGCTTGGCCTTTAAAATGATACCTCATTCACCGATTTCGGTTAGGCATCAAGCAAGATAAATAGATAGATATCCAGGGAGATAAATGGCTCGAGACACAAAAAAGTATTTTAAAAATATTGACATTTTTGCCCTTCAAGGGTCAAATTACAAAAAATTAATTTCTTAAAATACAATGTTACCACGGCAGAGACCTTACTCTTTAATATGATACCTCATTTATCAATATAGGTTAGATATGAAGGGAGATAAATGGGGCGTGACACAAAAATTCTTTGAAGAACCATTGATACTTATCTATCTTAATATAATGTGATGTCACAAAAGCGTAGATCTTAATCTTCATAATAATATTTCATTAAACAATTTCAAATAGGTATTCAGGGAGATAAATGACTTGTAACACAAAAAAAGGATTTTAGAAATATTGACATTTTTGCCCTTTAAGTGTCAAATTCTGAAAAAATCCTTTCTTAAAATATGATGTGACCAAGGTGAAGACCATAAGCTTTATATGACACCTTATTCATTGATTTCGATTAGGTATGAAGGGAGATAACAGCTTGTGACAAAAAACACCTTATAGAAATAATATATATGATGATAACCAACAGGAAGACAGTCAGTATTGTCCTAGCAGTCACTTGAATTAATTTTAGATAGCTATGTAAAATCAAAATGTAGATGTTGAAATGATCTTTAAGTCACACTTTAGTGCTGTTAGCATGAAATAAGAATATTTTATAATTTCTGCACAGTTTATTAAATGGTAAGTGTATATGGCTATACAAAGCACTTTGGAAATGCTTAATAAAGAACCTGTGATAAGATTTCTTTTTATTATTATTATTATTATAATCAGATCACCATTCCAATGAATCTGAGTGAAAATTAAAATTACTTGCTCTCACACTTAACTAATATAATGATAGGTTCAATGATAAAAGTAAGTCAATGTACTTGCTACTATGATGCTTTATTCCCAGTTTTATGTTCATTTAAATAGGGGCAGGGGGAAAGATGTAGTAGGCAGGTTGGGATGTGACCACATCTTTCCCCTTGCCATATGTCTCGCCTCTCACATGATTGAGGCCCATGCCGAAATATTGTGCATTTGTGTTTATGTTTTTGTATTTTTACATGTTCGTCTCACCCTCTTGCCTTCATCTGTGGTAAATAACTGGTATCTGTATCTTCCCCCCCCCCCTATCTTATCTTATTTTCAGTATACTACTTTACAAACATAAATTACTGCTGGCAGATACATACTGAATTGGGAACTTCCACAATGATAACTTCAAATAGACTGGCAAGGAAAAAGAAGGGATCACATGAACAACCTAACAAATAAGAGCACGTCTGAATTGATATAAATTTCTTCAATTTAAAGAAAATTGTAGCATTAATTACAAAATTAATATCAGATTACAAACAGCAAAATTACTAAGCCATCAAGATATATCTGAGAAAATATCCTAAAATAGCCCATATGCTAATAAAAAGATAGTGGCAATCAAAGTCATAGCTAAAATATTTCAGCCAAGCAGTTAATTTACGAATAATTTAACTAACTTGACTCATCATGTCATCTTACATCATGTTGCAGGATCAATGCCAACACTCAGTGGATCAGTAGAATAGCTACAAAATCAAAGTAGTGCATCTTTCAAAACATTTCTCCCATATAAAATAGCTTGAGAAGTTTGGTAGCATTCAAGTACACATTTCTACTAAAAATTAACCTGTCTCATTACATACTCTCACAAATTCCCACAAAATTTGTGGTTTGCTGAAATAATAATTGAACGGGGATTTAATTGAAATTAAAGAAAATGGCAGGATGTAAAAATTCCTCAAAATATTTACATAAACACAAGAACAAAATGAAAGCATATAATCATCTAGAGATCACAAATAATATGAAATGGTCCCTGTAGTTGTTGCTGTACATTACACAAATTAAACATTAGTATTCAAAACATGTTTGCAAGTTAAATAGAAAAATGTCTGAAAGTTGAAAATAGTCCTGATAACTGCTAACAAACAAGCACTAAAATGCTCTCACACAGTCACTTCATACCTACAACATGGTGTGGCAGTTTAATGAAAGAAATGTTTCAATATCGCCCATATCCAAGATTATATCACCTTACTTCTCAACTGATGCAGATTCCACAAAAAAATGAATCATAAAATCAGTTGGCGGTAAACATTACACTATTCTCTGGCCCTCCGTGTCTGGCCAGATCATGCACACCCTATGTTAAATTCTTCCTTCTGACTACTTACTGCTAGCCTGTTTTGACCTTTTGTGGTCAGACTAACATACGTTCTCAGATTGGGCAATCAAATTTGAAAGAATCTACTAGTTACAAAATATTAAACTAAAATGAAATAATTAAGCCACCAATACAACTGCACGTGTTGAGGAATAACCACACTGGATTGAAATGTTACAATGGGACCAAGTTCGAGCCCTGGACACCCCAATCCCCCCCACCAGCCATATCATAGAAAACACAAGTTACACACATTGCAGGCAGTTGGCAACACTTAAGCTCCTCTCATTGCTTCAGGAACTGACAATCCCTGGTTCTAACTACCTAGTGGAAGCATTGGACAAATTATTAATTACAAGCCATGATGAAGCCTTTCTGTGATATTTGCAAATGATAATATGAATTAATTAAATACATAATTTCAGAATGATAAAACTGTGGCTTGCTGAATATTTTGGCCACAAAACATAATGAAATAAATACTTACTATACAAGTAAATGATTAGATGTATACACAAAATACATTGCTCAACCAACTAGCAAATCATGTTATTTCAATATAATATTGCACCACTTTTTCCCCACCTTGACTCCTTCTAGAAAGAATGATGGCAAAGTCAAATCAACGTAATTACTAAAACATAAATTAATATCATGAAAGTGCAAGCAAATATTAAAGAAAACTACAAATATTATTACGATATTTTTCCTCTTACAGCACTGTCTTCCACTTTGTTAAATATTGTTATTTTGTACACATCAGTCATGTTTAGACTCAATAGTCTGCAGAATTAACATTACTGATCTCCGATAGAACATTCACACACTCACTCATACTTGATAAATGTTATCATCAGCAGTTAATCTATTTACTTCAAACTCAGTGCTATTATCAGGTTTACCCAATCAACTTTTCTTTAAACTAATAGCAATGCCATTAATTCCAATCAAACTACAATCACAAATTTTATCCCTAATACATGAGACACCACTGCATCAGCTAAATTTTCAATGAAATCTACCCTACCATCTCTACTACAAGAATCATCATTAAAAATAATACACTCTTCTATACACACTACTTGATCATTAAGGTTACTTTCAGCAATAAGAATTACACCTACTACTTTACTCATTTCCTTGAATCCAATGGTAAACAAGGAGTTAGCTGAATCTATCTTCTCACTATTGTTATTAGATCTTCTATTGTTATTAGGTCCACTTTATTTGGAACAAAACTTCTCATTGCAAAACCTCATGTTTACAGCAATTCCTAGATGTATTTAGATATTCCATCTTATTTTCACATACATAATCACTTTATACTAACTTGGGAACCATCAGACTTGTTAAGAACGGATTTCGATCTCCTTCATATATGTTGAAGCGTACACATCATGTATGTCTGTAGTGTAGTCGTTTCTCAAAATGCGCCCTTGTTTTTGAGATATTCTCGTGGATAGAAACAAAAAATTCTAAATGTTGGGTATCTTGTAAATTATTGCCCCAGTTTATCAAATGGTGGCGTGGTCTATGCGGTAGCGTGTTAGCTTCACAATTTTCTGACCAGAGATCAAATCCCCACAGAATCAAACATTTTTATTTATTTTTATCTTCAGAAATTGCCGAGCTTGATCTTTTTATTTTGTTAAAACTTCATTTACACACTTATATTGAGTGAAATAATATTTAAAACAAATCATATAACCTACAATTCAGCGTCATTTTTTTCCCCAGAAACTCTTTTTTTCGTAATGAATTCACGGGTCTACCGACGGATTTCCTTTTCACAACATAAATTAGCCACACACCCTTGAAAACTTAATTGCAATCATATGTCAGGAATGTCTCCCTTCTTACATTATTTTTTCACTTTTTGTTAATAAGTTGTTTCAGTGTGTTTTAAATTGAAGTAGTTACTATTATGTTATTTATTTCATCTTCGTCATTTCTTTACTTGTATATCATCAAGAGGTATTTTAAACGAAATACGTAGCATTGGGAAGATAGTTTTTACTTTCTTTCTTCTACACTCAATTTGTTCCAAGAAGCGTTGCTTGTAAATGGTTGAAAATAAAATAGTAGGCCTCTCCATGACGAAAAATGGAGCTCAACAAGGAAATGGAAGAAAAATTGACAAATGCTTATAAACAGTGCAAAATTTTTGTCAGATTCCAGTTTACTAGTAGATTCGCCTCATGACTTAATTTCATTGGGTATGGGCGAGTCATATTACAAAGCCATTGTTGATATATGGGCCGAAATTATGTTTGGTGTATCTGTTATAAGCAATGTGATTTGTTTTAAATTTTATTTCACGCGATAAAAGTGTGTAAATGAAGTTTTAACAAAATAAATAAGTCAAGCTTGACAATTTTTGAAGATAAAAACAAACAAAAATATTTGTTCGTGCAGGGTTTGAACTCGGGGCAGAAAATTATGAATCCAACACCCTATCGCATAGACCACGCAGCCATTTCATAAACTGGGCAATAATTTGCTATATACCTGCTATTTAAAATTTTTTGTTTTTATGCATGCAAATATCTCAAAAACTAGGGCACATTTTGAGAAACGTCTATACCACAGATGTATATGCTGTGAACGCTTCAATATATATGAAGGAGATCAAAATCCATTCTTAACAAGTCTGATGGTCTCCAAGACTTATATATTTTATTGTGAATATTTACAATTGCTAGGTACACTGAAATCATAAATTATTTATTACAATCTCTCGCCAAATTTACTAGAATCCCTCCAAAATTTAGATATGATTTAACTTTAACTACTCCTATTTGTTGTGAGATTATAAAATTTTCCGACTTCTCACATTCCTGTATATTAAACATAGAAATGTGCAATGAAATATATACCACATAATAAAACTAGAATTGGCTTACATCATCAGTTAATGTGTAATGTGAAATTTTTCACCAGATTGAAGTCATATTTTGTCCATAATACAGAGGGTAACACAACAGATTAAATAATAAAATGGCGAGTGTGAATGAATGAGGAACAAAAAACTCAATGACACACGTGAAATGGAATTGAAACACAGAGTAGGAAAGCATGTTATCGATTTTCTTATCGAGCTAAATCATTCTATAGTCATACTTGGTCCCTGTCACACATACATCTTTTTACAGGATTTTTTTTTAGTGTTAAAGGGTTTGTAGCTTTTGGTAGTTCACAACACTGTATTGATATTATGATACCGACCATGAAAAATATCAATTATATATATCGATATTTTCGGTCCGATATTTTTTCCATTACTAAAATTCAAATTTTTAAGGCATTTCTTGTTTAATATGACTGTTTTAGAGTTTATACTAAGTACTTAATTTTTAAATCTACTATATTTTTCTGGTTCAGTAGAAAAAAAATTACAAAAATATTGGCAACATTGACTGAAGTTTTCATTTACGAATGGAGACTTCCCGAAAAGGCTAGGCTGTGTGAGAAGGAATCCCCATTCCCGATTGTTTGGATTGATACTCACTATTTGAACTAGTGCTGCCAGCCATACAAATTTATCTGTAGACCTATGGAACTTTTTTTAAAAAAATAGGAATTTTAAATTTATATACGGTTTTTTGCCTCCTTTTATTACTTATTGTGCTTTCCTTATATTCATATATTTGTTAAACTCGCAGCGTATAGTGATACTGAGTCATTAATTGTCAATAATTATGAATCATTTCCTTGCAACTGTTGGTGTAAACCAACGATTGAAAAGAAATAAAGCTCCTATTTTGTATGATAATAGATTTAAATTCAAACTTAAAAGACCGTAATACAGAACTATCGGCACAGTATTTATGCACAGTGTGTACTTTGCTCACAATTTAAAATTGCAATCTCAAAAGCTTTTGCGTACAATACAACCAGTAAAAGAAAATGTAACTATTTCTGAAGTTATGGATCTAAAGGAGACAGAAGAAGAAACAGAAAATTCCGACTCCGACCGAACTAGTGTTGGTAGTACTGATACTAGTGAATGTGGTACCGACATAGGGGATGAATAAAACAGTATGTTACCTACATAGATACATTTATGAATCATTATGTAAGATATTATATGATTGAGTAAGATTTAAAACACTCATGTAAAATGTAAGTTCCATAAATAAATCTACAATTTATCAAATATATTGTTTTCTGGAAAAAAAAAACAAATTTAGAAAAAAAACAAGGGTGCTAGGTTTTCTTTCATGTTTTTTTTTCATAAATCTGAAGGAAAAAAAACATTTTTTTTTTCAATTTGCAACACTAATTAGGACCCTTTTTTTATTAGTGTAAATGTCATTTTTGACTGGTTATCCAGGAATATTCAGCTGTCTGTTTATGTAGGCCTGATGTTGCGTGAAGCAAATCTGTTTAGTTATTTACTAGGATGGCTGGCCAAAACAATTAAAAAGAAATTAATCAGTTCCATAGTGGTGCCATGAGTATATTGAGGTACTTTCAAAGTAGGTACAAGCAGAATAATGGATATTTACCAAAGTTTTCCTAAAAATCTTACATCTACCAAGACAGTGCGTGTGTTGTGGTGAAATGGGTGTTTAAGAACTCACATTAATGTATAATTGTGCCAGCTAGGATCTGCATTTTGTAATTTGAAGTTTGATCACGTTTCTTTTGTAATTTGTGCGTGTAGGGTATTGGCATCTTTTTATTATTAAATGTTTATCACTGGAACTTTTGAAACTTTCATCTTCTTTATTTATTTGTGACCTAAATCTTATTAATTAGAGTTAATGTTAAATAATTAAAGCCATAATCAATGTCAGCTATTTTTTTATTGTTGAATCTGTTTTTCAAATTTTAACTCCTCAGATTTCCTTATACGTGATAATTGTTGAAGAGAAGTGGAACTTTACCCAAGTTCATCTATTAAATTCTCTTCATTACACTAACATCTGAACCCTCAAATAGGTGCCACACTACACAGAAATGCTGTACAGTGTCTGTTTGTTCTGGAGTCACATTACCCAAGAGACTTTTTAAGATTTGGGGTCTGACTCAAAATCAGGGTTATGTTTTTTGATACAATGTCACCTCATACCAATGCAGGAAATTAAAATACTTTAGCACGACTTGAAAACTAGAGAATAAAATTTGTCAAAGCGTTCACAGTTGAAAATTTAGATGCCTACCTAGAATCTGAGATATGTGACATTACACTTTGTCCCTTAATGCTGAAGTAAGAAACTGAAATTAAACCTCCTTTTTATGTATAATGTGGCATAACTTAACATTAACAAAGATACACCATAAAATGTCATCAATTGGTTCATTACCTAAGTATCTAGTATTCAGTCATTTAACCTATTGTTGTGGCCTCACATTTGGAAGAACAGGAGTTCCAATCCCGGACTGGCCATCCAGATTTCTGTTTTCCATAATTTCTTAAAATCACTTCACTGAGTGCCAAAAATGGTGCCTTCATAAGGCTATGGACATATTTCTTCCCATTCCTTTTCCCCAGTCCTTGCCTACATCTAATGGCTTTTATTAGATGTACAGCAATAAGAAAAAACTTGAACCCATAGATATCAGCAGTATAGCAAAGCCTCCCCATCAGAATATGCTAATGCCAAGTAAGGAAACTATAAACTATGTACATTAAAGATAATAATTTATAAGTGGATAACAAAATGAATGGCCACTTCTCTCATCCACATGAATGAAGTTATGAGAAAAAGTTAGTTTGTGACTATAAACACTTTCATTTTTTCAGTTTCAAGCATTAGTAAATATTTGTCACTTGTTTAACTTCTGATGGTGTGATAACAGTGAGTGAAATGAATTTCCCTAACTGCCTAAATAAGTGAAATCTCCTCTATTACATTTGTGGAAACTATGTGACACGATGCCTAGCGAAAAACTCAAAGAAGGCATTTATATTGGTTCTTAAATCAGTAATCTTAAACAATGAAGTGTGAAACAGATTATCATTTCAAACAAACAGTTGTACAACTTCTAGAAAATTCAAAGTATGGGTAAAACAATGCTGGGAAATTTGTTGTTTCGATGCAACAGAGTTTAAAAGTTTATTTTATCCACCCACAATTTTATTTATTTATCATATGACTAAACAACTAATGTGAAATATTCAGCTATACACATTATACACAAGGAAAAATTGACAGCATTCACAAATCAATGTCCAATTGTTGCAGCTAGTCTAAGAAAGCAGGTATAGCACTGATAACATCTTATGATAGTCCATTGTGCTTCCTGAGAGAGCATTGCTTAATGATGTGCTCCATAGTCTGGGAAGGAGCTCTGCCGTCACAGATGAGAGAAACCTAAAGTCCCCACTAATAGAACATGGTGTTGCATTTGGTGTGGCATGTTCCTATGCAGTTTAGTATAACCTACTCGTTGCTCTTCAGATGGAATCCCAGAAATCCAGTCATATGATCTTCAATATCTTTGTGCTTCACAGGTGCAGAGTTCCAGCTTTGTTACCATTTTTCCCTGACACCGAATGCCATAATGGGTTCATGGATTTCTAGGTTTAAAACGAACTGGGGGAGGGAGGTTGTTAAGAACCTCATGGACTGGGAGATCCTGTGGATGGTGTAACTTCTCCACTCATGTGCCGTGAGCTCATGACTTCTTACCTCTCAAATGGTAGAGTTACTGATGACATGTAACCAGGAGACTGGGATGGATTTTAGTGTGCCATTTATGATACTCATGCACTCGTTCAGATGAATGTCAATTTTTCTAGTATAAACTGCCACACTGGAGTACAGTATTCAACTACAGGATAAACCATGGTGAGGGCAGTTGTTTGTAGTAAGGCTGCATCAGCTCCTCATGAAGTGCAGGCTAGCTTCTTCATGATGTTGTTTCATGTCAAGAGTTTCTGACTTTTGCGGATTTTCAAGGTGGTTTTTAGTCATTAAGGAACACACTAAGCTGATGCCAAGATACTTAGGGTAGAAACTGTGTTTAACTCTTTGTTGGCAGAAGCTCACCTTGAGCTGCTGTAATGCTATTTGATTAACAAAATGGAAAGTGCAAACTTCTGTCTTCATTGTGTTTGGACAAATCCTCCATTTCACACAGTATGCATCAAGGTTTTCCAATCATTTAAGAGAATGCTTTCCTTTTCCTCTAGTGTGGCCTATTAGATAAGTTGTCAGCATAACAGAATTTTTTGCTGTTAGTGTCAGGCATGTCACTGGGGTACAAGTTAAAGAGCATCTGGGGCTAGTTCTGACCCTTAAGGATATCCACTTTTTACAGTAAATGACTTGTCTTGTGCCCTGTGGTGACCTTGCAATATCGTTTTGATAACATATTCTTCAGGAGTGATCTAAGTTTCCAGCAGCATACATGCTTTTTAAGTTTAAGTAATAGACCATCCAGCAAAACTGTATCATATGCCACTGTTAGATAGACAAAGGATACTGATGTCTTTAACTTATTCAGAAATCCTGCTGTAATGTATGATGTTACACATTATAAATTGTTCACAAAAGCTTAGTTTGAGTCTGAAACCTGCCTGGTATGTTATGCTATTTACTATTCCCTGAATACTGTCGAGGATAAGGCATTCTAGAAGTTTGTAGCAGATACTGAGTAGAGCAATAGGTCAATAAGAGTACCATAGAGTAGTGTATTGGGACTGATGATGTTCTTTATTCTAATGAATGACTGTGTTGATGGGTTGCGGTCAGAGTCTAGGTATTTTGCAGATGATATAATGGTATACAATATGATCAAAACAGATGAAGACTGAACAGCTACAGGGTGACCTGGACAGAATATATAAATGAGTAGGTCAGCATGGAATGAAGATAAATGCCAAGAAGAGTTGGCTTATTAGGTATACAGATAAAACACTAAATATTAATTATGATTATAAGGTGGGGTCAGAATTGCTTGTTGATAGCTTGAAGTGTAAATATCTTGGCATAATGTTTGATAACAAACTCAATTGGACAGAGCACATTGGGCAGGTGGTAGGAAAAGGTTACAAAATCCTTCATTTACTGGAGAGGGTGATGAGAGGATGTACCAGAGAAGTTTGGGAGTTTGGGTTAAAATTTTGGTCAGACCATTGACTGAATATGGTGGTGTAGTTTGGGACCCACATTTTGGCTATCAAATACAGGAGTTGGAAGGTGTGCAAAGAACAGCAACTAGATTTGTTTGTGGAAATTATTGCAGGATCCAGTCAGCAGCTGACATGATAAAGGAGCTGGATTGGGACACAAATGGAATCTGTATCTCAATCCTATTAAGTTGGATACAAGAAAATAACGACTATTGAAAGCTAAGAATATGTAGATGGTTTGTTTTTGCCAGGAAGAAACAAAGTCTACGTAAAAAGAATCAATTATACTCGTGGGGGCAGAACAAGCATTATCAACAATGAAGCATACATCAATGTATTGTAAGTGGTGTTAACAATGAAACAGACACTCTTGAAATGAATGTGATTTAGAAACCAAATAGGTATGAATATTGAAAACTGATAGAAATATTTGGAAAAAAGAAAGTAATGGGAAAAACTGTATAATGAGAAGGAAAAGTTGAAGAAGAGTGGTATATGAACAATTGCTTACCAGACGAAAAGTGAAGAAGAATGTAATGAATGATGATTGATATATTCAAGGATTTATGGAAAGGCAGAGCACGAAATGATAAAGAAGAAAGCAGAAGGAAGAAGAAAACATGACAAAAATGGAATAAAACTGCCAAGTTTAATGTGTGAGATATGGTTCTGATAAAAACTCAGCAGATATTTTCCAAAATTAAATCAGAAATTAAAAAGTTTAAAAAAAAAATTATCATGGATTATGTACAGTTGTTGAAAAACCAAATGCGAGAACTTACTTACTAGTCTATCCAAAGTCTAATAAAAAGATGCAATTAAGAAATATTGTTTATTTAAAGCTGTACAAAATGAAAACATGATTGTAATATTGAATATTATATAGGTAATAGTGAACTGGGTTAACACCAAGTGGACTGAAATAGACAGCAATTCGTTGACTGGTTTGTGTTTCAGAGTAATTTGGAGTAAGCGAGTCGCACGCTGATAAATGAGCTTGCTAAGATTTTTTGAACAATAATGTAACATTTGGTGAAGATTTGAATAAAATGATGGGCATGTTGGATATTGGGTATGAACATTCCGCCAAATAAATTCTCTGTTTGCAACATTGCACTGATTATGCCTAATGTGAAGGGACTTGTAACAATCTCACACCCCACCAATTACTGTTTATTATTATTATTATTGTAATATTTTGTTTTTATCCATTATAAATTTATGAATAATTATATTAAAATTATACATTTATTTTTATTTTATTGGGTTTGTATAGTCTCTGGATAGATTAAGACTACTATAATTAGTTAGCATGGTAAGAATCTTTGGCCTTGCCAGCACAGGAATTTCAAGGAATTGTGTTGAATAAATTCAATGGCATTTAATTCAATTACACAATTAAGAATAATTCTTTTCAATCTGTTTTGTGTTATAAGTGATTAACTATTTTCAATTAAAATTAAAGTGAGCATTCAGCTAGCTTGTATTCAAAACGAGACTGATCATTATTTGTTTATAAAAGAATGTTACCCCGACTGATGAGGCTAATAAATTATACATTTCTTTAGAGGCTGTTTGGTAACTTTCGACAGCACTAATTGGGTGGTTAGCTCATAACCCTTCATCAGCAGATGGTGTGAAAATGATAGGAGTGAAATTTATGGCATTTGAGTGGACCCAGGTGTGGGTGGATTAAAAATGGACAACAAATGATAGGGTTTGGAGTTGAAGAGAATATACTCAAACTTTTTTTTTTTTTTTTTAAATGATTTAATGAAGAGAGAACATATATTCCCACATCTACATATTCATGAGGCCTGGTGGATGCCTTGTGACTACAGAGTTAAACCAGCTCATACAAGAATGGCTGCCATTGGTATGGACTCTGAACACATTAACACTTTAAATGGAACTGAAATTGTTAGTATCATTAGATGTGATGTAAGTAATTATTGGATGATCTTGAATTTGGGTAAATAATATAAATTTGTGGTCAGACTAATGAATGACATGGGAGGTTCCAAGCCACATGATGTGATAGCTTTTATTGGTCATGCAGATAGTGATTTAAGGATGGTTACACATTTTATAAAATTGAATGGGAAGGAATCATGGGACTATCTTGTGGGAGATGGAGACTGGCATTTCTGGACTGGGAGTTGACTAAGGTTAGGGAGAAAAAAGGAGAATTATGAGAAGGAGTATGGACATAAATCATAGACCTGTGGTAAAATTCAATTGTTGCATTCAAGTTCAGGGAACAATAGTGTGATTAGGATTGCACTGAGGTTGATGCTACAATGTTTGAAGTGATTGATATGCTGTGCTAGTTGTAATGTGGCATGGTAACATTGTTCATGTAGTACATCTGGTAGGTAAATGTTGGATTTCAAGGCTTGGGATCAGTTGTTCTCTAACATTGTGTGAAACACTGCAAGTAAAAATATATACAGCTGCCACAGATTTTTAGGCTAGAAAAAAGGGATTGCTTGGTATAAAATGCATTTTTTTTTGTTTTACGCCTCATCGAAGTTAAGGTCAAGGTCATTAGAGGTGGGAAAGAACTAGAGGTAGATATGGGAGGGAATTCTTCCAAGGCCTTTTCAAAGGAACCATTCTGGCATTCATAGGAGTGATTTGGGGAAACCATGGAAAACCCAAATCTTAATTGTCAGACAGGGATTCAAACCCATGTCTTCCCAATGCGAGGCCAAAGTGTTACCACTCACCCACCACACTCTGTGGTGTCAAATCGATGGCAGTTGTCAAAGTGGCGGTATTGTTCTTGGTTAACAGGTTTCATGTAGACTGGGGTTCAGGTTCAGTTTGGTTGTTGTTGGAAAAAAATTAACGTGCAAGTTCATCGATTCTATTATCAGTTGCCATCTACTTTACTGTCAGAAATATATATATATATATATATATATATAACGGTCATTCTCCCACACCACCCTCCCTCATTCATTTTCTCCTGTTGACAAAGAGCCAAGTCTCGAAATATTCAGTGTTTTTCCTGTGTTTATTTATGTGTTCACCCCATGACACCATCATCTAAGGCAAGTGGTGGTTCATTTCGCTATCCCTTTTTTTTGTAAATCCATTCGCTAATTAGCTCCTATTATTTCAATTATGAGATCTCTAGAACATGTTAAAGAAATTATGAAATGATGTCAGGTTTTTAGATGCACATAGGTAAGTGGTAACACTCTGGTCTTGCATTCGGGAGGATGCGCATTTGAATCCCCATCCATGCATCCAGATTTGATTTTTCCATGGTTTCCCCAGATCACTCCAGGCCAATGCTGGGATGCTTCCTTGAAAAAGCCATGGCCCATTCCCTTTCTTTGTCCCCAGTCCTATCCCGCTTCTAAAGGTCTTGACGTCAATGAGACATAAAGCCATAAAAAAAAAATTACATTTACCTCTGCCAAAGCTTTGATTTGCTAATGAGAAGATGCTAGGACGCTCTGTGGTTTGAATTTCACGTTAATCTGAACATCTCCTTTTTAAGATAGGTGGCTATGGTAGAGGTGCACTGTGCAGCCGATAAGAAACTTTGTGACTAAAACTTTGAGATCACATGAAATTATTACTTTTATTATACAGTCTGTATTTAAATTCAAATATATAATAATCTCACTCTTTATTAACAAAAAATATTGAGTGAATCAAAAGGAACATCAAACAAAACCCACACATCATTCAATCAATGATGTGATAACTTGAGTTTGGTAAAAATGTACTTCAACGTACTTTATTATTTTCATAGATTATAAATAAATTGCAGTACCCCCATAACAGAGTACAGATATCAGCCCTAGCTGTGACCAGCTCATTTTTACAGAAATATTTAACTCTGATTCCACGAAAAAAAACCACATGAAAACGTTAAAGAAGACTGAAGACAGAGTAGGAACCCATCTGTCACACGGATGAGCTACAGACCGGCGTTGTGGGAGGGGTGAGCCGACACTCAGCTCTGCGTCAGTACACTGACACTGTGGACCAGTGTTGGCTTAGTGTGGCCTGACCTTTATGGATGGTTTGAAGGAATAAGGGGAGACTGTGAGCTGTATTGGTGATAGAATGAGTGATAAAGCTGGGACTTCAATAGTTTTGGTAACTTGTGCAAAGGTTTCTTGTACTGGAGCTCATAGAACTTGCAGACTGCTGTAGGATCAATTGTACACAGGATTAAGGAATCATGCATAAACTATGTGGCTCAATTGGGAGGAGGGGGGTGGCTGGAAAGCCAGGCCACATAGTTTTCCATTAATATTATTTGTAACAGTTAAAATGAGGTACAGAACACACAACAGCATGTGAATATTTACTTCCGTAATTTAATTATCTCCATACATAATTTATGATAGTCTGACAAGAGAAAACAGTACAAAATGTGTTCTGGAATCAATAGGGAAAAAAGGTACATTCTCCGTGGAGAAGGGGGTGGAAGGGGGTGGAAGGGGGGGGGGAATTAAAAGGAGGCCAAAATGCCCTAAGTTGTTTAAATGAAGGTGCAAGAAGTGGTGAATTTGCCAGATCAATGTATTGCTGGAGGATCAGGTGTATTATGCATTGCTTATACTGAATTTATACGATTTTTAAGACATTTATAATGCAAAACAAAATTAAAAAAAATATTGATATTCTATGGATTCATTTAATTAAATAGTGCTATTTTTTCCCTATAAATTCTTGGTAGTAACAGGGTAGAATGTCGTATTTTCAATATTTATTAAAAAAATCTTTTTCACAAGGTTTTCCATTCATCAATAACAGAGCTAAAATCGGGTGAAAATGTGTTTATGATGAAATTTTAAATTATAATTCATGTTAAATTTGATCTGCTACCTGAAAGCAGAGGTCATCACCGATATCAGCAACAAAAATATAAAGGTTTTAGAAAATTATCAGTCAACTTTTCAAAACATTAATGATAATGAATTACCATAATGAAGGAAGAAAAAAGGTGGGGTGGGCGAGAAATCAACAATAAGGAAGGGAAAAAGTAGGAGAAAGCTAGCAAGAGAAAGAGATTAGAAAAGAAGGCTATTATTAGAAATTGTGGCCTGTGGAATATCCAGACGTCTTTGAAATGCTGATAAGTGCATTCCCATGCAAGATGGCAGTTTCAGAAAAGAATCTGATGGCTATCACAATGAAGCAGTTTTACAGGAGTTGTGAGAATTGGCATGTATATTCAATTAATAGTCTATCTGGGATTTTGTATCATCTTGAGTTATAGTTGAACTGGAATAATGGTTTTAGCCAAGTACAAGATTTCTAACATGGTTTGTGGGAGATGTATGATCCATTAGATACTTCAAAAGAGGTTGGTATTTGTGTACACACACATTCTTGAGGTTGGTTTTGTTTTGGCTTGGGACTCTACAGCTTGTTGACATCAAAATAATTAGGGCTGGGAGAGGAGTTTGGGGAGAAGCAGCAGGAAGGAATGCGATCATGACCTTTTGAGGAAACATCCCAGCATTCACCTAGAGTGATTATAAGAAGTATGGAAAACTGAGATCTGTATCGCCGGATAGGAATTTTAACTCTCATCCTCCTGAATGCTGGTCCTGAATGTAGGGGTTGGGAAATCTTCTGAAGAATGTGCAGAGGGAGACAGTTGAAAGAAACACAGCAAGTCATCCTCAAGACAAGGATTTCCTTCATTGATCCAAGACCAGGAAAGGAAGGGGGGTTTCAATTGATTAAGGGTAGGTTGGGAGTTGAGATTTGTGTGACCATGGATGAAGGAGGAGAGGGTGTAATTATTTAACTATAACGAATGAGAGCATCCTGAGCATAATTTACATGTTCATCACAGGTGGCCAAATAAATGGGAAGGAACATTGTAACACATCTTAGAATTTCGCATAACGAAATTAGTTACTGAGATAGCGAGTTCAGTTGAAGTATATGGGACCACCCTTTTAAAGTCATTTTTGTAGTAAATTTTGATAATATTTCCCAGTAATATGTCCTATATAAGCATTTATTCAAGTGTTGACAGTAAATTCAATAGTTAAATTCATTTAAACAGCTGTTAAGAAACTTAACCTCAGATTTGAATAGGTAGTATTTGACTTTCATTTAAGTTCACTAAATCAAGATATTTCTTTAGTTCAAAAGATGTTTAGGTAAATATATAGCCAGAAGATGATTAATTTTGTTGTCAAAAGATCTTACTTAGAGTCTGACTATGTTTAAAAGTGATTTGCCGGTTTAGAATTTTATCAGGTAAATTTTCACTCTAAACTCGAAGTATTTAGGTATTAGAAAACAGTTAAGAAGTCAAGTGATAGATAGAAAGTATCGTAATTTCGATTTAAATAACATATTAAAATTTTAGAGAGATTCATACATTCTAAAGATCGTTTTTGAATATAATTTGATATAGCCAGACATGTGATTTAGGTAAAAGTTCGATATTTCAGTCTTTTTCGGGGATTTATGAAAAGAAATTATATTCAGAGTAAAGTTTGTTTAAATATAAAGATTTCTTGAAAAGTTCTATTGCAAAATATTAAAGCATTTAATTGTAATAAAATAAAATGGGTTTTGGCGTGAGTAAGCGCTTGGCCAAAATGATGCAATTGCTCGGCATTCGCTTGGAGTGATATTTATAAAAATTCATAATAAATCAGGGAATAGACTTAGAGATTCCAAATTTTTACAGTAATAGTTTTTCATTAGGGAAATTTGTTTAGAGTTATTTTCAAGCTGATATTCCGAATATTTTAAGACATTAAATTTTATTTTCAAGTTTTAGACCACTTTCAAAAATAGGTAAAATTCTTATTTAACATCAGAGTATAGATGAGCAATAGGAGAGTAGAATCAAATTTGTTTCAGCTCAATAGGAGCAATATTTCGGAAGTTATGGCAATCACATCTTTATGACTCTTTTCTGGCTAAACTATTAAAGTTACAAATTTTTTTATAGTAACTTAATTTGACGTTTGTAATAATATCTTGCTACTACCAAAATTTCAGAGAGCTAGTATTATTTTTACTGTCATGATCAAATTAGATTCATAACATTTGTCAGAAACTGATCAGATATCGTATCAAATCCCTGGGAAAGTCAAGATAAGGAAGTTCTCAAGGTCCAAGAAGAGGCGATCCTATATATACCCCCTCCATAGCCTAAGCTCGCCCCATTCTAGAAGCAGCAGTTAGACGGTGTAGACGCATTATGTAGTAAGGTGGCGAGCTCTGGGCTCGTGGCGCGGCAAACTGCTAGTTTGTTTAACATCGGTAGAAACTTTGTCATCATGGGAGGAGCTTTCATTGAAAAACTCATGTAACTAAGAAATCGTGGTAGCGTGGGGTTCGGTCGTGCTCGAATGGTCAGTCGAATCTGTAAAGTATATTTGGAAAGTTTGTCTGATTGCCTGTGCAGTACATTGACTTTGTAACATTTTGAAGAATATATTCATCTTAGCAGAAGTGAACTTTCATCATTGAACTATCACCTTTTCCTAGTTTCTTGGTTAAAACTACGGTGGCGACTGTGTTAAGAGCTTAGTCAGTACTGCAACTCATTAGGTTTACACGATCACAGTTAAGATGCCAGTTTATGCCACACCCCACCATAAGCTGTTTGTCTTACAACATCTTTTGGGGAAGAAAGTTGCAGCTTTAAAAGTGAGGGGGCACAGTAAAGAGGGAAACGTCAACATCAAAGAATATTATAAAGGTGTAGCAGTACACAAAACAAAGATAAAAAATGATAAATTCAATGTGTAAACAAGAATAACTAAGAAACAACAAATATTACATACTAAAACAGCTCCATTTTCTCATCATATTCCTTCCTTTGAGCTGCAGCCATATCAATATACTTCTGTTTTTTCTTTGCAGGAAGCTTGTTATACAATTCAGCGATGTATTTGGAAACATTGGTCTAGAGGGGAAAAAAATAATTTTTCTATTATTATATAAAAACTGCACTATAGCATCAATGACTTGAAATATATTAAGTGAAGAATATTACCATTTCAAGACCTGGATTTTCCTTTGCTACTTTGTCCTTCTTTTCCAAATAGAAAAGCATATATGTTGACAGCGGCCTCCGAGGTAAATCTGGGTGACGATTCTGTAAAGAACAAAAATATGTGGACAATCTTTTTGATTTAGTGACTTCATAGAACTTCAATACCGAAAAGTAAATAATAATTCAGACCTGTCGTACTCCACGATAGAAATGGGTCCAAGGTTTTGAAACCCACGCTTTTGCATCCTCTAGCAACTCTTTCAAGATTCTGAATCGTCTTAGGCGCTTCTGTATCTTACACCAAACAATTTTACAATCAGTAGCAGAGTAGTTGCCAAATTGTATCTAAAAAATAAAATAAAATATTACTGAGTATAGAAACAGTACCTATCATAACAGGTCAAATATTTACTGCCCCATCAGAACATTGTACCCTGCAGAATTAATTACAGAAAGAAGCCAGTAAGCATGCTGTCATTGGAAAAATAGGTTCTGATCTACTTTCTTCCCCCCCCCCCCCCCCAATAGAGATTGCCTACCCTGACACAAATAAGCCAATGTGTCACTTATATGTAAATGTGGGCAGATAAAAATGATTTTGAAATAAGATATTCCTCATTTTGAATCCAAATAAAGGATAGTGTAAATGATTCATCACTCACCAGAGTTGAGGGTTGTGATGAGTAAAACACATATGACAAAAAGAAAACATCTTACACCATATTCATGTGATAGGGACCATGTCATATAGTTCGGGAGGTGTGCACATGCTGAAGTTTACCACATGTGCATAGGTTCTGTACTTTTATTTGTTTTTATTTTTAAATTTAATTTCTTCCAACTCCATTGTACGTGTACCTTCATTTCATATTCTGAAATTTTCCCTGAAATATCACTTCAGTTCTGAAATATATGCCTTTTTTTATAACTGTTCCTATCACCTACCTTCAATTGTTGAGCCTCTAACACCCATCACAACAGCTCCATGATCACTTGTTCCTTCAACAGGCACATGCCTAAGTTTACCACATGTGTATAGGTTCTGAAATTTTATTTTTATGTTGGGGAAAAAAAAAAAAAAAAATCCAACTCCATTGTACTTGTGCCTTCATTTCACATGCTGAACTTTTCCGTGAACTATCTCTTCAGTTCTGAAATATATGCCTTTTTTATAACTGTTCCTATCACTTACCTTCAATTGTTGAGCCCTCTAACACCCATCACAACAGCTTTATAATCACTTATTCCTTCAACAGATTGAGACCTGACACGATTATCATTGCATTTTATTTCCAACACATGTAAATAAATCACTCAGTCAAAGAATAAATGTATCTAACTCCAACATGCTAACACTTTAATAACAATATATGGAAACATGATTGAAAATATAAGCTTACAGCATTTTGTACTAATAAGAATTGAATTTGCACCAATGATTGCTGCAACTATTTAATGATTACTCCCCAATGCAAATGTTATTTATTTAATAGTTGCAGAAGCCATTTCTTGATTCTGTGAAATATAAATTGACTTTAGAATCTTTTGCAGTTAATTATAATTCCTGGGTCAGACTATCACACTCTGGAGTATTTCATGCCTGTATTTCTTGAGACAATTTAACTTATTCATATCTTAAGACAGACGCACATAAAACAGTGTATTTACGTTAAATAGATAATAGGGCACATTTGTATTAATTTACAGTTCATGATATGATCTTCTGTGGGTAAGCTAAACAGAAAATATATATTTATATATTGTGAAAAATATCTGAATTCACAATGATCTACAGAAATCTTCAAGAACTTCAACATTTTAAAATGAAATTACTGAGGTAAGTCCTGCTGTCACCAATACATGACCCACAAAAGTTTACCTGGGTGAGTGTGTGACTAGAACAGATAAACATTTTATAGCGATGTGAGAGCAAGTGTCAAGCATAATAGTCAACAAGGATTTTTATGTATGTTGATAAGATCATTATTGACAATTTAGGATGCTTGTTGATGCATCTATTTACAATAGCACAACTTTGGCAATGTATACAAACAACTATGGGGATATTTACAAACAGAGTAATTAAAAATGTGTTACTCATGCACACTGGTACTAGGCTGCATTCAAACTTATGGCATAGTGGCACCTAACTAAATATTAGAGACATGGACATGAGGTGAGAGAGCATGTATTCATTCCTTATTGGTACCTCCGAACCCAATCTTGACAAATTTCTGCGATTCCTACTAACTCCTCAGATGCATAGATAAATATATACATACATAGAGAGCTAGGAAGCTTTATCCGACTACATATTGTGACATATATGCCACATATAACCAGTCCACCCTGATCAATAATATTTCTAATTACAGTTGTTTAAGATAATTATAAATTTTCTGTTTCTTACATCAAAAATTCAAATAATAACAATGAAACCTTGTTCTGCAGTTAGAGAATCTATTGTTGTTTCTGTGCAAGAAAGGCCCGTCAGCTAGCTAGTTGCCGCACAGCACAATACGCTCATAACATAACTACAATACATTCCAGTCAGTCCGCGGAGGGTTGTTGAACAGTAAATACATGGCACAGGATGATAGGATGCGGAGGCAACAGCCTCGACGTGTATGAATGCGGAGAATGTGAGAGTTTTAAAAGATATGAATATACGACCTTAATAGTAACTGACTTTCTGAAGATAGCTGTGTTGTTTTAATTTGTTAAGCAACAAGTACATAATAAACTGGATTGAGTGCATATTGTATTATTATTTACTACAGTAATAATACCCTTCATTATAGTTTGAAGTATTTTGACTTAAAGAACTGAACTGAAAAGAGTTAATGAAATTAAAGTGAGTTTTCTTATGAGAGAAGTGGGAGGAGAAGACAACCTGCTCATATGCAAGAAACAGAAGATGGGCAACTATTAGTAGCATGGTAGGGATGTTGCATTTGACCATCCTGCCAGGATTTAGCAATTGGCGTTGCTAAGCAATACAGATCTGGAGAAAAGCAAATCTTCGCAACAAACGAAGTCAGATTGCCGTTAAAAATAAGAAGAAAGCAAGTAGATGCAAGAATCAGCATGGTGCAAGCAGATACCATTTCTTCGGGGGTGCCTCAAGCAGATGCCAAATTTAAAAGAACCTCAAGTAGATGCCAAATTTGAAGGAGCCTCAAGCAGATACCATTTGACAGATAAAGGAAGGAGCAGTAAGCAGTGTCAAGAATTGACCCCTTCAAAAAACAGAAATTTGTGTGTGTTAAGAGTTCAGAAAGTGCATCGGAAAATTTAAATTCAAGTGTTTTTGGAAAAATAAAACTGGCTGATGCAACTGGTTGGCTGTATTTTACGTCTATCTACTATACATAGTGTAATAATCAGTTGGTAGGGATGCGATTGTTGATTGGTCTTGCTAGAATGCATGTCATTATTTGAAAAGCAGGAAGAATAAGAATTGCAGCAATTGAGAATTATTTATGTAATTTTGTAAGAATTTTAATTGTGTTTTAACATGGAAAATGTTGAGAATAATTGGAATTTAGATAAGTGAATGAATAATATGGAAGCAATATAGTCTTCGCGGGTTTTCCGCCGTATGTTGTTGAAGAGAGACAACAACGAGCTTTCGGCGGCTGGCTCTGCCGCCATCTTCAGGTTAGATGTGTGCTGCAGGGAGTACCAGCGCTGCACTGACAGTGTCTGGCCTCCGCGCGCCCTAATAAGGCCTGGCCTCTCCCCTCCCCTCGCTCCGTCCCGCGGCTGCCGTCTTGCGCTCGTCGTTGATTGGCTGGTGGGGCGTCTGTCCCAGCCAACCCCGGCGGGCCGTAAACACTTCCCGTCGGCACCCGCCCCCCTCTCTGTTTGCACGGTGAATGTTTCAGAAGGGACAGAGCCGGCTTCCACGCATCACTGAGCCATAAACCCGTGTCCCTGTTGACTGTGTTGTTGTTCAGCCGTATTTCTATCGCTTCCTGCAGCGCTGGTACTCCCTGCAGCACACATCTAACCTGAAGATGGCGGCCGAGCCAGCCGCCGAAAGCTCGTTGTTGTCTCTCTTCAACATCATACGGCGGAAAACCCGCGAAGACTATATTTCATCGATACGCCGTGAAAGCCTTCGTTCTCACATCAGGAATATATGTACCTGGTTTGGAATGTTCGATGTTGTCTTGATAAAATTGGAGATGAGGTCAAGTTAATAGAGAACATTGCACAAGGCTTTTTCTGAAGCAAGGAAAAGGAAGGAATTCAGCCATGGCCTTTTAAAGGAAGCATCTCAAATCTGGATTAAAATCAACATCGTCCTGAATGCGAGTCCAGAGTGTTACGACTCACCCACCATGCTCGGTAATTCTTGCTTCACCGTCTACCCTATCACAGTCCTCCTAAGCAGCAGGACATTGAACTGAGACAGTACAAACTGGGTATCACACAGCCACCAGGTTTCAACTTAAGATAATACCCTACTATATCCCTTGTTTTCCATCCTAACCTCACCATACCAACCTCACCATCTCTTCTAAACATTAACCACTGGTTACCTAGAGCTGATGTTTTGCAACATTTTATGTGTTTCCCTGACATAGTTTCCAATTTTGCAACATTTAGATTTATGCTTTTCAAAATAAACTCCATATAGTTCTCCATTTTGATTTTTCTCCATTCCAGGGTACCAACTCAGTCTCCGAGTCTTCAGTTATCTGCCATGTAACTATTTTGTTCAGCCACAGATCTAGAATAGTAACCAGTTTTTAGGGTCAAAAAGTGTAAACCCATGATTGTGTTTTGGGTATGATCACAGGTTCAAGATAGTTCACAGTTGAACAGCAGGTTTGACCAGCTGGAGATTGTTATGCTTGACTTCCACTGCCAAACATCAAAAACAATTATTTTTTTTTGCCATTGAGGCAAGGTCTGACTTTGGGACTAGGGATTGCAATCCAGCAAAGCGGGATCCCGCATCATTAGACAGTCTTGCGGATCCGGCACAAAATTCAGCGGATACGCAATCCGCAAAATCTAGCGGAAACGTGTGTCAGTCTGCATGATTCACTGCCCCACTCGGTGTCTATTGGATGTTTTGCACTGCTTTGCCTGTACGCTTGCAGGTATGTGAACAAACGTTTGTTTTTGTCAACCTTTGTCATTCGTAAGTAAATTGATACACTTTTACGTATTCATTTTCGAGTACACATTTCTGTAATTTGAGTTATGTTGCGTATTTAGTAAGATTTTCTAACTACATAATTATTTTTTATGTGTCGCAAACGTTATCTGAACTACACAGTTACAGCTTTTTATTCACGGTTTCATTATTCCCATTTGCTGTATTTGCAGATAAAGTTATTGTGACAATTTGTGATAAAGTTATTGTGAAAATTTGATTATTTGTTGATAGGAAACTAATGTTATCGTAATTTTAAAGATCGCATACCTATTTATTTAGCAGCTATCAAAAGGCAATTGTATATCCTTTGACTTATTGTTGTTTAGGCCGCTGCCTCAATGCGTTTCTTTGACGAAAGCTGCCTGCTTACATGTGTCATTCAGGCTATCGATTAATACCTCTTCTCCTCGTTTTTATTTCGACTAAAGGCAAAAAAGTTATAATAAAGTATTCATGAGTTTATCGACGAATTGTGTTGTAGGAACACCATACTTCTGACAGCTGCCTCCGCCGTCTCCCTCACGTGTGAAATTTCGTGTTTTTACAATGAAATCCGGAGATATAACCTATGAAAACTTCACTGCAATCATTCGCCAGAAAAAAGTCTCCTTTCTTACTAAAAAGTAATAATTTCCACTCTAAAAACGTTATTACGCCACATATGTAAAACTGAAATACTTGACACTTTAAGTGTTGGTGAGAAGTTTCTTTTAATAACATTGAATCAACTGTAAGATCAATCAAGGAATCAGGAGATATAATAAGGAATCCCACAAAAACAATTTTTGTAAAAAAAGGCCAAGTCTCGTGCTTGTGCGGTGACAAAAAGTTATGAGATCTTGTTCTGAGCCCAGTCTACACTTTACATAGTAAACTCACTTTGTGAAATAGAATGCTTTCTCTCAGTGTTATGGAACGTTTATTTAGAATTTTTTTAAAAAAACTCTAGTAACTTGGCCATTAAGCAAACCATGTTTTTAAACTTATGTGATGTATTGTAAGGCACATAATGACCTAACACTGAATATTTTTCATTTTTTATTATTTATTTAAAAATTAGCTTAGATTAAAAAACAAAAATGTAAAACCTCGAAATGTACCTAAGACATCCTGAAAAGTTTTAATATCATTTTGCCAATTAAAATATTGTTAACTGTTAATTTTTATCATTTAACATTAAAATTTATTTATTAATTATTATTTAATTTATTAACATTTTAAGTAACTATGTATTGAATATATGCGTTAAAAAACTGTTTGCGAAAAATCCCGCACGGATCCCGCAGGATTGAAAACACTGCGGGATTGCAATCTTTAATTGGGACCAGATCAAAGTTGAGTCAGACTTTGTTACAGGCTAACTTGGCTGCTTCATCTGCTGCCTTGTTCCCAGATTCCCACATGGCCTGGTACCCAGCAAAAATGCATCTCATTTTCACAAAATTGGATGGCTACGGGTATGTCATGGATCAAATGATCTGCTTGATACTTTTTCCTAGTGTCTGAATACCGCTGAGGGAATCACGGAACATGTTGTACATGGTGTCATGCCTTACTTTCATATGCTGGCACAACTTTCATGAAGTTTACTCTGAACCTGCTGTTCAGCTTGTAATTTTAAGTTACTCAAGGGAACAATTTGAAGCAACCTACTCCGTTAGCCTGCTTAGACTCATCCATACAACAGAGGCAAAAACATGATGGTCATTTCAAAATGTTGTTAAAAACTCTTGATAAAACATTGTCAGTGGTAAACGGCTTACTGTACCATGGCAGATCTAGAATTATTCTGGGCCTCTTCATTAGCCAGGGTGGAAATTTACTCCAATCCTGGTGATAAAATGTGATCAGCTCATTACCATATTCTTCTCAAATTGCCCTTGTACAGTAGCTGAATGGTCTGGTAGCTCTTCTATAATTTATGTAGAGGTGTTCAATCTGTAACTTCATTAATGCATTGTTGCCAGGTGTTGAGTCAATGTGTATGAAGTGTTACACCATGAGGAGATGTATGAAAAGCGGCAGATCGCCTGACTCTAACCGCTGGGAATAGGGTTGGTGCGATACACTCCCATGGCAAGTCAAATTCGTGCACGGTTGACACTGTCCAACATCCACAGATAACCATTGCATGCCAAACCATGTACGATGCAGACTCACTTCAACCACACCTGTGCAAACACTCTATAAAATTGTAGCACACAGGAGCGGTCTGCACCCCATTACCTGCCACACAAACCCTTTAAAAAAATCAGACCCTATAGAGTTCTGGCTTTGATGTCTATAATAAGTGGGAGCTAGCAGAGTTTTATATAAAAAATGAGGCCCAGAAAACAAATGGTTGGTAATACAAGGTTCTGTTAAAAGACTGACTATGAGTAAATGTACACACCAGGTTTTCTCAACAGAAAAATGGAAACCAATGTGTAGTGACCATTCATCCAGACTGTTTAGTGTGAGTTGCAGCTGCCTCTCAGCAACTCTCAAGCTAGATGATCACAGAAAGGGATTATCACATGGATTTCCTTATTACTGAAAATTCTGTTGATAGTGACTGTAAAAAGGGTTACACTTAAAGCTGTTCCTTGAGAAACAGCATTTTCCGGGACAAAAAGATCCGATATTTCATGACTGCCTCGTTACTAGTGTTGCCAGGTCCATGTTGTTAAAAATCAGGATGGTCAAAAAAAAATATCCAGTTTCGGGGTTACAAATCGGGACAACCTCCCCCCCCCCTCCCAATTTTTTTAATATATAATTCACGTTTATTTTTATAATATATGGAGGACAGAGATATTTTCTATATGTATCTGTTTATCATATGAAAGGAACTTATTACTAAATGTTATAATACTAGTCAGACTTGTTTACTATGACTAGTAACAAAACATTATGGCAATAAGTATTTATTTATTCTGTTAATAAGTATAAAGTATTTATTTTTTTATTGAAATTGTATTTAGTGGTTGATTTCACTGCTTTAACATACTTTTTTTTCAATAATGCAATTATAAAATTCGCTACAAGACATATTGAAGTTGCTCTGACATGCTCTAGTGATTATTTGTGCTCTTAGACCAAATTATATTATTCTGGGTAAATTTAAGAGGTGTTTCAAAAAAAGACCAAACTTCTGTTGTAATTGCATTATTGCTCATCATACAAACTTTTACACACTGTCCCTTTCAAAGTACTCTCCTTTACTATCAATACACCATTGCCATCGTTTCTTCCAGTTTTGGAATGCCTCCTGGAATGCAATTTCTCCAATGGCACGCAATTCTCTCATCGCATTGTCTTGAATTTCTTCTATGGTCTAAAAACGACATCGTTTCAAAGTGGTTTTCAGTTTTCGGAAGAGAAAAAAGTCTGCCGGAGCCAAGTCTGGAGAATAGGGTGGTTGAGGCATAACGGGAGATCGATGTTTTGCCAGATAACTCGTGACAAACAGCGATGCATGAGCATGTGCATTGTCATGGTGCAACATCCACGATTGATTCTCCCACAGTTCAGGCCTTTTCCTACGCACAGCATCTCTCAATTGTGTCAGAATTTTATGGTAGACTTCCTCGTTTACCACTTGGCCACATGGTACAAATTCATGATGTACAAATCCTTTGCAATCAAAATACACAACCATCATCACCTTGATATTCAACCGACTCATCCACGCTTTCTTTGGTCGAGGAGATTCTTTCCCCCCCTATTGTGAAGACTGCCTCTTCGTTCCAAATCATACCCATAACCCCATGTTTCATCACCTGTTATGATGTTCTTGAGGAAGTTTTCATCCTCATTTGCTTTTTCAAACAATTCCTCAAAGATCCTAGCTCGATTCTCCTTCTGGTCATCCGTCAACAAGCGCAGCACCATTTTTGCACTAACACGATGCATTCCAATTTTTTCTGTCAGGATGTGAGCGCAAGATCCTAAACTTATGCCAACTTCTTCAGCAACCTCACGGACAGTCAAAGGGCAATTTTCACAAATCACAGTGCGAACCCTCTCAACATAGTGGTCGTCTGTTGATGTGGAAGATTGAACAGATCTTGGATCTTCAGTAACCAAACACAAAATTTCACACAGACATGTTGGTCCTTCAATTCCTTCATTATCGCTTTCTCACTAATCCGATGAGTGCTCTGCGCACAACCTCACTCAACTGGCTGTCACTCGTAAACTAACGCAGTGACCTGAGTGCGGCAAGTGGCAATCTCTTGCCGAGAGATGCCGCTAGTGTGCACGATAGTCGGAGAATTTTATCTGCAGTCGTTGGCACGCTATTTGATTAGTTCGGTCTTTTTTTGAACACACCTTGTAAATTCAATTGCCACATTTGAAACTGGTATTGATGCCATGAAAGCAAATATTCAGATCCACTCATCTCATAACAATCTTTTAAAGCTTGAGCTCGTTTGGCATGGTATGAGAAATGACTATGCAGTTTCAGGTTGAAATTCTCCAATTTAAATTTACTCATACCCAGAGCATATTTTGCACTGTTATTAAAAATATAATTTGATAATTGTCATGGTGCAGTAAATCTTAATTCTGGCACCTAAAGTTCTCATCTGCATTGTCTGCGTAGTACCTAGTAAGATGTTTACTATCAATACTGGGCTCTTTCAGCCATATCACTAATTTTTTATACATGGCTGATGGGACTTCATTCGTGTCTACATAAAACTCAAGCTTTTTAATTTGCAGTTGGGTTGTAAAAAAAAAATTTGTACCACCATTATTGGAGGCATCTGTAGCAACGCTGTAAAATTATCATTTTGAAGTGTTTCGATTGCTTCTTGAGTAGATGCCGAATGTAAACCATTTTGTGCAATCCCATTGGCCCTTGTTTTTTCCAAATGATGATTTCTCAGCAATTTTATAATCGTTACACAAGGTACTATGGAGTTTTGATTCACAATCGAATGAACTGAATGACAAGGTGCCACTCCCTTCTTTTTTCTTGTGCTGATTACATTGCTGGTGTATCCCTGTCATATTATTACGACCATGAGATATAGTAAACTGTTTTTGACAGGTTAGTGGGATTAGTTGACCCATACATTGCTGGTTGGAAGCGATGTGTCTGACATGTGACATGCGATTTCATTTTTTGCAATGAGAGATGGGTTTTTATCACTTAGTTAAAAAAAATCAGGACATTTGACGACCCAATCGAGGGTAAATTGGGACGCATCCCCTGACCCCCAAAAATCGGGCCATCCCGCGTAAATCGGGACACCTGGCAATGCTACTCGGTACTGAAAGCAATTCAGCAGTAAAAAGATTGTATAATACAAGGTAGATTTCATCTAAATCCCCAGGTCATTGTAGGCCTTGTCTATATCGAAGAAACACCAACAAGATGTTGCCTGCAGGTGAAGGCATTCTGTAAAGCTGCAACCTGAATCCACACTGTATATGTCTCAGCATATTTTGAGATTAAAGACGCCAAACCAAGCAGCAGTTTGCCATCTGTTCTAGTGTCTTCCTGATGTTACAGTAACTACCTGGTAACATTTTATCCCTCCTGATTATTAAAATAGGGATTATCGTTGCTCCTTTCCATGAGTTGCAGAAGTATCCTCCAGTTCAATTATTGTTAAAAATATCTAGAAGGTAATCTTTAACATCTTTACAAAAAATGCATCAGCACCTAATACTAGATCATGTTGGTCCTCGGTGTTATATCTTTGGTGCTGTTTAAGGGACTCCAGATCCCAAGATGTAAATGGGCTATTGTATGCCCATAAATCTTAAGCTTAAAAGCTTAAAATGTATCTTCCAGCAGCGATCATTGCTGGACCCAAAGGTCCAATCTGGCAGACGAAGTGATGACAGTGAAGGACTTTACCATCAGTTTTGTTCTTCGGTGATGGCACGTCCCTGATCCAGCAATCTAGATACCAGTGATATTAAATACCTTCCAGTTACACGGCGTATAGATTCCCATACTTTCGATGATGTTCTAGAACGGTTAATGCTGCTTAAAAAGTTATGCCATGATGTTCACTTGCTCTCCTTCAAAACTCAACGAGCCTTAGCTCTTGCAATTTGGAATACTGCAAGTTTGTCAAGTGTTGGGTGCAACATAAAACAGCACAAGACCCATCTCTGACACTGAATAGCACGACATTTGTCATTCCACCAAAGAACAAGTGTTCCTCACAGGATTCCTGAGCTGCTAAGCATAGAAATATCAACCATCTGGTGAATCCCTTCTGTAAAGTCTGTAAAGTCTCAAAGTCTTTTGATACTGTTGGGGGATGAGTAATTGGCGGCAGAGCTGCCAATAAGTTTTTTTAATGTTCCATTTGCATTGTTTAATGTCTTCTCCATGTTTAAACTCTACATGCTGCCATATTGGGAAGTGTCACTTCAATGTAGGTCAGAATCCACCTTCCAACACACAGAGTCCACATTTAAGGCAGAGCACAAAGAAAGGTTGATGGTGTAACAGAATGATGAAAATGGGTAATTCCGAACATTTTTATATTTGCCATTTAAAAAAAATAATCAGAGAGGCTTGTCAGCATTCACTGAACCTTCCGAATAGTCCGCGACAGCCAGGCGGCAAGGGGACAATGGACAGCCTCCCTTGAGTAACAGGTTCACCCAGGCAGAAGATTGCCAGCTAAGGGAATTTCTTTCGCCTCAGGTGAATGGACCAGCGTTGACCTATACACCATGTGAAGGTCGATGTTCCGGAGTGTGCCAACTGAGTCTGAAATCGTGTGGGTCTCCCGAAGTCGATTGGGCCAATTGCTTTAGCTAAAGAGAATGGAACCTATAGCAGAAACCAATCAACAGCAGATAATTCTCCACACATTTCTAATTCCTGTGAATTTCTCTCTATGTTAAAATTGCACTCTGGGGTGGGGCGTGGCTACCACGAGTGACAGAGAGGAACATTTACGGTGGACACAAGAGAGGGACTTCATGTCCAACCATCAGAGTTGAAGGTGGTACTTTGCTTCCAACCCCTGAGGCTGGAGCTACTGGAGCCAAATCTTTCAAGGTTGGAGACTGTTCTGCCTTGGCATCTAATACTCCAAGGGTACGAAACAAACGAACTGCAGCATTGAGGTCACATGGCAGTCAGCCAGTACGTTGACTGAAGGACGTACTGCCCTTTCCGCTGTAGCTAATACACTATAGCATTTACGCCGTCGAATGATACCTCTCACCACAACGGTAATTACTCACCAACCAGTACAGTGTGATACTTGCAATACTTGCCTACAGTCATTGAGTACAATCCTGTAATGACCCTTTCAAAGGAAACTTTGATAGGAGTTCTCACCTCTGAAATTTAATGAGCTAGTGCCTTTTAATGCCACAAGATAATTTTAATTTGCATCTTGGCGGGATAAACAGGCTTAGTGAGTTCAAAAATCACCACGTTTGGCAGATAATTTCAAATTATCCTGGCGCCCCACCACTTGCAATTAAATATAATTGCTTTTATTTTGTTTAGATTGGTTCCCAATTGTTTTGAAGGGAAGGGAATCTTTCATTAAAGCCGAATGTGGAGCGTCTCTTATCCTAATGACAATTTAATGATGTTGCATTTGTTTTGCGTTTTTTTTTATTTCATTTTTTACTTTACGCCTCATCGACAGCTAAGGTCATTAGAGGCGGAATGGGACTGGGGACAAGGAATTCGGCCTTGGCCTTTTGAAGGAGGCATCCCAGCATTTGCCTGGAGTGATTTGCATCCCAGCATTTGCCTGGAGTGATTTGTGAAAATCATAGAGAACCCAAATCTGGATGCCTGGACGGGGATTTGAACCCGCGTCCTCCCGAATGCGAGGCCAGAACGTTAACTGTTCACCCACCACACTCGGTTTTCTTTTGTAATCATGTGTTTAATTAGTAGGGCTTTAATGATGTTATTTATTTGCAAACTTTGGTAATTGTAAGGCACGGCTTTGCTCGATTCCTTTTTATGATTGAATGTGTTAATTAATGTTAAAGGTAAATGAGCCTCAGTCTGTACACCTTTACAAGTACCGAATAAATAAGCAGCATAGGGTTTTCTTTTAATGATAAAAACAGGAGGAACAAAGTTTTCACCCTTTCTTCCCTCCCAACCAAGCACCTACTACAGTCGCGAAGAATTTATAAAATGCAGTAGCAAAGTGTCATTTGGCCAGTGTTGAGGATGCATACCTCCTCTCACTCCAATTAATCTACAAATTTCATGACCTCTGCAGCAATCAGTCATCGAACCCCACAACGCACTGGGCATATTTAACTTTCCCAACAGGAGAAATTGTCGCAAAATTTGCCACACGATATCAGCCAGCGAGCATTCAGAGTTTTTCCCGCAACCACCGCCACTTCAGAACTTCGGAGATGGGAACTTGTATACCAAAATATCCTAGATACCAGACACCCACCTGGCCTCAACCACCAATAAAATGGCATTTTTTGAGACATCACTCATTATTATCAGTACTAGCCCCAAAGCCAATCAAAAATGAAGGGTTTAACTGACAGTTATGGTAATTTATTTCTCTGCAGTTGCTTAACTAAACAGAATTGTTATACAATAAAGCTCATTGTAATTTATCATCCCTTGTGCTGTAGCAAAAAGCTTCAGTTGTCAACTTGGTCCAGGCTGCATATCAGTCAACCACAAACTCCGCTAATATTGCTGGTAGAAAAGCAAAGCTTAATCACGCACAAATTCCTGTATCACATGTCAATGTCATCACGCATCGCGAAATAAACTTGGTCCCAAATCTTCATAGGTTCTGACACCTTTCTTTCTTAATACCTCTGTTGAAGATTGATATTTTAATGGCTGAGACAGCTTATATCGGCTGAAATAATGACCCCAGTGAGAACAAAGAAAGCTAAAAATAAATTTTAACAACTTACACTATGCCAAATAATATTTAATTGTGGTTTAGGCCACATATATCACGATCAATTTGAAACTTCTTTCATTCAAACCATGATATGATTTTAGTAAAAAAAAAAACAACTGATAATTCATATGCCAATTTAAATGCAATAAATACTTTTCTTTCAGTGTTCTGACAATTTATGTCTTATCAACTGCTTAACTAAATAGAATTGCTATAAAATAAAATTAAATGTAATTCCTAATGCCCTGCACTGTAGCAAAAGGTTTCAGTTTCCATCTGGGTCCAGGTTGTATTTCAACCGAACCACATACTGTGATAAACTTGCCGCCAGGAGAATAATACTTCTATCTCACGCATATTAATTCATGGACAGTATTGCGTTTTAGTGGCAATAATGCATCATGATATAAATCTGATCAAAAATCTTCAAGGGTTTTTACACATTTCTTTTTTGGTATCCGAAATTTAAACCTTTGAATGGCTGACACAGTTGCTGAAATAATAAGCTCAGTAATATTACACAGTGGAAGAAAAGGAAATTAAAATAAATCTTATAAACTTACAATAAGTCACGTAATATTTGTTTCAAGTGTAGTGTAGGATGCACAGTTCGGTATCACTGTGCAACTATTTCCATTTAAAGGAATTAATAATTTAAATAATAAGACACAGTTAAAAAAAAAAAAAAAAAAAAAAAAAAAACCTTAAAGTATTCATGCCCTCTGCCATAACATCAAATTCCAGTTGTAATTCTGACCCATGCTAAGTAACAACCTAACCAAAACATTCATCACATTGATGCTCGAAACACAAAGCTTTTACCTTACATATCTATGGACAAAGAATTTAACAAATACTTCCATTAATCAAAGGAATATTATATAAATATAAGCATCTAATCATTGATATGTCGATTTTAACACAATACATACTTTTATTTCAGTGTTCTGTCAGTTAATTTATTCACGGGTGCTTTGAAATGCTACTAAATAATGTCCATTACCAAGAATAATGACGCAAAGCATAATGTCATTGCAGGACGTCACAGATTGACGTCGTGCCGTGACAAGTGACACCACACATGACAGCGTGCTTATTATATTAATAGATTATCATTATTATCATTAGACTAGTTACATTTTTCAAAATTCATTACTCTAAATTTATTTGTCTAATTCTTTGTTGTTGTTTTAACATTCGGTACCCTTTTGGTATATTAACAGTTCTATCACTTTCTGTTATATACATATTTATATACAACATTTCAGTCTCTCCCGAGACATATCGATAATGCAATTGGTCACGTGTTAAACTTTGGAGTGTGCACATCTCCCAAACCACATGACTCATTTCCTACAGCATGAATAAGGTGTGAAACGGAAATATTGTGTATTCTTCTGTTCGTCAAACTTATTTTTCACTCGTCGCAGCCTTCAACTTGGTAGTGAAGAGTCATTTTTCCCCTTTCCTTGTAATTTATATTTCCTTTTTCCTTAATGCAATATATATATATAGTTCCCACGAAATAATAGGAGCTAATTAGCGTATGGATTTACAAAACAAAGGGATATTGAAATGATCCTCCACTTACCTTAGATGATGATATCATGGGGTGAACATATAAATAAGCATAAAACACAGGAAAAACAATGAATATTTTGGGACTTGGCCCTTCATCAACAGGAGAAAATCAAGGAGGGAGGGTGGTGTAGGAGACCGTTTCACAGAATGACAGTTAGTCAGGAACATGGTGGGGGTAAATTAAAACAGATGACAGGGAGAAGGGGACAGTGAATTCGCTCTAGTACTTGAGCAATCCAAAATGTTGCAGAAAGTCTTTGGTGGCCATTCATTCTTATGGAGAGTGGATTTGTGGCCACTGACAGATGGTGATCACACAGAACCCAAAGCACCCAGTTGCTGCCCATGCCATAACCCATGACTTGAATAATTTCAACTCTTGTTTCACAGTCCATGCTACCAGTTCTCCCTAATAGCAGTAGTTTCTCTGAACTCAGAAGGTGGGAACTTGCCTACCAGTACAAACTTGGCACAAGGCAACCACCTGGTCTCAACTTGAGATAATGACTGGTCATTTTTATTAATATTACATATGTTTAACCTTTTTAAATCCTCTCTTTCCCACTACCTATATTGAACCACCTCTAACCTAAGGTGATGTTTACTTCATAAAAATTATTATTTTATTATATATTTTTAATTTGTATTTGTATATTTTATATAATTATTTCTTTTCATATTTAGTTTTAATTATATTTTGCTCTTCCCACTGACCAGAGATTAGTTTGGATATTTATCTATGCTCGGGTATTAGCTCTGAATCACTGCCCCTCTACTTTTCCAATGTTTGAATTTACCGCCACCATTTTCCCGACCAGCAGTCTTTCTGTGAGCTAGTCTCCAGCTGCGCCCACCTCTCATAATGTTCTCCCGTTGACAAAGGGTTTATCCCGAAAATTTCTTTATTATTAGTGTTTGTGTCTTTTCTGTGTGTTCACACCCCACATCCATCATCTTAAGGTATGTGGTAGCTCATTTCCCTATCCTAATTTGATTCCTTTCCACTACTTAGCGTCTTGACTTCATTGTTACTATATATGTATATCATTCTACCTGCAGACAAGGGCTCAACCACAGTAGTTATGAATCGCAGTGACTACGTGGCTGAAGCCCTTCGTCAGTTATCAGATGCCAACACTTACTGCGGCCTTGCTGAAGATCCCACACCAGATGTCACAAAAATAAATACAGGAATATGTACAGTTCAATGGGCCCCTCCAAGGTCTCACCCCACAGTCAATCACTCTCCTTACTCCTCAAAATCCACACATGCCTACCTTTTACCCTTCCCAAAATCCATAAGCCTGGCAATCTGGCACACCCCCATTCTTACAGCTTATCCAACTCCATACTGGTAATCATTGATGTCACTTCACTGTACATATATTCCACGTTGCCATGGCCTTAGCGTCATGGAATTTATTTCTGGATAAACGCCCTCCTAACAGCCGCCTTAGCACATCTTTCCTCACCACCTTTGCTGAACTGATACTGAACAACAACTACTTCTCCTTTGGAGGCATTATCTATCACCAAACCCATAGCACTGCCATGGGCACTCGTGTGGCCCCCTCTTATGCTAATCTCTTCATGGGCCGCCTGGAACATGTTTTTGGAGAACATCCCCCTCAAACCCATCCTGCGGCTGAGGTTCATAGAAGTCATTTTTATGATCTGGACACATGGAGAAAACACCCTTCTAATTTTTCTGGATAATCTAAATACCTTTAATAACTCGCTGAATTTCACATGGACCTACTCCCACACCCAGGCCACATTCTTGGATGTGGACCAGTCCCTTTCCAATCGCCACCTCAGCACCTCAGTCCACACCAAACCCACCAACTCACAGCAGTACCTCCATTTTGACAGCTGCCATCCGTATCATACCAAACGTTCCCTCCCCTTGGCATTCGAGGCAGTCTTAAATGGTCTAATCAGAAATCCCTTATGGAATATTCAAACAACATCTCACAAGCATTGGTATCCCACAATTATCCCCTAGCTTTGGTTCACAAGCAACTTTCACAAGCCACATTGCAACCTGCTGTACCTATTGACAGCTCCAAACCCCTTGAAATCAGCCATAGTACAGTCCTGGTTACACAATACTTCCCTGGCCTTGAATCCATTAATAAAATCCTTCGGCAGGGTTATTATTTCCTAATAACCTGCCCAGAAATGAGATACATTCTTCCAAAAATCCTCCCCGGCCCTCCCAGAACTCATTTCAGCAGGCCTCCCAACCTCAGCCAGCTACTAGTCCACAAACACAATCGTCCCTTCAGACAGCCCCAAGAATCCTTCCTATGCAATAGACCCCGCTGTAAGATTTGCGACATTCACCATGCCTCCACCACTTTCACCAACCCTATCAATGGAGAGAACTTTCCTATCATAGGACACGCCACCTGTGAAACCTCCCCCGTAATACACCAGCTAACTTGCAAACACTGCCTGGCTTCCTACATAGGTTTGACTACCAATCCGCTAGCCATTAGAATGAATGTCCACCGTCAGTTTTCACTCGGAATCCAAAACATCCAGTAGCTACAATAATTTCAATTCTTGTTTCATGTTCCATGCTATCAGAGTCCTCCAAAACAACAGCAGCTCCTCTGACTCAGAAGGTGGGAACTTGGCTACCAATACAAACTAGGCACAAGGCAACCTACTGGTCTCAATTTGAGATAATACCCAGTCAGTAATTTTCCTTTCCTCTATCCTCTACTTGCCTCCATGCCCACTGTCTACAGTATATCCAACCACCACATATCAGAGGTGATTTTTAACTACATAGATTCTTTTATTATTATTATCATTATATTTTTCCAATTTTACTTTTACTTTCTCAAATTTATGTTATGAATATTTTAATGTATTTTTCTGCACTTTTTGCAACATTTTGCATTGCTCAGGTACTAGCTCCAATTCACTGTCTCCCTCTCCCTGTCCTCTGTTTGAATTTACCCCCACCATGTTCCTGACTAATGGTCATTCTGTGAAATGGTCTCCTACACCACTCTCCCTCCTGGATTTTCTCCTGTTGACAAAGGGCGAAGTCCCGAAATATTCATTGTTTTTCCTGTGTTTTGTGCTTATTTGTGTGTTCACCCAATGATACCATAATCTAATCTAATAATTTCGCTATCCCTTTTATATATATATATATATATATATATATAGAGAGAGAGATATTTGTACTGTCTTCGTGATCCGTTCATTGATGCCAAGATTCCTACTCTCCAAGACGCAATGTGGTGCCAGCACACCCTACAGTAGCCAAAGCATACAAGGATTTTAAGGTGTGGAAAACTTGTGGCACTCACAAGTTTTCAGCTCTGGCACTTCAGGTTTGCCACCCATTCCTGTAACTTAGTACCCAGACCCTGCTGGAATGCAAGAAGAAGAGAGCCATCTCATATGGAAAGTGTGTATATTACTGAGTTGGCCAAGGAGAACAGAATGAGGGTGGCAGGGGTGGGAGAAGGGTAACACAAAATAGATTTATAAGTAAAAATAAATTTAAAGCATGAAAATAAATGAAGGAGCAGTAATGAAATAAACATAAAAAATGATAAATAAATTAACAATAAGTGACGGGCTCTAATGGTAGATTCCTGACAGATGTTGAGGCAAGCAGCATGGAAAAACATTTTTTTTAAATTAAATAAATGAACAGAAGCTCAGAAAGGTATTAGAAACTAATTAATCATCATTTCTGGTGAGTGTTGGTTCATGCCGCGAACAGGCAACCACCAAATCTAAACTGAAGGTATGTTTACGGGTTTACATTAATTTACTTTAAGTTTATTTAACATGTTTTTTATTTATTTATGAAACAAAATTATTCCACGATATTAGCTGGCACCTCCTGGTGCTTGCCCATAACGTGTTTTCATGATATAGCTTTCTAATACTCTGATTTATCCTCTTTAACCTATTATCTTCACTCCATTATCCTCTGTTCAATTTTCATTTTTCCCTCATACCGTGCCACTGGCCAATAGTGGCCACTGCACCATTTGTCCAGCAACTTCAAACAGATGACTGCTTAGTTTTATTGCTGAAAAAGGGCCCTAGAGCAAAAAATTGCAATGCTTATTGTGAATAAGTGTGCCTGTTTCGAAGCCATCCACTCATCAACTGTGGTTAGTGGTGATTATTCTCCTATTGAGGCTTGGATAAGTTTACATCAAGATTCACTACATGACTCTATGCCAAGTCTTGTTGGGTATGCATGAAACAGCCCTGCCTCATGTCCTCCTCTAATAATGATTCCGGTTTTCACTGAAATATTGCAAAGTGTGATTGTGTTTATATGTTTCTCGTGGCTTTTCTGTCTTCATTTGTGCTGAGTGAAAAGTTCACACTAGTAGCAGTAGGAAAAACAATCTTCAAGGAGTAAAAGAACTTTACAGGATGCTCGTTGCCAAGATTTGAATCTAAGCCTGTATACATCAGGTTTTTCTCCTGATGAAGGATACTTGCCTAATAATTAGTGTTTTGTGTGTGTCTACACCGTATGTTGACACCATCCTACTGTCTACTATGGTAAGTGGTGGTTTCATCATCTAGCTTAATTTTTATCCACACACATATATATTTTCTCTATAATCAAAATAAGTTTGCCTTTTAAATGGTAGAAAGCAAAGCAATCTACAATGAATAAAGAAAACTAGACGACCCGTGCGAAAATTTCGCGAAAAAAAATGATGTGAAAAGTGAGGTTGAATATGATGTCACCAAAGCTGAGTCATTACTCTTCATACTCCTACTTCATTTATCGATTTTGGTTAAAAAACCAGGGAGATAAATGGCTCGAAAGACATAAAACGTATTTTAAAAATATTGATATTTTTACCGTTTAAGGGTCGAATTACGAAAATTTCCTTTCTTAGAAATTGCTCGTGACACAAAAATGCGTCATAAAAAAATTTATTCTTTTTCCCTTTAATGGTTGAATTCCAAAAACATTATTTTGTAAAAAATGATTTCACAATGCTGAGCCATTACTCCTTATAATCCTACGTCATTTATCGATTTTTGTTAGACATCCAGGGAGATAAATGGCTCAAGATATAAAAAACGCATTATACAAAAACTAACATTTTTGCCCTTTAACGGTCGAATTACGAAAAACTCCTTTCTTAAAATGTAATGTTACCATGGCGGAGACCTTATTCTTTAATATGATACCTCATTTATCTATATCGGTTAGATATTAAGGGAGATAAATCGCTCGTGACACAAAACCGCATTGCAAAAATATTGATACTTTTGCCCTTTCAGGGTCGAATTTCGAAAAATTTCTGTCTTAATATATGACGTCACTAAAGCGGAGATCTTAATCTTTAAAATGATACTTCATTAAACGATTACAGGTAGGTATCAAGGGAGATAAGTGACTCGTAACACAGAAAACAGCATTTTAGAAATATTGACATTTTTACCCTTTAAGGGTCGAATTCTGAAAACTTCATTCCTTAAAATATGATTTGACCGAAGTGGCGACCATAAGCTTTATAATGACACCTCATTCATTGATTTCGGTTAAGTATGAAGGAAGATACAGGCTTGTGACAAAAAAATACCTTATAGAAATAATATATATGATTTGCAAGACGGTCACCTTAGTTTTGTTTTTCTCATTTTATTTGCAGAACGCATTGCACTTCTGTCTTGTATATCCATCAGTTTGACAAACTTGTGTCAACTTATGATGCTCAAAAAGACTGCTGGTCCAAACACAGTATGAAACGCACAATGTTATAGGGATTAGATCTGTTTCCTATTTTGTCAGCAAATAGAGAATAATTTCTAATCATGCTACTACATTCAACAGTAGTAAAGACTCATAAAAGTTCAATTATATTAAAGTGTTGTTATTCTCTAACTGAAGTGAAAAAAAAAATTGAAGAGTTACGATGCTACTTTCTCTGCCTGTTTATAGTTTTTTTCTATATTTAGGGTAACAGCTCATACGCTAATTAGTGATCCTCTCCTTTCATGAACTAATTGTAGACTAATTTGTATCACCTTATTTATGCTATAGATATCTTATTTGTAAATAAATTTAACGTAAGTTATGTAATAGTTCTCATGTATAGATGATGCCATATTTCACCAGAACATGACCATAACTTCATCAGCAAGGTTTGTCCAGTTTCTAATGTATCCCGAACTAACTTGGACCAAGGGTGGTTCAGATTACCGATTTCTTAGGATTTTCGATTTGTGTAGTTTCGGTTTGTATATTTTTTTATTTTGCCTTTAAAGTTACATTAAGTACTTTACAATTTTAAATACCCCCAGGAAAAGAAGTCTCACATTTTCTTTTGTTTCATTTTGGAGACACTTATGCTTCTTTTTAGAAGATGAACATGAAGCCATTATATGCATATAATGTTGGTGTGAGATAGTAATTTCAACAGAACTCACCAACTCAGCGAATAAATAACAAGGACTCAGGATGAACATGGGGGGTTTCATATTTTTAAAAGAAACTCAAAACTACCAGCACACTGGAAAAATTGCTGTCGCATCACGGTTACAACAAAGATTCGACATCAAAGCCAGTGCGCGGTTGGTCACGAGGAAATTGTGGCAATAAGACAATAACAAACGCAAGGTGTAAAACTCATTGTATATAGTTCTTTGTAAGTGGAATTTTTAATAAAACAAGTGTACTGTGAATCTGCAAATAGAAACAAAGTTGACACATCATTAAAATAGTGTACAGTTCATAAAAATAAATAAATACAAAATTTAAAACGTTATATGGATAACTGACATTTCGGACAACTGTTGTTCGAATTATCGACACACTACTGGTTGACGCACAGAAAATATCCCATGGTAGAATCCCATGGCATTCGGTTGAAGAATCAACGTTTAACAATTTTCAATGTTCATTGAGTGAAAGGTTTGCTCCAAGGTTAAAAAATTTCCAGAACTTTCTTGATAAATAATCTGTTATGAGTTGCACCTCCGGCAGTAGTATTGTAAGGTATACTGCTGATATTAGGAAGAAATTAAAATAAAACCATTCATCTGGTTTTGTTACAACTAATAGTTATGACAAAAATTAATGCCCAATAATCATCCACCCTCATTTTTTAATGATCACACAAGAACTGACATCTAAATCAACTTTTTCAGTTTAAACGCAGTAACATTAAAAAAATTAGAAGTTTTCTCATATTACATATTCCTACTGAAAACTCATGTATATGATGTATTTGTTTCCATTCCCAGAAATTCAAACAAATTGTTTTCTCTGTGGAATCTTCCATTTTTGTTAATCTCTGGGAAATCTTCAAATTCTTATTTTCATTTGGCAAATTGAAATCTCCGTGTTATTTGGAAGAGATAATGTTCAAAGAACTCTTTGCACACATATTTTGGAGTCATCAGAAGATATTGTATAACTTAATTCTTCAAATGAACATAGAGAGGGAGCTAAGGAACGTGGTGAAGGAGGCGCAGCGTATCAGGGTGGAACTCATGCAGGTTCTAAGTCACCATGATCAGCCATAGCTGAACCACGCAATGAGGTGGGTAAACATGGAAACAGAGATGCTCCTTGAAAGAGGCATTAGTTTTGTTTTGGGGGTTATGCCTGTTAACACCACTGGTAGGTAGGGTTTTACAAGGCATGGCCTACAACTAGATAGAAGGGGAGAGGGGATACTTTCCGAGTTGTTAGCTAAAGCCGTAAGGAAGACCATTTTAAATAATGATGGAGTCAAGACTGTGCCTTTTTTAGGTTAGGGGCAGCTGGTGATGGGGATAAGAATAAATGATCAAAGGTATACTGATTGTAGGGATGCAGCATGGGAAAAAAACACAAATGCTTATGAAATAGATGAAGCTATTGAAATAATAACAGAATTGGGTACAAATAGAAATACAAAGGTTAATGCTGAAAATAAGGGTGTTATTGGTGAACTGAGGAAGAATAATGAACAAAGTAATAGAATTTGCAAACTTAATAGATACTTGAACCAAGAGTGACTGTATGGGTGAGTCTTGGTTAAAAGTATAAGTACTGGAATATGAGATTTTTCCTGAAGTTTATAGAGTGTACTACAGATACAGAGGAGCAATTAGTGGAGGGGTATTCATACTGGTTACCAAAATTACTATAGTTCTCGAGAGTTCATAGATCATGACCATGAGTTGCTAGGAACAAATTACCAAGTGAAGTGATGAATAACTTATTAAAAACGCTTAAGGAATTTAAATTTTGTAAATCAGGAAAGTAAATGAGGGAGATAATAAAAGATAATTTAAAATAATATAAAAAGGGGGTAATTTGATGACAAAAGGAATTGCCATCAGTGTGTTAGCTCCATCACAATTAAAATTAATCTTATATATATATATATATATATATAGATAGATTTTTTTTATCTGCTTAATGTCTCTCTAACAGCGAGGTCTTTAGAGACGGGAAAGGGTGGGGGGCAAGGAATGGGAACGAATTCGGTCATGGCCTTTTGAAGGAAGCATCCCAGCATTTGCCTGCAGTGATTTGGAAAAACCATGGAAAACCCAAATCTGGATGGGGATTCGAACTGCAGTCCTCCCGATTGCGAGGCCAGAACGCTAGCCGTTACACCACCACGCTTGTTAAAAAAAAACAACGTGTTTTCATATATTTCACTATTCAGCCACCCCTACCAAGCACAGATCACTGGTCTTTGTGTGTGGAAGTAGCACGGAGCTTCCTGTCGTGCACAACGTTGGCCGAATGTCGATAGCTGTGGGGATGTGGGAGATATGATGATTAAAGTTGGCCAATGCAGGGTGTTTCCATATTTCGACGAAAAATTTTTGTCTTCTTATACATCTCTTTCCTGCCACAACTACATAGAATAGACCATTGGTGTTTGTGTGTGGTAGTAGAATCGAGTCTACTGTCATGCACTATGGTTGTTAGATGTCTGTATCTATGGGGGTGTGGGAGATACTAGGGTTGAAAGTGGTCGACCTGAGGCAATTTCATATTTCTGCCAAAGATGTATGTGTCATGGTTTATCACTTTTCAGCGAAAACTATCTATCGCAGATCACTGGCGTTTGTGTGTGGTAGTAACACAGAGTCACCTTTGGATCACAACATCGGTCCAATTTCAGTAACTGTGGGAGATATGGTGGTTGAAATTGGCCGATCAAGGATATTTTCATATTTCGACGAAAGACACGTGCCTTCGCATATGTCACTTTTCTGCCACAACTACATAGTATGGACCATTGGTGTTTATGTGTGGTAGTAGAATAATGTCTCCTGTCATGCACTATGGTTGTTAGATGTCGGTAGCTATGGGGGTGTGGGAGATATGGGGGTTGAAAGTGGTCGACCTGCGGCAATTTCATATTTCTGCCAAAGACGCATGTGTCATGGTGTATCACTTTTCAGCGTAAACTATCTATAGCCGATCACTGGCGTTTGTGTGTGGTAGTAACACAGAGTTACCCATCAATCACAACGTTGGCCAAATTTCAGTAACTGTGGAAGTGTGGGAGATATGGTGGTTGAAAGTGGTAGATCAAGGATATTTTCGTATTTCGACCAAAGACGTGTGTCGGTAAATTTTACTTTGTTGCCTGAACTACATAGCGCAGATGACTGGCATTTGTGTGTGGTAATAGCATCACGTCTCCCATCATGCACTATGGTTGTTAGATGTCGGTAGCTGTCAATACAAATTCTTTACACACACGAACAAAGTCGTGTGTACCAGCTAGTAAATGATAAATAAATTCTTTTTTTGTAGGATGGTTAAATGCAATAAGAAAATCACATTAAATTTGATGAATTTTTCAATGGGCTCAATTTCATCTATTTTAATTTAAAAATTTGAAACAATAAAATCCACTAATTTGATCCTAAGGGCACGTGCAACTAGTCGGTTTATACACAACTTCAACCACATTCCACTTGCAATTTACTCAAACATTATGCCATAGACAACTTTTTCAGCAACTGACAATGTAAAATCAACATGACAGCTAACTGATTTTGCTAATTACAGCTAGCCAATAGCTTTGCTTGTAATGCCAATGTTGTGTCAGCAGCATTTGTCTAACAATTTTTACTCAACAATAGGCAGCACAGAATTCTCTCTTTCACTGAAGAGTCCTCCAAATGCTAACAGTCATTTCTGGTTTATTCGCATATTTTCAAATGGAGTTTAACCTGATATCTTCCAGATGTTTCGTGACTTTTTGCTATTAGGATGTGTTGGTGACATTTTTCCTTTACTCATCAATTACAGAACACAAAATAAAAAATGAGTGGTATTTAAATAATGCTTAAAATATATTTAATTTTAAATGTAATTACCTCTTCCCAGTTAAGTTTTTCGACTCTTGAATCAAATCGCAAATTATCTTTTGGTGGAATAACATTTTCCATTCGTTTCATGAGCTCCATTAAATCTGCCTCTGGCCAGTCAGGTATTTCTGAAACCAAAAATGATTGAATCAGCAATTAAAATGTTCTAAAAAAAACAACAAATATCTGAGAAACTATTTTCGTAAGGCACAAATTACTTTTTACATTACAATTTTGTAAATGAAATCATTACCATTCACCAATTAAGTTAGAACTATTTGTGGCCCTTTTTTATCTTTATCTTATGACACAACAGAGAGCCCACCAAGTCATAAGTGGCATTATCATACTACCAATTCTCGGAGCAATTAGGGTCATGTTTGTACCTTAATATGTTTGATCCGGGTGACATAATATACCTCAAATTTTAGTTTTTTCCTGTGTTTTGTTTGAAAACTTACTGATACACAATTTCACCCACTTAAGGATGACCATTAAAATTGTATAGCATTTCTTATAGTTATAGAAATATTTAATTGTACAGCTGTGACTTTACATTCAAATCATAAGAAAGGCCTATTATGGATGATTTTCCATATGTTTATCCCATGTAAATAAAAAATGTAAAAGTACTTTAAACGTTAATATGTTCAACCTGAATCACATTAAAAAATCTTCATTACAAATTGAGCTTATTAACTTTGACTACCATGTTCAATTTTACTTCGGTCATCTGTGTGGAAAATTTTTAACTGATTACAGCATTAACTTACCAATGATCATCAAAATTCTAGAGTATTTTCATTGGTACTAAAAAAGGGTAACAGATAAGTTTTCACCACCAAACATAAGCAAATTCGAGTATTGGAGTTTTTCTCTGTAATTTTATCACATGAAATGTTACGACTTGTACATTAATATGTTTGCTAAGGATAACACTATATGCCTCAAAATTCTGTTGTCCATAGAGATCAGCAAGCTTAATTAACAAACTAAAGTTCACTTTGTTCCTACTGATATGCAAATTTAATTAATTAAGCAATCACCTATTTGGAGTGTAAATATCGGATATTGGAAACGTCAACAGCCAATGTCAAAATGCCATTGACCAATGCAAAACAGGTCGAATCCATGGTCAATGCATGAATGCTAAACATAACAACAGATGTTAATTTGCTTAGTAAAAATAAAGCAATTATGAGTACTACATAAACAAATATTAAAGTGAGTTTAAACATTTGTATATATTATTTAAAAGCTTGCAGATGTACTTAGAATAAAATAAATTACTGGAATCGGTTGGAAATTAAGTGAAATATGTTCTGGTGATGTACTATGACATGTAATAACTTTTAAAATGAGTTAATAATAGTTAATTAAATTGTGATTGAGCGCATGCCCCAGTGGCAATTTCCCTACACACCCATCTTCTCCCTTTCCTGCACCCACCTCTGCAAATTTTAGCTTTAAATTCTTTCAACGTTTTTGATAAATTATTTCTCGTGGTAACTTATTCCAATCCCCGACACCCTTTCCCAAATAAGAGAATCTTCCTACGCCCTTGTGCCTGAAATCGAGTGCCAGCTTGTGGTCATGGTCATCTTTTCCCTTCCATGAATTACTTCTAATCCTTACACCAATATCTTTCCATGCCTCATCACCAATATACGACTCGTACACTCCCATGACCCTCTTCACCCTCCTCCTGTCTTCCAATAAATCTCATTCCAGCTCTTTTATCATATCTGCTACTGACTGCATTCTGCGGCTATTTCCAGAAAAAAATCTGGCAGCCCTTTTTTGCACCCTCTCCAACTCCTGTCTTTGATATGTTCTACAGTAAGATGGTTAGATATTAATATCAGTTGGAGAAAAAAGGTAACTACATAGAACAAGCTAAGCAGAAAAAAGTTATGTTCAAATCAGAGCCAGAATAGAATAACAAATAATAATAAATGATCAAACTACAATAAAAACGAAATCCCAAGAAAAACAATTCATGTAAAAATCAGGACACTGACTTCTTTAGGTATTATGAATTCATTCACCTTATTAAAAAAACTTTACATGACAAAGCTTTTACAAGTTATACTTTATACTAAACTGAAAGGTATAATTTTATATGATTCACTCTATCAGACTCCACACTCTCAAAAGAGGTGGGATGGATTGTAACCAAGAGGATATGGAATTGTATTGGTACAGAACAGAGGTCTCCAAACTGTGGGACACCACCAGATTGCAAGCACCACCAATCCAGTCCACCATAGTTTATTTTGGTTAAATTGTAATCAGATGTTTTTATTTAACAACCAGCAGAGAAACACAACAATTGACATACATAATGAAACGGAACATTTTATGTAATTAATTATCTGAGATTTATTCTAAAAACTTACAATAAATGATACACATAGCTAATTCACAAAAGAAATTAAACATTATAATTATGATTGATCTTACTTATATAAAGATACTAGCAGAGCTCCCGGCGTTGACCGGTATGATATAGACTGATTTACACACACAGTGAATATTGAAGCTCATAAAAAAGTTTATTGGGGATTCTGCGATAACCGTGGAGCTGCAATTTGATGATGGAATCTTATGTAACTCGATGAGTCAAATTGAAAGTAAAGAATATATATATATATCGCTTAGTTCTCGAAATATCGTATTTCAAAATTGACGTGGTTAGGTTGAAATGCAGCCTGGACCAGAATAAAAATTTCGCCTTAGCCAAATTTAATAATAAATTCGTATGTAACTTGGTGAGACAAATCGAAAATAAAGTATAAATGTTTTTGATATCTCGCTTAGTTCTCGAGATATTGCATCATCAAACCACTATATCTACAAGGTGGAAAAGCACTATAGGTGTTTTATTTTCTTCCTAGTGGTGGTTGTTTGGTTGAAATACAGCCTGGACCAGAAGAAACATCACCAAAAGTACAAGGAACTATAACTGATTTTTGACATGTTAAATCTTGAAAACCAAGTGAGATATCAAGAAATGTTATTCTTTATTTTAGATTTTTTTCGCTAAGTTCTATAAGAATTTATCATCAGATTTTGGCGTCACGATAATGATAGAACTGCCAGTGTTTTGCACTTGTAAATTTCATGTCAGCCGCTTCATTCTTCTATACGTATTTTAACAGCTAACCCCCTGTGTAGCAGGAAAGAGATGGGGTTGATTTATTACTGCAGTATTTTTAGCCATGATATCAGGAACATGTGTACTAAGTTTTATCATACTAACCACAACAATTCGTGCAGCAATAGAAACAATGTTTTTTTCAGGAAATGTAGTAAAGACAGAATCGCTCATCAATAAATTACAAAAAAAAAAGTAACACTAAGTCAACACTAAAGGTTTTAAACAGTTCAATTTCATGTTCAAAGCCGTGCATTACTTACTATTAACAGCGAGAATTTAATTCGCATCCAGAGACAACAATTTAAAAAAAGCAATAAATTTCTCAGAAGGTTCTTCAATAAAAGTTTTAAACAGCTCAATTTCATGTTCAAAACCGTCAAATATGCATTATTTAACACACCCATTAAAATTTCACAACGTCAGAGATTGTAGCAGTGCGGCCTCAGATAGTAACATCAAGAAACAAAGAAGACATCGAAAGATTTTTTTATTGTATTATTAAAATTAATTTAAATATTTTCCACTTTACGTAGTTTCCTCTTCACATTCGAAATAACTATGTATGGGGTGTAAAGACTGAAAACCAAAATTTAATAAAGTAAACGTTACATGCGATAACATGGCTATTATTTTTTTTTACGATGTATGACCTAAGCATCGTATTTCTTTTATTTTTTGCTTCGGGCTGCACGTTAAGATTTTCATTCACCACACCTGCGTTATGTTACGTTGGAGCATAAGACATTCCAAATACTTCAATTGAGATTCTAAGCTTTAAAACGGTGAAAACCCCATCGAAATCTGCTCTGCAGTTTCCGAGTTTTTATATTTCAAATATATCCGGTTTTCGTTTTATAGATATAGTATAAAAATATACGTGTGTTTCCCTATATTTCACTATTCAGCCTCCACTACCTAGCACAAATCGCTGGTGTTTGTGTGTGGTAGTAGTATGGAATTTCCTTTCGTGCACAGCATTGGTTGAATGCTGATAGCTGTGGGGGTGTGGGAGATATGGTGGTTAAAAGTGGTTGATGCAGGGCATTTTCACATCTCAACCAAAGACTTTTGTGTCCCTATACCTCTTTTTCCAGCCTCAGCTACATACCACAGAACATTAGTGTTTGTATGTGGAAGTACCACCAAGTCTCCCATCCTGCAATATGGTGGTTAGATGTCGGATGCTATGAGGGTGTTGCAGATATGGTGGTTGAAAGTGGTCGACCTGGGATTTTTCATATTTCCACCAAAGATGCATGCATCCCTATGTATCACTTTTCAGCCAAAACTATCTAGTCCAGACCACTGGTGCTTGCATGTGGTAGTAGCATAGAGTCGCTGATCATGCATAACGTTGGCCGAATGTCAACAGCTGTGGGAGTATGGGAGATATGGTGGTTGAAAGTGGTCAATCAAGGATATTTTCGTATTTCGACCAAAGACGTATGTCCGTATATTTCACTTTGCTGCCTCAAGTACACAGCGCAGACCACTGGTGATTGTGTGTGGTAATGGCCTCGAGTCTCCCATGGTGTACTATGGTGGTTAGATGTCGGTAGCTATTGGGTTGTGGGAGATGTAGTGGTTGAAAGTGGTCGACGTAGGATATTTTCCTATTTCTACCAAAGACGTGTGTGTCCCTACATTTCACACTGCAGCCAGAATTACCAAGCGCAGACCAAAGGCGTTTGTGTGTGGTAGTAGCCTCGAGTCTTCCATCGTGCACTATAATAGTTGCATGTCAGTAGCTATGGGGATGTGGTGATTGAAAGTGGTGGACCTGATAAAAAATGGACATGTGTGTCATTATATTTCATTCCACAGCCAAATCTACCCAGCGCAGTCCACTGGTGATTGTGTGAGGTTTTAATCTCAAGTCTCCTACTGTGCAACATGGTGGTGTCGTGTCGGTAGCAATGGGGGTGTGAGAGATATGGTGGCTGAAATTGGTCAACAGAGGGCAATTTCAATTTTGACCAAAGACATGTGTGTCCCTATATTTAACTTTGAAGTCATAAATACCCTGTGTAGATCACTGTTGTTCATGTGTGGTATTATTTCTACATTGTTTCAGCATGGAAAATGTTTACACACAGATAAGAAATGCCGAAAGTGGAAAAAGGCCAGAAGCAAATGTAAGCAACTGATTAAACTGTATGAGGGGAGTACTTTTATAAAATTCCAGCAATGATGAGTCTATATATTTTTCTTTGAAACTATCACTACACTGTAAATCAATTTCCATTTGAAGTTGTGGGAAAAGGTTTCTATATCTGTGTTAAAAGGGTTTGAAAATCTTGATGTTATTTGCAATTGCATCAAAATTTGAAAAAAAGACTATATATTAAGTTTTAAAGATCCTAAAGTTTCAACAGCTAAATCTAACTAAAGTGGAGTTTGAATTTACTGGTAAATGTCTGGCATGTATTAAATGGTTCAACTGAGATAGAAAAAAAATTGCTGAAAGGACTAATTGATAACTTCCACAACCAATTATTGTTATGGTACTCAGGAAGAGGCCAATTAGTTTCATTAAAAATTTCAATTATTACTCAAAGAAGAAAAAACATTGATAATTTTTTCCTTAAAAAAGCCAGCATACTGCAGTATAATACTGTAAGTCATTTTCTACAATCTCTTCAATGAACCCATGATGATGATTGAGCACAAGTGATCTGATAAACAGATTATTTTCTTGTATTAAAAATATATTGCAAACTAGACGACCCGTGCGAAAATTTCGCGAATAAAATGCGATGAATAGTGCGGTTGAATGTTTGTAATATAATGAAAAGTAGAACCGTATTATTCTAGCAAATATTTTTTTTAGTGTAATAATACGCATCAAAATACTCGCAACATATTACGAAACAGTTAGGAAAATTTAAAACACACTGTGTTTATGACAAACTGTCACTGACCTTAACAGAATAAAACCAACCTGAACAAAATGCACACAACATATCAATATCTCTGAAATATTTGTTGCTGTTCCAATAAAATGTTTACATTGGAATTGTACAGCAAAACGACAGTGTTTTGTAACAGAAGAAGAAGAAATTATCCAAAAAGCTGCTTATTACATAAAAAAAGATAATTGACATCTCTGTGATATCCGTTGCTGCAATCTCGAGACTTGGCTCTGAACAGTCTCATACGCGCTACAACTTTAAGCACCAAATTTCGAAAAATTCTTTCTTAAGTTATGATTTTCCATAGCTGGAGACCTAAATTATTAAAACGATCTGTCATTTATCGATTTCGGCTAGGTATCGAAGAAGATAAATGGCTTGTAATAGAAAAAAAACACATTGTATAAATAATATTGATACTTTTTCCCTTTAAGAGTCAAATTACAAAAAAAAACCTTTTATAAAATGTGGTGTGACCAAAGCAGCCACCTTGGTCTTTAAAATGATGCCTCATTTATCGATTTCGATTAGTTATCAAGCGCAGTAAAAAAAAATAGTTTTGAGAAATGATATCTTTGCTCCTGAATTTGGTCAAGGTTTTTTCTTAAAATATGATATGACCATAGCGGATAATTTAATATTTAAATCGATACCTCATTTATTGATTTCGGTTAGGTATCAAGGGAAGTAAATAGCTGGTGACAGAAAAATGAGTTGTAAAAATATAAATACTTTTTCACTCTAGGTGTTAGAATTTTTAAAAATTTATTTCTTAAAATGTGGTAATGGAACCGAGACCTCAATCTTTTAAATGATACCTCGTTTATCAATTTTATTTAATTGTCAAGGGAGATAAATGGCTCGAGATACAAAAATGCGTTGTAGAAAAATTTATACTTTTTCCCTTTAAGGGATGAATTCCAAAAAGTTCTTTCCTTAAATATGATGTCACTAAAGCTGAGACAAAATTCCTCATAATCTTACTTGATTTATCGATTTTCCATAGATATCCAAGGAGATAAATGGCTCGAGACACAAAAAACGCATATTAGAAAAATTGACATTTACGCCCTTTACGGGTTGAATTACGAAAAATTCCTTTCTTAAAATATAATGTTACCACGGCGGAGACCTTAGTCTTTAATATGATACCTCATTTATCTACATCGGTTAGATATTAAGGGAGATAAATCGCTCGCGACACAAAAATGCGTTATAGAAAAATTTATACTTTTTCCCTTTAAGGGTTGAATTCCAAAAACATTCTTTCTTAAAATATAATGTCACAAAGCAGAGACATTACTCCTCATAATCCTACCTCATTTATCGATTTTGGATAGATATCAAGGGAGATAAATGGCTCGAGATACAAAAAACGTATTTTAGAAAACTTGACATTTTCGCCCTTTAAGGGTCGAATTACGAAAAATTCCTTTCTTAAAATATAATGTTACCACGGCGGAGACCTTATTCTTTAATATGATACCTCATTTATCTATATCGGTTAGATATTAAGGGAGATAAATCGCTCGTGACACAAAAACGCATTGCAAAAATATTGATACTTTTGCCCTTTAAGGGTTGAATTCCGAAAAATTTCTGTCTTAATATATGCCGTCACTAAAGCGGAGATCTTAATCTTTAAAATGATACTCCATTAAACGATTTCAGATAGGTATCCAGGGAGATAAATGACTCGCAACACAGACAACTGAATTTTAGAAATATTGACATTTTTGCCCTTTAAGGGTCGAATTCCGAAAACTTCATATCTTAAAATATGATGTGACCAAAGTGGAGACCGTATGCTTTAAAATGACACCTCATTCATGGATTTCGGTTAAGTATGGAGGAAGATACAGGCTTATGACAAAAAAATACCTCATAGAAATAATATATATGATTGTTGTTATGCACGTAGATTTCTGCTCAAGGAAGTTATTTATATATATGGAAATTGTTTTAAGGCAATAATACTAAGTAAGGGTAGAGAAATATGACCCAACACTTACCACAGATAAAGGCTCAAAGTTATTCATCGACAAAAATCATTCATAAGAATAATAAAAACTATAAATTAAATTAGTTGTTCCAGGGTTCATTGACAAGAAAAATGTAAGCTCTAATGTAGGCAGAACTATCAAATAACTGGATGTTGTGGGCCTTTTTTCTTAATAGCAGATAAAAAATCTCATATATATACAAAAATAGACATTTGTTGTCCAATATTTCACTTTTCAGCCACCACTACCAAGCACAGATAACTGGTCTTTGTGTGTGGAAGTAGCATGGAGTTTCATGTCGTGCACAACGTTGGCCTAATGTCGACAGCTGTGGGATGGTTAAAAGTGCTCGATGCAGGGCATTTTCATATTTCGGCCAAAGATATATGTCTCCGTATATGTCACTCTGCTGCCACAACTGCATAGCATAGACCAATGGTGTTTGTGTGTGGAGTGGTATCGTGTCTCCTGTCATGTACCATGGTGGTTACATGTTGGTAGCTATGGGTGTGTGGGGATATGATGGTTGAAAGTGGTCGACCTGCGGTACTTTCATATTTCTACCTGTCATGGTGTATCACTTTTCAGCCAAACCTATCTAGCGCAGATCACTGGTGTTTGTGTGTGGTAGTAACACAGAGTCACCCGTCGATAACAACGTTGGCCGAATTTCGGTAATTGTGGTAGTGTGGGAGATATGGTGGATGAAAGTGGCCGATCAAGGATATTTTCGTATTTCGGCCAAAGACATGTGTCTCCGTATATGTCACCCTGCTGTCACAACTACATAGCATAGACCATTGGTACTTGTGTGTGGTAGTGTTATCGTGTCTCCTATCGTGTACGATTAAGGTTAAATGTCAGTAGCAATGGGGGTGTGGGAGATATGGTGGTTGAAAGTGGCCAATCTGCGACACTTTCATATTTCTACTAAAAACGTATGTGTCATGGTGTATCACTTTTCAACGAAAACTATCTAGTGCAGATCACTGGTGTTTGTGTGTGGTAGTAGCACAGTCACCCGTCGATCACAACGTTTGCCGAATTTCTGTAACTGTGAGAGTGTGGGAGATATGGTGTTTGAAATTGGTTGATCAAGGATATTTTCATATTTCGACCAAAGATATGTGTGTCCTATATTTTACTTTGCTGCCTGAACTACGTAGTGCACATGACTGGCGTTTGTAATAACATCGAGTCTCCCATCGTGCACTATGGTGGTTAAATGTCAGTAGCCGTTAATCCAAATTCTTTACAAACACGAACGAAGTCATGGGTATCAGCTAGTTATAAATAAATAAAAAATGGTTTTTATGGAGGCAACTGAATTTTTCATTTGTTTATTTATTTACCGGGCGCGTTTCACTTCTTTTTCATAACACGTAACTGTGGTATTTTAAGTGTGTTTTTATTTAGGCATAGAGAAGCCGTTAAACCACAGGTGACTTTGTAGCTGCATGCTTTAAAGGGTTGGTATAGGAATTCTGTAGGTCCTAGATTCGATCCTTCGTTGAAAAACTTTTTTTTTTTTTTTTGTGTTCATCTTTTTTTGTTTCTCTATTTTGTTAGTTGTATTTAAAATCATTTTTCAAAAAATCGTAAAAATATTAATTTGTTTTCATTTGAATAATTCACAAATTTTTGGATTATAAGCAACATGCAAATGTTTCAAACACAAATTGCTGACATACAAGGAAATTTTTATGAAAAGATATCCATCCATAATCATAAACACTTTTTGTTTTTGAAGAAGAAAGGCAAAGATAACTTTCCATAATCATAAACACGTTTTTATTTTTGAAGAGAAGCTTAATTTGTTTGTATCAATTTAGAAATCTTTTTTCCTCTTTTAATTTTGAAACATACCAGACATACTTTACTACGACAAAAAAATGCAGCACACGTTGGTGAGTAATTAATTTATTTCATCTACAATATCACTTTTAGGAATTTAACACTAATCTTGCAATAACTCCGGAAAAGTTTGAATCCCTTTCACTAGAACACAATTGCACATTAGGGAGTGTCCATAAACCGAATGCCTCCATCTTAATCTCCCTTTAAAACCCCTCTTACCCCATGTAGCTGATGCGGCATTTGCCTTGACATCCCTCCTCCATCCCATGTAGGACATAACAGACGTTTTGCACTGTTTTCTCTTAACAGACTAGCATTAAAATTTATTAAATGTATAATGAACAAAACTTATATTTATGTTAAGCATTTTTCTATTATTATAAATATTATGAATAAAATATTGACACTAGCCACTCTTAAAAATGATAAATTATTGGTAAAAACCTCTTTCTCATGTATGATCAGGGATCGTTTTCCTCTTAAAGGTATTACTAAAAATGTCCTCCTAATCACTGTTCATTAATTTATAAAATAGAACAAACTATATCTGCACTTAAAAAACTGAGAAAGGCTGATTATTTTTGTTTTCTTTTGCTGAAGTTCTATCGCCTTTCTTTCTAAATTACCAGGGAATGATTCTGCTTATAAGATTTATATAACTTCTTGTATAATGTAAATTTGTTGAAAAGCATTTTCAACAAGTTTCATAAAGTTTAATGTACAGCGCCACTTCACAACACACACTTAGAATTTAAAATAACACTTCATGGGGACAATAACAGAAGTTGCACTGAAATTCACTTGGCAGGAAAAAATTAGAATTATTTTATCAATGAGTGATGTGGTTACATGCAGGCAATAACAACAGCTTTATTTCAAACCATCAAAATAACACTAATTTGGAAAGTCCTGAGTGGCATCTGTAAAAGAACTTGAGTCTGAGTGCAGCATGTCTAATGCTTTTCAAATCGTAATGAACGCATGCAACGCAACACTATGACTTCAAGTCGCATACATATGGAGCACTGTTAGTATATGGGATATCTAAATTACACTTGGAGATAATGAAATAACGGGAATAGATATCTTCATGCTGTCTTGTGATCTGTACCTTATTTAACTGAGCCAAATAAAATGAGTGAAAAGCTACATGGCTTGACTCGGACACCCCCCCTCTCCCACTTAGCTTTCCACCCAACCCCTCCCTTACCCCTAGACTAATCCATGTAGTTTATGGTTGCTCCCTTACCCTTCTGACATAAATGGGTGAATTTAGGAGGTATTACTTTTAACATGCGAGTAATTTTCAGGTGTTTCTGTTTTTCAGTGTGCAACTAACATCCAGTGTCATTTTTTAATTCTTCAGTTATGCTTAAAATGTTTGTTAAACGCTTATCGTCCAATAATTTATGAAGCCTATGAAGAAAAACAAGTTAATATGATGGTGATTTTTTTTTTTTTTAAATGAATACGTGATGTGACTGGCAGCAAATAGCATTGAAAGAAAATGAACACTGAAACAAAACATATTCTGAAATGAGGATTGAATCTAAGGACACTAACCTTACTGATACATGCCATAAAACACTTGGTTATTGGCATTAGGGTGAATTATAAGGAGGTGTCAAATACTATACATCAAACTTTTTCATATTCGGATGCTGATTTCCACATTTCTCTTTGCAAGAAGCAACTTCATTCATTTTTTTTTTTTTAAATGTATGTACTTTATAGTACTTTCATTTACTAATATGTTTACAAAAATTACAGTGTAAATGATCTTTTCATAAAATCATATGTCAATTAGTCACAATATTGTCTGGCTTTCTACTAGTAAGTTATAGTGAATATTTCGTAATTCAGCTATTGTGGGAACACTTAACAGTTTTTTGGGGAGTTTTTATTGTTGTGTTTGCACACTTGTGTAGTATATACTATTTATAAACCATATGTGCAATAAATTATAGACAAATTCAGAGAAACAAACCAGACATTACTTGTTTAGAAAGAGTGCCTACTGACATCACAGGTGTCGTTGGCCCGCGCCAGGTAGCAAAGGAGCTATTTGGTGGACTAATCAACACTTCAAATTTTACTGTTGACTTTTACATAAAATAAGTTCTTTCATCAAAAAATAAATAGTACTAGGTGAATTACGTGTATCAAATAAACAATTTAAAACAATTTCCCAAAAACAGTCAAATCGCCTATTAACAGCTGACGTGACTTGGCTATAAAATCTACTAACATAACTAAGCATTTACCGCACAAAGATTACTAATAAGTGATGCAATGTACAATTAATAGCAATGAACCATAATCATACTCTATGGCCTTTGCTATGAGAGCAACGACAACTTTATTTTTTCCAAACATAAGTTGTGATACACTTCAAGTTTCTACACTGAATACATTTTTTCTGAGTAGAATTTTCAACCTTTTTGAAAATATCTTCTCCATTAAAGATTAATGGAGAAATATCACATGCAGGGAGTGCAATTTCTTGTCATAAACTGTAACCGTGGACACAATGTGAACACCTGATACCTGTTACAGTTTATGCAAGGTTCTTAAATCGGTCACCAATCTGCCTGTATTATTACAATACAATAGATTACAGTTAAAATGGTGTACAGAGATGAAAGTCAATATTGGAAGTCACTCATTTTACATTCTTCCAAAGTTTTTTGAATTTAAACTGGTATCAAATTATGAGAGCATTTTTGTAGCATGTTAAATCGGACTTCGAATCAGCAGCTTGCAGATCATCCTTCAAATGAACATACGTTAACAGCATAGAATTAACTCTTACAATGTTAAACTAAATTGCAACCTCATTAGAGTAAGTTTAAAAGAACTGTTCGACAGTTTGAAAATTATCTTGGGTTCAATTTAGTTTCCAAAAGTTTTTATTACCAACCATCCTAGTTATGTGAAAATTTTTATGAATCCAAAACTTCTTTATGCCAAGCAGCATTGGTTTGGCCTACATCATTGAAAAATGTTACATGACTGGCCGCAAGAGTGGCTACCCCTAGGTTTATATAGTTTTCTCCCCAAAAGCTTCTTGAACACTGTTGATTTTCCATGGTAAACCACCTTCCTCCTGCGAATACCAAAAGCCCCGGTTCTCACAGTTCATTATTTTACTCAGATTTTTCTGAAACTTTTCTGTATTGTAGTATAATTTATTGTAAAAATATCATATATGAAAACTTTTCTTGTAGCCTTATCCATTTAGTTGTTATTAACTTCTGAAATATGTAGGATGATTATTTTAGTTATTTACCTAAAACTTATTTAGTTCATGGCAAAAGCCCACATCACTGGATGGCTTTTAATTTCCTTATTAATTTGACATTTGTTTCAAGTCTGTGGCTATACTTCTTCAGATGCAATCTTTTATTATCTTAAAGGCACATGGCGAGTTATCTTTAAAATTTGTTTAACTTCTCAAAATTTTCCAGCAATATAAAGATTATATAAAAATGCTCATTTTTTCATGTAGTATCCGTGGAAATGTTAGTTCCAATATCTGTTTACTTTTACTTTTCATCCTTCCATTCTTATATATTCATATGATATCGGTCTGATCTTGACTTTAAGTGTCCTTCAATATCAAGTTTATGACTGTGTAAAAGGTTAAAAGCTTCTTGTTATCTCCTGTTATGGGCTCTGAGAAACTAAAATTCCATGTTACATGCTCCCCCAAATAAAACGTATTCTGCAAATTTATGAGATGAAATAAGGGAAATTTTAAGATACAACTGCCCCCCCCCCTTTATTTCCCTGACTTTTATTAGTGAAAATCCCCTCTCCTTTACACGCCAATCACACTAAAAATATCTCCAAAAATCTCATACACTTCATTTGAAAAATTGAAACATTTAACACAGAAAGCAAAAACTGAAATCATAAATTCAAAATTCCTATATTCTGATACCAGTGCAAAAATTTCATATAATCATATAGTGTGAAATATCAAACTAACATTGTTTGAAAAATTGTTTACAATACTCATTCTACTAATACAACACAAATGAGTGATATACTGATATGTAAGAAATTTGTCACAAAACGTTAAATTATGAAATATAGAACAGTGTTCCATTTTGGGAAATATTTGAGTTAATATTTTTGGCACATTTAGGTGAATTTTCATTTGTAAGAAAAACACTATTTTGGCAACGAAAGACTGCCTTTTTAAATATGTGGATATTCCTCTGTTGCCCAAAGGCCTCTCACGGTCACCATGTAATGGAAAAATTTCACTTGGAGGAAATGTAAGTTCTTTTCATTAACTGCAACCATGGATGCAATGTGATAACCTGATAGCTTTCAAGGTTTATGCAAGGTTTTAAAATCGGTCCCCAATTTGTTGGAATTATTACATGGCAAGAGAGAATTGTTAAAACTGGTGCCCAGAAATAAAAGACAATACTGGAAGTCACTCAATATATTCTTCAAAGGTTTGTTGAAGTTAAACTGGTATCAGATCACAATAGCACTTTGTAATATGTAAAATCGGCTCTTGAATCATATGGAAGAGTGCAGATTATCCTTAAAACAAATAACATTAACAACAAAGCATTCACTCTTGCAATGTTAAACTAAATTGAAACCACATTAAAGTGAGTTTAAAGAACTTTTCAACAGTTTGAAAATTATCTTATGTACCATTCAGTTTCCAAAAGTTCTTACTACTGAACATTCTAGCTAGCTATGTGAAAAATTTACAGGTCCAACACTTCGTTACGCCCAGTGGCAAAGGTTCGACCTACATCGTTGAAAGTTGTTACACAACTGGCCACGAGAGTGGCAATCTTGGGTTTCCCCTGAAGATTCTTGAACACTGTTGATTTTCAATGGGAAACTACCTTCCTCCAAATCCCTAGAGCCCCCAGTTCTCAAGGTTCATTATTTTACTCGGATTTTTCTGAAACTTTCCTATATTATAGTATGAATTAATGTAAAAAGTTTAGCTTATGAAAACTTTTCTTGTAAACAGATCCATTTAGTTTTTATTAATTTATGAAATATGTAGGATGACTATTTTAGATATTTATCTAAAATTTTAATGATATTTCATTCCTCCCGAAAGTACTACATTACTGGATTCCTTTTAATTGCATATTTAATTTGACATTTGTTTTAAGTCTGCGGCTAAACTTATTCAGCTGTAATCTTTAATCTTCTTATATATGGCAAGTAAACTTTAATATGTGTTCAACTTCTCAAAGAAAATTTTCCGTTAGTATAAAGATTATATAAAAATCCTTTTTTTTTTTGTACTATTGGTGGAATTGTTAATGATGATAATTGTTTACTTTTAATTTTCATCCTTCCGTTCTTATTTATTCATACAATATCAGTCTGATATTGACTTTAAATGTCATTTAATATCAAGTTCAAGACTGTATACTTACATGGTTAAAGGCTTTTAGTTATCTCCTCCTATGGGCTCTGTGAAACTAAAATTGTATGTTACAATCGTGTCATGAATGGTATGCATGCCAAGAATCTTGTCATACACTAGATAATTTTTATCTCTCCCTCAAATAAAACTAACATCTAAGCAGTATCTGAAAAAATAGTAGACTCGTCCAGGGCCAAAACAATTTTAAATATCAGTATTTGTCTGAAATTTTCCTGATGACAATGTCATTAGAGGCAGGAAAGGATTTGGATCTAGGAACTGGTAGGAATTTGGTCATGGCCTTTTGAAGGAATCATCCCAGCATTCGCCCAGAGTGATTTTGGAAAATCATTGAAAACCCAAATTTGCCTGACTGGACCAGGATTCAAACTCACACCCTCCTGAATGTGAGGCCAGAGCGTTACTGCTCACCACGCTCGGTCTCTTCTATATTATACACTCTTCAAGCCACAGTGTTTGCTTACAAACTGATGTTTTAAAATAAATTAGCTATTTCTGGCAACATTTCTTTAGCTGCTGCAATTAAATTGCTATCAGTAAATGTTTAATTGTTAAATAAGCCAAGTGGAAATCACAAGTTGTTTCTTCTTGTTAAGCATTTCCTTTTTAAAATTATAACTGCTGAGTTTTCAATCCACATTTCGAAGATTCACTTTTTCTAAACGTAGGCTAGGAAGTTCATTATTTTTCAAAGTCAAAATTTTGTAACACATAGGTCCGATTTTTTTTACCCAAATACAAACAAATTTTTAGGCCATTCGGAGAACTGTAACCCGTGCTCACTTGCACCAACTCATCTTTATATAAGTTACGCAAGAGTACTGGCACGCGCCCACAGTGATTGTTAATATCATTACAGTTATTGAATAGATCATGTATTATTTTGTTTTTATAAATGTTTTTAGGATTACAAAGTGCTAGAAAGAGCATATTTTTATTAGGAGAGGCAGCATAGCAAATTGCAGGAGTTGTATCAGTTTTATTTTTTAATATCTGCAAAGGCAAACCGACTTGAAAGCCCTAATGCCGTTGTACACAAGTGCATTATGTTTTGGAGAATATTATGGAGACAGTTGAAAAAGAATGCAAGCAAATCTCTGGTTGTTTGTCAGCAAAGGGTCAAATGTTAACTGGATAATGTTGATGGTATTTCACACACTTACGCCCCAGTAAAATTTCTTATGTAAGTAAGCCGCACTAATTTAAAAAGAATTAGAGGGTATGTGTTTGAATTTTCGAAAAAAAAAAGAAAGAAAGAAAGAAAGAAAATCTGGGGTCAACAGTGTCCCTTATAAGAGTGATTTTTTTTGTTAATCTAGCAATACTTTTTCAAAAGCCCTAATTTGCTAATGCATTTGTTTTAAGAAAGAAATCAATGAAATTTCTTCTTTAAAGGAATTTGTGTCAAAAGATAAAGTAGATGGATAAAATGAATCCAGTGTTGGAATGGAATGACATTTTTCTAACCAAATGGTCCCATATGTTCAGTTTCGCAAATTAGTAGAACTGTCTTTGTGTCTTCCTGGGAGTAACGCATCTGTAGAGAGAGTTTTCTCCTCAATGAACATGAGGGGACATCACAGAGCATCAGACTGAGTACATAAACAGTTCAAGCTATGCTAACTATATTAACCAACTTTTCCATGACATGCCAAGAATTTTTGGGCAGATAATCTCTTCTCAAGAAGCTTAATTCTTCCGAGAAATACGAATGAAAACAAGTTGGAGGTAAAATCAGGTACTACATCTTTTAAAATACAAAATATATAACTTATAAAAGTGTATCGCATCATTAGGACAAATGTCGAAAGCGTCCCCGGATTTTGGTGAAAAAGTGCTGAAGCATCCCCGGATTCAGAGAAAAAATTATGGTAACCCTATCCTAATGTAGGTTTTCAGTAAATAATATTTAGTGTATTCTTTGAGGATTGATATTGTTTCATTGTAAATTATAGATGTTGCTATATTACTTGACTCAATTACAAAATATTGATATCTTTCTCTTTGCTCATTAAACGTTTTGCATTCACTATCTACCTTTCATTTCTTTTCCATATTTATACACTTCCACAAAAAACAAACATAGGCCTAACTTTAAACCAAACAATGTCAACACACATAAACACTTAAAACCCCTATGTACTTTCACTACAACACTATTGTCATAAAACACACTAGTCACACCATATTTCGCTTTTCAGATCACATTTGTCGCTTTGAAATTAAACTTTGGAACTGTCAAAATCTTTGTACCATGCATCCTTGGGTCTGTAGAAATTCTCACAATAATTCAAGTCTACCGAACAAGTGATCACACAGTAGGATTTTTCTAGAACATGCTCAAGTTCTGCTACTTGTTAAAATAGGGTGTTATATACTTCGACTAACCAAGCATAATTTACATTTTTGCGAACTTCTGCACTTTTCTACTCACTGCAACTTGTGACTACTATACATTTAGCATGGTTGTAAGTAGTTGAAATAATACGAAACTCTCAGCAGGAACAATAGTTATCTCCACCACAGTGAAATGTTCTTTACTCTTGCATGTAAGTACCAACCAAAATTACGAATTGTATATAGGTATAATGAGTCACCTAGGTCTTTACCTGGCGACCTAATGGAGAAATCAGTGTTGCCCTTAGGTTAAAAAATTTGGAAGCCCCTGAAATAGAATGAAAAAGCTACCGAAATAGGGTTTTGCTATATTTTTTTAAAGGTAATTATTTCCATAACATATTTTTTTACTCACGAGTTATTTATCTCCCTTGATATCTAACTGAAATCGAGAGATGAGGTGTTATTTTAGAAATTAAGGTCGCCACTTTGGTCTAATCTTATTTTAAGAAAGGAATTCAAGAAAAGAATTTTTTGGAATTTGGCCCTTAAAGGGCAAAAGTATCAATATTTCTACCATACTTTTTTTTGTCACGCGCCATTTATCTCCCTTGATATCTAATCGATATAGATAAATGAGGTATCATAATAAAGATTAAGATCTCCGCCATGGTAACATTATATTTTAAGAAAGGAATTTTTCATAATTCGACCCTTAAAGGGGAATTATGTCAATATTTCTAAAATGCGTTTTTCGTGTGTTGGGCCATTTATCTCCCTGGATATCTTAACGAAATCAATAACTGAAGTAAGATTATGAAGAGTAATTTCTCAGCTTTGGTGACATCATATATGGTGAAAGACTTTTTTTTTATTCAACCCTTAAAGGGAAAAAGTATTAATGTTTCTTCAACACATTTTTGTGTCACGAGCAATTTATCTCCATTAATATCTAACTGAAATAGATAAATGAGGTGTCATTCTAAAGGTTAAGGTCTCCGGTGTGGTCACATATTTTAAGAATGGTTTTTTTTTCTGAAATGAACCCTTAAAGGGCAAAAATATCAGTATATCAAAAATGAGTTTTTATGTCTTGAGTCATATATCTCCCTTGATAATTAAACAAAATTGATAAAAGCGGTATCATTTTAAAGACTGAGGTAGACCATATTTTAAGAAAGGAATTTTTCAAAATTCGACCCTTAAAGGGCAAAAGTATTAATATTTCTACAATGTATTTTTCTGTCACGAGCCATTTATCTCCCTTGATACCAAACTGAAATCGATAAATGAGGTACCATTTCAATGATTAAAGTATCTGTTTTGGTCACATCATATTTTAAGAAAGAACTTTTTCCAATTTCACCCCTTCTGGAGCAAAAAAATATCATCATTTCTAAAACTTTTATTTTACTCACTTGCTTCCTTAACCGAAATTGATAAATGACCATGGTGTCCACTTTGGTCAAACAGGGTTCCCACTCTTTTAGTAAAAGAAAAATTAAGGTCTTTTTAAGGCAATTTTTTATATTTTTTAAGGCTATATTTAACGTATATTAAAATGTTATCAAAAAATTAATATGCAACTTAGAGCAAAGAAATTAAAATAGGCATTGTAAGATTATGATGAAATAAGCTTTAATCGAGTTTATAAATTAATATATAATAAATTTCTAATAAATTTACTTTTGTTTTCACACAATACAGTGAATATTGAAACTTTTCTCTTTTCATTTATTAAACATAAAATAAAAAAACTAATAAACCCCATAAAACTGACACAAGGCCAAAAAGAAACATTACCACCTTAGTAATAAGAATTAATAACATATAAATGTATATTTTAACTTAATTTGTTTTTATACATTATAGCACATTAGCAGTTACATCAGAGAAAGACTGTCAAATTGTCAGCTCAATTACTTATTAGATTTCAGGTATAATGTTGAATGAGGAAGACTCACCCCCCCCCTTTTTTTTGAAAGCTACATGTAAAAGACCTGTTAAAGATGAAACATTTTCCATAGGTTTAAGAAATAGGTTAAATACAACTTTTTCAACATCTTTTGAGTTACAGCAGTAGTTCCTATTGGGTATTTGATCAAATATTTTCTTATATGAGTAAACTTTACTTACCAGATGAGCTACAACATGTTACAAGAGTAAACATAAAACATACTGGTAAGAGTTGTTAAATATGTATGCAGGTTAAATAAAAAAATATATACTTTTTTAAATGATTTTTTTTTATTTTCACATTGTTTAAAAACAAAGGTCAAATCTCTTTTAAATCTTTCAATAGAGCCTTAATTTTACTTTCAACATACTCAAATTCAGCTTTTTTAACTTTAGCGGTTCGTCAAAAACTATTGGACTGTGTGATGTACATAACATTCCCATATAACCTCAGCTTTATCTGCTAGTTTATCAGCATTATCTTTAACATCTTTAATTGCAGTTTCTTGATGTGCCTTTTCACACTTCAAATCTTCCAAATCATCTAAAATAGATTTGCGTTTCACTCCCTCAATTGCTGTATTCTTTGCATTTTTTTTTCTCTTCCAGGTATGCAATATACTATTGACGAGCCTTAGTTGCATACATCCTTAACTCCTTAGTTATCAACAACTTATTTTTGTTGTTTTTGAAATGTTGACTGACTAATCTTTAAGCCACTAAAGATTTTCAACTTCCAACTGCTTGTCCATGTGATAAAAGCAACAATATTTTTACTACTTTGTGTACTCTGTTATAATCTTCTTTGCCTAGATACTTCTCTAAAAAGATATCTAATCGTGAATGCTCATCATGTGGATTAAATGAGCTGAAGTGGTTTGAAGCATTTGAGGCAACTGGTGATAAAAAAAACTGTGATACTGTATAAGAATTTCATCACAGTCTCCTTCTCCAATTAAATTTATTTTTGACAAGTGAATCAGAAGATATTTCATATTTTCATAACAGTTGCTACTATTTAGCGCCATCTGTCTAGGATCAAGGCAAGTTATACTTCATATTGCCACTTTTAGTACATTAGTATATACTTTTATGTGTTCTTTCTTAAAAACATTGAAGATAACAATACAATTGGTAATAAATTTTCTTATATCCTCTGCCATAAATGGCAAGAGAAGTTTTGTGCTCTGATAAAAAGCCAAGAATGGGGTTGTCATTTTAGACACCAAAATGAAAAATTTTAGTTTTCAACAAATAAGATTATCTTTCACTGCCTGCTGAACTGTTAAAAAGGACTTACATGTAGGTTTAGGCAAAGAGCCCTTTTCCACATTCTGCATGTAGCTTTTAACATCGTCCCATATTTCTAATGCCCTTTCTGCTGCAGGTAAATTTTCAAACCACCTGTGCAAACAAAATTTTGAGGGCATTTTTTTACAAGTGGAAATTTTGAGTAAATCCTCTCTTTTCACGGGTGAATCTTTAAATAACCAAAATAAGAAAACTAGGACTGAATCAAGGTGCCAGCCAGAAGTTTGGAAACCATATTTAAATGCTTTATTTACAACATGTAAAGCACATGTTTCCACATCCAACATTTCACAATTAAATCCAGTTCTTGATTTCTTTTGCAACATATTGAAAAAGTTCAAATTTATGGATCGACCATCCATTGAAACCTGTATCACTTTTTGGAGAGAGAACTTCTCAACTGCTTCCAAAAAATGTTCAATCAAATCTTCAGCTTTGGCATGGCCCATAAAAACAGAAGTTAAATATGAGGTTTCAATTGTGTTTGAACATTCATTCCGGTTCGCACATGGACATAGAGTTGTTTACTTTGTAAGAAGTTGTTTAAACTCTCATGTAAGACGCAGGCATGTACGAAGCAGAACTACATAAGAGAGGTTCTGTGCAAAGACTCTACTACTTGCTTGAAATATAAGCACTTTGACTCACACTTGGTCAAAGTCGAGCCAGAGAGAAATCTGCCGAATAGCGCGTCGCTGGATAGTGAAATTTATTACGCCGTATCTCGGTGTTAAAAAAAAAATCAGGCTTTTTCAAAGATTTTAAGGCTTTTGAGCAAATTTTAGGACCTTTTAAGGGCCCTTAAAAATCAAAATGAAAATTAAGGCCTTTTTAAGGCCCGTGGGAACTCTGTAACAGCATATTTTATAAAAGGAATTTTTTGGAATTTGACCCTTAAAGGGCAAAAGTATCAACATTATTTTTAAGACATGTTTATTTTTTTATTACGAGCCATCTATCTCCTTCGGTACCTAAGCGAAATCGATAAATGACATATTGTTTTAAAGATTAAGGTCTGCCATTAGGTAAAATCATAAATTAAGAAAGAATTGCTTCAGAATTTGAGGCTCAAAGAGGTCACTCATATGAGACAGTTCAGAGGCAAGTCCTTAGATTGCGGCAGCAGATATCACAAGGGTGTCAATAAATTGTTTTTATACAATAAGTAGCTTTTCGGATATTTTTTCTGTTACAGAAACATTTTTGCTATAGAATTCCTATGTAAACATTTTATTCGCACAGCAACACATATCACAGAGATGTTGATATGCTGTGTGCTGTTTGTTCAGGTTGGTTGTATTCTGTTAAGGTCAGTTACAATGTGTTGTACATATAGTGTTTTTTTAAAGTTTCCTGACTGTTCCATAATATGTTGTAAGTATTTTGATGCGTACCTATTACACTAAACAAAAAAATATTTGCTACAAAAGTGTGGTTCTACTTTACATTATATTACAAGCATTTTATTAGTGAAATTTTCGCACAGGTCGTCTAGTAAAAAGATACAACAGCATAATACAATAATAAAGCACTTTTTTCTTTTTCTAATAAAAATTATTAAATACAAAAGTATTTGCATCAAATACAGATTCTGGACTTCACTAAATATTTAGCAAGATTTTCTTGATTATTATTTAACCCATATAACAGACTTCATAAACATCTAATTATTACATAAGAAATTCAATAAATAACCCCGATTTGGTTGAATGGTGATCATATTTTTAAAAAATCATTGTAACAAAAAAAAACAATGCTTAGTAAAGACCAGAAGTACGTTCTATTCAACTTATATTGTAAATATGTTTGTTGAAAGTACTTAAAAACCTTAAATGTTAAATTTAAACAATATCATTCAATTATGTAATGATAAAATCAAACATATTAGGTGTGATAAAAAATACAGTGAATAATTTTCCTGCAAACAAAGTAATAAGCTTCATAGAATTTGGATTAATCTTCTTCAAAGTACTGATCTGGGCAGTGGCGTAGCTAGGTCAACAAGGGCCCCGGTGCAAAAAATTTATATTTTGGGCCCTCAGGCCAGATGGGCGACCTTTTTTTGCTTTGTGTTGCTGGTAAGGGCCCCCTGAGCAGTGGTTGGGGGCCCTCCTGAGCAGTGTGAGAGGGCCCTTAGTGAGGGGCTTCCTGTGTCTCAGGGGCCCCCATAGACAACTGTAGAGCTAAAAAAAAAGATCACCAGTTTGCCATGAAGGCTCGGTGGGCCTCTGAACTGCACTTGCGGGCCCCCAGAAGTGCATTTGGGGTCCGCCAGAGGTGCACTATGGGGGCCGCCAGAGGTGCACTATGGGGTCCCCCAGAGGAATGCTCGGGGGCCCCCTGAGCGTAGGAGCCCCCGTGCACTGTACCGCCTTGCCCCATAGTAGCTACGCCCCTGGATCTGGGTTAGCAATGCACTAATACCAACATTGAATCCACGATTAGAAGCATTTCTGGAAGGCTGCTGTGTCGTGGACATCTCAGTGTGGGAATAGTTTCAAAAAGTTTTCTCTCTAGCACACTTTTTATTTTAGGGAAGAGCCAGAAGTCGCATAGTGCTAAATCTGGTTAAGGCGAATGTGTGCACACAAGAAAACTTTTTTTGGCCAAAAGTTGTGATTTCAGAAGTAACCTGACGGCACATCATCATGATGAAGAATGATGCCACTGGCCCATTTTAATGGTCTCTTTCTCAATAAATCATTTCACAAATTTTGCACCACCTCCTTGCAGAACTTGGAGGTTACAGTTGTTCCCATTGGAATTAACTCTGATTGCACTATGCCCTCACTATCTGGGGGAAAGGGAGGAGGGGGGGGGCATAGTATATGAACTTGATGTTCAACTTTGACTGACATGCCATTATAGGGTGAGAGGAGTTAATGGTTTTCCACTGGGAACTCTAAATATTCACCACAGGGTCATAGCCATAGACCCAACTTTCATCTCCAGTTACAATTTTGGCCATGAAGTTCAGATCCTTTAATTCTGTGCAAAATGAGACACATTTTCCCTTCTGTTCATCAGTCAAAAGTCTAGTATCAAATTTTGCACTCACTCGTCTCATTTGCAAATTATCAGTTACAAATGTTTTGAACATACCCTTACAAGATGATAATTTCTTCCGTACATTCTCAAATAATTATCCAATTGTTTGAACTTGTGTTTTGTCACTTTTTGGATATTTTTGTCTGTTTTTGAGTTTGATGGACTTCCTGACAATTGATAGTCTCATTTACATTGTTAAAAAGCTCATACCACATTAACGATGTAAACTGATTTTTTCGATTTCATGAGCTTCTTTGGAACTTTTTTTCAACATTTTAAATTGTTGTTCAAAATTCATGATGTGAGATAGATGGTTAACACAATCCACAACCTCGCTCTAGCGGCTCTGGAAGTTGACTAACAAACTGAGTGTGGTAGGTGACTGGTAACACCCTGGCCTCGTATTCCAGAGGACGCCGGTTAGAATCCCCATCCGGCCATCCAGATTTGGGTTTTCCGTGGTTTCCCCAAATCACTCCAAGCAAATGCTGGGATGCTTCCTTCAAACGGTGATGGTCAAATTCCTTCCCATTCCTTGTCCCCAGTCCCATTCCATGTCTAATGATTTCAACGAGGCATTAAGCCATATTATAAAAACCGACTAACAAGTCAGAACCTGTTCAAACTTGACAATGCCGATCTCAATAAATCAGGATAATGGACATAGTATAACAGCACTCAGCAGTTAATGTTATAAAAATTAATTCATCATTTTTTTATCACACCTTGTACTAACTAGAAGATAATTTCAAAGTAAATGGAAAAAAATAGGAAACTAACTCACCATCAGCAGGCAAAACAGCATTATTGTTATTTGGGATTATGTCATCAACATCATCATCCTCAACTTTCTCAATGTACTCTCTCCCCTTTATTTTTGGCACCATATTCTTTTTAGTAGACTTACTGACTTTGGACATGTCTCTGTTTTTCAAGCTAGTGTTGCTACTACCAGCAATGTCAGTAGATTTTACCTTCTTTTTAACAACGGCTTCTGCAGTAGTTTCAGTTTCTGGCTGAACTCTTTTCTTTTTTGACACCATTTTGTACAATCCACTTAAGCCTGGTGCAAAACAAGAATTTTAAAAAAAATGTAACCTAATGTTTTAGAAAGATCAGAAACAAAGAACATTTATATATTACAAGAGGTTTTATTTGCATAAATAATGGCAGACAAAAAAATTGCCTGGCTCAAGATTATTCTAACTGTATTGTATTCATAAATAAACTTAATATATGCCATTAATTTTTTTTATATAATCTTCTCAAATATCCAGCCAACTGAATAAGGTGTTTACACACAATACTTAGGTGATCAAAATTTCCATCACAATCTTCTGGCAAAGTGCTTCACTAGAAGATGGTGACAGATTTCATTCACCAAAACATTGTGTATAATCATCATGTACACTAGGTTAATACTCTATAACATTTTATTAATTCTAATATCAAGAGATGGTGACAGGTTTTTTTTTAGCTGAAATAGTGTGTGTAAACCATGTTGTTATACTTGCCACTGCCAATTGCAGAAAGTTGTCAGACTTAGCAAAATGTATAGACAACCTCTGAGAGGATGTAACATGGACAAAGGACTGCTAAGTCAGGATAGCTAAAAGTATGCACAAACTAGCTGATACCCGCGACTTCGTTCGCGTGGATTAAGAATTTCTTTGCCAGAATTGAATATAGAAAGTTGTTGGTAACAAAGGATTGGTCCCAAACAACACTGAGTCGGCATAATATGACAGGAAAGCCATCACTATATCAATCTACCATTGAACCTGTCTCATGAAGAGAATCAATTTCCAACATATTTAAAAACAGAAAAACAAACTAAGGTGCGGGGATGAGGGAGGGCGGGGGGGGGGGGGGGTGTTAATTAAGGGCAGCTTTATTTCAGCTTGGTCTTTTCTTCTTTCTTCAGCATGAGCATCCGATTCTTGGGTTCTAATAACTTTACTGCTCATGCTCTGCTAGAGCTACAACTTAGGCCAGTTTACACCCGCAAGGCATGTCAAAAAAGAAGGAAAAACAAACTGGTACCAGAAACATTTATGCAGACACAAAGTAATAGGTCAGTAAAAATCAACATCTATACTAAATAATACATTTTTTCTTGAAACGAAATTTATTAACAAATTACACACTAACATAATGCACGAGAAGCACAGCTTGACCAACTGACGTAACATTACAGACTAACACATACATCCGTCTCTATGTCACCATTCAATAAGTTCTCAAAATTTGATGACTACAACTGTTAATCATACTGAAAAAAAATTCCTGTGCCCTCCCTACAGATTTTCTTCTCAAATTCCGTCAATATCGGTATAGGCATTTAGTCGTCAAATAGTAACAAAAAGACAGAGATTTACTTCCACATTTATAGTATTATTACTGCAGAAAACACACACAGACTGAATCATCCCTGAGGGATCAAAATAATGTAAAAAAAAGTGTACACCTACAGCATTGCAAGACTACCCACGATTTGCCTCACATAGCACCCCTACATTTGTGATATCTACAGTTTAACATTCAATTCGAATAACCAACGGTCCAGGCGGAACGCTTATGATCAAAAACAGTTTTTAAAAATCTTTGCCTTCGAACCTGAGGCCACGATCCAAAGATCAGTAAGCAAGCGCTTTAACCACTGAGCTACGTGACCACTTCATGGAAATGCAGTAAAGAGACCTAGACATCCAACGCGTTTGTCTATCGCCATTCATTGATTTTTTGAAATTATAAGACAACATGTATTACTTATACGGATAAGTTTTCAACCAAATGTAGACAGTATTTTTCTCCTTGTTTCAATGGATAAGTGTGCAAAGTTTCAATGAGATCAGATGAAAACTGTGGATTTGTATGAAGAACAAAAAAACAAACATTCATCTTTATTTATATAGATTAGAGCAGATAACACACACACTGACTTCGAGAGAGAAAAAAAATTGTACACTTGCAGAATTGTTAGACCGCATACAATTTGCCAAGCATTTCACCCTAAAATTTGTGGGATCTACATTTTAATGTGGAATCCGTAAAATTGACCGTCCAGGCATGGCTTATACAATCAAAAAAAAATATTTAAAAATCTTTGCCTCCATTGGGAATTGATCCGGCGGAATACACATTAGTACGCAAGCGCATTAATCAATGGACCACCAGCCCACAATACTGTAAGGAACTACAGAGTCTTCCACATCCTAAACGTCGGTCTACGTTCGTTTCGGTAATTCTTCAAAATTACATGACAATATGATGGGAAATTGTTCAACCAAATGTAGACAGTATTTCTCTCCATGTTTCAAAGGATAAGTGTGTAAAGTTTCATCGTGATCGGATGAAAACTGTGGATTTGTATGAAGAACAAACAAACAAACATTCATCTTTATTGTACATAGATGGTTGCCACACAGGGTCGAAGATCCCTCAAAGCCAATACAAGCAATGACACAAGTGCTCTTTTCAAAGCCAAAACATAAATAATGTAAGGAATTACAGATATAATATTCATATTTTGCAATTTAATATGGAATGTTTGACAAAAGACAAATGTGTTGACATTAGCAAATTAGCTGAATATCACTTTATCAACAAGAGGGCAAAAGTAGATGGGTACAGGGGGTAAAGGGGGCAGGGGGGGATGGGTATATAGGGAAATTGCCACAGGTGCACGCACTCCATTACAGTTAAATTAATTAACAGCACTTCAAGAAATCAACCTAAAGAAAGAAAATCTGAAAAGGGCAATGATTCCAATACACTGAAAGACACCAAGCCTCCCGTTCTCTGTGTATTATTTTTGTAAAACAAAAAACCCTCGATTTTAATCCTTGCCTACTGGCTATTCAAAATTATGAGAAATTTTTAATTTCAACAATATATCCATATAAAGGAACTTGAAATTAAATAAAAATATGTTTTTGGGAATTCAATGTCTAATTACAAAACCTACGCAACTTGGTAGCATCAAGGACTTTGTTTACCATAGGAAGTACACAAACAGCAATTAGCAACAATCATGTTCTTATGAATAAGAAGAGTTCATCTCATGATATGCAACAAAACAGTTTTGGAATAAAGTTTAAACTGTATCTTCTTAATTTCATCATCTTCAGTTTTCTAAAAATTGAATCTCTCTTATTGTGGAATAGTCTGACTTCTGTTCGTTGAATGCAGAAGGACTTGAGACAATTTTTATAGATTTTCTCTTCTTTTTACCAATAATATCCTTGACAGTTATCATCTCTTGTGGAGTTAATCTTTTGAAATCACTTAATGACATACGCATTGACAAATGTGACATCCACAACCTTCCAAATAATCAGAGTCAAAATTTTGGGGATTTTCAGTCAACATGGTATCAGGACCTCAGATGACCAGCAGTATCAATCCCATCCACAAAAGTATTGTAGTTCTTGACAGTTCTTTGGCATTACGCAGTTTACTTTGGGTGTAATGGTAGTTTCATCACTGTCATGAAAATTCAATGTTAATGTATGTACACTGAAGAGCCAAAGAAACTGGTATAGGCATGTGTATGCAAACACAGAGATATGTAAACACTGCGATCTACAACACCTATATAAGACAACAGGTCAGTCAGTGTAAGTGAGTTTGAACGTGGTGTTATAGGCAGCGCAAGAGTGATGGGACACAGCATCTCCGATGTATCGATGAGGTGGTGATTTTCCCGTATGACCATTTCATGAGTGTACCGTGAATATCACGAACCTCGTAAAACATCGAATCTGTGACAACGCTGTGGCCGGAAAACGATCCTGCAAGAACGGGACCAACGACAACTGAAGAGAATCGTTTAACGTGACAGAAGGGCAACCCTTCCGCAAATTGCTGTGGATTTCAATGCTGGGCCATCAACAAGTGGCAGTGTGCGAACCATTCAACATAACATCTATACTATTATATATCTGTAAGCAAGCTGTGTATGTCTCTTTACTTGAACGGGTATCGCGCAATAAGTATCGCAGCAATTTGGATGTGTTTTTTCAAGTTTTTAGAGCTAATGGTCCGAATCAAAATCTGCTGAAATAGCTAATGACTTATACATACCTTCAGAAGGAACAGGCAATTAAACACCTTTTTATATGGAAAATTGTATGCCATGGAACATTAAGCATTTTCAGAGATGCACTACTTCCGCATAAATCTGATGAAAATTCACACAGCTTAACTATTGATTGTTTAATATTTTGACCTCGAATATTTATTTAGTTTTTCAATTTTGTGGAATGCAGTAAATAAACGGAATACCTGAATTAAACGTAATGATCATTACTAATATTTCATTTTCTGTAAAAATTACGCGTTTAAGAGTTTGACCAAAGATATACTAATCACTGAATTGTTTATATTGTCTTTGTCTTCACTTTCAGCAATTAGTTAAAAGTACTATATATTATATTAAATCTTCAATAAGAATAAAAGAATTGTGATATTTACGGTAAGTAACTAAGAGCTTAATACGTATATTAAAGGTTTTTATTGGCGTTCCAATTTGATTGTGAAATCCAGTCCACATTTCAACCTAACCACAACTGCAATACAGTAGATTTATTATTGCGCATGTTTTAGCTCTGTTGCAGTTCAAAATAAAGGTGTATTAAGAAATTCATTATTATGATTTATGCTATCCTATAATAGATAATGTTGTCACAATCCAAATTGTATTTAGTGAAATATTTAATGAGTTTAGGCGTATCTGAATTATTTGATTTTGTAACGGCAATATCAGATATGTTGTGGTTAGTTTGAAATGCAACCTGACCCAGAAATATAAGTCATGAGGAATTAATTTATTGTTAGTAATTAATAAGCTGTTTTAATGAATGCCATGTTAGCGATTGACATGTATCACGAAGTAAGTGTTTCCTGATGGCTTTGGCAAAATTTGTTTCTGGTCCAGGCTACATTTCAATCTAACTACTTCAGTTCTCAAATACCGTGAAGGAAAATGGATCGAAATGTGGGTAGTTGTATAAAAGCCATTAAGAAAAAAATACATGTATTACTCATGGATTAGGAATGTATTTATATGGTATAAAAAAGGGGGATTCTATGATTACCGTGGCACCGCAGTTTGATGATGGATTTTTATGTAACTAGATGACACAAATTGAAAGTACAGAATAAATTTTTTGATATCTCGCTTAGTTCTCGAGATATCGTATCTCAAAACTGACATGGTTAGGTTGAAATTCGGCATGGACCAGATGAAAAATTTCGCCATAATAAAATTTTATGATGAATTTGTATGTAACTTGACGAGACAAAACGGAAAAAAGGAATAAATGTTTTCGATATCTCGCTTAGTTCCCGAGATATTGTATCTCAAAAGTGAGGAGGTTAGGGCGAAATCCGGCTTGAACCAGAAAAAAATTCACCGAAACCACTATTATCTACGCGGTGGAAATGCTCTATAGATGTTTTATTTTCTTCCTAGTGGTTGTTGTTAAGTTGAAATACAGCGTGGACCAGAAGAAACGCCACCAAAAGCACAAGGAACTATACATATAACTGATTTTTGACATGCTATATCTCAAAAACCAAGCGATATATATTTCATTTTCGATTTGTTTTACCGATTTCTATAAGAATCCATCTGTGGCGCCACGGTAATGATAGAACTGCCTTAAAAAATCTTGCGAGTGATCTTACTAAATTCGTTGCTGCAATACTATCTTTGGCGGCATAGATAGTTTAGAATTAACAGCCATTACTATCGCAGACTAATTTTCGTTTTGCATTATATCTAAGGTACATTTCTTTTTGCTATAACATGCACTTTATATGGAAAAGAATGTCCTCAGGAAATTTCTAACCTGAAGGATTATTGATTCTCGGTACGCCTTTACTGGAATGTTAGTGATAATGTTTCACGTAGCTTTAGTTTCTTATATTTCATATATTATATGTTTAAAATATAAAACCCACAAAAACCTTTTGAACATCAGTATGAAAACCACATCTAAGGTAATAACTAAAAGAAACTAAATTTTTTTAAATAAGATCTATATAATTTGCTTCTCTGCATTAATATTTGACACTAACATAAAAAGCGTAAAACATCTTTTTGTGTGTGTGTTAGTGGGGGGGGGGAGGCTGCCTACTACTGGTACTAACCATTTGAAATTTGAATTAACTGCTTCGTTGTAATATCCTCTTCACGTTTTGCACTCTCCTGATTCGGAAAAGTTACCACAAATTAAATCAAAAATGTCAAAATATGAGAGAGACACCCAGCTATCAGATGGCGCTGCAAAATTAATGAAAATCTATTGAAATGTTGGTTAAATCCTTTATTGTAATGTTTTCTTGCCGTTTATGCTTCTCTCCATTGTTAAGGGTCGCACAAAATTAATAAATAAATAAAAAAATTGTCCGAGATGTAGTAGGCCCTACAACAACAATTGCCATCTTAGAATCGATACAAGCGATCGGAGACAATGCATTGCTTCCATTGTAAACAAATACACAATTTTTTAGATGGATGCCGCAGAACGATTTTCCCAAAAATTATTTTTCTTGGTTTAGGCAGAATTTCAACCAAACCATGACCTCTATGACAAAATGCGACAATTTAGGTTGATATGATCCCTGTGCCGATATTTTTTTTTGTCATTTTTACAGTGCTGGCAACATTACACAGTTGCGCAGTCTCATATTTCGGCATTTTTAACATAACATGTGGCAATTTTTCCAAAGAAGGAGAGCGTAAAATGTGAAGAGGTCATTTTGTGGAGGCAGATACTTCAAATTGCAAAAGGTTAGTACCAGTTTCGGATTGGTGGAGAAAGAGGCAGATTATCCTTATTTCTACACATGTCAAGATCCGCGCGTGCAAAGTAGCAGGTAAATGCTAGTCATCAATATGGGCTTTCAGAACCAAATGCCCACTCATGTACCCTTGCTGAGTGCATGACACAAAGCTTTACGCCTCACCTGGGCCCATCAACACCAACATTGGACTGCTGATGATTGGAAACATGTTGCCTGGTCTGACAGGTCTCATTTCCAATTGTATCGAGCAGGTGGACATGTACAGGTATGGAGACCTCCTCATGAATTCATGGACCCTGCATGTCAGCAGGTGTCTAGCTGGTGGAGGCTCTGTAATGGTGTGGAGCGTGTACAGCTGGAGTGACATGGGACCCCTGATAATCTAGAAACGACTCTTGACAGGTGACATGTACGTATGCATGCTGGCTGATCAACTGCATCCAATCATGACCATTGTGCATTCTGATGGACTTGGGCAATTCCAGCAGGACAATGAGACACCCCACACATCCAGAAATGCTACAGATCGGCTCCAGGAACACCTCCGCTGGCCACCAAACTTCCCAGACATGAACATTATTGAGGATATCTAGGATGCCATTCAAAAGAGATCTCCACCCCCTTGTACTCTTACAGATTTATGGACAGTCCTGCAAGATGCATGGTGTCAATTCCCTCCAGCACTACTTCAGACATTAGTCGAGTCCATGCCACGTCATGTTGTGGCATTTCTGCGTGCTTGCGAGGGTCCTACACGATATTAGTCAGGAGTACTAGTTTCTTTGGCTCTTCAGTGTAGTTTTTATCCTGCCATTTCCAGCAGTCAATGTCAGAGTTTGAAAATTTATGGTCATATTCTCCTCTTTTAAGTTTCACAATTGCCACTCTAGTATTTTCAGATTAGTTTAGGGATTATGTCTCCATATTACATATTTTTCATCTAAGTATATATATAATAAAAAAAAGCTTATGAATTGTTGGATTGGTATCAGATAAGATATTTATTTCAAGACTGGAAGTTGCTAGGTCAACATTTGTTACTGACTGTTCTCCATCGCCTGTTTCATTTAAACGTGAATGTTGAGCATGTTCGGAATAGCTTTCTGTGCACTTCATTCATTTCATCAAAGTCTCTCAGTGTCAATAACTTAATATGATCAAAATTTTTATCATCAGATACTTCTGAATATGTATCACAATCTGCAACGTCTTCTACGAGAAGGAGTTCAATCAAGAAGTAAATCAAAATCTAAAAACGCACTTCACAACTCTAGTCAACACACTGATAAACACAAACTTTAAATTCGCTGGTTGGCTGTTTTGGACCATATTTAAAAAGGTGTGCTTCAATTGCTGACCTAATCACATAATTGCAGATCATCAGATTGAACACTATGTACACAACCATATTGTTGAATTATTTGGCGAAAAATATTGAGGTAAAACTTTGTATCCTGTCAAGAGTTAAGGAAGTAACATGAACAACAGATTGCACTGAAATAAGTGTGACATAAATAGACAGTTTAACTGCTATTTTTGAGTTTATAAATAATCTGGCTCAAAATGTCCAACTCCATCTCTGCCTCCAACCCCCAATAACATGTATTAATGTGGGAGATGACAACAGTAATCACATATCAGAGGGATATGCAACTAATGATGAAAATGGAGAGAAACTAGCTGAATGGGTTGAAGAACAGGACATCCAAATTAGCTATGATGGCACACTGACACAAATCTTGACCTGTGCCTGTGTCTTTACTAATCAGAACAAACTCCCTGTAAGCCAAACATTTGAACACTTTCCCACAGTAGTTAATACTCGGCTTGAATTCCTACCAATCAAATTCAAAAATAAACCCAGATGGAATTTCAGAAAAGCAAACTGGACACAGTTTACGCACGAGATGGTGAGTGGCCTGTGCCGAATGCCACCAAACTAGAGAACTGCAGGAGATTCATTGGAGCTATTAATGGTGCAGCAAAACAAAACATCCCATGGAGATTTAGAAAACATTATATTTAAGCTTTCACTAACTCTACTCAAGCTTTATGTAAAGACTATTAATTGGCAATAAAATATTTCAAGAACTAAATTAAGGAAGAGGGCGGAAAGGGAAAGAACTAACCTCCCACACAAATTTCACATACTGGAAGCAAGATGTGGATTCTGCTACAGAAACTTGACTCTGCTAATTCCTGCAGTCAGGAGCTGAATGTAACATGATCAGAAATGGATCCATACTTAAACCAAGTGAAGAGATGATGACACTAGACCCAGATGTCAAACATGAAATAAACGAAGTGCTAACTTACATTTACAACAACCTGCAAAACATCACCTCTTCAAGTCTGTGCAGCAAATCCAAAACAACAGAAGCCATAGGATAAATGGCATATATCCCAAAACAACTGAAGAAACAAAGACCAACAAGGCTGATAAATTTTTTCAATAAAATATTGTAAACTAGGAACATCCCTCCTCAGTTTAAGGTCACACATGCATCTTCAAACCAGGAAAGCCATCAGATGATGGTTCTACTCATTATTTCCTTTAAACTGCTGACATGCCTCATCCTACACAGAATTAAAGCAGAAATAAGTAGTATAACTTCTACATATCAGAGTGGTTTCAGCTAACGAAGTTGCTGTGAACAAGAACTAGCTTCAACATCATGGCTGGGTTAAAGTTAAAAAAATCCATTCCTTATGTCAACTTATCTGTAGCATAAGACACATTAGGTTGGATGCATTACCGCTACAACTAAAGAGGCACAAACCATGTAAAAAAGGCTGACTATTTTTGTTAAGAACATGATAACTGCATGCTATTTCATAATCGCTATTGGACACAGAACAAGCCAAACATTCAACCTCAAGAATGGGCTATGATACGGATCTATTCTTGTACCAGTGAACTTCTTTTTTACTTATTGCTTTAAGCCTCGTCGACGGCTAAGGTCATTAGAGGCGGGATGCGACTGGGGACCAGGAAAGGGAAGGAATTCGGCCATGGCCTTTTTGAAGGAAGCATCCCGGCATTTGCCTGGAGTGATTTTGGGAAACCATGGAAAACCCAAATCTAGATGCCCGGACGGGGATTCGAACCCGCGTCCTCCCAAATGCGAAGCCAGAACGTTAACCGTTCACCCACCACATTTGGTCAGTGAACTTCAAACTAAACACTGGTAATATGTCGATCACAGCTAGTATGAAATTCTGTCATGTTGATGACCTAGCTACACCCATCTGAATCAGATCTCTTGAAGATAGATCAGATTTGCTGTCCAGGGACTTGTAAACTCTGAATTTATATTACAAACAGTGGAGATTCTATCCAAATGCAAACAAAATTGAAGTATCAAATATATATATATATATATATATATATATATATATAATAACAATGAGCAGGAAAAAGCTTTAAGGCAATAAAATTAAGGAAGGATAGGGAAATATGACCCAGCACTTACCACTTCTCTTGTGTTTGTTTTTTGTTCGTCGTCCCAGCCGCCTTTATCTGTGGTAAGTGCTGGGTCATATTTCCCTATCCTTCCTTAATTATATATATATATATATATATATATATATAGTGAACCAACTGAAATTTATGGCAACAAATGTTTCCTTTTAATATTATATATTAACTACGGGTATATCAGATTTGGAAGAAGAAATATTTTCTCTTTGAATGTCATTAATTTAAAACTCACACTAATTAAATAAAGTTTCACTAATTTTAATCATAAAGAATCCACGAAGTAGCCAAGTTTATGCTTTGCTTTTGTTTTGTTTTTCGTAACGAGATAATGTTATAGGTCATGATAAGCAGAGATACGAGATAAAAGTGAGCCTATAGTAAAAAGACAAAGTCAGTTTACTAGATAATTTTGTGCAAGTTGTTGTTATGTATAGACTATATCACTGTCATAGGGAAAAAAACTGCTAAACCTCATTTCAACTGCTGGGCACATGTCATGATATAAAATAGATACTGAAGCAATCAGTTCCTAATCAAATCCTGCACTTTCTAAAGGACAAAGTTAAACTGAACATTTTTTTTAAATGTCTGCTGGTATTAGTCAAAAGATGTTTGTTAATAGGCCAAAAGTATTCACAGACATTCCAACCACCACAGGAATAAGTGATCACAAAGCAATAACTGCAACTGTAAAGTCAATAACTGAACACAAAAAAGAAAAGAGTGTTTACAGATTCAAAAGGCCTCAGAGGAGTGTTATCTTGGTTGTTTGGGCAGAGATGCATTAATTTATTGAAACCTGATGATTCAGCCATCATTCTGTGGCTTTCTTCAGGAGTCCCCTGCAGAAAGCCACAGAATGATGGCTGATATGTCAGGATTTAATAAAATGATGTGATTCCAACAGGACAACCAAGATAACATCGACAACAACTGCCGAAGTCTGCACAGCCGCCTCATAGAATGTTTCATATTATACAGAAGGATAATTATCATACCTTCAAATCAATGAGGGGAGCAGTTGAAGAGAAATTGCATTTATTTACATATATAGTCAGAGAAGGTATCAACAAACATATGCCAAAACAAACAATCAAGGTAGGGAAAAATCCACAATGGTACAGATGTGAAGTTAAAAGATTAGTCAAGAAGGATGAGGTACCGTAGTAACTTAGAGAACTTAGCTGATTTAAGAGGACATATTAAAAATGTGATCTGTGAGGCTTTTAATGATTTCTGTTGCAACTTGCTTTATTTATTTTATTTATTTGTCGTATGGCAAGCAACTAATACAATAATAAATATATACAAATACAAGAACGTTGGTAGCGTTCACAAGCTGATGTCTAATTCTTCCAGCCATTCTAAGAAGGAACTTGTAGCTCCAAAAACATCTTCATATGGTCCATCATACTTCCGTAGAGGGCATTCCCTGATAATATGCTCCACACTCTGGGAAGGAGCACCGCAGTCACATGCAGGAGAATCCTGAAGACCCCACTTATACAGCATGGCGTTGCATTTCGCATGGCCTATTCTTAGGCGATTTAGTTTGACCCACTGGTCTCTATTTAGATGGAATCCTGGAAGTCCAGTTGTGGGATCTTTAATATCTGAATGTTTTACACATGTGGAGTTCCAGCTTTGTCGCCATTTTTCCATGACATCAAAGTCAAATACATCTTGCCATACCGGATTTCTTGATTTATGACGAGTGGGTGGTAAGTTATTTAGAACCTCGTGGATTGGGAGATCCTGTGGATGATCAGGATGGTGTAGTTTTATCCACTCACGTGCCGTTGCTTCTTGGCGTCTTATCTCTGGAGGTGGTATTTTGCTGATCAGGTGCAACCAGGGGACTGGGGTGGATTTTAGGGTGCCAGTTATTACTCTCATACACTCATTCAGGTGGACGTCGATTTTTCTAGTATGAGTACTACGTTGCCACACTGGAGCACAGTACTCAGCAACAGGGTATACCATGGTGAGAGCGGTTGTTCGTAGTGTGTTCGCATCAGCTCCCCATGAAGTACCAGCTAGCTTCTTCATGATGTTGTTTCGTGTTTTCAGTTTCTGACTTGTGTTTTCGAGGTGTTTTTTTTTAATGTTAAGGAGCGGTCTAAGGTGATGCCAAGATACTTAGGATGGAAATTATGTTTCACCCTCTGGTGGCAGAAGTTCACTTTGAGCTGCTGATGTGCTATTCTATTGCTCAAGTGGAATGCGCATACTTCTGTTTTCATTGGGTTCGGACAACGTCTCCACTTTCTATAATATGTGTTCAAGGTTTCTAAGTCGTTAGAGGGAATGCTCTCACCTTCCTCTAATGTGGCAGTTTGGACGGCGATAGCTAAGTCGTCAGCGTAGCAGAATTTATTGCCGGTTGTTTCTGGCATGTCACTGGTGTACAAGTTGAAGAGCAATGGAGCTAGTACTGACCCTTGAGGTAATCCATTTTTTATTGTAAATGACTTACTTGTCTTATGTCCGACGGTGACCTTAAAATATCTGTTGGTCAGCATATTCCTCAGGAGTGATGTTAGTTTCCTGCAGGGTATATGTTTTTTAAGTTTAAGTAGCAGTCCATCCAGCCAAACTGTATCATATGCTGCTGTTAGATCGACAAAGGCTACTGATGTTTTTAACTTCTTCTGAAATCCAGCCTCAATGTATGATGTCAGTGCTAATACTTGCTCACAACAGCTCCGTTTTAGTCTGAAACCTGCCTGATATGTTGGTGTTATGATATTTATTATTCCTTGTATGCGGTTAAGGATGAGGCGTTCTAGAAGCTTATAGCAAACAGTGAGTAGAGCAATAGGTCGATAGCTTGAAGCATCATCTGCTGGTTTGCCTGGTTTGAGGATCGTCAAGGTGTGAGCCATCTTAAATTCTGGGGGGACTATCCCAGTGTCCAGGATATCACTGAAGAAGTTCTTGAGCCAAGTTCTTCCCTGCTTGCCGAGATATCTTATGAATTCTGGGAAAATGCCATCTAACCCTGCAGCCTTCCTCATTTTTAGCATTTTGATGGCTTTCTCAACTTCTTCATGACTAAATGGATTAGAAAGGATAGGATTATTTCTAAGGTTGTTATCCATTTCAATTATCTCTTTCTCCATCTGTTTCTTCATGGCAGGATCTATTGGGACTTTGTCAGCTCTTGTTTTTATGTGCAATGCCATTTCAGCTGGTGTAATTCCTGGATCCTCTTTGCACATGTTTGAGGCTGCACCCAGTTTTCTAAGGAGAGTCCATGCATTTCTACTGGAGTGAGTAAAGCTCATTTGAGAAGTTAGCTCTTTCCATTTCTGTTTCCTCCCTTCATTCAGTTTTTCTAATATTCTTTTTCCTGTTTCAGGGTCACCAGTTTTTTGAAAATTTTCATATAAAGTTTGCGTAGATTTGTCCCAGCATGGAATGTATTGTTTCCTGTACCCTCGAGGGATGTTTCGTTTAGCTGCAGCAATAACAATACCTACAATTCTCTTGTAGTTTTTCACTTTTGGTGGTATCCATCGCAGGTTATTATCTACCTCGGAGCTATAATTGTCCCAGTTTGCCCTCTTTAAATTCCATCTTGGTTTATGAATTGATCTGATAACAGGTATTGTGATTAGTGTGGGCCTGTGTTGGCTTCTGGGAAAATGCTGAAGGACTTTCCTTGTGTGGTCTAAAGGTTTTCTTTCATCTGTGGAAACAAAGACCAGATCAGGATTGGTGTCAGATTGCCATCTAGCAGAGTGGAATGTTTTCTTTTCTTTAGCATCATAGCTGAGATACAGGTCTTGACTTTCGGACCACACAGTGAGTTTCTCACCGTTTTCATCAGAATTTGGGTAAGCCCAGGATGTATGTGGGCTGTTAAAGTCTCCTACATATATGCAAGGTTTTGGTAGTGAGGGCAGTGGTGGAGTTGGCCAGTTGGAAAGAGGTGGTTTGTAAACTGATGCAACAGTTAAATTGTTGAGTTTGGCAGTAATTATTTCCACTTCATTGACTTTTTGACACCTCACTTCCGAGATGTTGCAAATGTTACTTTTGGCATACATGGCTGATCCGTGTATAGGAGAGGGAATTCTCGATATCATTCTGTATCCTGCAATCTTGCCCCTGCTTTCCAAATCTTTTTCAGTCATGTGGGTCTCTTGAACAGCTAAGATGTCGATTTTGAGGTCAGTAGCTAGTTTGCTAAGGTATTCACATTTAGCAATTGTTAATCCTTCTGCATTTATTTGAAGAATCTGAGCGCTGTGTCCAAACGTTCTGGTCAGTTGGCTCTGACAAGTGCCGTTGTTCAATTTCATCTTCAGATTTTTCATCTTCTGATGTTGCTTTGTGTGACCGTGAGAGATACGGGATCTAGTTCGGTCGCCTATTGTGTAGATTATCAGCCGTCCTGCATCAGCAGTCCATTGTCCAGGGTGCACCACGAGGAGGTTATCTACACGTCGTACCCCACTTGCTTTATAAAAGCTACACAGAAAACCCAAAGAAATTTTGGTGGTTCATTTATAGGGACAATAATATGTCAGCACTAATTCATGACAGATGTGAGGTTTAAGAAAAGCCGTGACAAGGATAACGTACCTAACACTGAATTCAAAAATCCACTCACTGATGAAAAAATTTGTAACATGCCCATTTTTCCACAGTGTATGGCATTAGAGATGATGCGTTAGGAATAGATACTGCAATTAGATCTTCTAAAGTGGGGAAAAGCACCAGGTACTGAAGGAATAACAAGAATACTTTCAGAGTATGTGATGGAAATCATTTCTGTACTGTATGTTAGGAAAATCCTCAGAAAAGATTCGAGCATACGGTACAGTGCAAATTTGTGAATGGATTCAGACACTGACGAAATTCTAACGATTGCTAAGAAATTCAATGTTTTTCAGTATTGTACAATGAATGGTAACTAACACAAAATTCTAAAAAGTTGAAAGCATTGTAACAAAAAGAATCCATTAAGTACACAGATCAGTTACAGATTTGGGTGATTCTCTGAAGTATTTGGGAATAACTGTAAAAACCGATAAGAAATGGGACCTGCATATGACTTCGGTCATAGGTAGAGCTAGTTCTAAACTGATTCTGAAGAACTGTAATGCACAAATAAAGGAAATAGTACACAAAACTCTCATACAACCACATTTGTACTACTGTTGTGTCATTTGATGGGGGAAAGGAGTAGTTAAAAAGAGGCAAAAATGGAGTCACTTAGTCAATAGATGCTCCCTTACATGAATTCATTCTTCCCTTATGCTAGAGGGATTGAAATGTGTGGAATAAAAAAAATAATGTTTGGTAAAAACACTCTCTGCCATCCACGGTTTTGTGAATTGCAGATTATGAATGTAGATGTACATTAATTATTAACCAAAACATTATTTCAAAAAGAATAAACTTTTTATAAACAATCTCAGATACAATATTGATAGCAGATTAACGATGTTTGCTGATGATGCTCTCATCTTTATAGAAGTAAGAAATTCTGATGATTCCTAAAAATTCAGCAAAATCTGAATGCCATTTCGGCATTGCGATGAATGGTAATTTATACTAAAGGCAGCGTGCTTAACTAACAAAAAAGAATCAATTTGTAGTGGAGTGTAAAGTAAAAGGTTTAGTCATTGATTTGGTTGGTTCCGTCAAGTGTTTGGGCATAACAGTACAAACCACCAAGATTTGGGACCTGCACATAACTTCCTTCATGTCAACTCTAGCCTGTAATTCACATGTCAAATTTTGAAAAACTGTAATGCACGAATAAAGGAAATAGTGTACAAAACTCTCATACAGCAACATCTGGACTATTGTGGTGTTATTTGGGATCCATATTGCAAAGGATTGATTGACATAATAGAGAATATTGGGGGAAGAGCTGCTCGATTTGTGACGGTTTGTAACAGTCCCTACAAAAGTGTCACACTTCCAATAGTTACATAGATTTGGATGGGATTGTCTAGCGGACAGATGATAAAGGTTCCATTTCAATTTACTGATAAACAAGCGAACTCCCACTTTCTTTTATAAGTGTGATAAAATACTTAATCTTGTAGCAGCCCACGGGAATTTTTGGGTAAAGCATGGCAGTATCTACGATTTCATACAACTCTAGCCAAAGCAGGTCAGTTGCAACAGAAAAGGAGAACGACTGGAGGTGTAGGAATGTGGCTATACAGAAGCCAATGCCCACGCAAGGTCAGGAGTCAGCAAGAATATGCTGGAGCACAACGTCATTTGGCAGAGGATGGGAGAAAAGCAGCAGCTATGATTGGTCGAGAATCCTCCCTACCACTTGTCCAATGGTGGGAGGCTGGAAATTAAAACTAGGTTGCACAAAGGAGCGGGGAGAGCTCGGGAGCTAGCTAGCAAATTCAAGCTAGGCTCAAGGCTTGTTACAGGTCAATGAGAAAAAGGAGACCGAGAAGGTGTTAGTCAAGGGCTACAGCCATCGACACCAGCCGAATCAACCATGGACGCAGCGAGGAGCATACTCCATCAACATTAATCCAACTGGTGGGATGAAACCATTGGGGAATCATAATTGGAATATCAAGCAGTAGAAGCAAGTATTCGATGACTTACATAGCTAAAGGGGCAAGGAATATAGGCAGGATTAATTATGTATATAAAACTGGTGTAAATAAAATGCAAATGTGTATATATCTTTGCTGAGAGTATCATTTCCAAAAACTACCACTCACGACATAGTCTTACTCACGATTTAATGTACCTCTTGGGGAGTGGCAAAGCGAAAGCAAAAAGTTCGCCAGTCCACCACAGTACAGGGATTTATTTGGTGTCGGTTGTGGGGTAAGTCAACGATAAAGCATTGGGTGTAAGGGTAGTGATACTCCAGTTAGTAGTAATTAAGGAAAAAGTAAAGTAAGAGGAATTGTGAGACGGAAAATACCTCTCAGTACAACAGTGTAACAGAATTGGCGAAGCAGCTAATTGTTTGCTGAGGTGAAAAAGGAGAGCTGGACGAGTTCTTAGATAATTGTGATACAAAATTCAGTCTTATTGACGATGAAGAACATGAGATTTTGTTAAGGTTTTCCAAGACATGTATCGGAGGTCAAGCCAGACAAAGAATACTTGTACGAGAGAAAGTGAAGGAATGGAAGGATGTACGAGCAATATTGGTGGAGAACTATCAGCCTAAACGGACAGTAGATCACTATGCTATTCGTATGTTTTCGAGTCGACAGCATGTCGGTGAAACAATAGCAGATTGGGCGAGTAGGCTAGATGGCATTGTACACGAATTTGAGAAGCAACCAAAAAAGAATTAAAAGGAAGTGAGTTCACTGGAGCTTTGCAATTAATTCATAATTTGAGTCATGCAGTGTTCACGCAAGGTCTATTAGACAAGAAGATATTAGCAGTATTAAGAGGAGGAGGAACGGATTTGCCTTTGTCATAGATCAATATTGCACTTTTAGAAGAAACGCTAATTTTGTCAGTCAGAGAGAAACGGCAACACCAAGGAAATGATTGCAAGCCGCATACAGAATCAAATAGAGGAAAACACAAAGGCTGGAATTCAAGGAGTGCAAGAACGGCAAATGATTGTCAAATCTGTGGAAAATGGGGTAACAACACGAGAAAGTGTGCAAGAGTGTCAGTCAAACAAAAAGTGGGACACACAACAAGAGTATGTTGCCAATTTTGAAATCGAAGCGGTCATGGGATGAGAGAATGCCAGACAACATAATCTGGAGAAAGATCACTGCACGAACAAATGAACATGCCAAAGATGGACATTTCAACAAAGATCGAGAATGCCGTGGTGGAGTTAAGACAATGGAGAAAAGGTCCAGGAAAGTTAGGAGCTGTGAATAAGCATGAATTTAAGGGCAATTGCAGAAGAGATTTAAATTTGGAAAAGCCGAGGTCGTGCGAAAGATGCAATTTGTCGAGTCATATGGGGCAATGTCGTGGCTACAAAGCGATGAAATGTAGTAAATGTTACAAGTCGGGTCATCATGCGCAGGATTGTAATGCATGTCCATGGGTAGAGTAAAGTGTGTGGAGCAGAAGAGTGTGAGAGAGTTGGATTGATTTCAATCAGGACGCGGGAGTCGCAGCGAAGAGAAGACGAAGATTGGATGTTAGCCAGTAATGATACAAAATGGTAAAGTTTCACAGTGTGTGATTGAAGGTTTAGTCTGTCCACAGGAATGAACAAGGCAGCTATCGAGGAACAGCAACGGAGACGTCATGCGAGTCAGTTTTCGCTGAGCACAGTTAACAAGCACCAGCGGGGCGAGTAAGCAGTACTTCACAACGACCTTGGAGACGGGAGATGTGGCACTCATGTCGCGCGTGCCTACTTGGCGCATACCCGACAGCTGAGCGACACAGCAACGCAAGCTTCAAGACGGAGGCATCGGAGACAAACGGGGACGCAAATCGAGGAAGAAGACAACAATTGAAACCACACAAACACAATAAATATTGTACACAAATACATGTAGCTTCAGATACTTAATTGTAGAAAACAAAAACAGAGAAAAAAAATGTGTAAAAATAAAGGAAAAAATAGATGGAAATAGCGGAAGGCAGATAAAAGTCTGAATGGAGCAGACTTTCTCAATGGGCATGGAGGTGTAATGGCCCACAGGAATTTTTGGGTAAAGCATGGTAGTATCTACGATTTCATACAACTCTAGCCAAAGCAGGTCAGTTGCAACAGCAAAGGAAAACAATTGCAGGTGTAGGAATGTGGCCATACAGAAGTCAATGCCCACGAAAGTAGGTCAGGAGTCAGCAAGAATATGCTGAAGCACAACATCATTTGGCATAGGATGGGAGAAGAGCAGCAGCTACGATTGGTCGAGAATCCTCCCTACCACTTGTCCAATAGTGGGAGGCTGGAAATTAAAACTCGGGTGCACGAAGGAGTGGGGAGAGCTTCGGAGCTAGCTAGCAAAGTCAAGCTAGGTTCGAGGCTTGTTACAGGTCAATGAGAAGGAGGAGACCGAGAAGGTGTTAGTCATGGGCTACAGCCGTCGACACCAGCCGAATCAACGATGTACGCAGCGAGGAGCATACTCCATCAACATTAATTCCAACAGGTGGGATGTAACCATTGGGGAATCATAATTGGGATATCAAGCAGTAGAAGCAAGTATTAGTTGACTTACATAGCTAAAGGAGCAAGGAACATAGGCAGGATTAATTATTTATATAAAACTGGTGTAAATAAAATGTGTATATACCTTTGCTGAGAGTATTATTTCTGAAAACTACAACTCACGTGACATAGAGTCTTACCCACTATTTGATGTACCTCTTGGGAAGTGGCAAGGCGAAAGCAAAACGTTCACCAGTCCACCACAGTCTACTAACTTACTGGAGTAAAAATGATAGGAGAGATAAGATTAGAGAAACAAAGTTGCCATAGTGACGATTAGTGCGTGTCCACATATTACGTGGCACGGTCAATGAGTGAGGGGAGGGGAGAGGTTTGGAAGAAGGCTACGCTGGTCTATGTAATGGTGGATAGCAACAAAGGATTTCATTCATTCTGTGACAGATAAAATAGAATATAGATTAATTATCTCCTTATTTTAGATACCTTACTTGAAGTCATAATGTTTGGGCCACAAGGGGATGGTGCATTTGAACTAACCAGCACGCAACACAGCATTACACATATAAAAAAAAGATTAGGCATGTGGTACCTGGACTCTAATTTGCTTGCAGATGTCACACAGGATTTTCCATGCAAGTAGCAATCAGTATTGTTTTGATTCAGATCACTCATGACTTACCACATCGCTCTTTGATAAAACAATTTTTTTTTATCTGCTTAACATCTCTCTAACAGCGAGGTCTTTAGAGATGGGGGGCAAGGAATGGGATGGAATTCGGCCATGACCTTTTGAACGAAGCATCCTGGCATTTGCCTGGAGTGATTTGGGAAACCATGGAAAACCCAAATCTGGATGCCCAGACTGGGATTCGAACCGCCGTCCTCCCAAATGCAGGCCAGAAAGCTAGCCGTTACACCACCATACTCGGTTTGATAAAACTATTCTAACTTTGTTCTGTCAAGTGAATTAAAATGCATCTTTAACTACAGTTCTTCCGGAGTGTTATTTCAGGTTCAAAGTGTGGTGTAAAATGGTGCTATTTGATAAACTTTACACAGCTCATCAGAAAATGTTTTTCCAACAAGTTTATGATGTGCAAAATGGCGTCAATGTGCAACGAAAACCATTAATGCAGAACAATGACTAATTCCCTGGTGAAGTGATAGAACTGCAGCAAAGTAAAATAAAAAATGCAGTTAGTCTTTATTTTTTTATACGGCATTATAAGGTAATAAACATGATGGATGAGATTAGGAGAATATTTTTATTATCTCAAGTAGAAAATAACTTTTGACTGTACTTGAGGAAAAGCTTTTCCTAATAAGTGAACATTTACACAAGTGGCTAGTGTCACCATTTCATTAGAATATTTATAATTATAAGGCAGGAGAATAATGCAAGCTTTGGTAGGCATAACAATTTAATAACTGGATGTAGTATACCATTTTACTCAATTGCAGATCGTAAATTATAAATTATGTCTGTAAACTGCTAGTGAATTTATCGTTTGTCCCTTTATTCACTGAATAATTTCACTTTATTCACAGAAGCATTTACTCAAAGAAATTATGGTACAGGGTGGCGCAAATGGATCGAGTGGTTTTAAAATACTTGTAAAACTATCAATTTTAAAGGTATTGGATTGAAATAAAGTTAAAAACGTGTAGTTACAATGGAAGTTTATTAACAAAAAATTAGAAAAGTTATTTTAAAAAAAATTACATCCATCAAATGCCCTCCTTCTCGAGTGACGCATTCTTGGAGTCGAACCTTAACGTTCCGCATTGCCCGCTCAAGCACATCACCAGGAATTGATGTGATTGTGTTGTGAATTTCTGCCTTCAACTCCTGATTGGTCTGGGATTTGTTCATGTAGACACTTGCCTTTAAATAGCCCCATAAGAAAAAGTCACATACCGTGAGGTCCGGTGAGTGAGGGGGCCAATGGACATCTCCATTATGGGAAATCAAATGGCCAGGGAACAGAGCGCGTACAGCTAGCATTGATATCCTAGCGGTATGTGCAGTTGCCCCGTCTTGTTGGAACCACATATTGTCCATGTCGTAATTGTTCTCTTCAAGTTGTGGGAGAAGAAATTCTTTGATCATGTTCACATAACGCTGCGAGTTAACAGTAATCGCCTGCTCCCTTTCATTTTCAAAAAAGTAAGGCCCAATTATCCCTACCTTAGAAACCCCACACCAAACCGTCACTTTGTCACTATGGAGAGGCGATTGGTGTAGGTCTCTTGGGTTAGTGTCGGCCCAGTAACGGCAATTTTGCTTGTTGACGTAGCCGTTAATGTGAAAGTGAGCCTCGTCAGACATCATGATAATCAGGTTTTCATCTTCCAATAACTCCAACATCCGTTGGCTAAACTGAAGCCTTTGAAGATGGTCTGTAGGGAGAATCTTCTGGACCACCATGATTTTATAGGGGTGGAATTTCAGTTCTTGGTTAAGAATCCTTTGAAGGCTCCGACGTGACATTCCAAGAGCTTGAGCACGACGTCTCGTTGATCGACATGGGCTCGTAATGACATCGCGTCTCACACGCTCCACGTTCTCAGGCGTTCTTATTGTTCAAGGTCTAGACATCCATTTTGGAGCACATGAACCAGTAGTGCGGAAATTATGCACCCAACCCAATATCGTTTTTCGCTTAGGAACACTACCACGAGGTGGGATGTTGAAACGCCAGTGAAAGGCACGCGTCACAGCAACAATTGACTCGTTATTGCGTATAAACTCTTCCACTGCGAAAACATGATGCTCAACAGACCACGTAGCCATCGCGACTGACTGCCATTCGGCAACTAAAACTTCCCGTCCCTCCACCATGGGACGAAGACCGCCGAACACCTGGCTCCCCCCCACGTTTGGGGAAGTTAATAAACTTCCATTGTAACTACACGTTTTGAACTTTATTTCAATCCAATACCTTTAAAATTGATAGTTTGACAAGTATTTTAAAACCACCCGATCCATTTGCGCCACCCTGTATAAGTGATTGCCATAGTAACAGATTTCAATTAGTCAAAATAACATCTGGTTTTTTTTATGAGCAAACTGCAATAACTTTCTTCTTATTTTGGCAATTGAGAGTTTTTACTGTTGTGTTCGTACCTGACATGCCATTTATAAATCATATTTTCATCAATCTAAGTTCAGAGAAACAAAAAACAAATTTCATATTATGAACGGTTGTTTACTTGCATGTGACATCACTGACGTCAGTAACCTGCATTGAGGCACAGAGCCATGGTTTAGTAGGCTTTACTTTACTTTAAATGTCAAAACTAAGTTTTACTTTAAATATGGCAGATCTTTAAAAAATAAATAAATAACATAACGTGAATAAAAACAAACAAAAATTAACAAAATAAACAATTGAAGATAATTTCTCATTACAGCTGGCAGAGATAAGGTTCCTAAGAGGGACAAAAAATGAAAACAGAAAGGGGAGATTAAAAGAATAGTTAAAGAAGAAACGAAAATGCGAAGGAGACTTATTGGAAGATCACAGATAGAAGCGGCATAAGGCCTCGCGGTTCGAGGGGCCTCGCGCACCATAGGCACTTTTCTAATTTTCATTTCTTAAGAAATCTAAATAATGGCGAAACTCAACATCGTTGCCAGTTGGTTTATTCAAAATCTCAAAACAAATTTTTCTGTCTTCCATGCAGACTATTTGGCAGTTCACGAACTCAGTTGGTACAGGGAAGGTTCTGTGACTGTAAACATTTAAGAAGGATAGAACAAGACATAATAATACCAAAGAACATATGATATTTATGTTCCAATGGATGTAATTAGAAAAAAGGAATAAAGCGTGAAAAAAAAAATAGAGCAGAAAACTGAAAGGCTAATTGGTGAATCTGCTGGAGGGATTGATATTATTAATTTATTAGCCTCTCATAATCTGTCATTTTGAGGTCACAGAGAATCTTTCAAGATTGTTGACAACAGTGGGAATTGTGGTAACTTCATAGACTTATTTAAATTGATATCTAAATATAGTCCTGCAATACGGTAACACATGAAACGCTTTAATAACGAATGACTTGCACACCATTTCTAAGTCACAACATTCAAACTGAATTGATCTCATTGACGTCAAAAACTATTACAGATGAAGTTATTCGCAAGGTAAAAAGAGGCAAAATATTATTCTATTTTTCTCGACTGCACTAGAGAGACTGATGTCAGCTATCTTGAGATTTTGTAATACATCAACCCGAACAACAGAAGAATTTGATTTTCTTGCTGTCGCTGGGACAACTGGAAAATATCTAACTAAGGCAAAACTTAAGAAATTTACCTAAATATCTGATTGGTCATTAGAATTCTTTTTAAAAATACCAGTTAGTAGGGGAGAGTAGGGCAAAGTGGCCATAGGGATTTTTGGGGTCAAGGAATGGTGGCATCATGCTGCAAAAATCAAAACTAGTCAAACTTAATGCCGCCAGTTACCTTGAGAAGCCCGATCCAGTTAGAATATCATCTTATTAGAATTTTTGTGGTATTTGGTGAGCCTCAAATTTGGTAAGTGGTCAGTTTACGAATTTATTACTAAGAAATCAGATGACTTACCACTTCTGAACAAAATTCTATTGCAAAAGTGATGTTTTGCTGAAAATTCCTGATTTGGTGATCATGAATGCTTCTTCGCATTGTTAATTTTTTTTTTTTTTTAACTGCTTATCGTCTCTTAACAGCGAGGTCTTTAGAGACGGGAAAGGATGGGGGGCAAGGAATGGGAAGGAATTCGGCCATGGCCTTTTGAAGGAAGCATCCCGGCATTTGCCTGGAGTGATTTGGGAAACCATGGAAAACCCAAATCTGGATGCCCGGACGGAGATTCGAACCGCCGTCCTCCCGAATGCGAGGCCAGAACGTTAACCGTTACACCACCACGCTCGGTTTCACATTGTTAAGATAGAACGACATTTCTGTAATGCCACCAAACTGGGAAAAGTGGCCTCTTTCTGCTACACACGGATTCTGCTTGTTCCTTAGAGATTATTAACATTATACAATGTACTGAACAGATGCTTTATTATCACATGAAGCTGAAGTGAGTATATTAATAACAATCAAAAACAAAAGAAATTATTTATACTTTGTGGTGGTATTTCTACGACCGAAAACTTCCTTTTTCTGTGTGCCCAAAGGATATTGTCGTGCAACAATAATAGGAAAAAGCAAATGCAAAGTTCAAAACAAAGTTTCTTTACAGGTGTTCAAATCAAGTTCACATAAAAATGTACTTGAAGCTGCAAAAGCAAACAAAGAGAAGAAAACAAAAAAAAGAAGGGAACCAATGCTAGATATAAAATCACCAACCGCAAAAAATCTGACCCAAAAAGGGTGTTATTTAATGAGGGCAACCAAGAATACACACAGTGCCTGTACTGTAACGATCACAAGAATGATGGATCCAGTGCTAAATGTATTACTTTTAGGCTCACGAACTCTGTGATGAAGTTGAACGAAACAACTATTCCTTCGCTTGCAAAAATTGCAATTAGGGTGCCTTTTGCCCCTGATAATTTCTATTATTTACAAATTATACGACTTCTTTTTTCTTCTAAATAAAGTACACTGTTTTGCAAATTTAGAGTGTTTTTAATAACTTGTTTCTGATTTTGTAGCTAAGTGGCCACTTTGCCCGACCATGTAAGGCAAAGTGACAACTTGCGTACTTTTTGAAAAACTGGTTATTTTAGGTACTAAACTTAATACAAAAATTTCGGTATCTACCAGGATAGTTGAACATTTTAACCCCAGATTTTGATACCTTTAGGTGTAATTTAAGTTACCTTTAAACATCATCAAGCCTTAGCCTGACCATTTTCCAGGCCTTCCCTCACATTCTCTGCTGAAGGGAGCTCTTCAAAGTTAAAATTAATAAAAAATATAAAAATATTTGAAAAGTGCAGTAGGTTACCAAAGACTTCCAGCAGTTTTATCAACTATAGCATCGAAGCTGGATTAAGATATAGTAATTTGGAGTGCAGTAAGGTTAAAAGCAGGAAATTTCCATTTCTTTAATTCTTTACAGTTGGTTATTACTTAATGATATTGTGGTACATGTGATCAAGACAATTAGAGTGGTTCGCGAACAATTCACACTTGCGGAAATGGAAACACAGGAGATTGACCACTGTTACGAGTGGCCCCGCTAGTCACTACCTGCAAGCAAACGAATGGTTTTCTCAGTCCTAGGGAAATTAGGGTGAAAATCCTATACTGCTAAGCTTTTGAAAGCATATGGAAGTCATGAATGAAAGACAAGAAACATTAAATACAATTTATTGCCACTTCCTGACGGTAAGGGTCTTTTGCAGATGTTCAGGGGAACAGCAGAAACGAATGAGTACGTGTAATTACTGTGCATGGAGAAGTGAAAATGGAATAGTGAATAAGATGACAGTATGGCTGGAAAGTACGCTAAATTCTACCTATCGGCTCCAAGTTTGGTTGTAGGAGAAAGACGGGGCCGATCGAGAAATGGGCAATAATAGGTTTGCTGCCGATGGACTCGCCGAGAAAGACACTCAGTCTTTGGTTGCAACTTGAATCTGCTGGCCTGGGAAACCTGAACGCCAATACCTGATGAGATCCTGACTGCTGGTTGCGGTTCATGATGACTCCACATGGGACAACACATATGGTGCCAGGAGGCAGTGAGTCACCTGCACTATGCCTGTCGCAGAGGCAAGACCACACAATGGAAATTTCCCTTTGTATCACACCATCCTTCACCGCTCCTATTTATGAACGGTTTTTGCCAAGATAGTTTATCACCAGATCTCAATTTTTAAACACCCAGTAATGCGTGAGAGATATTTCATATCCTCCACTGAGCTAGACCAAACATCAATTGCTAAGATTTTTTTGCTGTATCAATGAGTAATCTCAATAACGTATATCATTTGTTTTGGTGGAAGAAATATTTTTTTTTAACTGCTTTACGTCTCTTAACAGCGAGGTCTTTAGAGACGGGAAAGGATGGGGGGCTAGGATGGGGGCAAGGAATGGGAAGGAACTGACCCATGGCCTTTTGAAGGAAGCATCCCGGCATTTGCCTGGAGTGATTTGGGAAACCATGGATAACCCAAATCAGGATGCCCGGACGGGGATTCGAACCGCCGTCCTCCCGAATGCAAGGCGAGAACGCTAAACATTACACCGCCCCGCTCGGTCGGATGGAAGAAATAAAATTCATTTACAATGATTTCTTGAAAAGAAAATAAAGATGTCAATATTTGCTGTGTAAATTCGTGAGTATTTCAATCCCGAGAATTATAAGTTAACCACCCTTTCCTCATTAAAATATATATATAAACTACGGAAGGATAAGTAAATATGACCCAACACATACCACAGATGAAGGTGGATGGGACGACGAACACAAAAAAAACAAGAGAAGCGCAATATTTCGGCCTACTGCCTTATATGTGCAGAAATGAGACACCAGGCGGAGTCTGATCTGCATACAGAGACTGCCGACTGGTGATTCATGGGTTTGGTGGTAGATATTGCCTTCAAAGGAGAAGTAGTAGTTGTTAAGTATCAGTTCAGCCAAGGTGGTGAGGAAAGATGTGGTGGGGCAGCTGTTCGGAGGGCGCTTATCCAGAAAATGTTCCAGTGTGCTAAGGCCATGGCATTGTGTGTGTACAGCGATATTACATCAATGGACCAGGATGGAGTTGGAAGGAAGTGGTGTTGCACAGTGACAAGACGGAAAAGGAAGTGTTGTGTGTCCTTGATGTGGGAGAGGAGCTGAGAGACTATAGTTTGTAGGTATCGGTCCACCAATGCATACATCCATTCAGTATAAAATCCATAAGCCACATCACAGGAAATGCCTCCTGTGAAACCTACCACGTGATATACCAGCTAACTGCAAACACTGCCTGGCTTCCTATATAGGTTTGACTACCACTCTGTTAGCCATTAGAATGAATGGCCATCGTCAGTTTTCACTTGGAATCTAAAACATCCAGTACCTATCCACAGGGCCGGTGCTTGGAATTTCGGGCCCAGAGTAAATATGGCGACATTTTTTTTTAGCCAGGCAACAATGAGAGGATTCCTGGCTTCGAGGCCTGGGGGCCCCTGCAGTCGGCGATAGCCCCCCCCCCCCTCAGCCGGCGGGCCCAGGTACATTTCACCTGCTTACACCCCTTAATAATCTTAATTATTGTTTTACGGTCCATGCTATCAGAGTCCTCCCAAACAACAACAGCTCCTCTGAACACAAACAAGGCAACCTCCTGCTCTCAATTTGAGATAATACCCAGTCAGTACTTTTCCTTCCCTCTATGCCCACTGTCTATATTGAAGCACCACATACCAGAGGTGATGTTTAACTACATAGACTCTTTCATTTTCATTATTTATTTTGTTTACTTTTACTTTCTGAAATTTATGTTATGATCATTTTAATGTATTTTTTGCACTTTTTGCAACATTTTTCATTGCTCAGGTACTAGCTGCAATTCACTGTACCCCTCTCCCTGTCCTCTGTTTGAATTTACCCCCACCATGTTCCTGACTAACAGTCATTTTGTGAATATATATATATGTACAGGAAACAAAGGCGCTGAAAGCGGATATTTTAAACATTGAGTTGGCTGCCAGCCGCCAGCGAGCATGCAGCCTTCTCACTCCTACTGATGAAGAGCCATGGTCTCGAAAATTATATTCTATGTGTGTTCATGTGTTTTTTCATGACCAACGCCGCAGGAATCCTCTTCTATGGTAAGTGGTAATGTTTAATACATATAATCTTTGATTTTCGTGTGGTAAACTGAAATACAGCCTGGATCAAAATGAGCAGTGACACTCCTTATTACAGCATAAGGCATGAGGAAATTAGTTTTTACTAATAATTTTGTTCAATTCTAGATCACACTACAAAATTAATAAAAATCTCTTGAAATGTTTGTCAATTCCCCTGTAATGTATTCTTGATATTTCAGCTTCTCCCCATTACAAAAAGTCACAATAAATAGTTTTTCAACAGGGACTCGAGTGTTTCTGCTGAACACAAATATCAGATTTCTATGGCTTAGTGAAATTTGTTCCTCATGGTTCAGCTACATTTCAACCTAACCACAACCACTAGGAAAATTTTAGGTTGATACGATCCCTGTATTGACAATGGTGTTTGTGTTAAGTGTTTACAGCTTTATACCCGAGAAAAAATTTTCAGCTTTATAGTGTATCGCAATCTAGAATCAAACCAACAATTTTAGTTCCTTTTATGAGCATCGTGTTTGCAGTGCCATTAATTCATGTGGATGAAGTAATTCCTGTTTAGGGATGTAACGTAGCTCCGCATCTGCAATGGCAGAACTTTTGCGAGAAATCTTACATCCATTTCCGCAATTTTTAATACGGACGTACAACTGAGGCTTTGTTTACCTTGTAATATATATTATTCGGCCCATTGTTGTGTAGCTAACAACGACGTGGTTTTTTCCCCTTACAATCATGCAATAATAGTATCAATGAACTGAATGATGTTACTACTTAAACAACAAATTTAGAAGTTTGAACTTGAAGGTAAACTAAAGCAGTCAGTTCATGGTCCAACTTATAGGACATCAATTTGAACTACCGTAGATTCCATTCACCCATTCATGCTAGCAGGAGGGGTCCAACAAAATATTCCAAGCAATCCTTTCCCCCAGTACCTTCTTGCAGCATACGAGTGTCCTCATAGGATACTTCCTCCAACACCATAGCTTGTTGGACGACAAGGATCCATGTTGGTTGTATGGGAGTCCAAAAACATCCAACATGTCCTACATGTTGTCCTGTAATCCCTTTCAAGGACCAACAAGAAGAGTCCATTATAGGAAAATCAGATCATCATAGACCTACACGTTGAACTGTAATTGGGCCGCTTGAGCGGTGGAAAGGTGGGAGGGGGGCACGGTATGTGGCCTTGTTCTTGACGCTTGAATTAGTAGAGCTGTGAACTCCGCAAACTTTGTAAGACAAAGATTATTTTTTGATGCATGCATAGTTGCGTAAATAATTTAATTCACTTGTGAAATCATCACCTTTTTTATTGTTAGTGTAAAAAATACATCAATTTGGTACATTTATATGGAAACAAACTTCATTTATGAAAAATGTAGAATTTGGGTGAACAGGAGTGCACCCGGTAAGTCGAGTCAACGGTGGCACTGCCTACCCCTTTTCTGAAGTGATTCAGACCATTTTTGAACCTCAATTTCTTCGGTCGTATTCATGTTACATGTATCAAGTTTCTATTATACATATAACATTTTACCCACATATTATTAGAAAAGTCTGAAAAAAGTAAATTTCCATATACCTACCCCTAACGTAAAATCACTTTCTACCCTAATAACTTTATACACCTCAGATTTTCATTGTAGAGTGAGCTTACCAGTTTTAACTAATGTGTTAAATTTTACTTCTTTCCTTTCCTTACTCTAAAAGTTAATGAAATTCAAAATTTAATTTCGATCATGACATTCAAATTCCACTGTACTTTCAGCAATCCTAGAAACAACTATTTTAGTACACATATATGGTTTCTTCCCTAAATCAGAAGGAAAGTCTAATATTGGAGTTTTTCCCCATATTTGTTTAATTACAATCTCAAACATGAAAAATTCTGGCACATATTTGTGGCTTAATTGCTTTGCTTCAGATGAAGCTACATGCCTGAGAATTTTTTAATGCATATAGGCCTAGATCAGCAAATTTAACAAATATCTTAAATTTTTCCTAGTTCCCATGCTTAGTTTGGAAGTTACTAGTAATTTATTTATGGTAGTAGTTAAACCAGCAGCATTGCTCGTCTACGACGCACACCAACTGTTTTCAGAGTGGAGCATTGTTGGTAACGTATATTGATGTCTTCAATTTTGAAATGTTCTTATTCACCAATTTTCAAATGACGCATTACATTTGGCAGAATAAGCAATATACTTACAAAAAGAAATGAGATCTCACATAACAATTCTTGTAAAAATAGGACAAGTCTCGTGTTCGTGTAGTGACAAAAAGTTATGAGATCTTCTTCTGAGCCAAGTCTACACTTTGCAATGTGTATTCACTTCATTTTGTGAAAGATAATGGTTTCTCTCGGTAATATCAAAAGTTTATTAAGAATAAAAAGAAAATCTGATGACTTCGCCACTATGCACGTCATAATTTTTACTGAAACTAAGGGCATAATACAGGGGTGGCCAACCTGTGGCTCGCGAGCCACGTGCGGCTCTTTGAAGGATTATTTGTGGCTCTCGATTAGTGTACCCGAGTTCCCTTTTCATTTTTGTGTTATTGTATTTTTTTAAATTATTATTATTCTGTATGTGTTTCAAAATGTCTTTTAAATTACTGACAACAAATATGAAAGACTAAGTGCAACGTTGTAGCAAATTTCGTTTCCGTCCAAGTTAAGAATGATATGACTCATCGAAAACTGCGCGAACGAACATAAACAGTGGCGCAATCTACCTACTACAGACCATTTTGAATTTGTAAACTTTGATTGCAACGGACAGTTGACATTGTGCTCTGGAGGAAACAATTTGTATCACTCTTGCTACGGGTATAATTTGTAATCTGGAATTTTTGATAAGTTAACCATAATTTGTTTTGTAGTATGTAACACGCATAGTTAACTATAATTTGTTTTGTAGTATGTAACGTGTTTTTATTATTTTAATAACACAAAACTTGTATTTTCTAAATTTCCTTATTTTTTCCCAGTTCTTTTAAAAATATGACGACAGAGAACGAAAATAAAAGAAGAAAATACGAGCAAGAAAATAGAAGTTTTAATAATGAGTGGGAGGAGAATTTCTTTTTTATTGACAGTAACAGAAAAGCTTTATGTGTTATTTGTAATTCCACGGTCAAAAATTACAAAGCTAGCAATATACGTCGACATCATGAAACCAATCATCCTCAGTTTTCGAATCAGTATCCACCAAATTCCAAATTAAGATCAGATAAACTTGGTTTTGAAAATAGACTTCAAGACTTGAAATATTTTAAATAGTCTCTTGGTTTTTTTTCTAAGTCCATTTGAAATTAACATATTTCAAGGTGATTTTTCCATTTCCAATATAATTATGATCCAAAAGGCATCTGGAGAATTAGAGTTAATAGAGATGCAAGAAGCTCAAGCTCTACAATTAAAATATAAGTCAACGCCGATTACTGAATTTTGGAAATTTGTACCATAATCAACGTATCCTGAATTAAAAAAGGCTGCTTGTCGAATTATTTCAATATTCGGAACAACGTACTTATGTGAATCATTTTATTCCACTTTAAAATTCGTGAAATCCAAACAGCAATCAGTATTAAATAACCAGCATCTCAAAGAATCACTGCGAAGTGCTGTCACCAATTATTCACCAAATTTTTAATAATTATCAAGAGAAGTAAAATAAATGTGTTTAATTTTTAATATTTAAATTCAATACACATTTTGTGTAGTTTTATTCATATCTTTTCAAGAAATATAATTTCTGTAAAAAAAAATGATTTCCTTTTTTGCATACTTTTAAATACGTATTTAATTGCGGCTTGCGAAAAATTTAAAATTTTGAAAAATGGCTCAGACTATCAAGAAGCTTGGCTACCCCTGGCATAATATATGCTTGTAAAACTTGAAAAAGGGGAGAGAGAAATCTTAGCTTTTACATATTTATAAGTTTGACAAAGCAACACATTTAAGGTATTTATATAAATTAACTAAAATATGGAGCGCATAGTGGCCAAGTCACCAGAATTATTTTTTATTTTAAATAAACTGTCTATGACACCGAGACAAATAATTCTGTTTCACAAAGTGAAGTGAATACACACTGTAAACTGTAGACTAGGCTCAGAAGGTCTCTTAACTTTTTGTTACTACACGAACGCGAGACTAGGCCTATTTTTACAAGAGTTGTTTTTGAGGAATAAAATATACTTATTTTCATTTTAAGTTTTATATATAAATAAAATCTAAACAATTAAAATCTATTTTTCAATCACCACTTCCACAAAACATCTGCATGCATAAATGTCAAACACTGTACATCCACATCTTTATCCACAAAAATGACTTCCATTACAACCCTATTCCTGTTCTATGCGGTCTGAATCAGGGCTAAAATATTCTTACATTTATTTTGATTTCAATGCCCCCACATTGTTGTTGCAATTGTTTCATGTTGTCATGTAAGTAGTAACAACAATGTTGTGATATAAATTACTTCTGAAATGACTATCACTGCTGTTAATCTGTGAAAAAGTAGACTTAATTAAATACACTATGAAATAACAAATAATAATAACACTTTTCTAATTGCCTGACTTGGTGGTACTTCTTCTTCACATAAAGGTACTTGATATTGAAACAGATACTTTCCCATCACATGACTGCAATATAGTTTTGACGGATGTACCATCCATACACCAGTGAAAACTTCAGTGGAAATAATTTTTAAAATGCTAAATTTTGAAGATCTCAATAACTCCTATATGTACCCATGTATTTTCAACTATTTTTGGCAATTCAAGTTTATAAACACAATCATTACAAGATATTAATGATCAAATGCACACAATTGGGCCTCTAATAAGCAAGAAATGTTAAGAATCTGGGGAAGAAGATTAGGGTAATATCAAGATGGGGATACCATCGCAGCCTCGCGTAGTAAACACATAGATAACATAGTGTATATGACATCATTGTGATGTATTCAGTCTGCACGTTCCAACACTGTAACAGCAATAGATATGATCTGAAAATTTGATATCTGCAATATCGTGTGTTATGGTTATGTTTCCCTTTGGTCCAGGCTGCATTACTACCGAAACGCATATCTATAAAATATGATTTCGTCAATCATCATGCAGCCTGGACCATACGTCACAATGATGTCATATATACCACGTGATCTGTGTGTTTACTACGCGAGGCTGCTAGATTTGTTTCTGGAAATTATCGCAGAATGCAATCAGTAACGGATATGATAAAGGACCAGGAATGGGATTGATTGCAAGACAGGAGGAGGATGAGGAGGGTCATGGGAGTGTACAGGGCATATACTGGCGATGAGGCATGGAAAGATATTGCAATAGGTATGAAAAGTAGTGCATGGAAGTGAAAAGATGACCATGACCACAAGCTGGCACTCGATTTCAGGCACAAGGGTGTGGAAAGATTCTCTTTTTTAGGTAAGGGTGTCAGGGATTGGAATGAGTTACCAAGAGAAATGATGAATAATTTACTGAAAACTTTGAACGAATTTAAAGATAAAATTTGTAGAGGGCAAATGTAGGTGGGTGCAGGATAGGGGGAAGATGGGTGTGTAGGGAAATTGCCACCAGAGCCTGTGCTCCATTGCAATTAAATAATAATAATAATCCCCATCTTGATATTACCCGAAGATCAATTTATTTTAAAAGCATCACAAAATTTTCAAAGCACTAAATTTTTATAAACTTTCATTTGTTGTTTAACTTCAATTCAGAATAAGCTCCAAGTTTAAGAACTACAAATAAATGTGTTCATTAAGGAACACCAGAACATGCAGTTCTCAGTGATGGCACACAGGCTAGATCCTTTCACTTTGTTTCAGTAATATGGATATAAACAAACTGGTCTGTGATATAGGCCTACTATGATTTGTATAATAGCGACATCGATAAAAATAAAACATGGCAAAGTTTACCTATTATAAAAAAACAAACTTGTAACGCAATAGGGAAGTCTCAAAGGAAAACGCCAAACAGAATTGAAAGGTTGAGTTAGAAAACAAATTAAAATGATTTCAATTTTCAAAAGCACAGACACCCCATACAGCCAAATATAAAAGCGATTTTGATAGATAAAAATATCAATAATTATTACTGGCGAGGAAACTCATATAAATCATAGGTTATAAGCTATTATAGTGACTCTTGAAGAACTTAAGAACACCAAAACAACGAAGCGGCATTCAACATACGGTTATGGCGGCCAGACCCCCTGCATCTGCCGGGTTCCCTACGCGACCTCGTCCGCATTACTTTCCTTCCAATTTATATCATTTAGGCATTCAGAAAACGTTTAATTTCTATTTCTTACATCACTCGAGATGTTTTGACAATAACAATAAGTTTATTACAAATGCAATAAACATAAAAGTTCGAGAAAAACAATTAAAGAACTAATTCAGCTCAAACTGAATAACACTTGAATGGCACGAAAATCAAAATATTTGTTATTCTACTTCTCACCAACAAGTAAATTTAATTACGTACTTCAGATCATAGATTTGCGCATTTCACCATTACTTCTTTACTCCTCAGCTCTCACTATATCTCACACCGAGTACGGCTACGCACGATATGGCGGCTAGACCCCCGTCACTGCCCGCGATAGCTACCGGACCTCGCCCGCTACATTACGGCTCCGTTTCATATTTCCGGCAGCAGCTGTGACAGCAGAACAACGTGTTAGATCACCAATACTCATACTGAATCACAACACAATCTATTAAAGAAGGCTTACAAATTTGTAAAAATGATAATTACTTCAGTTGCTATAATTAATTTCATAAAAATTGACGAAATTATTATCAATAACACGTAAAACCTCAGATTCCAACGGAATCTTAAAAAAAATCTGATTGTTTCAGTCATTTCAAAACAAGAAACATTTAACCAAAAAGTTATAGTCATTACATTGAATTAACGACTTACTACTATTACGAAACAGGAATACGTTTATATAGATATTCTACATAACAGTCTTATCGAAAGCATTATATACCTATAAATTGTTTCGGGCATCAAGCGATAATAATAACAAATAGCAGCAACAAAAGAGTCATAAATGTTTACAAAACTAATAGTTGACAACACACTTCAGTCTTATGTTCTGTTTAGTAACACAATCTGTCGCATGACGGCGCTACTGTGGAAGTGTCGCCATGACAACGAATGAAAATGTATACATATGGTTTTATTTCTGTAGTATTTCCACCTCCATTGTGTTGTCTCTCACCAGTATCTACTTCCTTCTTGGAATAAAGTGCTCATTATTTTTAACTATTATTTCTTATCCCAAATTTCTTAAGCTTATTTTTGTTATTACTTTTTAAAGGCGACTTTTTTACAAGTATCGCGGATGAAGCAATGTCAATAATTATTATTTTTTTTAATTGCGATGGAGGAAATTTTTCTACATACCTACTTACGATTAATACCTACTTTTATCTTAAAATCCATCACAGACTGAGTTATACTGTTCATTAACTTAGTTAAGTTTTTAGTAGAATTTAATTGCGATGGAGCTATTGCTCCGGCGGCAAATTCTTCAGACTCCTAATTACCTCAGTCTTCTTATTTTTTTTTATAATTATCTTACATACTTAGAGCGTTAAATTCAGCTACTCTTGGTATTTACGAATTTTAACCTTAAATTCCTTCAACTTATTGGTAAATTATTCGTCACTTTCCTTAGTATTCCAATACCTGACACCCTTACCCATAAGAGAAAATTTTCCCACTCCCATATGCCTGAACTCGAGCACCAGCTTGTGGCCAAGCTCATATATATATATATGCAATATTTTTCATTTTCTCACCAATATCCTTTCCAGCCCTATCACCAACAAATGCCTTGTACACTGCCAGCACTCTCTTCACCTTCCTCCTGTCTTCCAGTGACTCCCAGTCAAGCTCCTTTATCATATCAGTTAATGACTGGTTCCTGCAGTAATTTCCACAAACAAATCTAGCTGCTCTCTTTCAAATGCTCTCCAATTCCTGTAAATGATAGTCAAAATATGGGTCCCAAGGTGCACCACTGTATTCAAGCAATGGGTTTTGTAATCCAATTCACTCACTTCTCTGGTACATCCTCTCATCACTCTCTCCAGTAAATGTGTCCTACCCAGTTGTGTTTATCATCAAATGTTACGTCAAGATATTTACACTTGAAGGATTCACTTCAACAAGCAATTCTGTCCCCATCCTATAATCATAAACAACTGTCTGACAACCTAATAAGCTCACTCTTTTTGACATTTATCTTCATTTCAATTAGATATTCAGTCCAAGTCACCTTGCAGTCTTCCCCGTTTTAATCCATTTATATCATTATGTCATCTGCAAAGAACCTAAATTCTGCTTTAAACCATTAGTATGATGAATAGTGTTTATCCCAATACACTACCCTGTGGCACTCCCGATCTGTCACTTCCCCATTTCCAAATTAATACTTTTCTACTCAATTATGCCAAAAATCAATTGCTTATTTATTTTGACAGATCTCTCGTCCCTTATACATGTTGATTGTAAATCTTCCACCAACATTTATCCAGGCCTCATCACCAGTATAAACCTTGTTCACGCACATTATTCTTTCTGCCCATCTTCTATCCTGCAATGACTTCCAACCCAAATCTTTTATCATTCTTAATACTGAGTGCATTCTGTGGTAACTTCCACAGCTGAATATGGTTTCCCTCGTTTAAACCCGCTTCAACTCCTGTATTAGATAATGAGAGTTCTAATATACAAGTTTAGTAAACCATCTCACCTACTTCCCTGCTCCCTACTCTTATCCTTTCCATCAGTTGCAATACTCTGAATCCTTCCCCTACATCCCCAATGTGTCCTGCCCCATTTAGCTTTCTGTTGACTGATATTCCCAGTTATTAACATCGTATTCCTTCACCAAACAATTTCCCTAGCCACTGAATTTAAAAAAAAAAAAAATATATTATTTATTTTCCTATCTGTATACCTAATAAGTTGACTTTTCTTGTCATTTATCTACATCCCAATCTTATCCACCTAACTAGTTATCCTGTTTGGATCCATCTACATTTGCTCACAATCCTCTGTCAATGTAATCATATTACATAGGATTAGCAGAAAGTGTGGCACCTGTCACAGGTATGTGGCAAATGGTGAGGGGTTTCAGTGGGTGTAAGAAGTGGTTTTATTGAGCATTTAATGAAGATGAAACATGAGAAATAAATGAGCCTCTCCCATGATTTTGTTTGCTTTGTATTAAGGATAAGCCTACAGAGGCTCAGTAGGGATGGTTGGTTTCTGATAAAAGGTCATGGGGGAGAAACAGTTGACAGGATCAAGTAAACAGACACAGCAGAAAATTTGTGGAGAACTATGTACTGTAGTCAGGAGAAGAAGAACTTCATATAGATGTAAGAAAAGGTAAGATGCAGTAGGCCTTTAGGAATATGGACAGAAGAAATAGGGACAAAATGGTTGTCCTGCTAGGTAGTAGCCATGCGGGAGGTGAAAGTCCTCTTCTGCATAATCAGTCAGGCACAAGCTACCAGGTGCCATCTAGTGCAACATTAGGTCAGGTAATAGGAAATATAAGTTCACTTTGTGGGGTTTCACTAGGGAAGATAGAATAGTGATAGTGGGAGTTGCAGGGTATATTATTAACAGAAATGTGAATTATAGTGTAGGGAGTGACCTGAAGAAAGTGGTGAAGGAAGTGCAGCATAGCAGGGTTGGGCTCATGCAGGTCATAAGTCGCCATGACCAGCCACAGTTGAACCATGCCGTGAGGTGGGGAATTGTGGAAACTTGTAGTTCTACATGAGAAGGCATTAGTTCTGTCTTGGGTTTGTGCATGTGGACACCATTGGTAGCTAAGGTTTTACTGAGCATAGCATAGCTAGGTTGACAATAAAAAAAAGACACCCTCAGGCCAGATGGGTGACCTTTTTTTTTTTAAAAAAAAAAAAAAAAAAAAAGCTCTACCATGTCTTTTGATTGTGAGGATTGCTAGTAGGGGTCTCCTGAGCTTGGAGGCCATGGTGCATGGCACCACCTAGCCCTCCGATAGCTATAGCTAACAGAAGGAGCAAGGATTACTGATTACTTTCGGAGTTGTTAGCTAAGGTGTAAGGGAGCCCACTTCCAGAGATGATGGGATCCGGACTTTGCCTTTTTTAGGTTTTCAAATGGCAGAACTACAGTGGGAAATATCATTGATGCTAAAGAAATAGATGAAGCTTTTGAAACAATAACAGATGGGGCAGAACTGGGAAGATGAAGATTAATGAAGGAAATATTGTAAAGCCAGTTATGAGTGTTACTGGTGAACTGTTGAAGTATGTTGAACAAAGTAATAAAATTTGCAAATTTAATAGTTATATGATATTAATAAATTAAGTAAAGAGACTTACATTTTTAAATATTTGTATTTGAAAGCCAAACTGATAGTGTAATGCTACATCTTTCAAAAACTTTTGACAGTGTGAGCAATAAAATGGTGCTAAATAGGGTAAAAACTATTGGAGTAGATGAAAAAGTGATTTGCTGGATATAAGAATTCTTAAAAGATAGAAAGAAAAAAGTTAGGTTAGGAAATGCAGTATCAAAAAAAGTAAAAGTGAACATGGGAGTGTCACAGGGTAGCATATTGTGACCATTGATATTCATTATTCTAATGAATAACTGTGTTGATGGTTTACTGTCAGAAGATAGATTGTTTGCAGATTTATTTATTAGTCATATGGCTATGCAACTAATACAATACATATAAATATATATACAATGACAAGAACGTTGGTAGCGTTCACAAATTGATATCCAGTTCTTCCAGCCATTCTATGAAGGAACTTGTAGCTCCAAAAACATCTTCAAATGGTCCACCATACTTCCGTAGAGGGCATTCCCTGATAATATGCTCCACACTCTGGGAAGGAGCACCACAGTATTGTTTGCAGATGACATAATGTTAAATAATAGGATCAAAATGATAGAAGACTGTAAACAGCTGCAGGGTGATCTGGACAGGGGATAACTAGCCTGGGTGGATCAACATGAGTTGCAATAAATGCAGAGAAGAGTCAGCTCACCAGACACACAGATAAAAAAGGGGGGGGGGTTGATTATGATTATAAAGTGGAGAAAGAACTGATTGTTAAAGATGTGAAATGTAAATATCTTGGCATAACGTTTGATAACAAACTCAACTGGGCAGAACACATTAGGTAGGCAGTACGAAAAGTTTTGGAATCCTTCACTTGTTGGAAAGAATTGCTGAGAGAAAATACCAGAAAAGTTAGGGAAACTTTGGTCAGACCATTGCTTGAATATGGTGGTGTAGTATGGGACTCAAACCTTAGCTATCAAAAACAGGAGTTCGAGGGGTTACAAAGAAGCACTGCTAAATTTGTCTCTGGAAATTGCTGCAGAACACAATCATTAACTGATATGATAAAGGAGCTGGAATGGGATTCATTGGAAGACATGAGGAGGGTGAAGAGAGTCATGGGAGTGTAGAAGATATATAGTGGCGATGAGGCATGGAAAGATATTGGTGGGAGAATTAAGAGAGGTGCTTGGAAGGGAAAAGATGACCATGACCACAAGCTGGCATTCAATTTCAGACATAAAGATGTAAAATTTTATTTCTTAGGTAAGGGGTTACTGGGTTAGAATAAATTACCTAGAGAAAAAAATGAATAATTTACCAAAATGCTGAAAGAATTTAAAGATGAAATTAGTAGAGGCCAAAAGTAGATGGTAAAAGGAAAGTGAGTAAATGGGTGTGTAGGGAAATCGCTACCGGAGCATGCGCTCCATTACAGTGAATTCAATTATATCATCTACAAACAGGCTAAGCTCTGATTATGTATCAACAACTAAACAGTACTTTCAAATATGGTGCAATATCTTTGCAATTTGCATTAACAATCTGTTGTAATATTATTTACACCAGAAGCTTTACTTTTTTTAAAAAAAAACAACAACTACAAATTTTGTAGATCCCTAACTCTATCTATGATTTCCGGTATGCTTATTTTCCTACAGTACAAATAATGATCCTCAGTTAATTCTTTATTTGTCCCTGAGTAACACCAAACTAGTTGCTCAGTATCTCACTCATTTTCATATTTTCTATAAAATCTTTATCTCTAATGTCCAACCGAACGTGGTGGTGTAACGGTAAGTGTTCTGGCCTCGTATTCGGGAGGATGGTGGTTCGAATCCCCATCCGGGCATCCAGATTTGGGTTTTCCATGGTTTCTCAAATCACTCCAGGCAAATGCCAATATGCTTCCTTCAAAAAGGTCATGGCTGAATTCCTCCCCATTCCTTGCCTCCCCCCCCCCCCCCCATCTTTTCCCGTCTCTAAAGACCTCACTGTTAAGAGACGTTAAGCAGTTTAAAAGAATCTAATGTCCTAATATCTTCCTTCCCTTTTATTTTTCTAGTATAGCTTTATAAATTTCTACTCGCATCATTCTGTGTTCCCTTCCGTACCATGATATTTTCATGAATTTATTCTTACTTCTTATAATCTGCTGCTAACAGTTGTTCATATATTCTGTGCTATCATACTAATTTTTTAATCTACTCTATTCACTTCTCACCAAGCTCCACAGCCTTCTTATATTTATTGTGTGTATTGTGCTGTTTAGCTCTGTTCAGAGATATAGAAAAGAAGTGTGATATACATATTATGAGGGCAATCCCAGAATTAAGATCTCCAAAGATTTGGGGACTTCTAGATACTGATCATGCAGCTGTTAGCCACAGTGTTATGATTGGTGCTTCCCCCGCTCCAAAACTAGCAGGCATGTGCCTCAAGGGACACTCTGTCTTGGCTTGGCAGCTGTTGAGAATAGAACTGCCATTGAACACTACTGCAAAGTGTAAAGTTCAGGTAGTTAATTGGTTTCTGAACACCAAATGCATTGAACCATTTGAAATTCATAGCCAATTGATAAAAATTGTATGGAGAACCGAGTATGGACATAAAAAATTTGCAAATGGTGTAGAGAGTTTATGATCAGTCATACTGAAATTCATGACAAACAAAAAAGCAGAAGACATTCGCCAATCTTGGGGCAACAATGCATGAAAATTGACAGGTCACTATTCTGGAATAACAATAAATGCTGACAGATGAAACTCAAAATGGGGGATTCAGTACTGAAAAAGAGGAATGTAGAGCAGGTCATAAGCATTCTCAATAACTACTCTCAATGAAACATCAGCCATCAAACTGTTGCTCTTCTGCAAACCTTTGGTTGGAACATCATCACCCATCCACCTGTAAGGTACCCTTTAGTTCACCAAAAGCACTCCCACTAGCTATCCCCAGCAGTAAAGTATTCTATAGATCAATTGTGAAGTTACTTATGCTGGACTTAGAAATTTCGAGAAGAGTAATTGCCAACTTGAAGGAATTTCCCCGTATTTATTGCCACAGTTGAAACTCATAATTAGAATCATTTTAAAGTGTATTTATTATATCGGGAAACGTTTATTTTAAGAGATATTCCGGTCTGTTCCTGTTTTGAAACACGCGATAAGAAAAGTGAAAATCTAAGATTTGAAATATCTTTGAATCGAGTAAAGCTACAGCTGAACTTTTACAACCAGCTATAGTCAGTATTGTTCCTGATATTTTGGTAGTAAAATTAAATAATTCAGCAAAGTTTAATTACAGGTTTTAATTAAGAGAAAAAATGACCTTTTTAACTAAAAGGAGTATTAATTAGAAATTTATATCAGTAGATAGCCCAAATTGAGAAGATTACGAAAATATAATGGTTTGAGTAAAAAGTATAAGCATTCGTCAGAATGATTAAGTTTTTAAAGATAGATTGTCGCGCATTGTTGCAGAAGCGCGTAAAAATTCCGCCAAGTAAGTCACATGATGACTTCAATTTTAAGATTAAACCCTTTTGAATGTTAAATTAAATAAACACAGATAGAACAGGATCAAAGAAAGTCCCTGTAAAAATTTCAAGTTAAACTATTTAGTACTTTTGGAGATATTAATTAAAGAAAAATTTGCTGACGTCATAGGCTCTGAGAAGTCTATAAAAGATCTTTCAGCGAGCTTGAATTGTCTCAATCTGCGCCAGATTTTCAAAGAAGTAACTTCGTGCCATTATGTAGTCTCACTCTGGTCTCATTCTTTTGCCGGAAAGTGATCGCGCAACTCCGCAGAGCAAATTGTTTCACGCGGTAGCGGGTTAGGCAAATTCCAACATGCCATAATACTCACTAATGTTAGGCGGACTTTGTGAGTTTTTGTCTTCTCGTGTGAATGTACTTAACCTGTAATCTTCAAAGAAACTGTTGTTTGATGCTTTATTCATGTATCTGGAACCGACAATTATCAAGAATATAAGTATTGTGTTACTCTGAAACTGTGTCTAGTGACTTTATTTCAATTACCCTTCGCATTTGGGGATTAATACGAATGCGTGGTGGCTAATCTATTTAATATTATAGGTACCAGACGGCTACACATGGTCATGAACTTAATTGTTCACAGTTCAGGTAAAAGTGTTGCATAACCCCCGTGCAGCCCTGTGGCCTGACACACCATATAGTCCAGAATTGACACTCAGTAACTTCCATCTGTTCCCTTAGCTGAAAGAACATTTGACCGCAAGGCAATTCAGCACCGAGGAAGAGATGAATGATTAAGTTCAATGCTTCCTCAAACTCATGATGGCAAGCTGTATGATATGGGCATACAAAAATTGTCACTGTGTCTACAAAAATACATTAACTGAAATTATAACTATGAAAAAAAAAAAGATAATTGTTCAACATTTAAACTTATGTATGTATTATGTAAAATAAATGGATTTTGTATCTCTTAAAAGCTATGCAGACCTTACTTTTGGGTTTGCACTTGCATTTAGAAGAAGGAAAGCAATTATTAATACTATTAGACATGCTGTAAAGAACATATCTGCCTGATCCTACACCCTGAAGATTCACTATGACTGGACATGGTTGCAGAATGATTGTTATTGTCATGTTATTTATGTAGTGACTAAAATAGCAAAATTAACTTTAAAGGAGAACATAGAATAGGATAGCCAACACAAGTCTAATGTACACCTGCTCACAAATCTGCATTGAGCATTGCCATACTTATTAGAAAGCTCTCCAAGCACAGCAGGCTTTGTTAAAGGCTTCTTTTTTTCCCCCAAAGCTCTTAAAAGAGATAAGAAACTTTGGTTATTAGTATAAATACTGAATTGCTAGAAAATATATATTATCAGGTATTAAACACTACAATTTCATATGCAACATGCTACTACACTTAAAATTATGGAAAACAGTTATGAAACCTAATTGATGAAGGAAGAAGTGTCTTCTATTGAACTATGTTAATTGTTCTTTAGCTGTTTTATATTCTTGAAAATATTTATTAAAAACGTGCCTTAGAAGATTTGAACCTTTTTAGAGCAGATGGTAATAAAATTTCAGTTCTTATATTGCCTTAAGATAATGCTTACAAACAGTTGATTCAGATAGTAATTATTATTTCACTATGAAATGATGATGATGAAGTAATTACTGCAGCAACAATTGCATAGGAAGCAATACCATGAGGTGTTATAAAATGGAAATGAAACGTAAAATATACTCACCAGAGTTGAAATGAGGGGCACAGCAGTAACAAGAAACTCTTCACAAACACAATATTTGAGTCTACACCCTTACCCACGAAAGCAAAAACATGTGACCGAGCTTATGTATGCACCTGCAGTGAACACAGCCACATAAATAGTAGTTCTGGTTGCTGCAATTGGAATGAAGGTAGGGCAGGGGGAGCAAACTCAATATCAGTGGAAATGTTAATCATGGGCAAGAAATCAATCAAAATAAAATGAAACAGGGATATGTATAAGAGGTGAAAAAATAATTTTAAAAATGTAAAAGCTAAATAAAAAATTGAATTATACTATTAAGTAGTGAGTAAACCCAGTGCGAGGGAGGTGAGTATTATCTCAGATTGATGCCTAGGGAGATTCTGGCATCCATAATATGTTGGTAGGCCAATTTCCACCTCCAAAGCTTAGATCGGAATGTGATTCCGGGATTACTCTGATGGCTCTTACTGTCAAATGATTATTTAGATTATGAGAGTTGTGAGAGCTAACATGGACTGCAGCAAGATGGTCTAGATTTTCACAGTATACTACATCATCCAGTAAATGTAGCAAGGTTTGATAGTTGAATCAAACAAAAATAAAGAAAGTGTTTGTTTATTTTTTAATTAAAGGCAATAAACAGCAATATTATTTATCAGACATAATATTGTTTAAATGTTGACTGTTATGATTTCAAATGATGACACTTTGCTATTGAATTTGAATGTATCTCCGACACTATGTTGAGATTATATTGTGCACATTTGACAGTTTACCTTACTATTAAGGTATCTACATAAAAAATAATCCACATGATATGAACATGTAAATGCAAATGGCATTATTGGCCAGGATATGTGCAAAGGGTCTTGCCATCAACTGACAAGAGTTTTTTGATTAAATGCATGTGCACACTCTTGTTGTGGCTGCTTTTAAAATAACATAGTAATTTTACGGTTTAATGTCAAATCCAAACCATGGAAGCTGCACAGTATTTCATATGTTACAGCAAGTTGTGCCAGAGGTGAAGGTCAGGTTAGGGGCCTTTGAAAATACCAGTTGAGGTCTGTAATTTGAACCTGGGTCCATGGGCTGCTACAATGGGATCACTGCTGTGAAAATACGCATGTACGCAAAATGCACGGCGTGTCCCCAAATATAGTTCTCCCCTTGCATGGTTCTATACCCACCCTGCATTCCTGTGCATGCACTTGTCGCGTAAAAAATAAAATCCTCTTGCTCTTACTGGACACACTGTATTTGTCTGTGGCCATTCATCCTGACAAAAACTGGCTCATGGTGAAGCTGATGTAAGGATTCTGGCAATGGAGGTGAAAGAGTTGAGAGAAATGTTGTATGGCACTCTAAGAAGTAGGGAGTGTCTTTGACATGCTATAGAAGGGGATGCACAGAAGATTGTAGTTGTCAGTTCAAGAATGAAGATCTATGATTTATGCAAAACCCCCATGCACCGAATATGGAGCATTTAGAACTGCCTGCCTTGTGTTTCTTGGGCAGGAGGAATGGAATGGGAGACCTTATAAGAGACCTGTAATGTCCCTTACAGGATCTCTAACAACACTTCTGACTCCTAAGAGCCTCCAGACCGTCACCCTGAGTCTAAGATATGTTAGCCAAGCGAACCTAGATACTCCATCTATGGATCTCCCATGGAGAATATTTCCACATTTGTAGACCAACTTTATAAAACATCAGTCAACTGTTCCTACACCCCTAACTGCAGATTCCTTCCTGGTCACCATAAATGTCACCCGTCTCTGCATCAGTATCCCCCATCACCAAGGCTTTAGTGTTCTTGAGCACTGCTTAGATAGGCATCCTCCAACACTCTCTCTAGCACCTGTCTTTCTCATTTTGCCGGTCCACTTTATCTACCCAAAAATTTCTTCACGTTCCATTTCCACATCTACCATCAGATTCAAGACACTGCTATGAGTACTTGGATGTTGCACTCCTGTTCCAACGTTTTCCTGGGCAGATAAGAAGAATGTTTTCTTCAGACTTTACCTTACAACCAACAGTGTCATTCCAATATATAAATGACATTGTTATGATCTTGATCCACAGCAAAAACTTCTTCCTTGACTTCCTAAACTCTCTGAACAACTTCCACTCCCTAAACTTTGCATGGTCCTATGCTCATACACACATGACCTTTCTTGATGTAGACATCTCTGTGGCAACTTACACACTTCTAACCATAACAAACACACAACTCTACAACAATATCTATACATTGATAGTTATCACCCATATCGCACAAAATGCTTCCTCCCCTACCGCCTAGCCACCCAAGACAAACGCCACAGCTCCAACCAACAATCATTTACCTTTTACTCAAAAGCAAGAAACAAGTTATTATATTCCATAAGTATTCTCCAGAATTGATCTATAACTGGAGATATCCCAAGCCAAACAGTGTCCACCACACCAAAAACCAAAACCTAAAAAAACTTAATCATGTATTCTCACCCAGTTCTCTCCTGGCCTGAAATTACTGAACCAGATTTTTCATCATGGTAATGATCATTCCTAGATTGTGTTACACTCTCCCCACTATCTTTCCCATAAAACACCAAATCACTGCCTACCTCAAAAAATAGACTTGTGCATATATATCAACCTTCTAATGCTCTTAAAGCACCCTATGACTCCCTCCCTTGAACAGGTCTCAATGTGAAATGTGCAATATTTTATCCATCCACCACAGCCTGCTGTAACCATACCATAGGCAAAATCTACCTCATCATATGCCATGAAATTTGTTCGTATCCCACCTCATATACCAGTTCTTACTTCGGCCTCACCATCTATCAGAATGAATGGCCACAGACAAACAGTTTACTCCCAAAATCTAGACCATCCTGTCCATGCCGGCTCTCACAAGTCTTGTGACCTTAATAACTGTTTCATAGTGAGAGCTATCAGCATACTCACAGAAATGACATCCTCACCTGATTTCAGATGTGGTAATTGACCTACCAAAACATTCTGGATATCAGACTGCCCCCCCCCCCCCCCGACTTCAGTCTCAGACATTACTCTCCTTCTTCATCATATGCAAGAATAATTAATTTAAAAATATTTTTATTTCAATTTTTTATTTATTTATCCTTTACATTTTTAAATTATTTTTCACTTCTTTTACATGTTCCCTCCTCCATTTTTTATTTTGTATCAGCCCTGTTGGACCTTGAGATACTGGCAACTTTGCACAGACATCCAGTATTAATTGTGAAGATGAGAGGCTATGTATCTTACGCATAATAGAACCAGATTTGTCAGATCTGAAGCATTTGCATTATTGGAGGAATGTTGTATTGCCATCTCTCTGTGAAGCTTTTAACTATGTTATGTGTGTTAAGTGTATTTTTGTTTGTGAAATGTGTATTTTATTTGGTGTAGATTGGGAACAATCCCAGCATTCACCCTCAATCTACCTAAAAACTGCAATCAGAACTGCCAGTATACAAGGTCCAGGATTTGATCCTGGCCCCATTGTATCTACCCGATTCAGTGTGGTGGTGCCAGAATGTGTGCAGCCATACTGGCAGGTTCAGGTCCCCTTTTTGTTTTATTTTAGTTAATTTTTTACCCACAGATAACATATTGGTTTTTGCTCCTTCTCCACCATCTCTCCAATAGTAACAGTCATAACCACCATTCATATGACTGAATTAACCACTAGTGCCTGTTCCAGCTCCAACTTCAACACACGTTTCTATTTTTATGAGTAAGGGCATAGAGCACTTTTTAGTGTTTTTTTTTTGTTGCTGCTGACCTCCTTCCTTCAATTTTGGCAAGTAATTATTTTTATCATTAATGTTGATAGTAATTTATGGAACTAGATGACCCGTGCAAAAATTTAGTGAATACAAAAAACAGTAAGATTGGGGGTTTGTAATAGGATGAAACAAGAACCATCTCATTTTTTTTTCAATTGTTTACTTGTTTAGTATAATAGGCAAGTAACAAAAGTTGATGCCAGTGAAGCAGTTTATTAATATCTCTGTGGTATGTGCTACTGCTATGTAGTGGCTAGGCTCTGAACTGTTTCACACGCGTGACCTTTAAGGGTCAAATTCCAAAAAAAATTATTCTTAAGAAATTATGTGAACAAAGAAGAGGACCTTAATCTGTAATATGATAGCTCATTTATCTATTTTGGTTAGATATCAAGAGAAATAAATGGCTCAGGAAAATTATAATTTTTCCCTTTAACGGTTGAATTCCGAAAAATTCCTTTCTTAAAATATGATGTAACCACTTCGGAGATCTTAATCTTTAAAATGATACATCATTTATCCAAATTGGTTAGATATAAAGGGACATAAATGGCTTGTGACACAAAATCGTGTTGTAGAAATATTAATACTTTTGCCCTTTAAGGGTCAAATTCTGAAATATTCCTTTCTTAAATTATTAGTTGACCACGACGGAGACCTTACTCTTTAAAATTATACCTGATTTTTCTATATCAGTTAGATATCAAAGAAGATAAATGACTCCTGACACAAAAATGTGTTGTAGAAATATTGATACTTTTGCCCTTTAGGGTTAAATGCCAAAAAATTATTTTCTTAAAATATGATTTTACCAAAGCGGAAACCTTAATCTCTAAAATAATAGCTCATTTCATGATTTCGATTAGATATTAAGGGACATAAATAGCTCGTGACATTAAAAAAAGCATAATTGAAATAACAACAATTTTGCCCTTAAATTATGAGGTGACCACAGTGAAGACCTTAATCTTTAAAATTATACCTAATTTATCTATATCTGTTAGATATCAAGGGAGATAAATGCTCATGACACAAAACGCGGTACAAGAATATTGATACTTTTGGCCTTTAAGGGTCGAATTCCAAAAAAAAATCCTTTTATAATATATGATGTCACTAAAGCAGAGATCTTAATATTTAAAGTAATACTTCATTTTTCGATTTCAGTTAGAAATGCAGGGAGATAAATGGTTCGTGATACAAAAAATCACATTTTAGAAATATTGAGATTTTTGCCCTTAGTTTTTGCCTTTTGTTTCTTAAAATATGATTTCACAAAAGTGGATACCTTAAACTTTAAAATGATACTCATTTATTGATTTTGTTTCAGTATGCAGGAAAATAATGGCTTGAGACAAAAAAAAAGAAAAAAGGTTGAGACCAGGAGGATGCCCAATGTTAATGATGTCTTGGTAGGATAGTTTCTGTATGTGGAGTTCTTAGGGGGTAGTAGTGTCAGGAAAATCTCTGACTGTAAAACAGTTATTGAGATTTTTAGAATTTTTATAAGGTAGCATGAGCTTCCACTGGATGGTGTAGGTTAGCAGTATAAATTCCTGTGGCTGTAAATCCTGTAAAAAGTTGTGGGTATTGGGTTTGCAACTGGAAGGTAATAACTACAACTCAACTACTGCTTTACAGTAAGAGTAGTCAGAATATTCCCAGAAACCATCACCGCATCTGAAATGTGGAGATGGTAACGAAGGTGTATCAAAATATCCCATCAGACATCAATCATTCTGGCCTCAAACACAAGACCCAACCAATACACCCATCACTTATTGTTTATTTATTAATAAAAAAAAATGCTTTCAAATTTTTTTATTATCCATTTTTCCATTGCTACATTAATACAATTTCTGTGTTTATGCATATCTAAATTCACATTTCAGCACAGGGATTGTATGTAATATTTTGCAATAACAATAATAATGAGGAGGAAAATTCTTTCAGGTAATGAAACAGACAAAAATAAAAATTATGAAAACTATTAACGCAACATTTCAGTGTTGAATATAATTTTTGCAAGTAGGTAAGACACTAGGCAGGATCAGATGTGCACAAACCGGTGTAGTCTTTTCCTGAGAGTTATTCATAGGTCACTTCACAGTAGTTTACCCCCACCTCTACCAACCCCATGGTCTAGCCAATCAAGTGCTAAGCTGTGGTGGGTGCACATCTCCTTTGCCAAATGGCCTGATCCTACATACATGGATAAGGTTTTGAAACAAAAAAAAAAACCAAAAATGTATGTTTGTGATCATCTCATGTGTAATGTATCTGTTGCAGCCCTCCGGTCTTCAACTTTGGTGACTGATGGGTTATTTCCCCTATCCTTTTACAGTTCAAAATATAAATATCTGACCTTCCTTCATATTTCCCCGCTAGTGTTATTCTGTGTCATCGTGCTGATGTCATTCTTCGAAGTAGTCCCCATTTGATTGAAGAATATGGTCCATTGCCCTTTCCACTTTTGGAAGCAGACCTGGAACTCATTTTTTTGGTATCACCTTTAGAACGTTTGTTGTATTAGTTTCAAGTGCTTGACGTCAAATCGGTGTCCTTTGAACAGTATTTTTAATCTTGGGAACAGCCAAAAGTCACAGGGAGTTACGTCAGGAATGTATGAAGGATGACGGACAACTTTGTGCTTTGTCAAATATTGCTACACTAGATTTGATGCATGCACTGGCGTGTTATCGTGATGAAGAACCCATCACCACTTGACCAAAGCTGATGCCATTTTCTTCCAATTATGTCACACAATGTTTTCATAACTTCAGGATAATATTCTTTAGCTGAGCTTTAGGAGCATAGTTGTGGTGCACAACAAGCTCCGTAAAAAAAAAAAAAAAAAATCAGCAACGTCTTGACATTGCTCCGATTTTGATGTGCTTTTTTCGGTTATGGCTTCGACAAACTGCTTCCACTGGAAAGACTGTCATTTTGTTTTAGGATCATAATCATAAATCCACAATTCATCACCAGTTATAATCATTTTAAGCAAATTTTAATCATTACTGACCATTTCAAAATTGTTCTGAGTGATTTCAAGGCAAAGATTTTTCTGCTCGACCATTAGCAATTTCAGAATGAATATTGCGAACATGCAAACCATTTACAAATTTCCAGTTAAAATTTTCCAAACACCAGTTTCTGGTATTCTGAGATCACATTCTAGTTCTTGTATATTAAATCGATGATCTTCATTGATCACAAGTTGCACACATTTGATATTATGCGGTGTTTTTAAAATCGAAGGCCGCCTGGAGTATGCTTTACTATAAACAGATGTGTGGTCATTTTTTGAACCTCTTATACTACTGTTTTATTTATATTTTGCTCGTACACTCGTCCCCAAATTATGTCTTCATCATTTCAATGGTCTCAGCACAACTCTTTTGAGTTTAACGCAAAATTTAATGCAGATTCCTTGCTCCAATCTTTCCTTCATTTTTTACGATAGCAAAATGCATTGAACGAACAAATGCACACTGCACATGAACTAAGGCATCGTCACAGCTATAGCAACTAGTGAGTTCTTGAAAATTCACTGTTGACATATGGCACTAAAATATTCATGCGTCAACAAAACAATCTTTGTCATATGAATTTTTTGGAGTTTGCGGCTCAACTAATTCAAGCGACAAGCACAAGGCCACGCCACTACACATCGCTGTGCCCACCATCTGCCTTTCCATTACTCTAGTGGACAATTCACAATCCAATTTGTAAGACCTACGATGAGCTGACTCTTGATGGGCCGTGCAGGACTATATGCAGGCCCGTAACTACCACCGGGGCACTACCCCGGGCCCCCAAGCCTGAGGGGCCCCAAACTGATGGTTAAAAAATTATTGTATTTTAATATCTAATCTAACTTCCTATAAAATACCAAGCGCCTAGCTAAAAGTTAATAATAAAAAAATCCATCAAAGTGCTAGAGTAAATGTTTTTGCGTGTACGTTCATATACTTCATACGCTTCGCATGTAAAAGCAGCTCTAGAACAGACAGCAGAATGTTGAGTCGAATGTGCCATGTCGCATCACGTGCTTGCCGAGTGATGTGTCAAATGGAAGCTGATATGTGCAGTGAGCTATTGTTATTCATGATGTTTCATTCGTTTGCTAATTGCTCATCAATGCCAGATTGTCAGTGGAGTTGAGAGTCGCATAGTAGTGATAGTACCCATGTAGTTTATTACTTAGTCTTACTTTGCTTGTGTTGAGATAATAGTTTGAAACGAATTCGGTACCAGCCAAGTGGAAATAAAAAAAGACAGACTCTAAAAAGAAGAAACTTAGAGGCTGCAAAAACTTCGAAGAAGTTATCAACATGGCTCGACAGCGGAAATCACTCGACAGGGAATGGTGATAAGAAAGGTACGTATAGTTTGCTTTATTCAGTGTGATGTGTAATTCGTGTAAAAATAGTACAGTCAAACTTTAATAATTTGAACTTGTATAATTCAAAACCACGGATAATTCAAATGTTTCTGTCGGTCCCTTGACATTCCTATAAAACACAATCACTGGTGGATTAAGCACTCAAGAGGCCCCAGGCGCAATTAAATTTGAGGCCCCTCCAAATATTTTCAGTACCACTATAGCGTGAATTTTTTAGCTCCGGTGGGCTCCAGCACAATTTAAGCCCTGCCTATATACATGTGCATACTAAATGTATGTACCTATATACGTATAGCTCTAAAATATAACAGGAAAAAAATTTTTTTTACCTCTTTGACCCTGCCTATATTTTGAATCTAAAATTCTTACGGATTTCCCGACACACATTTTCTTTTTAGGGCTGGAGAAAACAATGAATCAAGCTTTGTAAGGCACTTTGGACGAAAATGAAATGGAAGTGGATTCTCCTGATGTAGAAATTTCACAGAACTTAAGTGCAGATAATGATACATTGAAGTTGAAACAAGACTACCAAATTCTTTAGACGAAAAAGTTGTGAAAGAACGAACCAATGATACACCAAGTTGTTTGCAAGATGAAGATTCTGCCTACTACGATGCCTTTCCTACATTAGTAGAAAATCAAGATAAGAAACATAGGCTGGTAGCAGTTGGTCCAATACAACCTGACGGACCATTTCCCAAGGATATCAATCAACAAGGCCGATCTTTTTCAAGCATCTATTATAGTGCAAACACAAAGTCAGGGTTGAATCCTAAAAGAAGTTGGTTATGTTACTCAAAAAAATTAGATTGTTTCTACTGCCTGCTATGTTGGTTGTTCCCTCAGTTCCAATCGGAAGCACTTGAATATAGCAACCGTATATTACCGTTTTCAACAACCGGAGTTCGAGACTGGAACCATATTTTAGGTCATGAAACAACCAAAAGCCAAACACACACTTGAGTAGTTTATGAGCAGTTCCGGAAAAATGGTAGTTTAGACTTTGTTTTCGACAAAAATTTGGAGAAAGAAAGAAGCTTCTGGCGAAAAGTTCTTGAAAGAATCCTAAATGTGACCTTAGCACTTGCAACATGTAATCTCGCATTGCGTGGATCTAGTAAAAAGTTAGAATGTAACAACAAAGGAAACTATCTCTTGATAGTTCAGCTTTTCTCAAAATATGACCCAGTACTGCAAGAATTGATTCAGCGTCCACAAGGGACTGTGAAATACCTCAATCTAAAATTCAGAATGAACTTATAAACCTATTAGCCTTTGAAATAAAAAATGAAATTACCGTTGAGCTTCAAAACTAGGACATTGTTAAAGTTGATCGGTTAAGTGAAGTTTACAGGTATGTTAAAATAGTTAATGATGAAGAAGGGACACCTATTTATATCAAAATATGAGAAATTTTTGTATCCTTTAGAGAGATAAAAGATCAGTCTGCCCAAGTTCTAGAAGAAGAAATACATTTTCATTGGAAGAGTAAAACTCTGACCAAATGTCGTCAATAAGTCTACAATGGAGCTTCAGTAATGAGTGGGGCATACAGTGGAGTGCAGCAGTGTATTAAAGAAAAAGCCCCACACGCATACTTTGTGCACCACACTGCACATAACCTTAATTTAGTATTAAAGGATACTGTGGAAGGAAACCGAGCGGTCTGCCAGTTTTTTGAAACCATTCAAAGTGTGTATTGCTTTTTTGGTCGTAGTTTTTTGCGCTGGCAAGACTTAAAGTCAGTGTATGACATCGAGGCTCAGACTGATTCACTGAATTCGAATGTAAAACTGAAAACTCTTAATCCAAATTGCTGGGCTGGTAGGTATGAGGCAGTGTATGCACTGAAACACAGGTTTTGTGACGTGTTGAAAAGCCTTACCCGGATAACTTTTACTTCCAGGAAAAGTAAGGAAAGAAATGAAGCACAGCAGCTAAAGAACAAAGTTGAAAGTTTTGATTTTGTATTGCTTTTGGTTGTGCAGTGTGAATTTTTAGAGTATCTCAACCTCGTATCAAAATCCTTACAAACTGAAACCATGGGCCTGTTGTATGCATATGAGTTACTGAGTAATTTATTGTTAAGGGTAACTGAAATACGTGGGAAGTTTGAAGAACGTGTTTCTGAAACATCAGATATTTGTAGTCGATGGGGAATAAACAAAGAATTTCGGCAGAACAGACTAATGAAAGTAAAAAAAAACACTGATAGTTGATTGAAGACGAGAGATTAACAGATCCAAAATCTTGATTCTGAGTCACTGTGTTCTATCCAATGGTAGACACACTTTGTACTCAACTTGATCGCCATTTTGAAGGGATGAAAGCTGTTCTTGATACTTATCAAGTAATATAACCTGACTTTTAGCCAATGTAAGTGATATTCACAAAAAAGCAGTTGATTTCGTTAATAAGTTTTCAAATGATGTGAGTCCAGCCTTTCCTTCGCAATTTGGTTCAAAACAAACTGGAAAAAATGAAAAGTGTTAATGTAATAGTTGACCACAGTTCGCTTTCATCTAGCAACACAGAATTGATCAAAAATTATTTGAGAAGTACAATGGCTCAAGAAAGACTCAGCAGCTTAACTTTGCTTTCAATTGAGAATGATCGAGCTCAACTAATAAATTTTGACAAAGTAATTGATGAATTTGCTTCTTTGAAAGTTAGGAAACAAATGTTTAAGAAATAATCAAACTTAGCAAATCTTTTGTCTTTTCAATGTACACTACTTTCAATGCATCAGTTACAGATTCCTTGTCTTTTAAGCAAAGTATGCATTTTAACTAACTTAATTTACATCTTTAATCTACCTAGTGCGATGAGTGTGTCCATCAGTATCAGTACTGCAAATATGTCCAAAAACAATGCAGTCAGACATTAATAGAATGCTTGACTGATGTGGCGTGGTTGTCGTAGGTACCTCGGCCTGTAGGTACTGTAGCATAGGATAGCAGATGTCATCTATGCCTGTTGATGTATTGGTAGAGTTCTTGAGCACCACTTGGAGTTCATTGAAGGTGAAAGGTGTGCATAGAAAATGGGCATTGAAAATGGTTAGAATTTTCTTCAGAAAAATTATATGGGGGAGGACTTGGAGAAAGTGGAGCTATTCTGTAGGAAAAATTCTTTAGCCAAGTGGTATTGTCATTAAATTTGCCGGGACTGAAATATCTGTTGTGCAGGGTTTCTATACGTTGCCATACATCTTTCATCTTGGTATGCCTGTTCAAGGTGGAACAGAATTCTTTGTAACTCTGCCTCTTAGCCGTCTTTAGAAACCGCTTAATATGAGCAGATGCTTCCTTTCTACTTTTTATGCAAGCCAAACTTTACTAAGATTTGTGAAGGTTTTGGGAGTTCATAAATTAATCAGGAATGAAAATGGGTGAATGCCATTTCTATTGTGACTACTGGCAATCTTCAGCTTTGGATTTTTTAGGTCTGATTAAATCTTCGATAATGTGCCATGTAACCTGATACCAGTTTTAAATTACATAACTTTGAAGAACATACCGAGTGATCTACAATAGTGACTTTAATTTCTATAATTCACCTTCCACCATTCTCTCCTGCAGTATAAAATACAAGATGATTAACTGCTGTTCTATATAAAAACCATACAGAGACTTTGATAGGTATCAGGTTAGGCATTGTATCCATGTTCACATCTATTGATTTAACTTGCAAACCCTAAGCAACATGTTGTCATTATTAATCACACCTGCTATCAGTTATCCTGTCATTTTTGGAGAATGGCCTGTAGGATTTCCTTCACAGTGGTACAGTACGATGCAGCATTCACAGTCTCATCATGAGGCTGCAATTCCAACAGTATGATGCTTTGTGTGTGCCAAAAAAATGGTGCCGATTAAAGTGTCTTGAAATATTATATATATAAAATTAAGGAAGGATAGGGAAATATGACCCAACACTTACCACAGATGAAGGCGGCTGGGACGACGAACAAAAAAACAAACACAAGAGAAGCGCAATATTTCGGCCTACAACAGCCTTAAACGTGCAGAAGGCGCCGTCACATGTGTACACATAGACGGGGCCTGGTGCTTCACCTTCTGCACGTTTAAGGCTGTTGTAGGCCGAAATATTGCGCTTCTCTTGTGTTTGTTTTTTGTTCGTCGTCCCAGCCGCCTTCATCTGTGGTAAGTGTTGGGTCATATTCCCCTATCCTTCCTTAATTTTATTGCCTTAAAGCTTTTTCCTGCTCATTGTTATATATATATATATATATATATATATATATATATATATAACAATAAAACTAAGGAAGGTTAGGGAAATATGACTCAACACTTACCACAGATGAAGGTGGCTGGGACGACAAACACAAAAAAACAAACACAAGAGGAGTGCAATATTTCGGCATACAACCTTATTCCTGCAGAAGTGAGTCACCAGGCGGAATCAGATGTGTACACACAGACTGCCATCTGATGAGTGGTGTCGCCGATGTGGATTTTTGTGTAGAAGGGGACGGAGGAAGGGGGAGGGGGGAAGCTCAAGTATTGGATCAATAATTGTTACTGTTGATTGTATACTATCATTGAAAGTGGTAGACCAACATAATAATTGAGTGACGATACATATATAAAAATCGAATTTTGAAAAATTATAAGTGAAAAATAAAATATCAGAAATATAAGAAATGTAAATAGTAGGGATAATAAGTGCTGGGTATGGTGGGAGGAATTTACTGGAGGATGTCTGGTGTCCAGGATATTCTGATAGACTAGTTCACATCTATGTAGTTCAGAGGAGGTTGTGTTGTCAGGGAAAACTCTGATCGCCCTAACTGAGAAACAGGTGTTAAAATTATTCAGTTTGTGGGAACTGGCATGTTTTGCTACTGGATGGGACTCAGTTTATACTGTCTGCCAGTGCCTTTCATTCTGATAGCTAGGTGGTTAGTAGTGTGGTCTATATATGAGCTGGAACACTGGGGGCATGTAAGTTGATATACGAGGTGTGTTGTCATGCAAGTAGCATGACCAATGATGGGGAATGTTTCACCTGTGGTAGGATTGGAGTAAGTGGTAGTGGCTGGATGCATGCTGCATGTTATACAACGGGGTCTATTGCACAGGAATGATCCTTATGGTAGTTTGGGGGAATTACTAGGCGAGTACTTGTGAACCAACATATTTTTTTAGATTTGGTGGTCTGCTAAAACATGTGTGTGGGGCGGTGGGTAGGATTTTATGGAGAATGGTGCGCATCCTGGGGAAGGAATGTAGGAAGTCATGCCCACAGAGAAGGATTAGGTTAATAGACTCGAGACCAGGAAAGAACTGAGTGATGAAAGTGGGGCTGTGGTTAGTTTCAAGGGGTACAACCTTGGAGTGGCTGTGTACAGGAAGGTCTATGGCATGAGAGATTTGTTTGTGTACTAAGTCAGGAGGGTAGCTGCAGGAGATGAGAGCGCTAGATAGGTTTTCTGTGTATTGGGAAAGAGATTCTTCATCAGAGCAGATGCACCTTCCACAGACCGCCAGACTGTAAGCAAGGTAACGTATGATGTGTGAGGGATGACAACTGTTAAAATGAAGATACTGCTGCAGATTTTTAGGCTTGATATGAACAGAGGTATGCAGGCACCCATTATGCAAGGAAATTTCAACATTTAGGAAGATAACATGGCTGTGGGAGTAGGTCCACGTAAAGTTGATGGAGTGGTTGTTTAGGGAGTTGAGGAAGTCTAATAGATGATTCTCTTTGTGGGTCCAGATTATAAAAAGAAGTTTAATGGAAAGATTGTTGAGGAATCATTGTTCCAGACAACCCAGGAAAAGTTTTGCAAAAGATGGTGCCATGCGGGTGTCCATCGCAATGCCGCATATCTGGTGGTAAATTTGAGAGTTGAAGGAAAAGAAGTTGTTAGACAGTATGTGGTTAGCCAAGTAAATGAGGAAGAATATCTAGGGGAGGCTGTCGGGAGGTCGAATTTCCAGGAAGTGTTTCATGGCACTGAGGCCCTATCTGTAAGGAATGTTGGTGTAAAGGGAAGAGACATCTATGGAGAAAAGGAAGGAGTCAGGCAGTAGAGGAATAGGGATGGTGAAAAGTCGTTCGAGGAAGTGTGAGGTGTCTTTTTTTAATGAAGGGAGGTCCTGTATAAAAGGCTTGAGGTGAAGATCCACAATAGCTGAAATCCATTCAGTAGGAGACCCACATGCCGCAACTATAGGTTGCCCCGATTTCCAGTTTTGTGGATCTTGGGAAGAAGGTACAAGGTGGGGGTATGGGGGTTCTGCAGGGTAAGGCGGGACAAAGAGTTGGGAGACAGTCCTTGTAAGAGGCCTTGGAGGTCAAGGAGAGCACGTAATTCTTGGCATATTGAAGTTGTAGGATCTGTGGGGTTTGGAAGGTAGGTGGTGGTGTCAGAGAGCTGTCTCAAAGCTTCGACCTCATAGTCACTGTGGTCCATGACTACGGTCGTTGAGCCTTTGTCGGTTGGGAGACTGATGATGTTCCTATTCTTAGAGAGTTCTCTCATGGCACTATATTGTTGGAGATGTGGACTGTTAACATTCCACTGAGGATCATTGGATTCAAATTTAAAGGGTAACCCCGTTAAAGTAACCAATACTTTCCCCTGTAGCTTCTGATGTTTCACCTTCCTCTGTTAAACTTCTGAATACAGTTTTCCATTATAAACACAGAATGCATTTCTCTATGGTCTTCTATGTGAGAGTTTGGACATGGCAAAATGCTTGGTATCTGGGAAAAAGGTTTTTGTCATACTGTGACCCTCCAACTTGTAAAAGGCATGCGGCTACGACAGTGATACATACAATCGATAGAAGATCACACAGTGATGAGGTACTAGACCACACAAAGTGACCTTATTACAGGATGACCCTATCTTTTCACAAGGCTGTAACCAACAGAACAGTTTTTTTCGACAGTGTTGCCTACACAAAGGAGCCCTGCAATGGGTGTAGACATGTCTACATTGACAGACTGTGCTATTTGCACAGGGGTGAACTGGTGGCATGCTTGCTATCCCATCACACCACCACCAACTCAGACTACAACGGGTATGTGAACGCAATTACTGACAAGTTATGTGGCAAAGTAATGTGTTTTTGGACCATTCCCACAGTGATGCCCATGTACATGAACCGTGGTGAATGCAATTGGACTGACTGCACTGTTGAGTGGCATAGCGCACAAATGCCAAGTGTGATGGTTTGCGGCACCATAGACTATAACATGTGATCTCATCTTGAGGACAATCTGAAAATCAACCCAAAATTTTAGAGCCCAAAGCACTGCCCCTCCTGCAAGCAGCTCCACTCGCCATATTTCAGCAGGACAATGCCTGGCCACATATGGTGAGGAATGTGCCCCAAGCCTTCTTTGAAGAATTACGTATCACTGCTTTTCTGGCCTGCATGTTTGGCTGCAGATTGTAGCTCATGTCGGCACCAATGATGCTTGCCGCCTTGGGTCAGAGGGTATCCTCTCTTCCTTCCGGCGGCTTACTCAAAGGATGAACTCTGTGGTTGATGTCCACAAGATTTCGGCTAAGTTAACTATCTACAGCATTGTCAATAGAACCAACTGTGGTCTTCTGGCTCAGAGCCGAGTCGAGGGTCTGAACCAGAAACTGTGGCATTTCTGCGATAATCATGGCTGCAGATTCCTAGATCTTTACCCTGGGGTCGAGTTGTGTAGGGTTCCCTTGGATAGATCAGGTGTGCACTTAATGGCTGCATGGGTAGCAGGGGCCATGTGGAGTGCATTGGGGGATTTTTTAGGCTGAAAAAGGAAGACCTGAAACTGGGATTACAGTTATGAGCAGCCCAATTAGATTCAACACTATATCTAGGAGTTGCATAAATCAATCTTGGCCGTTAAAAGTACTCGTTATTAACTGTAGAAGTGTCTATAACAAGCAGCCTGAGCTTGAAAGCATTTTTAGTAGTGCAGATATTGTATTAGGTATGAAAGCTGGTTAAAACTGGATATAAGAATCAGCAGAAATTTTTAACAATAGCATGAACATTTACCGTAAGGATAGGTTCTATTCCAAGGGGGATGGAGTCGTGTAATAAAATAGATATCAATGGGGTCTGTGAAATCCCTATGGATTAGACTAAACGTAGCTAGGACAAAACCTGTAATAGAGTCTTTCTATCGTCCACCAGATGCAGATGTAACTATTGCTGAGGCCTTAAGGACTAATGTAAGTAATATAGCTTGCCAATTTCTGGATCATGCAATAATACTAGGAGGTGACTTCAACTTTCCATATATCGACTGGACTAATTACGTCCACGTTGCTGGTGGCAGGGATAAAACTCCTGTGAAATTATTCTTGACCTTTTCTCAGATCTTCATCGTGAGCAGCTCATCAATGAACCAACGCGGTGCCACAACAAATAGGCCCGAATTATTCATGGAAATTTCTACCACCACGGGAATAAGTGATCATAAAGCTGTAATTGCTACAGTAAAATTATCAGCCATGTGAAAAAATAAAGGATTGTTTACAGGTTCAAAAAGGCTCCAAAGGAGTGTTTAAGAATGTATTTGAGGGATAATTACCTTACCTTTATAGAAGCAAGAGGCTCGGTTGAAGAGATGTGGCTTCGATTCATGTGTATAGTCTTGGAAGGTATGGACTTACATATACCAAAAAGGACAGTCAGGGATGGGAACGATCCCTCGTGGTATACACACGAAGTTAGTAGGTTACTTAAAAAGCATAGGAAGATACATGCACACTCAAGAAGTACGATGTATAGGAGTGATTTAGAAAAGTTAAGTGAGACAAGAGGACATGTTAAGAATGTGATGCTTACGCCTTTAATAACTTTCGTTGCAATTCACTTTCCACGAGCCTGAACGAAAACCCAAAGAAATTTTGGTTGTATGTAAAAAAAGTTAGTAGTAGTGACAACAATATGCCAGTTCTACAACAAGACGATGGGGAAGTTAATGACAGCCACGACAATGTATTTAACATTGAACAATGTATTTAACATTGAATTTAAAAAATCTTTCACTGGCGAAAACATGGAAAACATTCCCGCTTTTCCATGGCATGTGGAATTTAAGATGGTTCTAGTACAAATCGATAGTGTAGGTATTATAAAGCAATTAAAGCTCCTGAAGTGGGGGAAAGCACCGGGTCCCGATGGTATGCCAGTAAGAATATTTTCGGAATACACCAAAGAAATAGAACCATTTCTGTCAGATATATTTCGTATATCTTTAGAAGAAAGAAAAGTACCTTCCGACTGTAAAATAGTGCAGGTGATTCCCGTTTTCAAGAAAGGAGATCTGAGAGATCCTAGGAATTATTGACCCATATCTCTAACTGTTCACAGTAGAATTCTGGAGCAGGTGATATGCTCTAATGTTATGAAGTTTCTAAATTAAAAATGAGTTACTTACAGCAAACCAACACAGATTTTGGAAGAACAGATCTTGTGAAACGCAACTGGCCCTATTTTTGCATGACATAATGAAAGTTAACGATGTAGGTTCACAAGTTGATGCAATTTTCTTTGATTTTCAGAAAGCTTTCGACTTTGCACCACACAATCGACTTTTAGTGAAGATTGGAGCTTATGGTATATCGGATCAGATTTGCGAATGGATATTCATTTTTCTAACTGGTCGGTCACAGTATGTCGTTGATGGGGGAGCCTCTTCTAAGCGAGATGTTACTTCGGCATTCTTCAAGGAAGTGTAATAGGACCACATCTTTTCCTAATTTTCATAAACAATCTTAGTGAAAACATTAATTGCAGGATGCAATTGTTTGCTGATGATGCACTCATCTACAGAGAAGTAATGTGCTCTGACAATTGGTTAGAAATTCAGCGCGATCTAGATGTTGCCATAAATGGCAGCTTACACTTAACAACAAAAAGTGCAAGGCAAGGAAAATAAGTAACAAAAGACTCCATTTGCTTACAAGTAGAAAGTTAACAATTCAGTTGTTGACAAGGTGGATTCCCTTAAGTATCTAGGCGTAACAGTACAAATCAACATGAAATGAGACTTGCACTTAACTTCCATCATAGGCAAAGCTAATTCTAAACTACGATTCATACAATGTATTTTGAGAAGTTGTAATGCTCATACAAAAGGAAATAGCGTACAAAACACTAGTACGTCTGCATTTGGATTATTTTTGTAGGGTTTGAAATCCATATCGCAAGGGATCGATTGACACATTAGAGACAGTACAGAAGGGAGTTGCTCGATTCGTAACTGCTAGTTACAGTACTTATGAAAGTGTCATAGAGTTGATACGTGGATTGGGCCGGGATTGTTTGGCGGACAGACGTCATTTTCGTTTGAATTTGTTGGTGAATATGTGAAAATCTTTAATTTACAAGTGCAATGAAATACTTCTTCCACCAACCTACTCAGGTCGCAATGACGGGAGGGATAAGATCAGAGAAATGAGATGCCGTACTGATACTTTTATTTATTCTTTCTTTCCTTGTTTTGATCGGTATTGGAATGCAGAGAATTAGGATTGGTGCTTAACAACCTCTGCCACCCACAATATTTGTGAATTTCAGAGTATAGATGTAGATGACATATTTCCCATCGGACATGTCTGGGATATGATCAGTCTGCAATATGTTTGTTCTGATGCTCACGCAGCCACTGTTGATGCTTTGTGAATACACTTAAAAATTGTGTGGCAGTGTGCTCCTCAGCTGTATTTCCAGTCTCTCTTTGATCACATGCCATAATGTCTAGGCATTTTAAATGCAGCCATAGCAGTTTCACACCTTACTGAATTCTAACGGTCAAACAGTATATACAGTTCTATAATTCTAATCATTCGTGTATTGTTGTGTCACTAATCTGTGAAATAAATTTCATAGCAGTCACATTTAGCCTTCTTGTTGTTCTAAATTTCGCAGACAACAGTGTAGTTTGGCAGCAACTTTAGTATTTCCATTATCCCATTTTGATTCAATCATAAAACGAAAGCTAAAAAAATGCATCAGAAACTTTGAACTTCTATGTTTGATGAAATTACAATAACAAGGACTAGACGACCCGTGCGAAAATTTCGCGAATAAAATGTGACAAATATAATAAAAAGTAGAACTGCACTTTGTAACAAATATTTATTTTTTAGTGTAATTGATACGTATCAAAATACTTGCAACATATCATATATATAATAACTCTATAAGGTATTTTTTTGTCACAAGCCTGTATTTTCCTTCATACTTAACAGAAATCATTGAATGAGATGTCATTTTAAAGCTTGTGGTCTCCACTTTGGTCACATCATATTTTAAGAAATGAAGTTTTTGGAATTCGATTCTTAAAGGGCAAAAATGACAATATTTCTAAAATGCTGATTTCTGTGTTACGAGTCATTTATCTCCCTGGATACCTATCTGAAATCGTTTGATGGAGTATCATTTTAAAGATTAATATCTCCGCTTTAGTGACGTCATATATTAAGACAGAAATTTTTTGGAATTCGACCCTTAAAGGGCACAAGTGTAATTATTTTTGCAATGCGTTTTTGTGTCACAAGTGATTTATCTCCCTTAATATCTAACCGATAAAGATAAATGAGGTATCATATTAAAGAATAAGGTCTCCGCCGTGGTAACATTATATTTTAAGAATGGAATATTTCGTAATTCGACCCTTAAAGGGTAAAAATGTCAATTTTTCTAAAATGCGTTTTTTTGTGATTCGATCCATTTATCTCCCTGGATTTCTAACCAAAATCGATAAATGAAGTAGGAGTGTGAAGAGTAATGACTCAGCTTTGGTGACATCATATATTAAGAAAGAATGTTTTTGGAATATAACCCTTAATGGGAAAAAGTATAAAAGGTTCTACAACGCATTTTTGTGTCACGAGCCATTTATCTCCATTAATATCTTACCCAAATAGATAAATGTGTTATCATTCTAAAAATTAAGGTCTCCGCTGTGGTTACATCACATTTTAAGAAATGAATTTTTCTGAATTGAACTCTTAAAGGGCATAAATATCAATATTTCTAAAATGCGTTTTTTTGTGTCGAGTCATTTATCTCCCTTGACAATTAAACAAAATTGATAAACAAGGAATGGTTCGTTACCACATTTTAAGAATGTTTTTTTTTATTTTATTTTTTTTATTATTCTAACATTAGAGGGCAAAAGTATTAATATTTTTACAGCGCATTTTTCTGTCACGAGCTATTTATTTCCCTTGATACCAAACCGAAATCAATAAATGAGGTATCGATTTAAATATTAAATTATCCACTATGGTTACATGATATTTTAAGAAAAAACTTTCTGCAAATTCAACCCTTAAGGGGCAAAAATATTATCATGTCTCAAAACTTTTTTTTTTACCTCGCTTGATAACTAACCGAAATCTATAAATGAGGTATCATTTTAAAGACCAAGGTGGATGTTTTGTTCACACCATATTTTATAAAAGAAATTTTTTGTAATTTGACCCTTCAAGGACGAAAGTATCAATATTATTTATACAACATATTTTTTTTTATTACAAGCCATTTATCTGCTTCGATACCTAGCCGAAATCGATAAATGACATATCATTTTAAAAATTAAGGTCTCCAGCTAGGTCAAATCATAAATTAAGAATTTTTTTTGTTGGAATTTGGTGCTTAAAGAGGTAGCGCAATAGCGGTTATCACAGAGATGTCAAACTTTTTTTAAATCAATAAGTAGCTTTTCGGATATTTTTTTTCTGTTACGGAAGCACTATCGTCTTGCTACACAATTCCTATGTAAACACTGTATTCACACAGCAACAAATATTTCAGATATGTTTTGTGCATTTTGTTCAGGCTGGTTTTATTCTGTTAAGGTCAGTGACAGTTTGTTATAAATACAGAGTGTTTTAAATTTTCCTAACTGTTTCGTAATATGTTGTGAGTATTTTGATCTGAAACTATTACACTAAGAAAAAAAAAGTATGTTTCTACTTTACAAGCATTCAACCTCACTATTCATCGCATTTTATTCGCAAAATTTTCGCACTGGTTGTCTAGTTATAACACAATTTGGAAAATTTAAAACACACTGTATGTACGACAAACTGTCACTGACCCTAACACAATACAACCAACTTGAACAAAATGCACACAGCACATCAACATCTCTGTGATATGTTTGCTGTGTGAATAAAATGTTTACATTGAAATTGTATAGCAAACCAAAATGTTTTCATAACAGAAAAAAATATCCGAAAAGCTATTTATTGTATAAAAAACAGATTAATGACATCTCTGTGATATCTGCTACTGCAAACTGGCTCTGAAGTGTCTAATTTGCGCTACCACTTTAAGCATCAAACTCCGAAAATTCTTCCTTAATTTATGATTTTTACCTAACTGGAGACCTTAATCTTTAAAACAACATGAATTTTATGATTTTGGTTAGGTATCGAATGAGAGAAATGGCTCGTAATAAAAAAAAGATGTAGATCAAATATCGATACCTTTGCCCTTTAAGGATCGAAATTCCAAAAACTTCCTTTTATAATATACTAGCTTACCCCGCAATGCTTCACTATTGCTGGACTTGAGTAGGCACAATAGATTGAATTAAAAAATATTTACATATAAATTTTAAACTGCCGTTTCATTCATTTTCAGTTGGAAAGGGTGAGAGGGGATGCGCTTTGGCAAACATATGCAGGCAGTATTTTTCTGTTTGTTTCAAAGTATAAGTGTGCAAATTCCCATTGAAATCTGATGAAATTTGTGGTTTTGTCTAAATTATGGGGAGGAGGGGTGGGTTTTTTAATTTTTTTTGACAGGAACCTTCTCTGTCATCCAGTCGACAACTCACCAAAGCTTCACCGTAATCGGACGAACGGTTTGCGGGTTTGTTTAAATTATGGGGAAGAAGGTGTAATTAAGGTGGTGGAAAGAGAGAGAGGGATTAGGTTTTTGTGAAATTCATGTGTACAGTATTTCTCTCTTTTTAAAAGTATAAGTGTACAAATTCTTATCAAAATCGGATAAAAAATGTGGTTTGCCTAAATTATAGGGTAAAAACGTAATGGGGTTGGAAATGGGGAGAGGGGATGAATACTCGGAAACCATACATAGGCAGTATTTTTCTGTTTGTTTTAAAGTATAAGTGTACAAATTCCTATCTAAATCGGATAAAAAATGTGGTATTGCCTAAATTATGGGGGTGGAAAGGGGGATAGGGGATTAATATTCGGAAACCGTATGTAGGCAGTATTTTTATGTTTGTTTTAAAGTATAAGTATACAAATTCTTATCTAAATTGGATAAAAAATGTGGTTTGCCTAAATTATAGGGTAAAAACGTAATGGGGTTGGAAAGGGTAGAGGGGATGAATATTCGGAAACCATACATAGGCAGTATTTTTCTGTTTGTTTTAAAGTATAAGTGTACCATTTCTTATCTAAATCAGATAAAAAATGTGATTTGCCTAAATTATGGGGTAAAAACGTAATGGGGTTTGATATGGGGAGAGGGGATGAATATTCGGAAACCATACGTAGGCAGTATTTTTCTGTTTGTTTTAAAGTATAAGTGTACAAATTCCTGTCTAAATCGGATAAAAAATGTGGTATTGCCTAAATTATGGGGTGAAAAAATTATGGGGGTGGAAAGGGGGCGAGGGGATTAATATTCGGAAACCGTATGTAGGCAGTATTTTTATGTTTGTTTTAAAGTATAAGTGTACAAATTCCTATCTAAATCGGATAAAAAATGTGGTTTTGCCTAAATTATGGGGTGTTATGGGGAATAGAGGGTGACTTTTTGGAAATTTTTTTTCACAGGAACCTTCGCAGACGCACACTCGAAAACTCTCCAAAGTTTCATTGCAATCTGATAAATGGTATAGGAATGCATAGAAGACGAACAAACAAACATTGATTTTTATATATAAGAAGATGGTGCGACCAAAGTAGCCACCTTGTTCTTTAAAATGATACCTTATTTATTGATTTCAGAAATGTATCAAGGGAGATAAGTAGCTCATGACAGAAAAATGTATTGTAGAAATATTAATACTTTTGCCCCTTAAGGGTCAAATTTTGAAAAATTTCCTTCTTAAAATATGGTGTAACGGAACTGAAGACCTTACGAAGACCTCAGTCTTTAAAATGATACCCTGATTATCAATTTTGTTTAATTATCAAGGGATATTAATGACTTGAGATACAAAAAACACATTTCAGAAATATTGATATTATTGCCCTTTAAGAGTTCAAATCCCAAAAAAAATCCATTCTTAAAATATGATCTGACCACAATGGACACCTTTATCTTTACAATGATTCCTCATTTACGGTTAGGTATAAATAGAGATAAGTGGCTCGTGACACAAAAATTCATTGAAGAACCATTTTTACCTTTTCCCGTTAACCCTTTGACTGCTGTTGACGAGTTTACTCGTCATGCTGCCTGCTGCCCCCGTGTGCTAATGACGAGTTTAGTCGCAGCCACCAGTTTTCCCCTGAGCACTGTTGACCAGTTAAGTCGCACCCGCCTGCCGCTACCTGAGTGCTGATGACGAATATATACGCGCCGCTACCCGAGTCATACAGCTGAATTCACGTCCCATTTCTCAATAGCCTTTCGCAGTTCTGGTCGCTAGCTTATCGTCCGAATATTTGTCTGTTGGGACCCTAGGTTTCGCTCTACAGTTCACTGTTCAACAGAAATTACATCAGTGTTCTTTGTGTCCTGTATTTTATAAAGAAAATGGCAAGACGTCGTGGATGCATTGAGGAAGAAATCATGAATATTCTTTCGAGGAGCGACACTGAGGATGAACTGCTTGATTTTGATGGAAGTGATAGCTTCTCCACAGAATCGGAGAGCTGTAGTCCTAATCCATACTCGTCAGCAGGGGTGACAATGCAGTCTCATGCTTCAATAAGAGATGTTAGTTGTTCTGAATCTGAAGAATCAGAAAGTGATAGTGAAACGCCTACGAAGAAATTACGTCTTGGTGATAAATCTGACTGGAAAGAAAATAATTTTTGGCCAGTTAGTCACGCATTTGATGATACGCTATAGGGACATGTGTGTCAAATAGGGAATGTGCAAAGTATTCTGTCAGTTTTCATGTTATTTTTTACAGAAGAACTGATGAAATATATAGCTGATGATAAGCATCGGTTTTATATAACCACTATGGACAATACTCCAGAATCAGTGCATTCTCGAATATCAAAATGGAAAGATACTAGATATAATGAAATGTATTGTTTCATAGCTATTTGTCTTCTGATGCCTCGCGTGAAAAAAATTGAAAATTAGTGTATATTGGACCAGAGAGGTTCTAAATACTCCAGTTTTTAGTGAACTTATGTCCAGATACCGCTTTTTGTTACTCTGGTGAGGTTTCGTGAGATTTCACCGGAACCCCCCCCCCCCCTTTTTCACCTCACGTGTTATTAATGGAGAGACACTTAACAGCTTTGAAATGTTGAAAAATCTGATGAGTATTTATGTGGAATTGATTTCATCAAAGAAACAAAATTACGTATAATCGGGTAATTACAAAGCGCAGCAAACATTCAGTTAACATCGAGATATTATAGGAATCTACATCTACAAAGGTATTCCGCAAGTCAAATTTCGGTTTGTGGGGGAGGCTGCTTATACAATTATCATTTTCAGGTGTCTTTTTATGTTCGTGAATAGCGCGAGGAAAAATAGGATTCCTTTAACTCTCTGTATGAGTTCGAATATCTCTAATTTTACAGCCGTAGTCTGAACGCGGTATGGAAGTGTGGAAGTAAAATATTTCTAGCATCTTCTTTGAATCTACGCTCTTTAAATTTCAACAATAACACTGTAATACAGTAAGGAACCTATAGAAAATTGCAGTTGATATAAACGGGTATGCAAGAAAGAAAAGTAAACTATTGAGGTAAATTTAAGAATCACTACACTTTCGACATAAGCCGCAAAAATCGAGTAAAAACTACAAGCAAGATATAATTATTAGTGACGAAAAATAGGGTTAATGTTTCAGTTTCATTCTGCAGTGATTTATTTGCAGAGAAACTATGTAGTGAGAGCATTTATTTATTGTGTATCAGCCGTGAGAGGTCACGCCAGGAATATTCAGCACTGGGCGGGTGGGGCAGTGCGGTCCGCTCCATCCCCAGGAATAATCACTTAGCATAAGTAACAGGTCTCAGCGGCAGGTAGACGATCTGCCGTCAGCAGTCAAAGGGTTAAGGGTTGAATTCAAAAAAAATTTCTTTCCTAATATATGATGTCACCAAAGCTGAGACATTACTCTTCGTTTATCAGATTTGGTCAGATATCTAGAGAGATAAATGGCTTGAGACACAAAAAAAAAAAAAAAAAAAAATGAATTTTAGAAATATTGACATTTTGGCCCTTTAAGGGTCAAATTACGAAAAAATTTCCTTCTTAAAATATAATGTGACCACGGCAGAAACATTAATCTTTAATTTTATACCTCATTTATCTATATCGGTAAGATATGAAGGGAGATAAATGGCTCATGACACAAAAATGCGTTGTAGAACAATTTATACTTTTTCCCTTTAATGGTTGAATTCCAAAAAAATTCTTTCTTAATAGATGGTGTCACCAAAGCTGAGATATTACTCTCCATAATCCTACTTCATTTATACATTTCGGCTAGATATCCAGGGAGATAAATGGTTCGGGACACAAAAAACACATTTTAAAAATATTGACATTTTTGCCCGTTAAGGGTAGAATTACGAAAAATTCCTTTCTTAAAATATAATGTGACCAAAGTGTAGACCATAAGCTTTAAAATGACACCTCATTCATTGGTTTCAGTAAAGTATGAAGGGAGAAAGGCTTGTGACAAAAAAATACCTTATAGAAATAATATATACTAGAAGATCCGTGCAATAATTTCACTAAAAAATAGGATGAATAGTTAGGTTGAATGCTTGTAATGCATTGAAAAGTGAATCCACACTTTTTTTAGCAAATATTTGTTTAATGTAATAGGTACGCATCAAAACATATTATGAAACAGTTAGGAACATTTAAAACTAGGGATGGCCGAAAAATAATGTTGCAGCTACATTCACAACGTGACCGGAAAATCACAGTGACAAAAAGTAACTGTGACAGAATCTGGACGTGACTGAGTAACGTTCATGTGATAACATTTTAGGCACAAACTGCGATCTACGGAGAATCACGGTTTCAAGAGAAAGTAGCATTAAGCGAAAGGAAGACGTTCCGTGCTCACAGTCACGCCATACTGGATATCGTTTGGTAGGATACTGTGAATTCTGAATTATAAAGTAGACCAAACTATCAGTTATGTACCAGCAATTAGCAGTTTTCCCCGCATTTGTAACAAAAATAGTGGATCAACTTAGAAGAAAAATAGACTAAAGCCTTCTTGGTTCGTTTAAAGTTGAAAAAACCAAGTTAACCTGTGAAACAATATAATTAAATACTTAAAAAATGATTAAAATCACAGCTTGTCATTAAATACAGGTTTATCAGACTGAAAGGAAATTTGATCAATACTTATTTTAATAAATCATGTTATTTTCATCCTTAATTTCTTCTATAGTGTGGTAGTGCAAACATGATGTTAAATGATTGTACCACCAGTCTTATTAAAGTAGCTGGAACTTTTTTTTTACAATGCCTAATTTTTAGGATTAAAATGGACCATAATAGATGTGACCAATCATCACATCTGTGGGAGGACTTTCCTTCTACAATAGGGATTGCAGTTTGACAGGATGAGTTCTGAATGTAATAAGAATTCTTTGTGTTGATCTAATTCACATTTTCAGTGGATTTCATAGCAGTATGGATCCAGCATAACTTCTTGATTATGAGATCCAGTCAAATAACCAGTAAATCATTAGGTAGCTACTAACATGGTTGTAGATACATCATTGTTGATTTGTAAAATATGTTTGTATTGGGTTACTATTATAAAAATGGTACTATTTTTATACTGTATGCAAACAGTGAAACCATTTCTGATAATCACGCTTTCTACTTTAATGTATCCTACACAATGCTTGTCACAAATTTTCATCTATTACAGAGTTAATCTATCTGGATCTGTTTTCTGTACTAATTTCTATGCATATCTCCTCCCTCTCTTACCCTGCAGTTTTGGATACCTCAGAATGCATCCAGTCAAAATGACATTGTCTCACATCTTTTATTCAGCACTTCCCCATTTGTGTGTCACCACACTTTCTTATAATGTTAGCAACTGAAATTTAATTAACATAAGTTAAAAAGTTATATTACACCAAAAACTGCAATATTTAATCTGAAATAGGATATACTGATTATATCCCTGTTCAAATAATGAGCATTCAGAAACTGTTTGGATAGCAATAATACAATTTCTTTTTTCCCCTCAGAGTTGGAACTGAGCGTGGTGGTGTAACGGTTAGCGTTCTGGCCTCACATTCGGGAGGAAGGTGGTTCGAATCCCCGTCTGGGCATCCAGATTTGGGTTTACCATGGTTTCCCCGAATCACTCCAGGCAAATGCCGTGATGCTTCCTTCAAAAGGCCATGGCTGAATTCCTTCCCATTCCTTGTCCCCCATCCTTTCCCGTCTCTAAAGAACTCGTTGTTAAGAGACGTTAAGCAGTTAAAAAAAGAGAGAGTTGGAATTCATTAAGGAATATATAATTTAATTATATTAAAAACTTAGTCCAGATCTGAAGGTTGGCTGGATCATCCACAAGGCCATAATGTCAGGAATGAATGACCAGTTCCTTTTTCTCTGAGACCTACATTTTAACATGAAATCCAAACCACAATTAGCTTTTTCTAAAACCACTAAAGTGAAAGCAAGTAGTTCTTGCAGTATAGTACATTTAAATTTCCCAGTCCATCATGGCATTGGTATTTGTGTTAATTAGTAGAGAAGAGTTGTAGGAAACCAAAAGTTTGAGTAAAGAATAATTGTAAGGGAAAACCATCTTATCTACACACTTATTTGCAGATAGTTTAAAAGTATGACTAACTGTTGTATATTACACCTAAAAAGTAAATACAGCTTTCACATCACTGAACTTCTGTTTTAACATAACTGGAGGTTCATCAGACATTAAACATTTCACCACAACTCTTTTTATTTTAATCAGAATATTATTTAAATACCTCAGTTTGTATTTCACTGCCCTAACAGAAGATGAGAGTATCAGTACTGGCTAGCATTTTCTGAAATAATGTATACATATTTTCATAAGATTTACATACATAATGTAATGCATATCTTCAATTTGAGCATAACATTGACACCAGTAATGAAAATAAAAATGTTCAGTAACTGCTTACATAATGTGTTTCCTGTAAACAGAACGGTAAACTGTTTTCAATTTAGGAACTAGAGAATAATTTTCACTGAATATAAGATGTGGCAAGGAATGATTAGACAATGTTTATCAGTGATGTTTACCTAATGTTTAAATGTGTTTTAGACAAATAAATGCTGATAGTTAGGTCTGGATGTAACACGAAATTAATATATGGAAAAAAAACAATTTCCTGCACATCTTGAAGAGTTGTAATTTGGATATTGGCATTATAATAAACTTCTGAAGAATATTTTTTTAGCAATGTGCTAATTTTTAAGGAATATAACGTGTGTACAATGATTACTTACAGGAAGATATTTGGTTTTAAGACTACTGTACCCGTTCTTTTGCCTTGAGTCATTTCAAAATCTCTGTAAAAATATTAAATGGTATAACAAGTACCAAACGACAGAGAATTTATGATGAATATGAGGATGTATTAAAAAAAATTCATAATTATCAGTGCAAAAATTACACTTTTTTAAAAATATTTTGAGAGCACTTGTTGGCGAATCACTGTAGTTGAATTTTTAGATAAAAAAGTATATGTGCTCTTGCTGTCAAACACTTTACACTACAGCTGTAATGTCAGAAAAAGTTATTATGTTTATCTCATTTTGCAAATTTGGATAATATTAAATTAAAACATTCGAACATTTACGATAAAAATATAGGGTTTTTCAGGGTAACTATGATTTATCTTGAGAAACATTCGAATTGCACAAATTCCACCGATTCCCAATAAACAAAAAAATCGTAAGTTGAAGATATTTTGTTTATATTCTTGAAAGGAAAATAAAAACATGTTGCACCGCAGGAAGTATTAACTACTATTTATTGGTTAACGCAAATTAAAAAGCTCACACTAAGTCAACTGAATGAACTTTTAAACTATTGTCTCTGCTAGTAACATGATTTTTCGCTGTTCTGTTTCACTGTGACAGTGATTTCCTACGCGTTGCCACCTGTGGCAGGTACCAGCAGTATTCCCCAGACGTGACAGTCACAGTTTAGCCTCATTTGTATATAAAACGTGACTGAATGTCATTACATTTCACTGTCCCCACGATTTCGTACATATTGCCATCTGGTGGAAGATACTGACACTATCGTTTCGACGTGACAGAGTCACAGTGACCAGAAAGTAGCAGTATATCCCATCCCTATTTAAAACACACTGTGTGTACAATAAACCGTCACCGAGTTTAACAGAATACAACTAACCTGAACAAAATGCACACAGCATATCAACATCTCTGTGATATGTGTTGTTGTGTGAATAAAAGGTTTTCATTGGAACTGTATAGCAAAAAAAAAAAGTTTCCGTACCAGAAAAAAATATCCGAAAAGCTACTTATTGTGTGTGTGTATATATATATATATATATATATATATATATATATAATAACATAAGCAGGAAAAAGCTTTAAGGCAATAAAACTAAGGAAGGATAGGGAAATATGACCCAACACTTACCACAGATGAAGGCGGCTGGGACAAAGAACAAAAAACAAACACAAGAGAAGTGCAATATTTCGGCCTACAGCAGCCTTAAACGTGCAGAAGGTGAAGCACCAGGCGGCGTCACATGTGTACACACAGACGGCCGACTGGTGAATGGCGTCTCAGGCGCGGATGGTAGTTTAGGTGGAAAGGGGGGAGGGGGGAGAGTAAGCTCAAATATTGGATCGATAATTGATACTGATGACGATATGTTATTATTGAAAGAGGTGAATAATAACTGGGTGGGGATATATATATATATAAATGAAAAGTAAAATAAATGTAAATACAGAAATGCAAAAAATGTTAATAAGTGCTGGGTCTGGCGGGCAGAGTTTATTGGAGATTGAGGCCAGAAGGATGTCTGGTGTCAAGGATATTCTGGTACGCTAGTTCCCATCTACGAAGTTCAGAGGGGGTAGTGTTGTTAGGGAAAACTAATTGCCCTAACTGAAAAACAGATGTTCAAATTATTGACTTTGTGGGAACTGGCATGTTTTGCAACTGGACGGGCCTCATTGTTAGTATAAACTGTCTGCCTGTGGTTAGTTTTATATATATATATATATATATATATATATATATTCGTTGACATCACTGCGATATCTGGTGCTGCTATCTAGGGACTTGGCTCTGAACTGTCATAAACGCGACCACTTTAACCATCAAATTCCAAAATATTCTTTCTTAATTTATGATTTACCTAATTGGAGACCTTAATCTTTAAAACCATATGTCATTTATCAATTTTGGTTAGGTATCGAAAGAGATAAATGGCTCTTAATTAAAAAACACGTTGCAGAAATAATACTGAAACTTTCTTCTGCCCTTTAAGAGTCGAATTACAAAAAATTTCTTTTATAAAATACGTGTGACCAAAGCAGACACCTTGTTCTTTAAAATGATACCTCATTTATCAATTTCGGATAAGCATCAAGGAACGTAAAAAAAAAAAAAAAAAAAAAAAAAAAAAAAAAAAAAATTTAGAAATGATGATATTTTTGCCCCTTAGGGTTGAAATTGAAAGAAGTTCATTCTTGAAACATAATGTGACCAAAGCAGATACTTTATTATTTTAAATGATACTTCATTTATTGATTTCATTTAGCTATCAAAGGAGATAAATGGCTCATGACAGAAAAATGCGTTGTAGAAATATTAATACTTTTGCCCTTTAAGGGTCGAATTTTGAAAAATTCCTTTCTTAAAATATGGAGGAACCAACCAAAGATCTCAGTCTTTTAAAATTATGCCTCGTTTATCAATTTTGTTTAATTATCAAGGGAGATAAATGACTCGAGACACTAAAAATGAATTTTCGAAATACTGATATTTTTGCCCTTTAAGGATTAAATTCAGAAAAAATTCATTCTTAAAACATGTGACCACAGCGGAGACCTTAATCTTTAGAATGATACCTTATTTATCTATTTCAGTTATATATTAATGGAGATAAATGTCTCGTGTTACAAAAATGGGTTGGAGAACCATTGATACTTTTCTCTTTAAGTATTGAATTCCACAAAAAAATAATAATTCTTAATATATAATGTCACCAAAGATAAGAAATTACTCTTCATAATCCTACTTCATTTATCAATTAAGGTTAGGTATCCAAGGAGGTAAATGGCTCGAGACACAGAAAACGCATTTTAGAAATATTGACATTTTTGCCCTTTACTGGTATGGGTCGAATTATGAAAAATTCCTTTTTAAAAAAGATAATGTGACCATATCGGAGCCCTTAGTCTTTAACTTGATACTTCATTTATCTATATCGGTAAGATACAAAGGGAGATAAATGACTCGTGACACAAAAATGCGTTGTAGAACCATTTATACTTTTTCCCTTTAAGGGCTGAATTCCAAAAAAAATTCTTTCTTAATATATGATGTCACCAAATTTGAGACACTACTCTTCATAATCCTCCTTCATCAATTTCGGTTAGATATCCAAGGAGATAAATGGCTGGAGACACAAAAAAAAAAAAAAAAAAAAAAAAAAAAAAAAAAAAAAAAAAAAAATTTTGAATTTTTTGCCCTTTAAGGGTCGAATTATGAAAAATTCCTCTTCTTAAAATATAATTTACCACAGCAGAGACCTTAATATTTAATTTGATAGCCGATTTATCTATATCGGTTAGATATGAAGGAAGATAAATGGCTAGTAACACAAAAACGCGTTGAAAAAATATTGATACTTATGTTCTTTAAGGGTCAAATTCTGAAAAATTCCTGTCAGCAAAGTGGAGATCTTAATCTTTAAAAAGATACTTCATTAAACAATTTCAGATAGGTATCCAGGTAGATAAAAGACTCACAACACAAAAAACAGCATTTTAGAAATATTGGCATTTTTTCTCTTTAAGGGTCAAATTCTGAAAAATTCCTTTCTTAAAATATGATGTGACCAAAGTTGAGACCATAACCATTAAATGGACACCTCATTCATTGATTTCAGTTAAGTATGAATGGCAATAATGCCTTGTGACGAAAATACACCTTATAGAAATAATATATATGATGATGATAATTGGTGAAGCGGATTAATAACATTAATAAAAAGTGAGAATTGCACTTTTGCTTAGATTAATGCAAAAACAATCATCAATTCTTACATAATAGCACACCAGAAGACAAAAATCTCCTGCTGCTCATTGCAGAATATTACAACAAAAGTTTCAAGGGTGTGAAAAGAAATGAATCCAATATGATCCAGCTTAAAAAGTAATAAAAAAAGGTTTAATAAATACTAATGAAATTGGTAAAATGTTATCATATTGTTTCAAAACATAATCTTGTAATAAAAATAAGTTTATGCTAATTTCACAGTAAAATATTCTAAATATGTCAGTAGCAGAAGATATAAACTCTAAATACATTTAGGAACTCTCAATAATAGCTTATTCATGAACAAGGTGGACCAAATTTCCATGTATATTCAAAATTTGTTAAGACACTGTAGAAGTATGCTCCGCAGTGTTTGTCTCAGTTCTACATCTCCATCACAAATAATGTGTGTCGATGAATCCTCTACTTGGATTAGGGTATCTTCATTAGGCTGAAAAAGTAATTTTACAAGTTCTCAGTCAATCATTATTTTATTTTATACTAAATTATTACATAAGACACCAATAAATTACTATTACAACAGCAAAAAGAGAAACAAAAAATTGAAAATTTTGTAGTTGCTGTAACTATAGTTTTAAGCCATTGATGTAAATTAATGGCAAGTGGAATGTGAAAATGAAAGAGAAATATAAATACTGTTTAGAGTAGTAATACATCCAGGAAGAGTCTACTCTTTATGAATTCTTAAAAATAACAGTACAGGAAAAAAATGCTCTGAAGTAGCATAAACATAAAAAGAAAAGTTGAAGTCACCAATCATATACCACAATCAAAGGAAGGAAGGCTGCGGTGAAAAAAAGGTAGCAGGTGCTCATGGAAACTTAGCCATGTGCTTCATCTTCTGCAATCATGGGTAGAGGCTACACTAGGCTAAGCTAACGTCCCCGTATTTAGCTCTCTGTCTCTCTGGGCAGATTTAGTCCCCGTAATGTCCCCCGATTTTTACTGTTGTCCTCAGATTTTTTTTTTTTTTTTAATCAAGCGAGAGTTCTTTAAAAGCCCTGATTTGCTAATGCATTCATTTAAAGCAAGAACTATGAAGTGCACTTCTTCCCTTGTGCGTGCCTAGAAATAAAAGAAAATTACAAGGATATTGCGTCTTGGACAATACATCTTTTGAAAACCATGTCTCCTTGCTGTGTGCAACACGGCTGTCTGTGCTCCTCATTTAAAATATAAACATTATGTGGCTAATAAGTTAACCCAACCTTTAATCACCTTTATAACTTATAAAAGTGCAATGCATCATTAGGACAAATGCCGAAAGCGTCTCTGGATTTGGTGAAAAAGTTCTGAAGCGTCCCCGGATTTGGAGAAAAAATTCTGGTAACCCTAGGCTACACTCAACATATTGCTTTTGTTAAGTTTTTATCTGTTATCCCAGCTCTCCCACCTAGAGCTTCAGTTAGCGATAGGTCTCCTCTGTGATTCCTTTCTAGTCCAGTCATTATAGTAAGTTCACCTCGGAATTCGAGATACCCAGCTGTAAGTCTGTAAATACTTGTATATTGACACCGTAAAAGTGGTCTCAAAACCTACATATGGTAGGGTGTGCGCAACTATTAAATTTCGAGGTCAAAGGTCACAAAAAATCGTTTTTTTTGCGCTTTTTTGTAAATATCTCATTTCCTATGGGTTTTTTGCTATTTTTATTTCTTATCAATATTGTAGAATACAAAATTCTCTACAAATTTTGTCTAAAAATTTTTTTTATACGGTGAACCGTTTTCGAGATAGAGGGCGGAGAGCGCGCGGTCACAGCATCACTTCAGGTCAACCGGTGCCTCCGGTAGAAAACGCGCCATATATAGTTGATGAACTATCGATAAATCAATGATTATAAATATTTGTCAATTTTTATTAACTATTATATTATATTTTAACATTTTTTCCTAACCTATCCACTTTTTATTCAGTATTAATTTATTTAACAACACTTACCTGCCCATGTAATTGCAGAATTGTTAATGAAAATATAGGAATTATATTTGAATTTTAACCTAATTAATATTAATAACTTCTTACATGATGAAAAAAACCAAATAAATTATTAATTAATCTTTTTATTAAAAAATATCATTCAATACATTTATTTTTATTAAAAGTAAAAAAATTGAATAAAGGGTACAAAAACTACAATTTATAATTTTAATCATCTTCTTCCTCTTCTTCGTCGTCTTCCGGCTGCTGGAAAATTTCAAACTGGTCTTCATTATCGTCTTCAACGACATTTGTCTCAAGTTCTTCCATGATTTCGGGGTCAAATGTTCCATCTTCGTTAATGTCGCTCTGATATGGTAGAGCATTGAGACAAGCTTGCCCATTACATTGGCTTATTGAAGTACATTTTGTTTTTAAATGATCAATTTGTCCTTTCCTGTTTATGACGATGACTTCTTCTAAGAAATGTAATAAAGTTTTTGGAATTTCTGGATTAACATTATCCGACATTTTACTAGGAGGTGGATAAGATTTAGTTTCAACTATAGATGTTCGGATATCTTCTCTAATAATTGCTGCTGCAGCTTCTACAATTCTTAACCTTTCTGCTTCAGGATCTATTTTTTTACTTTCGTACCAAGCTTTTGATAGAATATTAGCTTGTGCATCACGGAAAGAAATGATTGTGAAAGCTCCAACTTTCTTCGTAATTACGATATCGGTTAAGTACTTCTGTTGTAGTCTTGTATTGATAGTTTTATCTTCTGGCACATACCCTGTCAAGACATCTTTAAGCTCTTTTAGTGTGAATTGAGAATCATTATTATTTTCGATGTAATTGAAAATCTCTAACATAGCTTCTGTAACTTGATTATCTTGACGAGGTTTCTCAAGAGGCGATGATGATGATGATTTATTTGAAAAGTTTGTAAAGCAAGCAGCATGGTACTTCGCTTCAGCAGCGATCAAATCATACTGTAAAATTATACGACTTTTCACCAATTCTCCGAAATCAACCCCACGTTCTTCTGCTTTTTTGATAACAGTATCTTTGAACTCAAGAGTACTCACATTTTTTATCTTCCGCCTGTATTTTTCTCTTTTCTTTTTCTCTGCAGCCTCATCAGCAACTTCGCCACAAAATAAACATTGATTCTTAAAATCAAACACTTCACCTCGTTTTTTACGGAGTACTAATGGAGAAGTTATAGTTTCTCCTTCTTCTTCCTCGCATTCGGGAGGACGGCGGTTCGAATCCCCGTCCGGGCATCCAGATTTGGGTTTTCCATGGTTTCCCCAAATCACTCCAGGTGAATGCCGGGATGCTTCCTTCAAAAGGCCATGGCCGAATTCCTTCCCATTCCTTGCCCCCATCCTTTCCCGTCTCTAAAGACCACGTTGTTAAAAAGGGACGTTAAACTGTTAAAAAAAAAATCCTTCTTCTTGTTTCCGTTTTGCTGCTTGGATACAGTTTTTACTAATGTAAACACTTCGGCACTTTTCATGCTCTTTAACAGAGGTTACTGATTTTAAATAATCAATTTTTCCGTCGTTTCGTTCGACACTTGCAGTTCGTAGAAATTTCATACCGCGCACTACTTCAATAAGCGATTCACCTCCCGTATCTGACTTATTACATAGAAAACACAAATGAGCCATAGTTCTTGAAATTGTACGTCCTTAGTTACCAAGATACGATTCAAACTGAAAGAAAGAGAAGACGGTCGTAACTATACAATACAATTGAACATCTGTCCCTGCTGGCTATAAATAGAAAGGTCCGTGGTGTATAATAGGGGCCCGTATAATTCCCAGGTATAATTTTTGACGTAGTGGAAGGATTTTAAAATTTACAGATTTTAAAGTAGATGCACTTAATTATTTTCTATTTAAAATGTCATTAGTGTAAATGGTAATATAATTATAATATGATTTAAGTTTTTCCCTTAATTATTTTTTAATTTCAGGAAACGGTTATCAGTATTATTGAATAGATATAGATTTAATGCATGAAGAAAATGATAAAATATAATATAATAGTTAATAAAAATTGACAAATATTTATAATCATTGATTTATCGATAGTTCATCAACTATATATGGCGCGTTTTCGACCGGAGGCACCGGTTGACCTGAAGTGATGCTGTGACCGCGCGCTCTCCGCCCTCTATCTCGAAAACGGTTCACCGTATAAAAAATTTTTTTAGACAATATTTGTAGAGAATTTTGTATTCTACAATATTGATAATAAATATAAATAGCAAAAAACCCATAGGAAATGAGATATTTACAAAAAAGCGCAAAAAAACGATTTTTTGTGACCTTTGACCTCGAAATTTAATAGTTGCGCACACCCTACCATATGTAGGTTTTGAGACCACTTTTAGGGTGTCAATATACAAGTATTTACAGACTTACAGCTGGGTATCTCGAATTCCGAGATTCTTACCTAATTTAAGCTTAAATGACTGGACTATTCAATGATTGTAAAGTTTTCTCCATTTTTAGCTATTATATGTAACACTAAAACCATAATTTTAACTGTAGAAAACAGAAGTGTCTAGTTTCTCTTTAATAAGGTGTTTGCTTTGGAAACTGGGATTTCTCAGTTCAAGGCATGGTTCAGACTGGAATTTTTATGGACATTGTCACTGCCTCTGGCAAAGTAAGCACTAACCAGTATGTTATAAGTGCTGTATGGGGGAAGAAGGGGGGAACCTCTCCTTTTCTGTTTTGTAAGAGGTTATTTTGCTTTGGCCAGATGATATGAGTGAGAAAAAAGCATGATAACATTACATAAAATACAGACAACATATATGTACAAAGTATATTTATATTGAAACTTCAAAATGGAAATTAGCTATGTAAATTTCCACAAAATTAAATGATTTGACCAAAAATTTAAGACACTATATATTTTTACAATACTTTTATTGCTTCTTCAGGATATTTTTCCTTGCATCTTTTCATCCATTAATTTGTATGTCTCCTTTGTTTCCTTCTTCTTTTTGAGATCCAGTACCAAGTTTTTTGTTGTAAATTCTTCTCAGTTAACCTCCTTGCATAATCTTATCATAATAAATGGTTTCTTGGTTACATGAAAAGGCCATCTTGCAATATATATGATTTGTTTGTTGTTGTTGCTGCACCCCTAATTACTTGTAATACTTATAATAATTACTAATGTACTCATAATGTACCTAGCTCACATATCATGCACAAATGCCATCACTCTGAAATTGTTCTACTGATGTGTGTACTTCTCATAAGATAATGTGAACAAAGGCCACAGAAATGAGTAACTATGATGGCTGGATTGGCTTCTACATCATTAAGCCCCTATCAATTCATGCAGTCTGACAGAAAGACTATCACTCAGACATTAAACAGTTTTATTTAGTCACCTCAGTTATTTCTTAAAACAATTTTTATTCTTTCTTCAACAATCACAGTGAACTTTCTCTCTTCTCTCCTAAGAAGTTCAATCACTGACATTCCTATTATACTGCAAGCTACATCTAAACACAAAATCAATATATTCATTGTTCCTTTATGTAAATTTGTATTCACACTCCAGGATCATTATTCAAAAATTGTTTGTTTCAACAGTGTATTTATTGCAGTTCTAGTTGCACTTTTCTTTTCTTTTCTACTTTTCGGCTCATTGAGGTTTTTAGAGCCTAGAGAGAATTGGCAATCAGGAATGGGAAAGAATTCACCTATCATCATGGACTTCTGAAGGAACCATTCTGCAATTAATCTTGAATGATTTGGAAAATCATGTAAGTTGAAACCTGGATGACCAGACTGGAAATCAAACTGTCTTCCTGAATACCTAACTGTTATCCACTCACCAATCTGGCTCTGTAACTTCAAATTTGTCTTATTTGCATGGTCATTACCCTTTCCGTAATGTAAAGTGACTAATGCAGGACTTTCAAAAGATGTTCTTCATATATCTCGACACAGAAAAAGGAACAAGTGAAAACTTATAAGGGTAAAAGCATAAGATTCATAATTATTTATTAATTATCCATACCAAATGAATTATGTATCCACTTGGAGCTTGTTCTACTTTAGCATCTGTGATTCCTTCCTGTGTTATCTTTTGTACAAATTCATCTATGTCCAATGAACCCCAAGTATAATTCGAAGGTTTTTTGTTCAGCATTTCCTCAAGCCCACGACTGCGTTTTTTACTTGATGAAGAGGAATGTAATTTTGAATCATCTGGTAACACCTATAAAGTGCATAAAATGATTACAGATTATGACTTTTAAGTCAAATAACATTAATTAATTTACATTTAATGATCCTCATAAAATGTTATAGTCAATTAGCAGATTACTTGATAGTAATACAAAAGGGTGGGGAAAATTTCAGTCTTGAGCTTACAATTTAACATATATAAATGATAATAATAAGAGTGGCAAAAAAGTTATTACAATCAAATGACAATTACAATATACAAAAAATAAATACGAGTTACATGTACTTTTAAACATAACTGACACCTGGGTCAGTTTATGACACTTTAAATGTAGAAATAATGTGACATTGAGACTGTAATGGATAAAGTGACATTGGGTATATGTAAGTTCAGTCATTAGCTGTAACTGGAAGCAATGCAATAACCTGATACCTACAAAAGTTTATGCATGGTTCACAATTCATTAAGCAATATGCTTGTATTATTTCACAGCAAGAGATAAAGGTTTAAGATGATTCATAAAAAATCAAAGTCACTAATGAAGATCAATCAATATATCCTGCAAAATCTTGGACTACAAACTGGTATCAGATTACATTATCAGTTTGTCAAATATTAAATCAGACTTCAAAACGTAAAGAAGATTGCAGGTTATTCTTTGAACATACATAATCTAACATGAGCATTCTCTCTTGTAATAATAAACTAAATTGCAACCCCATTAGAGAAAGCTTGAAAGAACTGTTTGACACCTGGGGAATTTTTGTAAGTTCTATTTGGTTGCCAAAGTTTCTATCATTGAACATCTTCCACCTAACAAAAATATTCTAAGTTTCAAAAGGCTACATGATGAAGTTCTTACTACTTGGCTATCATGAAACGAAGTGGCATGTACAGGCTTCTTTGATCAACTGACACTGAAGAAAGGAAATGATGGGTTCAAGTACCTTTTTGCCGTAGGAACATAAAATTTCCAGAATCCCTGGTTCAGAAAACTTCCTGAAACTTTACTATTTTGTAAGTTGATTTATTTTAAGAACTTTAATATATGACACGTTTCTTCCAAAACCTTTTTGTTTAGCAGTTTTTAAGTTTTACAAGTCAAAGGTTTGTCATTTTAGTTATTTTTCTGTATCTTTAAAAGTATTTAATTTCTCGCAAAGATACTTACATCACTATATTTCTTTTAATTTTCTCTTTTATTTGACATCTCAGTTATGTAGCTACCTTCATTCAGCTGTAATCTTTCATTTCCTGAAATTATGTTTTACTTATTAATTTCCCTCCTTCACACCAACTCTTGAACTTCAGAAAATATCTCCCTTATTTCTTTATGGTTTTAAATAAAATTCGATTGTTCTTCTTGGAATTTATTCATGTCTTGTTGCTAACAAATTCCTATTTCTTAATTCTGCTTTTACATGTGTCAAAGATGTACCCTTCACGGTTAAATACCAAAATTCCACTTTTCACCCTTTTAACTAAATTTTAGTTCCAAACAGTTACTCTAACATTTCTTTAGTTTTATAGCTTCAATCCTTACTGACTCCAATGATACCGGTTTGCTTTTAACTTTAAGCGTCATTTAATATTAAGTTTTTGCTTGTATAATTTATTTACAATATTAGAATCTTTTAGTTAGCTCCTCCTACTGGCTCCATGAAGCTTATTCCTATAATACAAAATGTTACTGATCTGAACATGAGCAGCTAAGTTAAAGTTTTTAGGTTATACTACTCTAACCATCTGACTAGAACACCAAAATCAATTTAGCTGTTACACTGATCATTAATGAGTAAACTACATGCAGTTTACAAAGGACATGATTCTAATGTACAGAAAACGTTGATGGTAATACGCAGAGACATTCCGTGAATTAAAGTGTTTTGTAAAGATTGTGAAAATGGACTAAGGTCACTTCTGCATCGTATTGACACAAATAGCAAAGGTGTCAGATGATGGGAGTAAGATCACTAAAACAACTGATCAATTAAAATCATACTATTAGAGGTCAACAAGTAGATCTATAAATGACGAGGTTGAAACTATCGATGAACAATCTTTGATCTATGATAAAATGACTGAAAGAGCAATATGCAAAAAGAACTTAATTGTATTCAATGCGAAGGAGTCTGATTCCAACTCATTTACCGAGAGGACAGAATCAATAAAAAAATCAGTATCAGAAATTTTTAATGAAATGAAGCTACCGTGTGAAATAAAACTTTCAAATGTTTTTTGATTATGAAGTGTACTGAAAAGGACATGGGACAACTTCAACCAATTAAAGTGGTAATTAATGACTCAGAGACTGTTCTATCAGTTTCAAAAATAAACACAAACCTGATGGCCCAACAACAATTGCTGCGGACCTAACTCCAATTGAGAGAAATTACTTAAGCAAGCTACATAATTAATGGAACATCTTGAATAAAGATAAAGTAGTAAAAACAATTAAATATGTTAATGAACAAGATAGTTGATATATAATGAAAGACAATAATCATTAAAATAATGTAACTGTATGGAATGCACAAAATATTATCAAAATGTGCGAGGACTGTAAACTAAGAGAAATAATAAAAAAAAAAAATCACATTTTGAATGAGTATGACATTACTGTGTTAACAGAGACATGGGTTGACTCTAATGTATATAATTACAGGGTTGAATCTTAACAATTATGTTATCTTCACAAATGATAGGAATCAAAACAATAATCCATTCTCCAGAGGTGTTGATGTTTTAATAGCTATTAAGGATAAATATCAATGTATTCAATTAGAAGTTACAACTAATGTAGAACATTTAATTATATGACTATTAGGTAATAAATATAGATTAATCACAGGAGTTGCATTCTGACTGTTTGGAAATTTTAATATGCCAAACATGCAGTGGAAACACAGTAATAACAGTAGCTATTCATTCCACACAGCAAAAAAACTTCGAGAAAAAATGCTATCAAAAAAATTATCAGGTACAACTTCGTTATTAAACCTATAATAAATCTAATATTTTTGGTGTAATACTTGACCTCCTATTCTCAGACCTTCTCGATATGAACTTTTCTTTACCTAGTAAACGTGTCATATCTCCCAATGTGTATCATTCATCTTTATCTTTAAAGTACATAGTTATGTGTGACAACTCCTCTGTGCAATACGATAACTGAATAAATGATTTTGGTTAAGCAGATTATCCTAGCATAACATTAGAATTGGGAAATTTCATAGCAAATAACTACTGGAATGGAGACTCCCTTGAATATTGTGTTAGTATAGATTTTATTCTTGTACAAATAACTGTATAAAATTGTATGTACCACGAAAGCAAATTTTTATATCAAAATTCCCAAGATGCTATTCTAAGGAACTCAGGACCACTATCATCAGGAAAAAGATAGCATGTAATATATCTCTAACCTTGCCAAAACCATTCAGAAGCAGGCGTTTTCCATATAATTCACACAGTTAATAATTTCTATTAACTTTTCCTATCTGTAAATTCCTCTTTAGCTTGATTTTTAACCACTTTCGTAAAAGACATAAGATTCAGATAAGGCTGTTTTTCAGATTTAAAGAATTTGATGCATTCAATCCCACTAGGAAATCTTTATACGACAATCATTTTGAGGCGTATTTTCTATGGTCTATTAAATTTTTTTTTTTTTAAATTGATTTTCAGTCATGTCAGGCTATGTACTTAGAGAAAGTGAAGTACAAAATTTGGAATTACAATTTAAGGCAAAGAGCTACTTTAAATTTTTATATTAAGTTGTTGTCAGTAAGGATAGGCAAGTTTTGAACAGAAATCTGAGTAATTAAATCTATATATTTATTTTATGCAAATCTATATATATAAAGATGAATGTATGTATGTATGAATGTATGTATGTACGTATGTATGTATGTATGTATGTTTGTTGGTTTGTTTGTTCTTCATACAAATCCATAGTTATCATCCGATCTCGAAGAAACTTTGCACACTTATACTTTGAAACAAGGAGAAAAATACTTTCTACATTTGGTTGAATAATTATCTGTATAAATAATACATGTTGCCTTATAATTTCGAAAAATTACTGAACAGCGATAGACAGAGGCATTGAATATGGAGGTCTCTATACTGTTTTTCCGTGTAGCGGTCGGGTAGCTCAGTGATTAAAGCGCTTGCTTACTAATGTTTGGTTCATGGTCTCCGGTTCAAATCTCCGTAGAGGCTAAGATTTTTTTAAAATTGTTTTTGATCGTAAGAGTCACGCCTGGGCCATCGGTTATTCGGATTGAATGTTAAACTGTAGATATCACAAATGTAGGGGTGCAATGTGAGGCAAATCGTGGGTAGTCTTGCAGTGCTGTAGGTGTACACTTTTTTTTACATTATATTGATCCCTCAGAGGTGATTCAGTCTGTGTGTGTTTTCTGCAGTAATCTATATATCTATAAATGAGAAAACGAGAAAGTTCGGATGTGTGTTTGGATGTACGTCTGCAGTCAATCACGCCTTAATAACTCAACATATTTAAATGAAATTTGGCATGAAGTCACTTAATTGCGTGCGAAGTGTTATAGGATAGATTTTATCCCGCAAAAACGCATAATTCTTTTAGAAATTGCCATTAATATCAATTCGGAAGCAACAAAGAGTTTCCTACTTCGTAGACAGCAGTGCAACGTTTAATCTTTGCTTTTTACATAAATCGCAAACACTGCTTTTCAGAAATAAAAGTGAATACCTTCTTACATATGCAAGTTTGTGTTTAGTTTAAAAGCCATAAAACTGATGCACTTGACAAACAATAGTTTGGAAGCAGGAATTATAAATATGTACTTAACCTTAAATTAAAAAAGGTAGGTACTGTTGTTAAGTTCGTAAAGAGATTTTTTCATTTGCGTTAGTATGACATCTCAAATATTGCACCATAATTTCGATCGTAATATACTAAATGTGAAAAATCAGAGCTTGGAAAAAAACAACGTAAAATGCTATGATTATACCAGCACGAAAGTCGATTTACTAAAAGTGTAAAATGGCGGTGCTCGAAATGTCGTATTTATAAAAATGTTACGGATTCCATTCTATCTCGGTTTAATTTATTTCCTGTGTGTCTTCTTTTTTTTCCACTATACATTCTCTGTAATATTACAAATTATTAACAAACCCTTTTTTGTTCAAAATTTTTGTATAAATCAGTACAAATAGTAGACTATGATTTAGGAAACAGTGCTTTTTACTTACTGTTCAATTTCTACAAATATCTAATAAATCCGGTTCAAGTTTACGTCGCGATACACGACGATGCTAACTTAGGATAAAATAATTGTTTCAATGCGCGTGTGGTTGAGGTTTTGAAGTTGTAGCGCCAATAATATTGTGGTTACATTGATATTCAGCCTGGACCATAATGAAAACTGAATGTTTTTGTCACAGCCAATGGCATGAGAAATTTAGTTATCAATTTTTTAAGCAAATATCATAAGCACTATGTCACGTTGTGACGTTATGTATCGCCCACGTAAACTACTCCAGTAAATCCTTCAGTTAAAACGAATGTATTCAATGGCCTAACGTAGAGACTTATTGTTTCATGAAGCAATATTGCAAGTCGTTTACAACGCGATACACCTCATTTACACGGAGCTTATGAAAGCTGCTTATTTATTACTAATAATAACTAAATGACTTCTGCCTTATACTGTAACAAAAACATTCTGGTCCAGGAAGCATTTCAACCTAACCACTATCTCTGCTAATATTGCCGCTACAAACGTTATGAACACACCTCAACACATTAAATGCATTGGAACTGTATTTCGAATAGTAACAGATTTTTCCTAATTAGTGTAGCATAAATTACTATCACAATTAATTTCATTATACGCCTTACTAAATCACGAGCAGTAACAGTCACCTTATCGCGATGTAAGCTTGACCAGCAATATTAACAAAAATTGTCTTAGAGTTGTAGAGAATTATGAACTTTCCGTTGTACACTGTAATTTACAAGCATTTTAGTATAAATTTTTTAATTATGTAACTGCAATAATGAATGAAGTTTCATATGTATTCAGTATTTATTTTCCTACGATCTGAAATAATAATTCACGTTTCTAATGTATTAATGCGCGAGTGATAGAAGCTTTGATTTTTCTAGCGGTATTATTAGCGGAGTTTTTCACTTTGTTTAAATGCAGCCTGGACCAAAATGAGAACTGAAACATTATAATAGTTTAAGCTTCTTTCACGAGCACCATTTTAGTGACGTCATGTATCGCTTTATAATGATATTGTATCAAAAGATATATAATAAGCTTAGATGATTTAGCAGAACACACGGCATTGCTCGAAGTAAATTTTTGAAATTTATAAATGTTTTATTCAGATAGTGGAGAGTCAGAAAAGCAGAGTGGTGATTTGCCGGTAGACATTCAATTCTGTTTGCAGATTCAGAAACCTATTATGAATACTTTAACATTGTAATTTATATTTCAGAGAAGAATTAATGGATCGAAACGAACAAACTATAGTATACTGATCTACATGCAGTCAACTGTTTTCACAGATAGAGAAACGAACATTAACACTGAACATTATGAATAAAAGAATCAATTATTACTATAATACCTAAATTTCTGATTTAAAACAGAATTAATTGATGGAAACCCATATATCTTCAAAACAAAATTAATATTCAGAGAGCAAATTAAGTTCACTTAAAAAAAATATATACATTTTTAGTTTCGCAATTTTTTAACGAGATCAACGTCCTTGGGCCACTTAGGTATTTATTTGCTCTTTGAATGTTAGTAAATTTTTTGGATGTTTAGTCGCTTCCATCATATTTTTGACGTTTTGAGTTTCCATTAATTAAAACTATATTAATTTTTATTCGCAAGTCTTGAAATTAGTAATTTTAAGAGATGCCGGGTAAACGAAATTCAAATCTCTCAATGAAATGTAAGAAAACTACGGCTGTGAAAAAGCCAAAACCCAGGAACAAATCCTGTAGCAGAGTTGCACAGGGTTGAGCACTTAGCACGTATTGCGGCTTCTGGAGATGCTGAATTGCCGGAGCAGTCACAAGTTGGGCGACAACACCAAAATGAACGCTTGGTGTCTGGAAGATCACACCGGGAAAATCGCGAGCTCGGTGCTTGCTAAGAGCAAGCGGATTGGCAATCGATCTCAAAGCTTCTGAAATACCGAAGCAAACAAAACGACGGCAATAACAATATGCCACATATTTGGCATTGCAACGAGTTGCTGAAAACACCTGAACAAACGTGAGCTCATTTCTAATGTTTTCCCGAGCATTCAACTAAATATTATCAATGACGAAAACTGGTTATGTGAGAAGACAATACTTGCCCCGAAAAAATGATTCTGGAGCAAAATATATATATATATATATATATATTAGAGGAAATAGTCGGGGAAGTGACAACACACTCTTCCATCGATACAGTAAGGTTAACTGACGAAGCTGCTACCTACCCCGTCGAGTTTTCAAATTCCTTCGAGTTATCTGGGCTATCGTCCCATAAACTCGAGCTTAAGGTTGGCACTCGAGGTCTCCTGATGCGTAATCTCGACCCCCCCCCTCCCCTCAAGGTATTGTAATGGCACCAGATTACACATCACAGAACTAGGAAGAAACATTGTGAAGGCGACAATTCTTACCGGTGCATCTAAAGGGGAAGCCGTTATAATTCCAGTGTATTCCAATTATTCCCAGTAATATTCCCTTTGAATTTAAAACATTACAGTTCCCATTAAAAAATTTCATTTTCAATGACAATTAATAAATCGCAAGGTCAAACGTTGAAATTGGTGGGAATACACTTGGATACTCACTGCTTTTCCTTTGGTCAACTATATGTTGCATGCTCGCGGGTACCGAGTGCAAAAAATTTACATGTTTTTTCCAGAAAATAACAAATCCTACAAATATATATACCGATGTTATTAAACTGAAAATACTACTAACATACAGAATATTTTTATTGTTTTAAAAGTTCGATGAAGTTGTTTGGAACAAATACATTTTTGTTATTTTATTGCAGTATTTATTACTACCATCACCAATAAAAATAGCTCTAACATTAATTGTATGGTCATATTGACCTGGTGGCAAGGCTTCATTACGTCTAAGCAATCAGCCCCTTTCGTAGCCACTTAACCTAACGCAGTAATCCTACTGGGCATAGAGGACCTAAGTTCAACGTGGAATCAGAACCACGTGAGCATTCTGGCACACTTGACATCACACAACAACCTGTGCCAGAGGTGTAAGGTCGAGCTAAGGACCTATGAAAACCCTCTGCGAGACTGGGATTCAAGCTGGGGACTTTTCCATGTCCAGTTGGACGCCCTAACCACTGAGCGACCAGACCTCTCAACAAAATCTTATATTACAACACTCTTCCACGCGGACGAAGTCGCGGGTAAACTGCTAGTAATACTATAAATGCGGAAGTAAGTCTCTGTCTTTGGTTACGTTTTGATGACTAAATGCCTATACCGATATTAACAAGAAAATCTGTAGGGAGGGCACAGGAAATTTTTTTTCCGGTATGATTAACAGTTGTAGTCACGAAATTTTGAGAACTTATCGAATGGTGACAGAGAGACAGATGTGTGTGTTAGTCTGTAATGTTACGTCGCTTACCCAAGCTGTGATTCCCGCGCATTATGTTAGTGTATAATTTGTTAGTAAATTTCGTTTAGAGGAAGAACGAATTATTTAGTATAGATATCGATTTTCTCTGTCCTATTATTTTGTGTCTGCTTAAAAGTTTCTGGCACCAGTTTATTTTGTCATCTTTTTTGACATGCCTTATGGGCGCAAACTGCCCTAAGTTGTAGCTCTAGCAGAGCACGAGCAGCTAAAGTTATTAGAACACAAGAATCGGATGCTCATGCTGAAGAAAGAAGAAAAGACCAAGCTGGAATTAAGCTGCCCTTAGTTAAGACCCTGCTAGTGTTGTAAAAAATGCGTGTTTTTTTTTCGACTTGAAAAAAAAACATGAAAAAAAACTATGAAAAACATTTTTTTTTTTGAACACGTGGTTTTTTTTTATATATATAACTACTAAATTTCAAATTTGTAAGGCATTTATAGTATAATATGACTGTTTTAGAGTTTATACTAAGTACTTATCTTAATTTTTCTGGTTCATTGAAAATAAATTTATGAAAATATTGGCAACATTGACTGAAGTGTTTATGAATGGGGCTTCCTGAAGAGGCTAGGTTGCGCGAGAAGGAATCCCCATTCCCCGTTGTTTGGTTTGATACTCGCTATTTGAACTAGTGCTGCCAGCCCTATGAATTTATCTGTAGACCTACGGATCTTTCCAAAAAATTAGGAATTTTAAATTTATCTACGGTTTTTTGCCTCTTTTTATTACTTAGTGTGCTTTCCTTATATTCGTATACTTGATAAACTCTCAGTGTATAGTGATTCTGAGTCATTAAACTGTCAGTAATTATGAATCGTTTCCTTGCAACCGTTGGCATAAACCAACAATTGAAAAAGAAATAAAGCTCCTATTTTGTATGATAATAGATTTAAATTCAAACTTAAACGACCGTAATACAGAATTATCGACGCAGTTTTTATGCACAGTGTGTACTTTACTCACAATTTAAAATTGCAATCTCAAAATCTTTAGCTTACAATACAAGAACAAACAGTAAAAGAAAATGTAACTATTTCTGAAGTTATGGATCTAGAGGAGACAGAGGAAGAAACAGAATTCCAACACAAACCAAACTAGTGTTGGTAGTGCTGATACTAGTGAATGTGGTACTGACAGAGGATGAATAAAATTTTGTTGCCTATATAGATACATTTATGAATCATTATGTAAGACATTTTATGATAAAGTAAGATTTAAAACACACATGTAAAATGTAAGTTCCATAAAGAAAACTATAATTTATCAAATATACTGTTTTCTGAAGAAAAAAAAACCAATTTTAGAAAAGAAACAAGGGTGCTAATTTTTTTTTTTCACAAAGCTGATTTGTTTTTTCAATTTGCAACACTACACCCCCATCCCCCTGCCCCACATCCCTCACCTTCATTTGTTTTTTCTGTTTTTAAATATGTTGCAAATTGACTCTATTCAAGCACCAGGTTTGATGGTAAAATGATATAGTGATGGCTTTCCTGTCATATTATGTCGACTCGGTGTTGTTTGGGACCAATCCTTCGTTACCAACAACTTTCTATATTCAATTCTGGCAAAGAAATTCTTAGCCCATGAGTACGAATTTACGGGTATAGCAATCATTTTCTGGCCGAGTTTCTTTTGCGATTCCAATATTCTTTCATCCGTTTACTGAAAGCAAGTTTTCTCTCTTCTGTTCAAGTTGCGCCGGTCTTCTTGATTTTTGGTTTCTGGCATGACTACCCAGTTGTGTATTTTTTGTCTGAAGATTTTGCGATCTAGGATTTCTGATCTCTTGATATTTGCTTTTTCCAGGTCTTGTCTTACTTAATCAAACCAGCTGTTAGACATTTTTTAATGGTTGCATGAGGTCGAATACCTGCTTAGTTAATCTGTGATCTGGCATCCTGTAGATGTGACCATATAATTTTAGTCTGGGTTTTCTC